>JBAMCF010000601.1:0-600000 GCA_037075285.1 Drosophila lutescens
TAAAAACTGTCATACTGCCGTACATTCGGTTTTCACTGAAAGACGAATGTATGGCAGTATGACATAAAACAAATGTATAAAAGACATAATTTCCCCCCGTCAGAGTCTACGCCAGCTAAGTCAAATTCCTCAACTGTTATGGCCGCCCTTTTATTTACACCCTTGGGAGGAGGAGGTAAATCTATTGTTTTTGGTAGTCTTGGATAGTAAAAAAGTTCTTCATCAATTTCTGCACATGTTATTATAACTTTGTATGTGTCTAGATAAGAAAGTTTTTTTAATCTTTTGGATACGTAATGGCATTGAATTCTTAATACGATAAGGTCTTTATAACCGAGTTTATAATACCTATCGAAACCCCTGTTTCCTGTTACAATAGTACCCCCCTCTCTATTTTCCCTTTGAAGTAAATCTGATTTAAACTTGTCTAACAATTCTTTTTTAAGAAAATAATAATTTTTTTCTACAATACGCTTCTCTGTTTTATTTAAATTTTTTGAATCTTTACTTACATTATCATCTACTATACATTTACTGACGAGAATGATAACTTGGAGGGTGCCAAGTCATTATACTCATCAAAAAGTTGTAAATTAGCTGGTGTTGGTGTTGTTGTTGTTGTTGCTTCGGTTGTTGTTGCTTCGGTTGTAGTTGATGTTGCTTCTGTTGTTGTTGCTTCTGTTGTAGTTGTTGTTGCTTCTGTTGTAGTTGTTGTTGCATCTGTTGTCGTTGTTGTTGCTTCTGAAATTAAATATCATAGAGAATAGTTTACAAAACAACTTTTTTTTGTGATTGCTACTAGTATTGTTATTTACCTTGTGGGGCTTTGTCGACTTCATCCTTTTTTAGATTACTCTCTTCTGTATTATTGCTTGCTTCTGAAATTAAATTACATAGAGAAAAGTATTAAATTATTTTTTTGTTATTGGTATTGTTATTTACCTTGTGAGGCTTCGGCGACTTCATCTTTTTTTAGATAACTCTCTTCTGTAATATTGCTTGCTATTGTTATTGTTATTGATATTGATATTGTTATTGATATTCTTACCTTGTGCGGTTTTTAATTTACTCTCTAACTCATCAATGTTTTGGATATTCACTAGTGAACTGTTCTTATATAGATACAGCTTCAGCTGAATATCCAAAACATTATTGTTTGGGAGTAAGATTTTGAATATTTTGGGTATTCGGTACTTCGTTGTACCTTGTCAGATTGGTAGTCAGATTGGTAGTGGGTATTACAGCCATTTATTATCAAAAATAGTTTCACTATTTTAACACTTTCCATTTTTGGTTGAACACACACACCACCACACGCAATTATTTGCTCAAGTTTGAGTTTTTTATTATATTATTTCCCACTTTTATTATTATTTTTATTGTTATTTGTTTTTAACTTTTTATTTAAGTTTGAGTTTTTTGTTTATATTATTTCTGACTTTTATAATTGTTTTATTGTTGGGTTTTAAATTTTCATTTAAGTTTTTTGTTTCTTTATTTCTTACTTTCATTATGGCTTTTATTGTTTTTTGTTTTAAATTTTTATTTATCACTTATATTCACCACTTTGATACGAGCAATCAGTTTTTCAATTTTCACCGCCTTGGTTGCGTTCGCTACTGAAAAAATCATGAACGCCCCAGTGATATTTATTAGAATTTTCAGTATACAACTCTTATGTAAACGAATAAAGGGATGGGGCAATCATACATAAATATGCTGGCGAACAAGTCCAACAAAACAGAAACAATATATACCAGCGTTGACTGTGGCCCTCCACAGAAAGCAGAACAACCCGCCGGGAAAGTGAGAAGGTGGTTCTTTGTGTGTTGGAAATCCTCTTCCTTTTAGCAGAAAATGTTGGAAATCCTGTATCTTTTAGCAGGCGTCGGTGTAGGGAAAATGTAAATTCCTTTGGAAAACCCCATAGAAACCTCATTTACCCCTCACTTTTTGTGTCATCCCCGTGTATTTTGAAACCAGAGTCGGAAGAAATGTAAGGGGTGAATGAGGTTTTGTCCCTTCCGCTTCTATGGAGAAACTTAATGAAAATAACATATTTTCCAGTGGAACTTTTCCGCTGGTAATCTTTCAGTCTTTGTGTGTGCGTGTGTGGAAATTATTTTTGACTTTGTATACGTAGGGTGGTGCTTATCGATGCGGGCGCGGGATTGCGGCTGGAAACTATTTTTGACTTTGTGTACATAGATGCTATTTGTACATAAGCTGTTACATGGGAAACACCCAATTTATCACCCATAGTTTTTGGTATTAGAGCATTCTTATTATTGGAGTTGCAGTACCTTTTATTTCAACCGACTGTGATTTTAAAACTGATTTCGGTTGAGTAACATATTGAACAACATAGTTTTCAACATTAGTAATCTTTGTTATTATATTGGATAGAATTTGATCAACATTATCAACCCTCCCATTACACCAGTTTACAAAATTAAATCGACCTCACCCTAACCGAAGGCAACCTTAATTTTCCGGTAAAGTACATCCCCCTGATTAAGAAATGGGCACTCGTTATTTGTTGTATGGTGTCAATTTTTTTAAGTGTATAAAACGTTTTTGGCCCTTTTTTACTTTTTATCTCGAGTTTTGGTGAACCGATTTTGGTCATCGAATACTCATTTTATAGGTAATATAATACCCTTTAAATTTCTTATATACAACTTTGAGTTCACGTCATTAGTTTAGAAGCTACACCTCGTCAAAGTCTAAAAATCGGGAAAAATTCAAGTTTGGCTGGCATAAATCCGATCATTAGTTTTACAACTTATTCTGGTAGATGGTACTTTGACAAAAAAAAACAAGCTAATGATCATTAGAATCCACCAGCAAATGAATTTTTTATGAATATTTGAAGTTTGGGACAACGGTGATTTTTTGGCCGCTTACAGCTGTTAACTGAGACAACTGCTTTAGAAGCTTCATCTCGTCAAAGCTAAAAAAATTTAAAAAAATGCAAAAGCTCTGGCATAAATGACTTCTTTAAAAATGCACGCCTAAGAACCGAAATTAGTTTTATGACTTCTAGGTAGGTAATTCTTTGACAAAAAAATAAAGTTAATGATCATTAGAATCCACCAGCAAATTAATTTGATATGAATATTTTAAGCTTGGGACAACTGTGATTTTTTGGCCGTTTACAGCTGTTAAGTGAGACAACAGGGCTTTAACAGGGTTGTAACGTATTTTTAACGCGAATTTTTAACGAAGCCATTTATGCTAGAGACTTTGACGAGGTGTAGCTTCTAAACCAATGACTGGAACTCAATACTGTGAATTTATTTATTTCTTAATGGAAAAGTAATTTCTACAAATATACTCACAAAATAAGCATAGTAGTATTAACACATAGTACAGAAGATTAGAATGAATATCCATTAAAAATTTGATGGCGGCAGCAGATTTTAACATCTGTTACTTTAACTTGGAATGTAATTTTGATCCATTCTTAATACGTTTCAAAACAGATCTAAGCTAACTTAGAGTTAAAACTTTAAGCTAACATAACAAAGAGCTCTAGCATCTAAGCGCCCTGGATTAAAACCATCCATTTGTCGCAATGGCCCAAAGTCAGCGCTAGCGCAAATTATAGTTCTAATCAAGATCTTTTATTTAAGCCCTGTGTCAAACAAAACACATTTCGTTTCACTGCATTTATTATATTCCTGATGTTTAGGCATCAACTCATATGTACAAAAAATTCGTTTAAAAAATACATCGCGCAAATGCAGAACTAGGGGATGAGAGAGAAAAAGAGTACAAAAAGAAAGAAGTATCAAATTTAAAAGAGAATGCGGTAACCGTTGACAAACAGTTGTTTCTTTGTAAATTTTCTACATAACCATGAGATGTATGTGAGATATATTGATTTTAGTGAGCTATTTCAGTCCAATCACATTGTGTTCTCGTTACCAAAAGTGTGTAATGCTTTGCTTACGTGGCCTAAAAGAAATGCTTCAGCAAGGGAATGTTAATGTTGCTGATTTGCCTGATTTGCTGTTTCCTGGTGTTGTTTCTGTTGCTGCTGCACTGGCACCTGTTGATTTTGAGCGGGCGGAGGGCTCTGATTGTGGACTTGCTGCTGTGGAATGGGTTGCTGTTGAGCGGTTTGCTGCTGCTGCTGTTGCACCGGCTGTTGTTGCTGCTGTACTGGTTGCTGCTGCTGTTGTACTGGTTGCTGTTGCTGTTGCACAGGTTGCTGCTGCTGTTGCACAGGTTGCTGCTGCTGTTGCTGCTGTACAGGCTGCTGTTGCTGTTGCACAGGTTGTTGCTGCTGTTGCACAGGTTGCTGCTGCTGGTAGACTGGCTGCTGTTGCTGATAGACAGGCTGCTGTTGCTGATAGATAGGCTGTTGTTGCTGCGGGATCTGTCCGGCGTGCTGATACACCTGGTTGGGTTGCAGCTGCACTGGTTGCTGTCCGTACTGCTGCTGCTGGTATTGTTGAGCGTACTGCTGTTGCTGCTGCGCGTATTGCTGTTGCTGCTGGGCGTGTACCTGGTCGGGTTGCTGGTAGTGCAGTTGTCCGCCTGCCGGTGGCGCCTGCTGGTAGGCCACGCCTCCCGGTGGTGGAGCGGCGTAGTATCCCTGGGGCATGTTCGGATGCGGAGGCAGTTGACCCTGGGCGATCAGGCGCTGCACCTCCTCCTGGCGCCGGCGCTCGTACTCCAAATACTCCTCGTGCGAGTACTGAGGCTGTCGGTCGATCGTCTCCCACTCAGGGTCCTTTTGGAACTCCTCCTTGTTGGTCTGCACCATGAACTCCTGGATGCTGATCAGGCCATCGTGGTTGGAGTCGGTCTCCTGGAAGTAGTGCTCGCGCATGCGCTCCATCTCCTCGGCCCGCTCCCTCATGTCGTCCTCGGGCAGATCACTTTGATAGACCTTGTCCAGCTCCTTGACGAACAGAGCCTTGACCTCCGCCTCGTCCCAGTAGCCATTGCTGTCGACATCGTGAATCGAGAAAAAGGTTTTCGGATCAAAGTCGTTCTTGTCCATGTGGTCCTGCTTCTCCCACACATCCTCCAGTTGGGCCTTGTTTCCCGGGTGGTGCAGCTTCTCGTGGTCCTGGTGCTTCTTCTCCTTCTCCTTGACCTCGGCCTCGAACTTCTTGCGCGATTCCTCGTCCATCTCCTTCTTCTGCGCCTCACGCTCGAACTCCTTCTGCATTTCGTACTCCTTGAACTCACCGCGCCGCTTGCGATCCGCTTCGGCCAGGTCGTCGGAGGTCTTCTGGATCAGCTTGCGCAGATCCTCGATCTCGAAGGTGTGCTCGTTGTCGTGATCCAGATGCTGGGACACCTTAATGTGTTTCCGGTCAATGTCGTTGGACAGCTCGTACGCCTGGTTTGCCAGTTCGCGCAGACGCTCCACCTCGCGCCGCTTGATCTCGTCCAGCTTGGTGCGCACATGATGATTCACATAGTCCAGCTCCTGCGCGATCTTGCCACTCTGCGAATCGGGACAAAAAACTTGGATTAGAGAGGAATACTCCAGGACATGGTACGTGGTGTTTAACGACAACGGAAGCTTGATTTCGGAAAACGAAGCATGAATATCCTTGCAGATTATACTAATGTGACTAAAATAGTATGTATATACAACAATTGTCTATATATTTGATGAAAGTAGAGACAAATAGTTTAAAACAAATTAGCATTGATTAAGGAATTCGCAACATCTATTTAAAAAGAGTGTAATTTTCGAAGCTTTGGCGATCATTCTTATGAATGATCATCATCATATTCTATGAAAAGTAAAAGTTTCCATATTTTTGAAGATGTTTTGACGATTGTTACGGGTTCAATAAGAAAATATTTTTGTGAATTGCACAGAATACATTTTGAATTATTTTTTGAGAAACTTTAAAAAAAAAGTTTACGATGTTTCAGAATAGATTAGTGGATACTATAGACTCTTATCTTTCCAACATTCATGGCAAATGTCCTGATATCACCCATTATTACATTGATAAGGGGCCCAATGATCTGGAAAAAGCTATCAAATGTTTCTGCTATTTATGGGGTACTACTGTAGGACAAACAGATACTTGGTTATGACGAATGCCAAGCGTTTTTCAGACGTGGAAGGCGATGATCCGGGAACTCCCCGCCTTACTCACCCGAATGTCGGCCTCGGGCGCCTTGTCCAGCTTCTTCCGGAACTCGGGATCCGCCTCGAGGGCCTCGACCACCTCCCGCAGATAGCGCTCGTACTCCAGGGCCGTTTCCACGTCGGCGGTGGCCGGAGTGGAGGACTCAGCCTCCTTGGGATCCTTCTTGGTCTGCGTCACGGGCAAGGCGACCACCGAGGAAATCGCAATCAGAGCCAATCCCAGCAGGGCCACGTTCTGCGCCATGGCTGCAAGTGTGTGCTTCTGGCGTGTACTTCCCAGTTTTGTCCAATGCGGGCCGACGGCTGTGCAAATATCTGCTCTACTCAAAAAACAAATATTCTCAAGAGTATTCTATTCTGACGTGTCGGAGATGTTGTTGTTTTGATCGGTGAGGCAGCAAGGAAATGTACCATTTATACCATGTTTACCCCTTAATTATGCCAATTGCAATTCCACATACGGTCTCATTAAGAGTTCAGGTGGGTGTCACCGCTAGCCTAGCCGTGTCACACACCGATAAAGAGCTATCGACTGCTTCTTGGGCCATCTCTAATTACTAATTATCACCCCTAAATCGCAGAAATTAGGATGGCAACGCTTTTCGTTCAAATGGCAACTCTTTTCATTCAAAATGGCAACTTTCGTTCAAATTCAAACCCATGGACTGGACTATTTCTCAATAAAGTGATCAGCCGAAACCGAAATAATTAGAGAGTAGGCTTTCATTAGAACTAAAATAAAATTTATTTTCCGATTTTAAATTCAAAAATTAGCTTAAACTTTCTTTACTGAAATATGGGTAATTAAATTAAGAATTAAAGAAAATATTTAGGAACAAAATCCGCAGGAAGAAGGAGCAGCATCGAATACAGTACGATATCTTTTCCCGCAGGCGAGGTTGAGCTCGAGAATATACCCATTCGCAAAGATGCCCTCCGCTCGTTCAATCTGCCGGTCGAAGTCACCGCCGGCAGCATACGCAAAATCAAACTCCAGGTTCCGGTCCGCCAGTTTAGGACTTCACCCTGGTGCATCTCCATCGAAGGGCTGTTCTGCATCATTTGTCCAAAGAACCTGGACAACTGGGACTACGAGAAGGAGAAGGTCCAGGACTTGGAGTACAAGCTGGCCGTGCTGGACGCCGCAGAAGCAGGATGGCGGTCCGAAAAGGGCAAGCAAATGGAGTCCTACTACTTCTCGTCCTATAATAATTGGCTCAAGTACGGCACCAACATGGCCACCAACATCATCGACAACATCGAACTCAAGATATCCGATGTACACTTTCGATTCGAGGACATCGTGGACACCGGGAAGAGCAGGATATGCACGGGCATCAAGATCGGTTCCCTGACCGCCCAGAGCTGCGACTGTGATTGGACCAATGGGTCGTACAAAATGACCAACAACGAAATGAACTATAAGCTGGTGGAGCTCAAAGAGCTCTCGGTCTACTGGGATAGATAGATTAAGTGATGGCCGAAATAAATCAATGGAAATGCAATTGAATAACTTCTCTGCCTACCTCCAGTTGAGCCCACAGTTAACTTCTTATACTGTGGGCATATCATTGCAAGAAGTGTATTTAATAGATAAAACCAGTAGTGAAACAATGCACAACTATTTAATCAAGCCACAAACAGGAAATACAGCTACGCCAAACCAAGTAGTTAAAAATACGCTACAGGAAGACACCCTATTCCAATTACAATACGAAAATTGTAATCACTTACGATTTCAGCTTAATATCAAATCAAAAGGCTTAGATCTTATCTATAATGAGGACGCAATTCAGTGGCTTTTAGATTTTTTGGCGGATTCAAACACCAATAAATACTCACCGCGCAATAGAATCGAGAAGAAAGCAGACTTTATGAAAAACTGGAATCAAATGTTTAGTGGCAATGAGGTGAGTAAATCTTCTTAAATATTCCTTTTTACTATCCTAATGACTTTGTTGTTTTAGGTAAACCGCAAGATTTGGATGTTCGAAATCGAAATTTTTGCACCACGTATAATTTTCTTGGAAAATTACAAAGTTAGTAATTCGCTAATGGTCTTGCTGGACTTCGGAAAACTGGAAATGAGAAAAATGGAGGTTAAGAGAGTTATACCTGTGATAGAATCGACTGTAACGGAAAATACAAGCGATGATGATGAAACCTATTTGACTCCATGTTCGACACCACCCGCATCAGAAAAAAGTGGTTCTGAATCTCCGACCCTTCTTGAAAATCCGAAAACGGAAAGCTTTCTAAACAAAAATGTTCAATTGGAGTACGTTCTGCATAATAAGATTTACGATAAATACCTGATCAATTTAACAAACCTTCAAGTTTTGGTTTGCAAGTACGAAGAAAGATGGCAAGCTTGCTTAAAAACATCGTCGAACTTTCACCTGATTGATAAATTTAACATAAACCTTACTCTGGAACAGAGAAATATATTCACTGTTGATCCGGAATATCCATCATTTATGCTCTTTGGCACCTGTCCAACAATATTAATCCATGGGAATGAAGAGCTCATTAATAATTGTTGTAACATTATGAAACCCATCATAAAAGCTTCAAGGGAAATGGAAAACATTTACAGAGGAAGCAACACGATTTACGCGAGTGAGAGGATCAAAAATTTGGCAGAGGACGACAGAAGTCGCGTAGTCATTGAGTTTGTAATGGACCAACTGGTGATAGAAATGCAATCGACTGACAGAAGTATTGCTGAGCTCCAAATTATCGGTGCACGAGCGGGTTTAACTAAAGAATCAAAAGAGATGAATATTTCCATGTCGGTTCACAGTTTGCTCTTAGTAGATGCCATTCAGTCTTTCGGTCCTGATTTTGAATTATTAGTGGCGAGTCATCGACATGTCGGGTATGTACGTCCTTAAAAACCAAAGCAAACGCTTTTTAGATTGCTTTTTATTGTTGGCAGCGCTTAATAAAACTAAAGAAGAGAATTTATTAACTTAAGAAATTTTTTAATGAAACAATCGTACTGTAACAATATCAAATTCAAATTCAAATTCAAATTCAAAATAACAACTTCATTTGTTTATTTTTGCTTTATATTTTCTTTTTGTATCTTACTTTCAAGTATACTTTAGCTTAACGATTTATCTAAAATTTACACCTTCTTTTTTATTTTTGACGCTTTTCCTTTTCTTTTTTCCGCCGTCTTGAGGTCGCCTTTGATTTCGTCCAACTTCTTCTGCTTTGGCTTTAAATCATTTTCCCTGCCCTGACGCTTTTTCATCACCTTTTCCGTCTTTTCAACTTTCTTCAGTTTGGCTGACTTGTGGATCTCGTCGCTTTTCGTCTCCGGTCGTATCTTGGTCGATATATCCTCGCGGTCTAAAGGTTTCATGGCCCGCATCTTGGCCTCCGACTTCCGGACCTTTTTCATTTGCAGCATATACTCTGGGACCGAACCGCCAGAGTTCTTAATTATAAGCGCAATGCTGGGGGGAAAGAAATGGGTTAAATTGAAGCCTATAATCTCTCAGCATGAATTTACCTTCTCAAATTGGCCGTGTCCTCCTGTGTGAAGAATGTAATGGCCCGACCTGGACGTCCGGCTCGCCCAGTCCTTCCTATCCGGTGGATGTACGAGATGGTGGTGGGCGGGAAGTCGTAGTTGATCACCAGATTGACGCCCTTGAAGTCAATGCCTCGGCCCATGAGCTCCGTGCAGATGAGCACCCAGATGCTGCCCTCGCGAAAGGCCCGCACACAGTTGTCACGCTGATGCTGACTCCGCTCGGCATGGATGACGTCCACGTTGATGCCGTCGTAGAGCAGCTCCTCGAACAGCTGCTTGGCCCGCTCCTTGCTCTGCACGAAAACGAGTACCGGCGGCTGGAGGCCCTGGCGCACCAGGTCTCGCATGGCCACCAGCTTGCCGCCCTCGGAGCCCACGAACAACAGCTCCTGCTGCACCGTTTCCGTGGCGCTGTTCTGCACACCAATGGTGATGCGCACCAGGCTTTTGAGGTGACGCAGCGCCCACTTGGCCACTGGCACAGTGTAGGTGGCACTAAAGAAGGCCACGCACTTGGTCGGCAGCGAGCAGCCGGCGTATATGTCGTCCAGCTGCTCCTTGAAGTTGTTCTGCCCCTCCTCCATCAGGCGATCGGCCTCGTCCAGAACGAACCATTCGACGAGGGACAGGTCCAGCAGCGGTGGCTCTTGCTGCAGCAGGAATCTCACTCGGTTTGGCGTGGAGACCAGGATGTCGTAGCGCTGCTTGCACTCGGCCCCGTGCTTCTGCTTCGCCTCGCTCACCTTACTGATGAAGTGGGTGCGCAGGCCCGTTTCGCGCGTGAGTTCCGCACACTCGCGGTAGATTTGCTGGGCCAACTCGCGGGTGGGGGCCAGGACCAGGGCCCGCAGGCCGCTGGTCTTGTGCGACCGCAGGCCATCGATGATGGGCGTAAGGAAGGCCAGGGTTTTGCCGGATCCGGTGGGCGCACAGGCCATCAACGCCCGCCGCTGGAGGAGCACGGGCAGGGCCTGCATCTGGATGGGCGTGGGTCGGTCGAAGTTGCGGGCCAGCAGGTTCTGTTGGAGGCGCGGCAGCAGCTTGAAGTCTCTGGTCAGAGCCTCGAAACTGGCCACCGGTGGCGGGACCTTCTTGCCCAGCACACTGATGCCGTTCTGTTTCCTGGTCTCATTTGCCTCGTCAGCGGCCCTTTGAAGCTCCAATTCCTTGGGGGAGGGCGCCTTGCCCTCCTTGGACTTCTTGCGCTTGGGCAGGCTGCCTGATCCTCCTGCCAAGAGGCGGAATTCTGTGGTTTCTTGGTCATCCTCATCTGACCTTTCGCTCTTCACCGACTCTTCTTTCTTGGAAACCGCAGGCTGTGGCTGTGGTTTTGCGGGTGCCTCCTTCTGCAATGGTTGCTACTTAAGCTGTGAGCATTACCCTCTTTATCATCCACTTACCTTGGGCCTCTTGGTGAAGCGAACGCCCGCCGTAATTAGTTTGAATATATCATGCTCATCCATTTTCCACAAATAAACGCACGTGCATTTGTTTTGATTCGTGAGTGGTGTTGCCAGATCGATCGAAATTATAGTTAACAGAGCTCTGTTGAGGGGAACAGATGTTTGCATTTGTTTTGATTCATGCGTAGTCCTACCAGATCCGTCGAAAATGTAGTTAACAGAGTGCTGTTAAGGTGAACAGCTGATTAACTCCTTGGTGACCAAGCTTATATTTTAAACTGAAAACATTTCAAATGATATTAATAATTAAAATTTGTAAAATAAAATCGTGATTTTTGTATTATATAAATAAACAAATATTAAATACAAATATTAGAAAACGACTTTATCTATAAAATCAAGAGTATTAAACTTAAGACTTGAAAGTTGAACCCTTAATTTCCAAAAAGACGACTGAAAACCTCGCATACAAAAAGATAAATCAAAATCAGTTCCAAGTGTTAGGCATATTTATTCTCCCGGTTCGATGGCCACCAGTTCGTCGAGGAGCTCGAATCTTCGCTGCAGTCCCTTAGAGTCCTTCTCGCTGCCTCTGACCCCCTCGGCCAGCCCGCCCCAGCTGAAGGAGCCCTGCCCAGCGTCCTCCAGTCCTTCATCCTGGTACTCCTCGCACAGGTTGTGCATCGCACATATGCTCTCCACGATGAGCCGCACCTCGTTCAAGTCGCGCGCCTCCAGGGCGTACAGGGTATTGAAGCGCCGAGCCAAGGTGTCCAGGACCTGTTCAGCCAGTTGGAAGGCGGGTCGCAGCAGTTCGTTGAACACCGCGTCCTTGCGGAAGCACTCGGCCTCGATGGGTCGTATCAGGTAGGATTTCAGGGGGAACACCTTGTTTCCGATGAGATAGCTGCCCGCCGGAATGGTTCTTGGATTGAGGGCCAGTGTCTGGCCGATGGGCGAGTCCTCGAAGCTGTACTCCTGCTCCAGTTCCACGTAGCAGTCGACGATCTTGCGCTCCGCGTTGCAGATCAACTGCAGCACCACCGGCACCTCGGCGTGCTCCGACTCCAGGAAGACGTCCAGCCGCCTCAGAGTTATGATGCCGAACAGTTCCCGGAAGCAGCGGAGCTCCTCCAACTTCTGGTAGCCCTGCAGGGTGCTCCGCTGGGCCGCCAGTGAGTTGGGCCACTTGATGAAGCTCTCGTAGTTGTCGGAGATGCAGTGCCAGAATCCCCGCACCACCTGCTGGCAGAGGGCCCAGGGCAGCCCGAACTTCCGGGCGATCTCCTCGAAGTGCTCGTCGGTGGAGAGCTTCCACAGGGCCAGGGACAACATGGTCTGCGCCGGCGGAGTGGGATAGCCGGGCAACGGGATTCCGCTAAGGATTTCCTCCAGGGTTTGCTGGATTTTCTGAAAGGATATTGATGTGATTTTTCAATACTCGCCCTCAAAAATATTTTTAAAATATTATATTATAGTGACAAAGTCAATTAAATGAAAATCCTTATTACCCTCATTATTGGATTAATGCAAATTGGAATGGAATTCCCTCTAGAAACAGCTAACATAATGACCATCTTTATAGACACTTCCAAAAGGACCCCATCCCAAACTCACCAGGAAAGTGAGCTTGCGCATGTGGAGGTAGGACTCGAACTGGGCGTCCGTGTAGCGGTGCAGGAGGTTGAGTTCGGAGTGGAGCCACTCCAGCTTGGGCAGCTTGAGGTCCTGCTTCTGGTCATCCGGCTCCTGCAGCATCCTGCGCTTCCGGCTGGCGGCCACCGCCCGTTTCCGCTGCATGAGGGCGAAGATCTCGGCCTCATCGTCGTCCTCGCCGAAGGACAACAGGGGATAACCTGCCGGAAATGATGTCCTCGGGCGGCTGGTCAATTAACAGATCCTTTGTAATTATGGACGCAATGTTGGCCAGCACAGCACGTTCCTCCATGACGAGTCCTTCGCAGATTTAGCTATAAGTTTGTATTCTGATTTATATCCTGTCATCCGGTTTTGTCAACCCCCTTTTTCCGATGTGTGTGTGTGTGTGTGTATGCTTCGTCAGCTGTTTGATGTGCATTTACAGCGGTAAAATTACGCTTATTGTAGGCACAATTATAGTTTATCGGAATTTTTCGTAAATAGCCATCGATGGATTTCAAACACACTGGTCAAAACACTTTAATTTAAATATTCAAAAAATTGTATCTCCTAACATTCCACATTCCAGTTAAACAGAGCTGCCAGATGGGGTTTTATGTTAACAGTGATGTTAGAAGTGAACGTTAATTAACATATCTATTATTTTCAATTTTATTACCGTTATTGAAAATAATGATTTTTATTCAATTATGTTGCTTTTGAAATTTAAACTACCAAGATGAATTCTATTTTTATCTATGTATGCAAAACTGAAAAACGTTTCTCACCCCATTGGCCTTCGATTTTCATGAATATTTTATTAACTTAGGAATATGTATTTGCAGCGCCAAAGATAAAGCTAGCTTCGTCTGGATTTTAGCCGACGATCATGATTGCATTGCTCCTTAATTTTACGGTTAAGTTTCGTCCTTCTATTTCGTCATAACTAACAAGGTAGGCCTTGATAATCGCATTGCAGAGGAACTAGAAAATGTTTGGGTAAGAAATCGCGATTTAATGCCGCTTTAAAGCAGCTACTTACCAATCTTGGGATTCTGCACTTCGAAGGACTCCCAGGCGCAGGTGTGCCATGTCGGATTAGCCTCCGGCATGCTGGCTCGGTTGCCCGGGATCGACGCACTCGCTCTCAGTTCGCGCAGACGTCTTCGCAGGGCGGCCAACACGTCGGAGTGCCTGTCGGAGTAGGCCAGATTGTTCTGCTCGCAGGGATCCATCGAGATGTCGTACAGGCACTCCTCCAGCAGGGGATTGCAGGACCTCTGGAGGTCGCCACAACGCACGGTGGCCGATCGCCGGATCGCCGAGATCCGTTGTTGCGTCAGTCGTCGAAGATCGAAGTGGGAAAGCGCTCTCGAAGTTGGGGAATTCCGCACCGACACCGGGTAACGACTCTCTCGGGGATCCAGATCGTCCAGTTCGCGGTAGGTAAGCACGGAGTCGTACTGGCCGGCGGCAGTGGTGCCATTCACGTACTTCCACTGACCCATTTGGAGAGCACCCACCCGCCAAACGTCGTCCAAAATGTGCAGGATCTCCCGCGGAACATGTGGGGCATCCGCCGATCCGGCCAGCTGGGGCCACAGATCGATCCCGTCCAGCTTCAGGGAGCCATCCAGCTCAAAGCCCGCCGCACGGGAAAGCGTGGGCAGCCAGTCGGCCACGTAGATGGGCTGGCTAAAGATGGAGCCACGTGCCTGTAGTTGGGAACTCCAAATGGCCCCGGCCACCCTTACTCCGCCCTCCCACGGCGTATTCTTCTGCCCGCGAAGCGGATAATTGGAGCCCGTGTTGGCGAACATTCCCACCGATGGCGCTCCGTTGTCCGAGTAGAAGATCACTATGCTGTTCTCCAGCTGATCCGTGGTGGCCAGCGTGCTCATTATGCGGCCAACGCTCTGGTCCAGCTTGGAGACCATCGCTAAGATTAGATCGTTAATGTATTCCGTAAATTAAATTAAAAATGTAAATTAATTAGTCGGAAAAAAAACATAAGACTAGATGCTACAAAACTTAAAAGAATATTGGAAAGGATTGTCTAACAAATATCCTAACACCCCTGTCCTTGATATGAATCGGACCACATCTACACAGAGAAAATTAATCAAGTAAAATTACGTTCTCAATTATAGTATTTGTATACTTAATTTGAGGTTGTTCAGATTATGAGTACAAATTTTGAAAAAAGCCTCATAGATAGAACATTTGCATCTGTTTCATATTACAAAGATCATTTTTTCATTGATAGTAGACTCATATTATCTTAACGGTATAAGTAATGGACTTAAAAAAGTGAGTCTCATATATCTTTATGAAAAAATGGACTAAAAATGGATTTAAGTATTATGGCTTGGTCCTGATCTATACATTTTTACATTACAAAACAAATTACTACGTTTTTTAGTTAAAATAATCTGAAAAAGTCGGCTCACAGATGTCTACCCTAATACTAACAATATTATAATAAGTAATATCATAATAATAAATACATATTTTATATAACAAATTGTATGTTCTTACCTGCATACTTCCTACGGTTGGGATCTTTGATGTACGAGAACTTCCGTATCTCCTCCTCGGGCGCCTGCAGAGGATCATCCTCGTTGGCCGTATGGGTAGCCAGATGGCTGAGCATCAGGAAAAGCGGTTTCTCCTTATCGGCATGCTCTTTGATTAACCGTTCCGCCTCGGCGGTCAACAAATCGGTGACGTAAACTCCACGATCCTGACACTCCAACTCCATGTTCCGCCGAAAATCGTAGCCCAGACTGTAGTTGGCCACCGGCATCTTGGATCGCCTCTGGTAGTAGTCTATATAGGCGCCCCAATAGCCGTAGTGGTAGTCAAATCCCCGCTGGGTGGGTGTATATTCCGGACGGGAGAAGCCCAGATGCCACTTTCCCACCAAGTTGGTGGAGTAGCCTGCGTTTCTAAAGATCTCCGGCATCAAAGTGGCATTGAGAGTAAGAGCCCAAGGTTCTTCATTGCTGATCACAAAGTGTTGGGTGCCTATGGAAATCAGTATATTAATTTGTGGTTTCACTAAAGGTTTTATAGCCTCAACAGTTTTAAAATATTTGATATTGAATAAATATCGTTTATAATATGTGTTTAATCTTTACAAAATGAAACCTTTTAAAATATTAAAATTGGTTTTTAAATAAAAAATTATACCTCATTTCTTAAAACAATTTCTAATGAAATGATTAGTCTGAAATCGCTAAATTTTATACTCAACAAGTAAACCGACTGAAATATTAATTATGATATAATTAAATTATAATTATTTTTCGATGTTATAAATTTAGTATCGTCGTTGAAAGGTGTTTTTGAGTGATGACAATATGCTCAAGTTTAAAATCTCTTAAGTAAAGGCCGAATATAGTTGCGTTGCGTTTTATTAAACCTTTCTAAGTGTTCTCTATTAAGTTACCACCTGTTGTCTATATTAGCGGTCGGCAAAAAATACAATGAAATTTTGTTTTCTATTTGCGTGAGTAATTTTCACGAGGCAGCTTATCGATGTGTGTTTGCATACCGCTGTTCTACGGAGTATGTGAGCGCCAGAGGCTGGGCAGAACAATTCCCTATGCTCACTTAATAGGATTATAGACATATAGTACCAACCTGTGTGTATGGGATAGCGACCACTGAGAAGAGCTCCCCGGGAGGGAGTGCACATCGCGGGGGCGTAGAGACGATCCAGTAGACGACCGTGATAGGCCAAGGCGTCGATGTTGGGCGTCAGAAACTCCCGGCCACCGCGAAAACTCACATCGTCGAAGCCCTGAAATTTGGTTTGTTTTAGAAATGCGATGATTTATTAAGGCGAAACTAGTTCCACCATATCGTCGGCCATTATGATGATTATGTTGGGTCGCCGTGCTGCTGCAGCCCCATCAGACTTCACCCGTTGGAGGCAGAGTAAAAGCAGAAACGCTGATAAGCCCCGCATCTCGGTTACCCAATTTCCGAATTGGACAAACACGTAATATTCGACTGACGCGTTCCGCTTTGCACGGCGGCTCCCGATCGACTGAAACCGCGAGTGGAGTGGGTCCACGTAACATCTCGCCCCGACTCAGTTTGGGTCTCGATCTCCCAATCAGTCGCCCCATCAGCCGTCACTCCCCAACTAAACGATCGCCGTTCGATTCAACATCGATCAAACCAAACTAGCAGCCGCCAACAAATTGTTTTAATTATTGAGCACCTCCAACAAAAACAAAAGCAAACACGCTAATTATAATATGAAGCAAGTGTAAAAACGTTTAAATTTAAGTGGATTTTTGTTGGTGACAGTTGAATAAACCGAAAACAAGTGGGGCATATTCTGTCTCGGTTCATTATGCCTATGAAGGTGGTTAGCCGTGATAATTTGGAGCAATAAACTAAAAGTGACGTTGGCGACGGAAAACATTCTTGATATAAGCAGTGTATTGATGGAAAATCTGGTCTATGGATATTGACCCACCTGAAAATAAAATGTGAAACCAAAAATATATAAATTTATTGAAAAAACTGAGAAAGTACCTAGTAGAACCTACAAAATGATATACCCTTATTCCAAATTAAATTTTAATTTGATTGCATTCCATACATACATATTACAAAACGTACCAATCATCGATCTTTGAAAGTTGAGATCATACCCCGTTATATCTGGAAGTGCTTACAAAATTATATAGTATCTAACTTTGTCTCTATTAATCCAAATTTAAATTTAAATTGGTAAAAATTTCATACAACAGGAATACGAAACGTAACATATCATCGATTTTTGGATATTAAGATTATAGCCTGAAAAATCAAGCAAAAATTATATTTCTTAGAAAAAGGAGGAAGTATTACAAAATACTTACCAAATATTATAGCAACCAAATTAATAATAAATGAAAAATCCCGTAACTCGAAATAGTTTTAAAATAAAACAAGGAATTGCTTTAGTGCAAAACATTGTTTACTTTTGTTTACTAAACTAAACCTTATGGGGTAGTCGAACAGAAGCATACTAACTATATAACCATCTATCTGGCTCCTGGGAGACCACTGTTCCATTGATTAATACTATCGGGACACGCACGGACATACACGCTTAATTAGCTACACAAGCACACAGTAAAGGCATAATCTGATCCTGATCCTGATCCTCTTTCCGATCCCCATCACCAGACGAGGCTCCTGGCCGCCGCCGGAAGACCGCAGATGGCGTTGTGGACGGGAATGGCCAGGAATCCGGCCAGGGCGATGCCATACGAGTCCGACTGGACCACCATGGCCATGGCGAACTGCTGGCGCTCCGGCGAGATCTCCTTGGACATCCGATAGAAGGTGTTCACGTAGGCGCCGCCGCCCAGGAGTCCCTCCCACAGGACGATGGCGAACACGATCCAGATGCTGGGCGTGTACCACCAGATGACCTCGCTGAGGAAGTAGACAACGTTGACGAACTGGAAGATGGACATCAGCCAGATCTTGTCCAGCTGGAAGACGTTGACCGAGGAGCGGGAGATAAAGACACCGATTTGATAGTCCACATTCAGCCAGCGGTACTGCGAGTCCTTGTCCAGGAAAATGTCCTCGAAGTAGACTAATTCGAACTGGAAGATCGAGTGAGTATGTAATATATATTGATGACTAGCTTGATAGCAAATTATTTAGCTTACCAATCCCTGATTGATGAAGTACTCGAAGAAATACACCAGGCAAAGGGGCAACATATACTTGAAGAGGTGCTTGATGTAGAAGAACTTCTCCTTGAAGCCAACCAAAGGCTTCTCGTCGTTGATCAGGACTTCCGTGGACTCAACTGTCGTCACCGGCAGAATATCAACCTGTGGACGACGCAGCAGCAGCCAGAAGGCGAAGGCCTCGATGGCGGGGAAGATCAGCATAATCAGCATTGTGTCTCTGGGACTGAAATCCAGAGATCTCAAGCTGGCATAGCTCAGGGAACCGATGACTCCGGCACCACCAGTTCCGGATGACCAGGTGGATATCACATTCCTAAGGGAAAGGCAGGGAATTAGGGAGATACTTCTGAGTGATGTTCCTCCACAAAAACTCACTTGTTGTATCGCGATGAATAGGCCAAAAAAGTGGTCTCTCCGATTCCACTGCTGGCTGAGGTGATAATCACTCCCAAGAGGGCCATCCATTCGGCATGGGCAAATCCAACCAGCAGAAAACCAGCTGCGGAAAAAGCCACAGCGAGAGCTATGCGAAAGCTGCAAAAATGAATAAATATTTATTAATATTATTTTAACATTTATTTAAACTTAGATCATTTATATTTCTATCTCCAATAAAATTAGGGATACTCACTTGACCCAAAATGGAAAGAAAGGCATCAGTATCTTAACAAACAATGAGGGCAGCACATCAGCCAGCAAAATAGCCCCCGTGGAAACCAAGTGACAATTCCGACCCGACGAGCTTTCTTCACTCTCATCATTCTGTAAAATAATAAATAAATAATAAGAAAATATACCTACATTAATTTCTATAATTGATTTTAAATAACAAAAAGAATTATTCCTCACCGGGTTAAACTGCTTGATAATATCGTGGGCAGCACTCAGCATCACCACATATCCGTAGTTGTTGCACAGACCGAGGATCCAGTAGGAAGTCAGATCCCGCCAAAGGCCCCGCTCCTTACGAGAACTGCGAGAGGCATCTCCAGTGGCGACCACCACTTGGGGATCGTGATCGGCCTCGGCCTCTTGCTGCTTGCTTGCCGTCATGCTGACCCGGCAAACTAAAAGGAAAACATTTTTTATAAATTATAGTTATATTAATTCTATTAGAGAAATGGCCCCTGTATAAGGTATAATTCTTGGAAAAATCTTTGAATCATTATCATTGTCGCTCTTGAAACCTCTATCATTGTTATTAACTTACACAAAAAGTGAAAAATTCTCTCTGATTGGCAAAAGCTTTTCCATCTCTTAAAACAGAAAAGTGCGATTTTCTCTTTTCAAACACTACACTCTGCTCAAGTTATATTTAAACAAAGTGTTTAATTTGTCAGGCTGAGCATGTGCATCGGTGGTTTTTGAACTTGAAAAAAGTGGTTAATTGGGGAAGTCATCAAATGAAATTCGTATGACTTTTTTAGTGATAACGTGCAATAAATACTAAAAATAAACACTGTATTACAGTTAGGAAATGACTCCTGATTATATACAATTTTTCTTTCAAACGTATTCATTTTGTGTACAAATAAACTCTTATTTTCACATTTCATTCTTTATTTTTTCATCTAAGGCTTAGTTTTATTTATTAATAAGTTTAAGAAAACACTTGAGTCTTTAAAAATTATTTTATACATTATCTGATGAGTTTTTAACTGCATTGTCAGGTTGAAGACAAACCTTTTGAAAGTACGAAATATTGATCCGGCCTTCGCGGCTTTCTATAAGTGACTGAACGTAACTGACTTAGAAAACACATTCAACCGCAGAAGAATTAAGTAATTTAGGCAACTATAATAAAAACAGCCTATGAAGAGTTGAAAATCTGCAGTATTTCCAAACTTTTGTCCGTTATAATACAATATTTATCTCTTAATTTTCTTAAAAGAAAATTCAGCTCTATTAGTCTAAATGAGTTATTTATAATTGCAGTGAAATCACTTATTTGAATACATTTACTCACTTTAACTTAGACAACAATTAACTATGTTCTCTTTCATAGGAAATAGCTCTTCCAACTCTTAAGTTAAAAGAAAATGCTGTTGCTCTCAACAAACAATGCACTCTTAAGTCACTCTATTTATTTATTGTGAACTAGTATTTGCTTGAGTCGAATTTAAGCAAATTGTTTAATTTGTTAAGCTGAGCATGTGCGTAGGTAGTCTTGAACTTGACAAAATATGGTCACTAGGGGAAATCGCTTAAGTAAATACACCGGACTTTTGTTGGAAAATACGTGCAATAAATGCTAAAAAATATACAAATTGTATTGAAGGTAGTAAAAGACAGCTGTTTAGTTGAGACTCAGGGTTTGACGGGTTAAAAGCCTCGTTATTTATATAGTTAAGTGCCTTGGGGCATATTTTCACAGCACGTACAATTTTCTATTTGTTTGCTTAAATTTTTAATGAAGTAAGTAAATTACTGTAAGAGAAAAAAACTGTAAATATGTTTTATGATCAGCTTATTTACAGTGGTATTTTTTAAACCTGTTCCTTGACTTTCAGATGATTAAATGAAACAAACTAAAGGGGGAAATGAACTATGTACATTACCGGATATTTAACAGTATATATAAATAAACTTTTTTTTGGCAATGATTTGGGCAGGGCAAAGTGCAGATTATACGATTTGTTTACATCTGCCAGAACTTGTGACTGATAATAGAAGAAAGAGGAAATAGGTGGCAGAAAAACAACCAAACCGGAAAACGGTTATTGCATATATAGACCATCCATCGCTTATATTCCAATTTCATCAAAATAGTTCTATATTAACGCCCCTGACTGACAGCTTTAATTATCCAGATCGTTTAAGTTGACCTTGCAATAGGCTAAGCAAAAATCTAATTTAATAATCAACAATTAGCAACGAGTGCTGTTAGCCAACGGAGTTACAGCAAGCCAACTGGCAAATAATTAAAACAAATTAACTTGCGAATTCAATTTGTTCGTGCAGAAATGTATGAAAAACTTCTTAGCCGTCTTGCATTTTGTTAGCCAGTGACTAATCCACCAGATTCACTTGATCCATTTGCGCAGTTTTAAAGTTGTTGACCCACTTCGGAGTGCACTTTCCTATCGAATTACATTTGCTTGATATCCAACAAAAATTCGATACCCCACCGAAATGCATTTCGAAATATCATCGGTAAGTTGAGAATGATAGATGAACTTTTGCATGTCTTGCCTTGGACTTCAAAGTAATAGCACAGCAAAATTTGTGTCAATTCTCTATTTTTACTATTCTTTTTTAAATAATTTCCCAGGCCCCAAAGCTTAAGAAATTAATTGAGGCGATAATTGCTCAATTTAGAGTTTTTTATACTCTCTTTTCTGTTTAAGGTAAGTAACCTTAGGTTGGTTAACCTTTTTGAAATAAATACAAAATATCCTATTCGAGAGGAATATTATAAATATCCTTTCAAAAAATTACACATTTATATTTATGTGCCTTATTAAAAGGTTGCAATATTTTAAGTTACTACACATCCTGTTATATTTATTAAAGAAAGGAGTTTTTCTACTTCCTTTATTTTTTCTTTCAATATTTTGGCATTTTAAAATCTTTTCAAACTTGGTACCAAAATTGGTAACTATGGAGTACAGTCTTACATTTCGAGCACTATTTTCCGGTTAGCTAGTTCTGAGGGTTCGGGCTCCGAGAACTGATAAATACGGCAACGACACCGATTCGCGCTGCGAGGCGTTCAATGAGTGACTGAACCTGTGCGAACCCTCCCAACTGAACGAGAACCAATAACAATCGGCGGCGACAATGAAGCCAAGCGGCTGGGACCTAAAGTGCGAGGTATCACGCGAGTTGCCAGCGGCAGCATAAAAAACTAAAACAACTGCAGATGCAACAAGTGCCAAAGTGCCGATCAGGCAGGTTGATCTACGTAGATCGGCAGCAGGTAACACACATTCACGTATAATTTAATTCAATTCAATTCAATTCGATTCGATTCCATTCGACTGGGGAAAGCGGGGGAGTTGGGGTCGGTCAGCGAACGTCACGTTTTTCAGGTTGGCAAGTGCCTTTGCTCGGGGTTTATACACTCTTCAAGAGTGAGGAGATTACGATAAGATGTTTGAGTTTCTCGAAGGCGGTGATCTCCGAACCTTGGCATTATTTATGGTGGGAAACGCTTATCAACCAAGGCGTCTTTGACATTTGCAGATCCTTAACAATCCGATAATCGAAATCGAATCGATTAGATTATAAAGATATTGAGTCATCGGAAATAGCGGTTGTACTGAGGGTTCTTGATGATATATATTATTTGCGAGGTTTAAGTTTATAAATCACGTTTTTACCAAGTGTTTTTAGGGTACTTAGGTCTTCGTCATGGAGTTAACTCTGGTGGTTAGCTGTTAATTAAAGCTTTGACTCGTCTTAATTGCATTTTTTTGTAAGTTAGGCTTTTAGAATGCGAGTAGCAAATGCCGTTGGCGTTTTTGCTGAGTTTTGTGTTGCTAAACTTAATATAAGAAGCACTAATCGTTGTTCGGTTTAAGTTTATTGTTTTACTATCGGAGCACGTGGCGTATGCGTAATCTAATAAATTCCTAATTACCCAAAACACCTGTTTTTTGGCTTAACTAAGGGCTTTAGAACAACCTTGAAATTAAAGAACTCGGTAAGAAAGGAAGCACTTTTGTTCAAAAACATTTAAGCACTTGACAACATTGAGGTTATTTAACTCATAACAAAACAGTTAAGTTAAGTTATGCCAACCACATTTACCCGTCTAACTGGAAATGCAGGCTAATTTTAGAATAATTTCATTTAAAGGAAATCTGTACTTTTTGCGAGGCACTTTCCTTGCTAAGATGGCCATAAATCCGAGTTTAAGTGCAATAAACATTTCTCTCCCGCGTGAATAACAAACAACATCGGTTGTACATACACTTTCGAGTTATTTCCGGCTGCCACTCAATCCGTTGGAGCAATGAAGACCTACTGAGGACTCGTCGAATGCGGGCCTAGAACACGGCTATGGCTATACGAGCTGCAATCGACATTATCATTATCGTTAAGTGGGCAACAGATTAAATTACAGATAAGATGTTCGCAGCATTGGGCCATATAAATCTTAAGATATCACTCGGCAACGCAACGGCATTTCGTATATGACAGGCTTTGGGGAACAGAAAGGGTAATCAAACTGATGATGGCTGGAGGTGATGGCCATAAACCCGCCCTCTCCCCCTCCATCATTGCCAGTACACTTAAATCTATTAATTATCGGACTGAGAGTTTGCCAATAATAAATTCATTATTGGTTTGTTTCCTTTTCCACAATATCTATGTGGCGAATCCACCGTTTGAATTAAATCCGTTTCGCGCTCATTTAGCACGTACGGAAACCGCCAAAACCAATTTCGCACCGCAGCCGCAAAGCAGGGAACACTTTTTTACTTTGCCTCTGGGTTATACATTGCATTTCAAAATAAAACATGTTGTTGACAAATTGCAAAATAAAGTGGTTGAGGCTGCTGGAAAAGGGAAAGGGAAACCCGTGTTCACTGTTGTAAATAACTCACACAATTGCCTGTCAATTTCGAGTCACTCCAAAGTTGTCCTCCCCGCAAAGGGAAAGTATCCCTTAGCCTTATGGGGCAAACTATGGCCGAAGCGACGGCCTGTTGACAGCAAGATTGAGTTGACAAATTGTTAAGGCAATTTATAATGTTAATGTGTAGGGAATTCCGGAATGCCAGTGAGTGCTGTTTGGCAAACATTTGTGTCAGTTGCAGTTTTTCAGTCGGCAGGGAGTCATTTAGGAAAAGATAGAGTGCAAGTCTCAATTCGGGAACTAAAAATGTTGTATTTCTTTTATAAAAAGGCAACTTTATAAACATCTCTTACCATTTTATTCCAGAGTTCTCCTCTCAACTCACTCATATTTAATATACTATCAATTCCGATAAAGCTTCTAATATTTGTCGCCTCTGGCAAAATCATTAAAATCACATAAATCATGGCGGGGCAAAATGCGATTGCTGCGGTGGGAAAACTACCGGTTTTTCGGCTGGGGAAATGGAGGAATGGGAAAAGCAGAGCACACTACTGTTAACTGTTTCTAATAGGCCGTATTAGGCCCACACTCTGTTATCTACCATTCACACGTGGCCATCAGGGGACAAAGTTTTCAATTCGACTGTGGCTGGGCTGGGCATAAAAATGCAAATAAAACGGCCCGAGGGAAAAATGAATAAAATCATTGCCAAAAGTGAAAATGGAGAATAAAAAGTAACCGCCAAACACGAAAAGTTTTTAATGCAAATACGAAAATCGCATGGAAACATGGCCACCACGTCCTTTGAAATCCCCACCATCTATCCCTCCGTTTAACGAGGCGTGCTGCAATTTTCCGGCGCGAAAACAGGAAGTGAGGAAAAGCGTTCGCCCCTGCATAATTTCGCGATGCGAAAAGTTAACGCAAAGTGTTTTTATTTTCTCCAGGGTGCAAATACTATATAGTGGTTGCAGCGGCTTAAAGGGATTTTAAAGCTCTACGTGAGATAGATGGGTCGGGTGAAAAAGCGCTTCCAGGCCAGTTCCACCAGCAGAATGATCACGACCAGGATATCGGCGCAGATCAGCATGAGGAGCAGGGGAGCCACGTACTCCATTCCCACGGTGATCACGAAATTCTGGGCCACGCAATGGAGCTTCATGTGTACCCAGTAGCTGCGTTGCTTTCGATAGACTCCAGTTTCGAGGACTCTAAGGAAGCTGTAATAAAATAGTGTTACCAACTGTATACATTTTGATGTTCTGAAATTAAATAAGCCGAATTTAGTAGCTTTTTATAGAACGCAAATAATTGAAAGTTTTAGATGCCAACAGATAAAAAGTCTCTAAGCCAAATTACCCATTAAGGAGTCTGAAGTAAAATAGTGTTACTAAACGTATATAATTATAAAATTGGAAAACCGAATAGTGCGACCATGCAGATCTGCAAATCTTTTAAAATATTTCAAGCATTTTAAAAAAGTTTAAGAGAAATAATTTGTAAAATGATTATTTGAAAATATTAAACATAATTTGATATTGATGGTAGTTTTATGCAATTCCCCAAACACACTCACCGAAGTCTGAAGAGCTCCTTGTACGTAGAGTTGCGATGCAAGTGCGTGTAGAATAATTGCTCGGGTCGGAATAAAACCTCATTCAAATCGCAAATCTGTTGGGCCGTAAAGTATCGCTCCACATAGGCATAACCGGAGGAGGTCTCGAAAACATAGACGTAGCCAGGATTGTCCCTAACCCTCAAAACACCTTGTTCAGCGGGCAACCAAAGCTCAGGATTCTGTGTCTGCGTGTCTATTTTGCGTTTTATAAACAAATGGATCTCCGGAAGTCGAGAGTACTAAAATGAGAAGTATGAAAAATATTGGAATTTTATGGGAAAAAGTAAAACCCACATTTAGGTAGCTCTTTGTGAATGGCAGTGGCTCCAGGCCAACGGTCAAAGAACTCTCCGCCAGCTGCTGCATTGTCTTGATTTTAGACTTAACAGGAGAACTAAGCAGCGAGGAGACCACCACTGAAGTGTAGTAGTTATACATGATAAAGCTGATGAGGAACAGGGCAAAGTATATGAGTCTTCCGCCGGCGGAGCGTGGAATCAAGGATGAACTTTGGATGCAGGCAGCTCCAAAACTGATCAAAAAAGTGGTTAGCAGCGAGGGCAGGTAATCCAATCTCCAGCGTTTTCGCATTCGCTTGCACTCCATATAGAAGGTGATCCACAGGAGGATTCCGATCAGCGAGAGAACTCCCCCAAAGAGATACCATACCAATGGACTGAAGGGCTGCAGGAATACGTCGCCGCGTAGGCCGGCATTGTGAGGCGTTCGGAAAATACAAACCGACCGGAAGAAGCCCGTCTCAATAATGGCCGACAAATACTTGAGCCTGCCTTCGGTGGCCAGAGAAGGCGTGGCCGTGAGGTCCGCAGACTGATCCACCACCGCACCAACCGAACCGCCCACAACATCGGACTTGCTCCAACTATCCGAGAAGATGAACTTCATTCTGCAGAAAAAGGAGGTCAAATAGGTTTTAATTCCGGACTACACTGAAATAAAAATAAATATCTGCATATTGAATTCAAAGATTCCTATTACATATTTAAATGAAATAAAAAATTTGAATATTAAGTGTAAAACATATCTAATTGTCTGATTAAATTTGGAAATATTTAAGTCAGGATAGAAAATATTAAATACAATTTTAGTCATATTTAGATTATTGTTTTTTACGCAATTAAATACAATAATTTCATATTAAAATCAAAGTTAACCATTTGTAATTATAATATAATTGTAACATTAAATAAATCGGGTTTTAATAGTTGAAAAACATTGCGAAAAATATTTAAATTAAATATGAAATCTTTGGATTTACTATGTTTTTTATCAGTGTACCAAACCTACTCGCAGTGAAGCAGGTCTCTCAGGATGAGGGTCAGGTGAAAGCCGAATCTGGCCAATGAGTCAATGTGGGTATCGTTCTCCTGGCTCAAAAATCGTATTAGTTCGTCGTCGGACAAGGTCAGAGGTCGTTGCGTGACCACCGTTGCAACTGAAAGGGAGCTCAAACTCATATGCTTTAGGCTATAAAGTAAAATATTACCTCTCAGGACAACATCCGTTAGCTGCTCTCTATTTGCATATTTCGAACGCTTTTGCAAGGAACTGAGATAACGAATCCTTCCACATTCATTTGGGTCACAAGCCATTTCATGGGATCCCGTCACATTCAGCCGACCACCAATGATTTTGCCATTGCTGTAGACATCATAGACGGCATAGACAACCGAGGAGTTGATTTCCTGGAACTCCTCCTTTACATAACTCACATCCGCATCTATGGATATGTTAAATGGTGCAAATAGATCATAAAACTCCAAAACAGACTGGTTGCCATGCAAAAGCCAATGATAATGCTGATTGTAGATCTGCTCCCGACTGGCCTAAAGGAAAATATAGCTGGAAATAATTCATAAATCGTGTCGTGAAGAAACAAACCTCCTCCAATAAATCCTGGGCCCGATCACACTTTACGTCCACATAGATCCCCAGAGTGGGTTGCAAATGACCCATGTAGTTCAGCTCTAAGTGTGACCAATTTTGAACTCCCTTCATTTGAACAAACTGATGATAGGCAAGAATGGGATGAGTGGGTTTGGTGAATTGGTGAGCAAACTGAAGACCTGGAATGCAGAAAAAAAGGGTTGACTAGTATCAAAACCAGATAAAGCTTCCCTGCACACTTTCATCACTCTGCCAGCAGTGAAAGAAGACAATGAATCCAATCCGCGATTGCACGAGATTGTCCAGAATAAAGTTGGCCAACTGCACCAGCTGCATTGTTGACTTATTCACTACAGAAATCTGTAGGCCGGAGGTCCCTTTTTATATGATGCCATAAAGTCCACCAATTTGGCTGTCATCGATGTGCGTTGTTTGTTTTTAAATTGCCCGAAATTGCCCATCAACAAATGCCAATGTCCTTGGCCTGGGCTGCTCACCTTAGTGGAGTGAGCAGTGGCGGTACCAGATGACCTCCAAGCCCAGTATGCCCATACAGAGAATAATCGCACCCAGCAGCAGGATGAAAAGGGGAGCAGCGTACTCCAGACCCACGGCTACCGTGTGATTATGCTGGTAACAATGGAGCTTCGTCTGCATCCAATACCGCTCGTGCTTCGAGTGAACTCCAGTCTCCAGCATCCGCAGCTCACTGAATAGTGAATGAATAAATAGTTTGAATCTTTTAATTCCAAAATGAAAAGTGAGTATATCAAAACTAAATCACCATTTCTGACAATAGAAAACGCGAATTCTTTAGATAAACATGAATTAATTAGCAAAAGAAGATCGCGAATTCTTTAAATCAACGGAATTTTAAAGACCTCAGAACAAATCTATATCTTCTAAAATAAATTATTAAACATATAATACCGTTGATATTATAGGATTGCAATGAAAAAAGAGTAGTTACTCGAATCTTCACCCACCTTAGTTTGAATAGCTCCGCATAGGGCGACTTCTTCGCCAGGACCGTGTGGGTATGAGAGGCATCGCGAAGCGGAATCTCGTTGAGCTCGCAGATCTGGTGAGGCAGGAAGTGCTTCCGCACGAACTCGTAGCCCGTTGCCACGCCGGTGATGTAGACGAAGCCCTCCTGATCCCTCACCGTCTTGACCCCATCCTCGGTGGCAGCCAAATGCGGTCCGGTGATCGTTTGCTGTTCAGCACCTTGTTCAGATACAGACTACGTACGTCCGGCTCCTCGGAGGTCTCCACATAGATGCGGGTGTATATGGTTGGCTCTATGCCGACCTCTAGGCTGCTCTCCGCCAGCTGTTGCAGCGTCCGGATGTTCGACTTGATGGGCTGGCCCAGCAACTTGGACACCACAATGGAGGTGTAGTAGTTGTACATCAGGAAGGAGGTCATCATCAGGGCAAAGAAGGCCATTCGCCCGCCCATCGATCGGGGCGTGAACCAGGCCCCCTGAATGCAGCCAGCCCCGAAGGAGAGCAGGCAACTGGTCAGCAGCGAGGGCTTCCACTCCGTGCGACGCTCCAGAATGAAGGTGATCCAAAGTAGGCAGCCGGCCAGGAGGAGCAAGAGGGCGAAGGTCAGCCAAACCCCACCGCTGAAGGGCTGCAAGAACTCCGTGGCACTCAGGCCAGCGGACACGGACCGGGGGTTACGGAACATGCAGATCTCCCGGAAAACACTGAACTTCGTGAGGGGCTCCACAAATAAAGCGCGATCGAAGGAGTAGATGAACGGAGCTATCGCCAAATCGGCCGCATCCAAAATGAGATCTCCGATCATGCCGCCCGTGGCATTGCCATCCGACCAGCGATCTCTAAATATGTACTTAAACCTAAGTTTTATAGTTGATTAAAGGTCATTATTCTCAAAAAAATGTAAGAATCCAAGCTCCTCACTTGCAGTCCAACATATCCCTCAGGGGTTGTCGTGCCTGATAGCCGAGCCTAGTATATGTGTCCAGGTGAATTCGATCTTTGGACTCCATAAACTCAAAGATCTTCTCCATTGAGATGTTCAGGGGTAAGGCGGTAACCTGTTGGAAAACGTTCTTATCAGTGGGGAGCTTAATCTCCGAATGGGTCTACATACCGCTGCAGTGGCTCTTACGGTTAAGCCAGTGAAGGACTTTCTGTGCTGCAGGGGACTCCTTTTGTGAAGATCACTCAGATATCGCTCGATTCGACACTTCTGTTCGTTGCATGAAATTTCCCGATCGGCTGTTATGTTAAGTTCTCCTCCCAGTTGTCTTCCCTTATTGTAAAGATCGAAGAGTAAAAAGTTTTCCGTGCTGGGATCATGCGTGACATAGGTAACATCGGCATCAACAAAGATTTGGGCCTCCTTGAAATGAGTTTCAACCAGGGAAAAGTTCATCCACCTATCGTAGATGAGCCAGTGATACCGATGACCCAACAATCGTTTGGCACTGGCCTGAAAAATTGGATTTATCAGATACTATTCAAATCATATTCAAAAACTTACCTTCTTCAAAACAACACCACTTTGATTGCAATTGATATCCAAGAAAACTCCCAACTTAAGAATATTGTGATTAAGAAAGTCATCGTCCAGGTGGAGTTGCGATTCCAGTGTTTTAAATTGGGTGAACATATTTTGAGACTGTGCTAACATCGCTAAGTGTGCAAGTGCTAAAACGAAAAGATTAAATCGGATATCGAAGAATTACCACAGAGTTAGTCACTTACAGTCCATTGACCAGCAGTGCAAAATTAAGACATGGCTCAACTTGGCCATGTGAAGAAAGTTGTATAAAATAAAATTGTGCAATTCCAGCATGGTGAAAACTCGAACAAAGAACTTGGCAATTAATGATACTGATTATGAGGCAACAGGGCTTTTTATAGGGCACTCATAATGCCAGCAGAATGGACATAATACAAGTCAATTGCCGACTGAACTTGACTTGACAACTTAATGGGTATACGAAAATAAGCTATCGACAGGCCTGTCAAGTCCAATCAAAATGGTAAAAAAGGAGACCAATTTCCAGGCAATTTAAATGTTTAAAGCAACGAAAGGAAGGGAAACGCTTAGTCACTCACCAAGATTATTCAAAGTTTTTCATTTACTGACTTTGCGGGAGAATGGCGACCAATTTCTTTTTGGCATAACGTGCCCAAGTAGATTTCCAAGACCAGGATCAGCAGGGCCAGGAAGTAGGCCACCAGCAGGGATATGAACAGGGGAGCCGCATATTCCATGCCCACCTGGATGAGGAAACTATTCGAGAACGTGTGCAGCTTGGTCTTGCTGAAGAACCGACTCTGCTTCGATATAATCCCTGTCTCCAGCATCCGCACCTGGATCTGGGTGAGCAGCTGGCGGTAGGTGGAGTTCAGGTGAACCATTCCGTAGACGGCGCTCTCCGGGCGCAGTTTGATCTCGTTCAGATCGGAGATCTCGCGCGGCAGGTAGTGCTTCTCCACAAAGTGGTACATGAACGAGGCCTCCGAGGTGTACACGAATCCCGGCTGATCGCGCACCCGGATCACTCCCTCCTCCGGAGAAAGCCACACGCTATTGGGATCCCGCTTGCTCTCCACCTTCTCTTTGTACAGGCTCCGAATGTCTGCGCGGGGCGAGGACTGGGGGATAAATATTTATTATTCCACGAATTAGATAGTAAATGGAACCTCACATCAAATCCCATTCGAGCTTTATAGATCGCTTTTGGGTAAAATAGGTCACCTTATAAATTGCATTTATAATATAGTTTTAAGAGCTTTCCCTGTTGATCATTCCATTTTTAATTTTCATAAATTCTCACTTACATCATGTGATCGTTCTTATTAAAAGAATAACCATTCTTTAATACGAACAAAAAAGTATTTATTTTTCTTAATGTTTGAAATTTTGAGTCGATGGGGACCCCTAAGGAATTTTTGTTTGAAATACACTAAATTTATTAATAAAAATAAATAGTTTCCAAAATTAAAAAAAAAAATAATAACAATTTTTTTTAAATTAGTCCGAATTTTTTTTTGTGTGTAGTAGATAAGTTATTTTATATACCCTACCACTTTAGGAAATTTAAAATATTTTTTTTTAAAACAACTTTTTTTTTCATTAAAAAAAAATATTTTCGAGATACCGACAATGATACACTCACCACCAGATAAGTCTTGGTAAACGGCACCGTATCGAAACCCACTTCCAGGGAGCTGTCGGCCAACTGCTGGATGGTCCTGATGTTGGAGCGCACCGGAGATCCCAGCAAAGTGGACACAACGATCGAGGTGTAGTAGTTGTACATGAGGAACGAGGTCAGCATCACGGCAATGAAGGCCAATCGCCCACCCGCTGACTTGGGCATCAGATAGGAGCCCTGGATGCAGGCAGCTCCGAAACTAATCAGACAGCTGCTGAGCAGGGATGGGATGAAGTCCAGGCAACGCCGCATCCAGTGCCGCTCCAGGTGGAAGATCAGCCAGAGCAGCACTCCGGCAAAGATTAGGAGACCGGCGAAGGCGAACCAAACGCTCGGCATGAAGGGCTCCAAAAACACGGCCGCCTTGATTCCGGCATTGTGGGGCGTACGGAACATGCAAACGGCCCGGAATTGGGCCTGCTCCGTCATGGGATGCACGTAGTGGAGGCGATTCCATGAGGGAACGAACGGCGAAGTAGAGAGCTCAGCGGACTCGTTAGTCAGCATGCCAATAGCTCCGCCAAAAGCATCCTGAACGCTCCACGTACCGCACCAAATGTAGTGAAGCCTTAAAAATATAATTATTATAAAGAAAATGGTATAGAAATAAAATATATTATAGAGAACGTGGGTTTTGAAACGAAGCTAATCTGTTATTATAAATTTCAAAGCATGTAAAATTGGTTTTAATTTAACCCCAAGTTAGGCTCTTGATAAACTCTTGCTAAAATCAAACGTTGACCTACTTGAAACCGAGTATTTCCTGAGTGTGCATGATCAGGCGATTGCCGATGCGAGAAATCGAGTCCATGTGGGAATCTCTGTCGCTATTGAGAAACTCGAGAAGATCCTTCTCACTGGAGTTAATAGGCAGCACAGAAACCTGAAAGGAAGGTATCAATGACTTGGATTCTACTTCACTTTTTTGGCCAACCCACCAAGGCGGCCAATCGAAAGGTAACGCTCGATAAGTCCATGCGGTGATGCAGTCTGGGTCGCAAATGCAAATCACTGAGATAATCCCTAACCTGGCAGTGACTTCGATTGCACTGCAGACTCTGGTCTACGGTGATGTTGAGCTGGCCGCCCAAGTGACTTCCCTTATTGTAGACATCGTGCAAGATAAAGAGCTCCTCCTCCTGATGACTGACATAGGTCACATCCGCATTTACACTCAGATTCGCTGCCTCAAATAGTTGGGTTAACTTGGTAAAGTTACCTGCCTCATCGTAAAGAAGCCAATGCAAATTTTGGTTATACAGACGGGCACGACTGGACTGCATAGAGGATATAAATTAAATAAAAGATAAATTGTTTTAGAACTCTTTGTTATTTGCTTTTTAAGAAAATGTTTTTTAAAAATATGAAATTAAAGTTCTATAAAGTAGGGATTAAATAAGACTACCCCTACCCTAACTCACCTGATTTGTTATGGACTCAGCCTGGTCGCAACCCAGGTCCAAAAAGACCCCCAGCCTGACCAGTTCACTATCCAAATAGTCCTTGTGGATGTTGGCCAAGTTTTCAGGGTCCTGTTGCAGGTCAATGTATTGCGAAAAAATGCCGTTCTCATTCAGCATCTCAGCCAGAGGAAGGGCCTCTAAAAAATACACATTTTAAAGCCCATGGGAATATTTAAATATTCATAATATTCACCCTCTATCGACCAGCAGTGAAATACCATCAGATTGCTCAAATTGACTTCCAAGAGATTGAAAATAATCAGTCGATACAACGAGAGACCCACCATCTTGACGGCTTTCTTGGATTTTGGCAAGACGATTGACCCTTTTATAGACCAAAGCTGAGATGTCGAACGAGGCCAATTAAGTAATTATGGCCAAATTTTTGGGGACAGCCGTCAAATTGTGAACTTTGATGGACAGCTAAGTCAAAAATTTGGGACCAATTGCAACCGAAAATACTTGGAACGTGGAGCAACAAGTGTTTTAGTCAAGGCGCCTGCGCAGAAATCGGTAGCGTAAACAAAAGTGCAGGAGGGATTTATGAATGAAAGGCTGGCGGTGGGCGGTGGACGGGTGTTAATGGATTCCTGAGCCGGGCTGGCTGTGGGTGGGATTGTGGGTCAGGAGGGCAGCGCCGCAGGCTTTAGTGATTTTGCGCCTTTTGCATGGTGCCTCTGCCTCCACGATGTCGCCCCATCACCATCCCCATCCCCATAGCAAACGACATCCTGCCACCCAGCAAGTGCTGCACAATTCAATCTTCTGGCCTGGTCTCAATATCATTTCGGCTCAGTCTGCGTTGCGCGCTTGGCGCGTTTTGACGTACCTCCGAATCTCCGCATCTTTCTCTGGAAATTCGCTCGGTCCCCGTTTCAGTTCAGTTCGATTCGGTTTGGTTTGTTTTTCGCCTTGGTTGGTTTGCTAGTTTGTTTATTTTCGCCGCTCGTTGTCGCTTGGCTGTGGAGATTTGTGTGTATTTTTGGTATGATTAGTGCGGTTAGCCACGAAGGCTGAAAAAACACAGATGGAGATGAGAATTCCGAAAAGTTCGTGTTATTATTGCCTGTGAAAAGTGAATACTAATTCCATTACAATTTAAATAAATAAATATAAAAGCGCAATTATTTATTTGATAAATAAACATTTTTCTGTAAGATTCAAATTTAGTATTTTGTTTTTATAATGTTTAGCATTTAAAAAATCTGCGTACGAGCATAGAAATAATTTAACAAAACCGAACCAGTCTCTAAAATATTTTACAATTTTCTTTGTGATGAGCGAATTTAAAATTAAATTAAGCAAAAATTTACGCTAAAATATAATATTTTTTATAACAATTTTATAAATTTAGTGGAAAACCCTTTATTTTAAAAAAGACATTTTTAAAAGAAACATTTTTAAACAGCTCATATTGAATGTAATATTGTGTATATTTTAAAATGCTTTTGGAATTTAAAGCATACAAGCTACCATGGCGTATGCGCAATTTTGAAATATTTTGAAACAAGCACTAAATTTATTTAATGTATTCACTTATATAAATTTAAGAATAACACTTGTAATAAAAGTAAAAAGCCCAAATAGTGGCTTTAGAAAAGCAATAAAAACAAACTATTGGGGAATTTATAACAAATCTTCATATTATTTTCCACTTATTTGCGGGCATTTTAAATAGATTCCTTAAAAAGTTGTATGATAAAGTTTCTAAGCTTTGTAGATTTGGAAATTGTTTTTCCATCTTTAACTAGAAATGACTGCGTATATTTAACACTCAATTCTAGGGAAGCTTTCAAAACTTTGAAACACAAATCCGTTTGATTTTGTAACCAACTCAAGGCAAATCCTATAATTGAACTGTCAAACAGTAATTGCATAACCCTCCCACACTTTTCCCATTACATTCTGTGTTCCCACAATTGAGTGCCAATTAAACTGTCTAAATCAACCTAATTAACAAGGTCTACATAATTTAAAACAAAATATTTAAAAGTGATAATGGTAATTAAACATCGAAATCAGTTCATTCCATTGTGGGACAAATTGATATAAATATATTTACAATTAAAATCAATGTTAAATTTCGTACAAAAAAAAAATCAAACCAAATGAACATATTAAGAATCAATTGAAATGTGGTCATCCGCGCTGGGCCAACAAATGAAAAATGCACAGTAAACCACAAATATGACATTTTCGCCAGAAACAACTAAAACAACAGGAATGTGAACTGCAGAACGAAAACTGCGTTGGCTGGCGGAGACTGCAGACATCGAGTGCAAATAAAATGCAATTATCGCTGATTTAAACGGGCATTAGAGAATCATAAATTTTCCATGAGCACCACATGGCCGCAGGGACTGGGGTGGAAAATTCACTCCAACACCCGCAAATAATCCACCAGAGGATTTTGGTAAACCAGCAGAAAGAAAACGAACTATTAACAAAAACTATTTACTGGGGGAATTGATTGGGCAAAGGCGACTGGATGTAAAAAAAGTAAAATAAATAAAACGAGTCAAAGTTACGATTCACAAGATAATTCAGAAGAATTCTTTTGCATAGATAAGAAAATATAATTTAATATTACACATTTTATAAACGAGTTGTTAAAGTTTGTTTACAATTAAATCACAGTTCTCTTTAAAAACAAGAGAGAACGCTATAGGTCGGGTGTACCGACTATCCGATACCCGTCACTCAGCTAGCAGTGCGAGGGAGATGGAGATATAAATCTTAGATTGCGCATAACTTTTTAATGAATGGTCCGATTTGAAAAATTACTTCTACATTTCGATAGGTATTAATAAACACTATAAAACTGCATTTATACATTTTTAAAATGTTAAAAGATTTGGCCGCCAGACACATTTTAAAATCGTTTAAGGCGATTGTGGGCGCTAAAGAGGGCCTGGCATCTCGCTGAATCAAACTTGCGCTGCGTAGGAAGCCCAAGAATCTTCATTATTAATACCAACTTTCTAGCTTTTATAGTTTCCGAGATATCAACGTTCATACGGACGGACAGACAGATAGACAGATGGACATGACTGTCCCATGGCTATATCGACTCGGCTAGTGACCCTAATCAAGAGAATATATACCTTATAGGGTCGGAAACGCTTCCTTCTCCCTGTTACATGCTTTACCCCTTTACTCTACGAGTAACGGGTATAAAAAGTCATGAATTATTAAATTATATCCTGACTCGATATAACATCAGGAAAACCATTGATCAAAAGTGAATTCTTGAATGATTGATTTTTAAAGAAATTCCCCTATATTAATATGCAACTACTAACTAAAATAAAACATTACAATATAAACTTAAAAATTCACTGAAACGAAACAATTCAAAACATTGTTAAAGATCAGGTCGAATTACCTATATTTGTAGACATTAGCTTTACTCTTAAAGCTGCCCACTTAAACAATTTTTTTTTCTACCGAGAGACCTTAGTTTCACTAGTAAACTTTGTCGTTCATTATCGCATAGGTTTAGGGTGCCTTTGACGAGTTTTTATGCCATCTTGTTCTGCTATCCCGCCTTTCAAAGGCTTTTATCTTTTTTGGCAGATTTTGCATTTTTCGTTGACGCCGCTTGAGGCTACGAAACATCTCTTAAATAGAAAAATGCAAAGCATAAAAAGCGGCAGTTGGGGCATCGCACTCTTGAGATTTACATTGTAAAGTGATCTCCTCGCCTCGTCGACTATATACACACACACAATATAGTAAACGGATGCAGGCTCACAAAAAACTGCATTTAAATTAATTGAATTTCGTAGATTTTTTTGCGTCGAAGGGGCTGTCCAAGGCCCCCAGATCCGACCGTCCTGTCCTTCGGTTCTATTGCTCTTATTGAATTGGTTTGGGGATTTGTTGGCTGACCCACAAGTCAAGATTGTGGCGTGTCTGTTGCGGCAGGCACCACAAGTTTACTTAAGCGTCGTCCGAATGCGTTCTGTGTGTCATTATTTCGAAGGGGAGCGGAGTGGAAGGCTCTTCCACTTCCATTTTTTGTATGCTCTTCTGCATTTGTGTTCATTAAATTTGCAAGTAAGTTGAAATGTTTTTGTTTACTTCCACAACTGCCCTTGCCAGGACTGACCAAATGGGATGTTCAAAAATTATAAATGAGTTTGCGTTCCCATTACAGTGATATAGCAAAAGTGCCGAAATTGAATGTTAGTTTCTAGTTGAGACCTTCTACACAATACCAATTTTAATGAATCTCATAATTTTAAAATTTAATAAAATAAATCATTTTTGAAAGTGTTTGATTATCGTGCTTAGTTTTTTATACCAAACAACTACTTGAGTTTTTCAACATATTATAATTTTTATAAATTATACTAAGCTTCTTAGGACCGGTTTCAATAAATTTAGGTGAAATAATATATTATAATATAATTTTTTCAATATAAAATTTCTTATCAAGATCCACGATGTGGTTTAAATTATTCTTAATCGTTTATTAATTTAATTCCTTAGGTTAAAAAATCTGTTAAAAAAAGTTTCTCTCAAAAACAGCCTAGGTTTCAAATAATCTGTATCGATAAATTGGAAATTGCCACATTAGCTGGAGTTTGTGTCCTCCAAATCGGTTACTGAACAAGGGAACCCACTTAGCAGAGACAAGAGCAAACATTTGTGCATTATAATGCCCCGACAAGAGCGATTCAGCTGCATTTCACGCTTCCCTAATTCTCGCCAGCTCCCTTCGACAAACATTTCCGCCGAACGTGAGCCAGTTGGGAAGGAATATCCATATCCGACGGGGTGCAGAAGCTAAGGGTAGCTGGGATCGTTAGTTCCGGAGACTGGGAACCGGGCAGGTGCTTGTCGCTCAACTGTAAAATAATTAGAGCAATTGCATTGGCCTAGGGCCATAAAGTTCGTGGTGGGGCAATCGCATTCCATGGCAGCCGGCAAACTGACCGCAGTAGCGAAATTTTTGACTTTCATTTAATCAAAATGCGACTTTAATGCTACTTAGGTTAACTGGAAAACTTGCGGCATCATTCCCGTTTCCATTTCACACGCAAGACCACAAGGCCGTGAACTAAGCTGCTCATACATATATTATTCCATATGCATCCGAGGGCTGTGGCCAAATTGAAACGCCCATCTCATTTGCAGGCGAACAAATAATAATGCCAGCAGGCTGCTCCCTACTTCCCATATAAACCACCTGCTGCTGCTGGCGCTTCCGATGAGCCACAAAATATTGTGGGACGACCCCATAATGCACCCATAGATAGGCAGCAGATGCCAGGCACTTCAGGAAACTAAGGAACTCTTTGGTATTTTAAGGGGGAATCTCAGATTCAGGGATACCTTTTAGTTTCTTTTTTATTTTATTTTATTTTTTTTCAACATTTTAGGGTTAGTTTGTTGCATGCTAAGATACAGTTACTAAAGACCATTGTTAATTAATAATTTAAAATTATATCTTAAAGCTGAAAAGCTGAACTCTATGATTAGACAAAAAATATATAGAACTTAAAAAAGAAAATATTTTTTTTTTACCATATAGTAACTAGTCAAATTAAAAATATTATTTAAAAAAAAAATAGAATATGAAAAGTGATTAAATATTTTTGTTTGAGTATCTTGGCTAGGTCCCACCGAAATACAATAGGTACACCATAGTTCTGCATACCCTACTTTCGAAGTGAACGGTTTTTAACAATGCATTTCCTTTAAAAAAATATATGACAAAACATTCCCTAGCAGGCAAAAGGGTATACAAGGGGGCATGAGGATTTAAGGAGGGGAACGGTCAGCAGCCTTCAAAAATTGAGTGCAATTTCGACGCTGATGAGAAAATGCGTTGAACGTGCTCAAGTTGCTCTCTGCCAAACCGAGGAAAATGGTTGGCAAGGCGAAAGTGGGTATTCCTACATTTAACTTTAACCCGTTCGCACCAGTTAACAAAAGGCGTGGAGAACGAAGACGGCCAAGCTAGAAATTATAAACGAAAAGGATGCTTTTCGGGGATGTCGGCTGATGTTTGTGCTTCTGACAGCAATTTGCTTGTTTGACGAAACTTGGCCATCAAAAAGCATAGAGTGAAGTGTAATTAACAGGCAAATAAAGCCAAGTATGTGGCTCTGATTTCATGTCGGACGAAAAGCAGAATTTATGGGACATTTGCTTAATTAAGGAAAAAAGGTTGCAGTAAAATGGATATTATATTTCTAGGCTCAATTGAAAAAAACACTGCTATACCAATAGTAATAGCATTAAAACCTAAAAAAGTGTTCGAAATGTTTTTAAATTATTTATTTTACTTTTAACATTTTATAATTTTATGCCATCAAATATTTTCTCAAATTTTCAATTTGTAAATCTTAACAAAAACAGAGATTTCTTTAAAGTAGTGCAATAATTCTTAGAAAGGAGTTACCTACAAATTAATATTCACCTGCGTCCGAGTGGCTTGGACAGAGCCATCTTATTGTCCCGAAGCGATGGCTTGGCTTTCCTATGTGACAAATCAACTAAAAATAATGTGAATTTCCTTCAGGCCAGGCCGCAATTAGCCAGCACAAGCGCCTAATCAAGTGGCAAGTAGCATTGACGTCGAGGCTAAATATGCAGCTGATGCTGGCTGATATCAGACGGCCGACTTGAAGGCAACATCCAAGTGGCCGAGGGAGCACTCCAAAGTATTGAAAATAGTTATCGCAACCTGGGGCGGATGTGGCGATGCGGGCAGAGGCGAAGGTGGCCACTCTGGCCGGATGTCGGCATTGGCCAATGGCCATGCATAAAATTAGGTTAGTGGGTGAGACATAATTAAGTTATGGGGTCGCATTGTTTTTCCTATTTTTTTCGCATTATTAAATGAGATGTTGTCTTGCTGGCTCGAGGACATGAGACTGGGCTACCATCGTCGGCATTATTCACTCGGCGCCTTTGACATTTCCGGTTGATTTTTCATTAACGAATCGCCCGGCTGACGAGCTGGTTACGGCAGCGGCATCGGATTCCGAATCCCCGCCATAGTTGATCTTAATTACTTGTCATCCATTAAGCCAAAGTTCAGCCAAGATTAATTTTGTATTATGCATACGGTGGAAATATGAACGCCGCCGCAGGCGTAAAGTTTACACTTCATTTTTTTTGCCAAGTGGACTCATTAATCTTCGACTTTTCCCAGACGTGCAATTTTTAAACTCAAGATTACGCATACGCAGTGTGGTATTATTAAAACAGTGTATGCAGAAGGGATCCGGAATAAACTTGGGCAAGCCATTACCGAAATATCTTGAAAGTGCTCACAAATAGGTTTTAAAATTTCACAAAACGAAAAAAAAAAATATTACGCATACGCCGTGTGTTTCTAATATAATTTAACTTGTAGGAGAATATACATTTTAGAAAAATTCGTCGTACAATACAGATACTAAAAAACTGCAAGAAAAGCTTGTCTAAATTAAATACAATTTGTAAACTGCCAAAATAATATATCCGTGCACAGAGATAAAACAAAACGATACAAACCGGTCATAATTAGTCGGTATTATTTAAAAATGAATTAAGCTAATCATCGTATAATCGTCAAATGCAAGGAACTGTGAACGCGGCCAAATCAGCGACGACCTCTAATCCTAATAGTTTATAGCTGATAACCGATAGCTGAAAATGCCGCTGGCTAATTGGCCAATCAAAAACTGCCAACTGCAAGTCCAACAAGTTTGAGCAATTAAAAAAATCTAAGGAAACTCATCGCAAAGGAGACGAGGACACGGGCCAAGACAAACGGAACTAATGCCAGCCTGAAAGGAATCTCAGAAATTAAGAAGAAAACGCTTCATGAAATTGCTCTCGACCCGAGTGCAACTTCCGGTGAATAAATGAAAATAAATAAGAGCAAAGTCGAGTCAACACACAGCTCACAGCTCAGGAAAGAGGCACTGTCATCAGCAGCAGCAGGACCTCTAGAATGGGAATTTTAATGGCGATGGGATTGGGACTGGTACTGGAAATGCGAATGGTAATGGGCGTGGCAACGGGAGCCAGAGGCCAGTTGGAGCGACAAAAGTTAGACAAACGGATGTGTAGATTAGACCGGCAACAACAGCAGATGACTTGGACTAAACAATAGTTGCAGCCAGCGAACAAACAGCAAACAAAACCGAACAATATGTGCACAATGCCAACAGCAACAACAGATGCATCCGGCTTTGGCTCCGGCGATGCATCAACTGACCTCAACGCAGCAAGGAGCCACTCTTGCTCCTCGTCCTGCCACCAAGGACACCAAGGACACCGCTTAAACTTGCGTATATTTAAACTTTTGATTAGCTGCTGCCTGCTAATGCTGTGCATTTACCCAAACGCCTGGCACTTGTCCATCGGCCCCGGATCGGGATCCATCTGGGCCTCGGCCGACAGCATCAAGGGACGCGGCGATGCCCATCGCCTGGGCGAGATGGGCTCCCACTCGCACACCTCCCACACGTCCTCATCCCTGCCGTCCTCCTGGCTCACCCAGAGCAATAACCATGCAAATATATCCGAGCTGCTGGATAATCTGCTGCGCGGCTATGACAATAGCATACGCCCGGATTTCGGTGGTGAGTACTACTATATAATATTTTTTAATAAATATAATATAACAAATAAATAGGTACCTATAAATGAAGCACTTAACATTTATTCACTTTGTTTAGATGTGAAAGGAAAAGAGTTATAATTTCATTTGGATTTTATTTTTCAAACTAACATTAGAGTTGTATTCCGGTCTCATGCTTAGGTCAAGACATCAATGTATTGAAATATTCTCAGTGTACATAAAAATATTTTGGGATCTAAGTTCTAAGAAACACCTTAAAAAATATTTTATAACATTTTATAACATTTATTGGTCGTAAAACTTATTAGAATTTCCGAAAAGTGAATGATAAAAGAGTATGAATTAAATTATTAATGTTTATTTAAATATTTTGTTGTTATTTATAAGCTATATTAAATAATTGCTATATTAACTATTAAAAATCCAGTTATTGTTGCTTTCAAAAATGCAGAATTATTTAAGGCGTTTTAAACATAAACGTCATATGCATAAATCAATCCTAGATAAACCTATTTGTGCTACAATACAAGTATTTGTAATATAAGTATTAAAAATAATCAAATGACTGTTCTATATACAGTTGTTTCTATTAGGCCTACTAAACGAACCATGATAGGGATTCCAGAGCCTTTACACCCCAAAATCGTTCTGTCTGCGTCAAATCTTACGATATTTACCCTTTTCGACTCTGTCCCCTTCCCGGGTGTAATCAGCATGGATTCGCAGATTTTCCGCTCAACGGAAGCATTTAATGAAGTGGAAATCGCTGCGAGGCGACACATCAGTCACAAACGGCACCAAGGTGATGAAGCCTCCCCTGATGATTGCCTCGCAGCTTATTGGGTAAATAGTTAGTGTCAAAACCGACAAATATTTACCTACATACAAACAAATTTTATTGCGTTTTCCGAGGCTCCCAAGGATTTCCTCTCGGGGGAGTATTGCCCAAAATGGATGAGCAGAGCAATTCGATTCGTTTTCAATCTTGCAAATGGCCGAAGCAATAAAAATTTAAATATTTTCGAAATTTAAAATGCCATCCACTCAACTGGGGGGATGGATTTTGGTTAACGTGGCGAAAATTGTTTTCGTCCGACGGCTTAAGACCAAATTACATTGTTTTTAACACTTCATTAAGAATGGCCCGCGTCACGCCCCCTTCCGCGCTCCGCCCTCCGCTTTCGTCGTGTGGCGCCAGCTGGAGAGGATTCAAAGGATACGTGGCAATGCACATCCTGCGAGCATCCTGCGAGCGCGACGCATGTTTGCCGAGCGAGCTCAGCAGCAAAGTCATTAAAAACTGTTCGCATAGGCAAAATACAAAAAATTCCCGGGGCTTCGGGAGCGCGAGAGGGAGGCGAGTCTAGGGCCTGAAAAATTGCATATTAGTGCAGAAAAGCTAGATAAAAATGGGTGTCGGTGGGGATGGTAACAGATTCAGGGGGTCTGGGACTGTCTGCGAAGCGGCTTAAGTGTCATTGTTCACACAGAGGAGCATTTAACATTTTCATTTAGGGCCTGCGACTCGCATATGAATATTCATAGTTGAACAAAACCGATACGGCGAGAGTACGGGGATTATATAGTTGGATTGGGTGGCCTTCAGTCGAGAGAAATCCCATTTTCCATAACTAAACTGGGCTGGAGATTGAAAAGCTTGATCTTTAAAGGAAGCCAATTGTTTAAAACATTTCAAGCCAGTTGAAGGTTTCTAATTGACCCAATAAACTCGAACCAATCAATGAAATATTTATGAAATACTTTTAGAATTACGTATAACTTTTTCAGGACCTCCAGCAACAGTGGAAGTGGATATAATGGTTCGCAGCATGGGACCAATATCAGAGGTCGACATGGTATGTTAAATAAAAAAGTTTCCACCCAGAATAAGTACTCCACTAAATCTTAATATTTTTTAATAAAAATACAATAGTGATTTATGTTTTGAAAACAATCATTTATTCTTATTAGAAAATAATACTTTGCTTTAAATAACTAATAAATAGCATGTTTTACAGACACATTTTGATGAGATTTTGAGTCAGATCATATTAACTGGTTTCAAAGTGTTTTTTTTATAAGCCTCATTCACTGGCTGCTTCACAATTCAATTTGCAGAGCCATCGCCTGTCCGACTTCCTTACTTTCCTGCTACTCTGATTCAGACTCTGTCCTTGCCTCCTTTGCAGACCTACTCGATGGACTGTTATTTTCGGCAATCCTGGGTGGATAAACGTCTCGCATTCGAGGGGGCCCAGGATACGCTGGCTCTGAGCGTCTCGATGTTGGCCCGGATTTGGAAGCCGGATACGTACTTTTACAACGGCAAGCAGAGCTATTTGCACACGATTACCACGCCAAATAAGTTTGTGAGGATCTATCAGAACGGACGCGTTCTGTACTCCAGCCGTCTGACAATTAAAGCCGGCTGCCCGATGAATCTCGCCGACTTTCCCATGGACATACAAAAGTGTCCCCTGAAATTCGGTTCATGTGAGTACGAGGGAATTTGCGAAAGAATGCCAAGTGGCATGTGGAACTCGGCGCTGCAGTATAATTATGCATAATGGCTGCTCATTGCGCTTTGATGTGATTTGTTCTGTTCTCCTCGTGTCGTCAAAATGTCCACTTGTTGGGTCCGAAGGACAAAGAATCTGGGGTGGGGATTATGCTCATCTCATGCTGAATGCCATGACATTGGATGGGTTGTGATGGGATGGGATTGGATTCGAGGAATCGTTGGCGACAAGAAATGTGAAGTGATATGTGTTTTGAATTGAAGGGGAAATGGAAATGAAAGAAAGAAAGAAATGGCACAAGGGCCGGAAATATTCAAGTGGTTCCATGCGTCTGAATACTGGAAGCGGATTAGATGAGGTAATGGTTTAATGGGATATCCTAATGTGGTTGGGGATCTCAAGCAGAATGGACAGGCGAGATTCTATTTTCTATTTTTTATTGTGCTGAAATTTCAAATCTGTGTGCAAAACTATTTTTAGTTTTATTTCTTAAAGTAGAGGAGATTTTGTTTTATTTTAACTGAAACAATAAGTCCAACCTATTGTAATCGTTTTAGATTTTTTCAAAATACTTCAACACTAACTTTAAGAGCGTGCACAATTGTTGGCATATAGAGCGTGATGCTAGGTCATGTGGCCATAATTAAAGAGTCTGTAATGAGTTGAAAGCGAGTCTTCTGGCCAGTGTAAGTCCCCAGTGGGCGCGAGAGTTGAAATGGGGAGTTATGTGTCATTAAGGAATACTCTTACATTACAATGCACCTGCTGCAGCTCAAGCAGTTTGTATGCAAAAGTGTGGCGCTTTTGTCCGTGTTGACTCGCATGCGCCTCTTTTGAGCCCATTGTTTAAAGTATGTAAGTATTCTTGTAATTGGTCCGTAAATTCGTACATGCATTGCATTTAGCGCATGTCGCCACCGTGCAAGTAGCCGCCTATTAAACTTGGGTGGGTCCGAGGTGAAAATAGAGTAAGGTAATGGCCTCAGGACGCATCCTTGAGTTGCGCCGGCATGTTTGGGGTGTTTGGGACTTGGTGAGGGTGCGCTGTCCACGAGTACAGAAAATGTGCGGTCCGTCTAGATTTGTATAAAAGTCCTTCATGCCAAACAAACGACACGGTAGCTTCGTATCCTTTTGTATACTCGAATCGGCGATGAGGGATTCCTACTTAAAAGATTCATGATCAACAATTCTTGTCATAGAGAGGCGCTTGAATATTCCAAATTTAGGGTAGGCTTTTAAAAGGCATTTTTAACGTAGTCATGTGTATATTGGTCAATCGCATTAGTTATTACATTTTTAGATCATATAATGACTTAGAAAAGGCACCCAAAAGGCACATAAAAGAAAACAGACCACATATTATTCTAACGGACAGTTTTTATCTAGTAATTGTTAGTGCACTATATTGATTTATTTATTTTAGGTTTGTAGCAAACGCGTTTTGACCTCCAAGTTTCAGTTAGCCGTCCTGCGAACTCGTACGACGACACGTCGGCGGTTGACTCCGGTCTCAGTTTGTCCTGCCCTCCGGCGGCGGGTTCCTCCATCCCGGCGGATGACCACGCGTCTGATTATGACACGTCGGCGTCGGTGCTTCTTCTTCGTGGCGGCTGTGGTGGTCGTGGAGGAGGAATCTGTGGTGGTGGTGGCGGCAGCTGTGGTGGTGGTGGCGGCAGTGGTGGTGGTTGTGGTCTCCGTGGTGGCCGGGGACGAGGCAAAGGAGACGTGGCTGCTCTGGAGGATCAGCATGGCCAGGACGACCAGGGAAAGAGCCAGGAAGAAGCGCATTGCGATGGTGTTCTTAGTGGTGGATCGGGAACTAATGTCAATGTACCAAACGGATGGATATTTATAGTGCCATTGGGAAGTGTTAGGTTCCAAGCAAACACAGATGTATTCCCTGGGAATGTCTATGGGTTTTGTTCTAGTTACAGTACCTTCGAGTATTTATTGTGCGTTGCTAAGATTGTTTACATTAGTTTGGACGTAATTGAAATTTGGACTTTTACGCATATCCAAATACACGCGGTTTTTATTTGTACGCTCAAACATCTTTGGTGTTGTTATTATAATTCTTTCCTAAATTTCCGCCAGTTCTCTGAAAGAAATTTAATTAGTTACAAGAAGCGACTAATTAAACCCTCATTATAGACACCCCGTTTTCGGCTCGCTTTTTACTAATATTTCAAGACAATTTTCTTGATCTTAAATTGGCTTTTCTCTGCATGAGGATTTAGCAAAGGCGCTTAAAACAAATTTCTTGAGTGCATAACTTGCCTTCTTCTAACGAAATCTTCTCTGATTTTTTGTAAATATAATGATGGTTTAGAAAAGTTCAACTCCTAAGGAAACGGGAAACTCCATTCCGGCGGCGTACATTTATACAGAGCTGTGGGCACATTTAGGAAACCAGTATGTAGTGAGAACTTGTTATATCCTTGATTCCGCAGCGTATCGCACAACTCAACGGCCCTAAACAAATCCAGATTAGGAACCTGTGGACAACCAAAAAGTAGTCACTTAAGCAAACTTAAGAAATTAGCGATAATACTCACATTTAGTTAGTCATGAACATGATTAAAACTTGAATTTAAAAACTTTTTGTTATGCTCTTATTTTTTCCAGCGTGATTCGATATACTCGGACATTCGGATTATAGAAACGAAGTGAATAACTAAGTAAAAGAAAAATTAAAAAGTGTTCAAGCATTTTAAAACTAGTTTTTTCTAGTTTCTAGTTTTTTACAACAATTTTAAATTTGAGCTAATATTGTTCTAATATCGCTCATAATATTTTGGTATCTTTGGCACATTGTTTACAGAAACCGACTTTATCCATTTGGTTTATTATTGCAGAGGCGTATAACTTTCTCAAAAGTGTTCTTTATATTAAGGAATGGTAAGGAACGGACCGAATCGGACAAATCTTAAGGAGCTCCCACAGGAATAATCGAAATAATAATAAAAAAAAAAAGGCAAACAAATTATAACTTTTTAGTAAATGGTAGATGAAAACATTGGATGGGTAAATAGATATTAAAAATCAAAACAAAATCTCATTTACATTTTACAGAATCTTTAAAAATTTAGGCGCTAGACACTCCTAACTTTGTAATCGATTGCGCCGAATGAGAAGCTAAGGAATCTGAGTCTAGACCTGACACACCCTTTACTAACATTCTGACATTTGACAAATGGATATTAAGGGGGGGTAGGGTGTTGCAAAAAAAATCGATTTATTTTTAAATGTAGATTAGCATCTTAAGATTATACAAAAAAAGTTTTAAGTCAATCGGACAAAAACTTTAGAAGTTATGTTAAAACAAGAGAGAACGCTATAGTCGGGTTGGTGTCCCGACTATCTAATACCCGTCACTCAGCTAAAGGGAGTGCGAACGCTGTACTCGGGTTGGTGTCCCGACTATCTATTGGGGCTAAAGGGAGTGCGAGGGAGATAGATATATAAACAATTTTGATTGCGTATAACTTTTTAATGAATGGTCCGATTTGAAAAATGTCTTCTACATTTCGATAGGTATTAATAAACACTATAAAATGGCGTTTATATATTTTTAAAATCTTAAAAGATGTGGCCTCCAGACACATTTGAAAATCGTTTATGGCGATTGTGGGCGTTAGGGGGGCGTGGCACCTCGATGAAACAAACTTGCGCTGCGTAGGAAGCCCAAGAATATGTGTGTGAAATCTCAACCTTCTAGCTTTTATAGTTTCCGAGATCTCAGCGTTCATACAGACAGACAGACGGACAGACGGACAGACGGACAGACAGACAGACAGACAGACAGACAGACGGACAGACGGACATGGCTAGATCGACTCGGCTAGTGATCCTGATCAAGAATATATATACTTTATGGGGTCGGAAACGCTTCCTTCTCCCTGTTACATACTTTTGCACGAATACAATATACCCTTTTACTCTACGAGTAACGGGTATAATTAGTACACCAACCTCTAAGACTTTAGGTACGTAAGTGCATCTTTAAGTGCGTTTTTCTCGAAACCACGTTTTGAAAGTCCGTGTTCATCGGCATTTCTAAACGGTTTAACCGATCGTTTTCAAATATGTTGCATATTTTTCTGCATAAAAAAACCCGCCTCCTGGGAAGCTTCTTTTTTATTTTGTAACTTTAATTATTTTTTTTTAAGCCGAAAGTCAAACTTTTAAGGTAAAAAACGCATTTTTGACTGTGGAATATTGAAAGAAATTCTCAAAAATTAAAAAATTAAAAAAGGGCTTCACAGGGGGCGGGTTTTTTTAATTCTTAAGCGAAATGTAAAAACAAAATGGTAATCCGATCATGTTTAACGGAGGTACAGTGAACACCGCAAAACGCCTTTTTTTTAATAGTGTTCCAGCAATCGCTTTGCCACCGATACATTAGCCGATAGTATCGGCTATAAAAATTAATGGATGTTATTTAGATGACACTTAATAATATACAAAAGGTTTGAATTAGATCCATCCAACCAGTTTTTATAGAAAAAATCTCAAAGTTAGTCGATTTTTTGGTGCCAAAGACCACTACTTACTACTTACCTATTGGGAAAAGTAAGCCAAAGTGAAGTATTGGAAAAACATAGGCCAGACACTTTCCGGCCTGTAGCATTCCGCTTGTGTTCTACATTTAGAGAAAAACCCACATACATAGATTAGTTGAAATGAAGTTTATATTAAAAATAATGATACTTTCCTTTTGCATTCCCTTCTTTATAAGGACTCCTGCGATAATATATAAAATGGACGACAAACTGTCTAAAATGACTATAATCGTATAAAACGTGATCGTGAACGCATATTCATCTCGATAATGAACACTGCTGCCTGCAACAATCACGATCCAAAATATAAGACAGACGAACGAAATGGCCGTGAAAATAATCCCTACTATTATGCAAAAGCGTGCATAGAAATAGGTACACTGTTCAGCATTTCGACTTTCAGTACATGACTCACACATGATTTTTAGAAGTATATATTGGATTGTGTTGGAAAATGTGTATACTCGCACGGAACTAACTAATCAGAATTTCATTTATTTACATTTGATGAGCTTTTTTACAAAGTTTCCTTAGATTAAACAATTCAATTTATACCACTTGCCATGCAAGGCATAAAAGTGGGCGCTAAACAGGTAGTGTTAAAGGCGTTATGGACGAAGCAAATACATTTCAGTTTAAAATTTTATTCTAGCATTGCAACTGTGGGCGCCACAGTATTTCACGGCTTGTAGGCGTTAGAGGAGGCGTGGCACCTGGTTAAAACAAACTTGCGTTGCGTAAGGACCCCAAGAATCTGCAAGCTTAATGCCAGTACTCTAACTTTTATAGTTTCTGACAAACGGTCATGGCTAGATCTACTCGGCTAGTGATCCCGATCTAGAGAAAAAACACACTCTTAATTTATGAACAAAATAAAAAAAATTTTATTTTATTTATGACATAAGAAAAGGTCCTAAATTGAGAAAAAAGCGTTTATAGATTTTGAGAAATTATTGTTCAATTTATTTATATCAAAAACGAATTATTACTTAGTTACTTAAACTTCAAGTTTTAGTTGGCCGTCCTGCGAACTCGTACGACGACCCGTCGGCGGTTGACTCCGGTCTCAGTTTGTCCTGCCCTCCGGCGGCGGGTTCCTCCATCCCGGCGGATGACCACGCGTCTGATTATGACACGTCGGCGTCGGTGCTTCTTCTTCGTGGCGGCTGTGGTGGTCGTGGAGGAGGAATCTGTGGTGGTGGTGGCGGCAGCTGTGGTGGTGGTGGCGGCAGTGGTGGTGGTTGTGGTCTCCGTGGTGGACGGGGACGAGGCAAAGGAGACGTGGCTGCTCTGGAGGATCAGCATGGCCAGGACGACCAGGGAAAGAGCCAGGAGGAAGCGCATTGCGATGGTGTTCTTAGTGGTGGATCGGGAACTAATGTCAATGTACCAAACGGATGGATATTTATAGTCCCATTGGGAAGTGTTAGGTTCCAAGCAAACACAGATGTGTTCCCTGGGAATATCTAAGGTTTTTGTTCCAGTTACAGTACCTACCTTTAAGTATTTACTGTGCTTTGTTTTGTCTCTTTACACACCTTTTAGACGTACATATTAGGAAATTTTGCTTTACGCAAATCCCAATAAACAAAAAATAGATAAATACGCCTTGTTTATTTGTAGAAAAACATTTTTCCATCAAAAATTAAATTACATACAATCTTATATATATTTATTTATGTATTATTCATTTTTTTTGACATATAACCCTTGAAAAAAGTATAGCGCTGCATTTAGCTTTTATTGCCCAATATTATTATTAATATTTAGCAAAAAGCGTTCTTAAATTAAATAGGAAATGTAACAAATGTATTTAATAGCAAATATTATATTATACTGGCCGCAATACCGTTCCATTTGGAGACATTTTTCTGAGGAATTAATTTGAGCAAATCTTAAAACTTGCAGTACCGATGTACTCACTTATATTATGATCCATATCATAATCCAGATTCATTGAGCCCTGTTCCAACGTTCCTCAATGTATTCGGACATTTTTATTGCGCACACAACGCGTATAGCAAAAATGAAATCTTTAGTCTGCTACGATTTTTAAACCGTTTTAGTTGTGTTAGCACTACCACATCGATCCGATCTCTTATATTTATCAGGCAATGAAAATTGCTGTTATTTTCGTTAAACAAATTTTTGCCAAATTCGTGTAATTGGATAGCCTTATTAGATATTTAGGGTGTTCACCAGTCAATTACATACATACAGGAAAAAATTATCTACCCCTCAAAAATAGTTTTGTTTAATAAAATACATTTAATAAAGAAATTTAATTATTTCAGTATTTAAAGTTGGGGCGAAAACATTTGCGAGTTAATGTTGTTTTTGATGTTTTTGATCATAAACTTAAAAAGATTGATAAGCAAATAAAGTTCCAAGTTCAATACGTTTTTTTACGATTTAACGTTATTTACCTTGATGCGGGTTGAGGGGTTGTGAAGGTAGTTAATAATTAATCAAATAAACGCCAAGAAATTTACTTACTATACACAAATATAGTTGACATATTGCGTATAGCTAAAACAAAACTTTGCACACTTGAGCATTCCGTAAATGCAACATTAACATACCCTTTTCGTCCCCTTCAGGAACTCAAAGCAAAAAGAATACATGCAATTACAAAAATTCCTCCTAGAATAGGTGCAATGTCAGTCGTATTTGCTGGGTAGTTATCAAGAACATACAAAGTGACGAAACAAATTATTCCTACATCAACCATGGTTTAAAAACACCCGAATGTAATGCAAAATACTCCATAAAACCTTGTGCAATTTTCGGGAAATATTTTAAACTCACAGGCTCTACACACAGTGTTAGAAAAATACCAAGTACACAAGTACGCCTTAAAATGTTAATGCTAACAATATTTTGTAACCGGCAACAAATTCTAAATAAAACATATAGCTAAGGCACAAGTTACATATTTGCCAACCAGTTCTACCTTTTTTTATCATATTCTCTTTTACTCTGGGATATAGCATTGGTTTAGTCGTTGAGAAACTTGAAAAACATAACTTTTAAAATCCACAACAAAAATATACACAGAGAAAATTAATCAAGTAAAATTGTGTTCGCAATTATAGTATTTGTATACTCGAATTTCGATTTTAATTTTATCAATATCGAACTACTACATCATATAGCTGCCATAGGAACGATCAAAAAATTAATGTGAAATAATAGGAAATTTAACATTTTTGCGTTTTGTAAATTAATAGAATGATCTGCAAGGGTATATAAGCTTCGGCTTGCCGAAGCTAGCTTCCTTTCTTGTTTTTTCTAAAATCAATGGCGATTTTAACCCTCAAATAAAAAAGGAAGATTAGAAAAAATCACCTTATAATTTAGAAAAAAAAGGAGTTTTCTGCATTTCAGAAAAAAAATTCTAAAAAATTCGTTTAATAGAGAATTTTTTCTGAAGTTTAGAAAATGTTTCCTCTTTATAGAATATATTTCTAAAGCACAGTAAATTTTTCTTTTTTCTATATTTAAGAAAAATAATTTTTTGAGTGTACTTAATTTGAGGTTGTACAGTTTTGAAAAAAGCCTCATAGTGAGTAAAAATTGAACCCATTTCCCCTTTGGTGTTTCCCACTTATTTGTTCCCCTTTTTGGAGAAAAAATTATCTATAACAGCTAAAAGGAAGCATTTCAGACCCTATAAAGAATATATTAGGGGAGTGTAGGGTAATGTGACGAGTAGGGTAATGTGACGAACTCGTCGAATCTCACATATGACGTCACGACAAAAATTCGAAATAAATGTAGTCGTCTCCCCTTATCGTGTCGACAATGTATTTACAGTAATATTAATAAGAAGTCCCGTAATTTGTTCGTGACGTAATTTTTTCTAAAAAGGTGGTGCGCAAACTAGCAAATCTATTCAATTTACTTGTGTTTCAGCAGGGCCAGAGCGAAGAGGAGTGAAAAATAAAATCAGGTAAGTGTATGCACGTATAAATGAGATCTTTCTCAACAGTTTTTGGTACTTGGCGTTTGTTTTGTTTGCACCGTTTAAGAGTGACACCGTTTTTGCTCCAAGTCTAGCTTGTGACGAACTTTTTGTAGGGTATGGTGACGAACTTTTTTTATTCAAGAATTTGAATTGTTATCGTTGATTATGTGTAAAAAAAACTATTATAATACCGAATAACATTAACTGATGAAGTTTTATTGCTTTTTCGTATTGTTTTAGATATGTCGTCAGTTAAATCAAAGTTTGTTAAAAAAATGAACTCGAAAAAGTGTTGCAGGCAATAAAATTAGTAAAGCTCCATGGTAGGTCGACTAATTCGGTTGCAAATGAACAAGGAATTTCGGAACCCACTCTTAGACGTTACATTAAAAAAGTAAACGAAGCCAGTGTTGATGTTTCAAAGGAATCCGACGACGTGGTATTGAACTTTTTAAACAATTATTCTCAGATTGGTTCAAATTCTGTAAGTTTTTATATTAATATTTTTTTGTTAAATTTAAAATTACCTTTTTATTATATTATTGTAATTTTTCATCCATTCTTGAAAAAAAAAAATAATTCGCACATCTGCATACAGTTTTAGTGTGTATTTATTAGTTCGTCGCCTTATCTGGCAACTTTTGAAAGTGCAAAAAAGGATGATTCACGCCAAACGCTGTAGGATTTGGCTCCCTTAGATTTTCGAATCGTACTTTTACAGAAATATGATCAAAAGATGTAAGCAACTTTCTGCATTTACACTTTTAAAAAATATTGATTTTTGGGGAAGTTACATTAAAAAGAAAATCGTTCGTCACATTACCCTACAATTTTTAAAAGTGCAAAAAAAGGATGGTTCACTCTAAACGCTGTAGGACTTAGCTCCGTTAGAATTTCGAATCCAAATTTTACAGAGATATGCTCTAAAGATGTAAGCAACTTTCTGCATTTACATTTTTGAAAAATATTGATTTTTCGAAAAGTTACATTCAAAAGTCGAATCGTTCGTCACCTTACCCTACACTCCCCTACTAATAAGGATTACTAGCCTTCGCAGAGAAAATTATTAAAAGTTTTAGGTGCAAAATAAGGGGTGAAACATATTAAAAAGTAAAACGCTTCATACAAATTTTATTTGACTTTGCATTTTTAAAACGTTTTCATTTTTATTTTTAAAACGTTTTTATATGAAAACGGCACCTTAAACGTTGTATAATTTTCTCTGTGTAGTCGATCTAACGCCCACAGTCGCCATAAACGATTTTAAAAGGTGTCTGGCGCCCACACCTTTAAAGATTTTGGAAAAGTTAAAATGCAGTTTTATTGTGTTTATCAATACTTATCGAAATGTAGAAGAATTTTTTTCAAATCGGACCATTCGTTGAAAAGTTATGCGCGATCAAATTTTATATCTCCATCTTTTTCGCTCTCCCTTTAGTTGAGTAAACGCTGTAGGACTTAGCTCCGTTAGAATTTCGAATCCAAATTTTACAGAGATATGCTCTAAAGATGTAAGCAACTTTCTGCATTTACATTTTTGAAAAATATTGATTTTTCGAAAAGTTACATTCAAAAGTCGAATCGTTCGTCACCTTACCCTACACTCCCCTACTAATAAGGATTACTAGCCTTCGCAGAGAAAATTATTAAAAGTTTTAGGTGCAAAATAAGGGGTGAAACATATTAAAAAGTAAAACGCTTCATACAAATTTTATTTGACTTTGCATTTTTAAAACGTTTTCATTTTTATTTTTAAAACGTTTTTATATGAAAACGGCACCTTAAACGTTGTATAATTTTCTCTGTGTAGTCGATCTAACGCCCACAGTCGCCATAAACGATTTTAAAAGGTGTCTGGCGCCCACACCTTTAAAGATTTTGGAAAAGTTAAAATGCAGTTTTATTGTGTTTATCAATACTTATCGAAATGTAGAAGAATTTTTTTCAAATCGGACCATTCGTTGAAAAGTTATGCGCGATCAAATTTTATATCTCCATCTTTTTCGCTCTCCCTTTAGTTGAGTAACGGGTATCTGATAGTCGGGGCACCCGACTATAGCGCTCTCCCTTCTTGTTTAGTCGAATCATTTGACTCGAAGGCTCATATATTTTTAGTCATTTGATAAATGTATATTGTTGAGGGTGCAATTGTCACAACATAATACTTCGTTAAGAGGTGTTTTTGTTTAATTGAATAAAACTCACATTTTAATTGTGAAATCTGCACGGGTTTTAAAACTTCGGCTTGTCGAAGCTGGCTATTGTCCTCTATTATATATTAAAGACTAATTAATTATTATAATAATTATTAACTTATAGTTTATGATTGTGTACCGCTCCCTTAAATTTGTTTAAAAGTTTGTATGTATATTTGATTGCAAATTTTCTTTACAAGTAGCTTTGGGTATTATCAGATAATTGAGACTTGTTTAAGGCTTCAAGCTTCAGTTGGCCGTCCTGCGAACTCGTACGACGACACGTCGGCGGTTGACTCCGGTCTCAGTTTGTCCTGCCCTCCGGCGGCGGGTTCCTCCATCCCGGCGGATGACCACGCGTCTGATTATGACACGTCGGCGTCGGTGCTTCTTCTTCGTGGCGGCTGTGGTGGTCGTGGAGGAGGAATCTGTGGTGGTGGTGGCGGCAGCTGTGGTGGTGGTGGCGGCAGTGGTGGTGGTTGTGGTCTCCGTGGTGGCCGGGGACGAGGCAAAGGAGACGTGGCTGCTCTGGAGGATCAGCATGGCCAGGACGACCAGGGAAAGAGCCAGGAGGAAGCGCATTGCGATGGTGTTCTTAGTGGTGGATCGGGAACTAATGTCAATGTACCAAACGGATGGATATTTATAGTGCCATTGGGAAGTGTTAGGTTCCTAGCAAACACAGATGTGTTCCCTGGGAATGTCCATGGTTTTTGTTCTAGTTACAGTACCTTCGAGTATTTATTGTGCTTTGTTAAGTCTGTTTACATCAGTTTAGACGTAATTGAAATGTTTACTTCTACGCAAACCCAAATATTCGCGTTCTTTATTTGTACGAACAACATTTATTTTTGTTTATATTATTTGTTGCTTTATTTTCTATATTTCTTTCTAAAAATTAATTCGAAAGAAAGGGAAAGAAAATGTGACTAATAAAATAATTAAGATTAAAAAACAATCACAATTCGTTAAAAAGTATGTAAAATCTAGAAGAAAGTTTTTCTGACATTTAAAAGTATATAGGATAGGACCCGAGTAGATCTTTGTATGCAGATCTTGGAAACTATAAATGTTGGGACTTGGAATGCAGATTCTTGGGACTTCCACAATCACAAAAGTCTGTGGCGCCCACAGGTACAGTTTTGAGGTATTAAATTTTGCTGTTCAATAATTAGTATTTATATTAGAACTTCGACTTGCAGAAGATAGCTTTAGTTCTCGTTTTCCCTAACACTTATATCTTTTCTGATCAAAAAGTTGAGCTTAAGAATAAAAGACACAAATTCTTAAAAAATGTAAAATAAGAAGTATGAAAAAATCACACAAAAAATCTTCCCACCAAAGACGGTTGGTTTTGTGTATTGATGTATGTACAATGTACATACGTAAGATCGAAAACGGATTTTGCTTGAGAAATTTCAAGAAGCCAGTCAGTTTATTTTCGATAGTGATTTATTTTGAATAAAAAGCTTTTTTGGGATAATTGAGATAAATCGGATCCAAGCATCGCACAACTAAGTATTTTATGTTACAAGTTTTAATCGGCCGTCCTGCGAACTCGTACGAGTATCTCCGACCCCTCGGCGCCGAACTCCTCCACGTCGGATGACCACGCGTCTGATTATAACACGTCGGCGTCGGCGCTTCTTCGTCGTGCCTGTCTTCAAGGCCGATGCAGCCGTGGTGGTGGCAGGGGCGGAGGTGGTGGTGGTGGTGGTGGTGGCGGCTACTGTCGTAGAAGTAGTTGCGGCAGAAGCACTGGTGGTAGCGGTGGTCGAGGCGGAGGAGACCCGCCTGCTCCGGAGGATCAGCACGGCCAGAACGACCAGGTATAGAGTCAGGAGGGAGCGCATTGCGAAAGGTGTTTCGTTCAGTAACTGTTTCGTTCGGGGAACTGATGATAATGGACCAAATGGATGGATATTTATAGTCGCTTTGAAGCTGTAGAAGCATTAAGTGCAGTGCAAATACAGATGTTACTTTTGGGACAATCTACTGCCTTTGTTTCATTTGCAGTGCTTTCAGACTGGATTGTTGGATTAAATCAACTGTTTGAACAAAATTGGAATTTTCACTTTTTTGCTAGACCTATTGTTTCTTATTATCTTAAAAACATTATTTAATTATGGTGAGGCAGACCGGGCCATTGCACCAAGCGTTAGAGAATACTCTTACTGGTCCAACATGTAGACATGTTATTTTATCTCAAAGCTCCTCTTAAACCTTAATCCTACAAAAATAGGAATATTGAATTCGATTAATTTGATAAGAACACCAATACTTAATTAAAATATTTTCTTACCATTAACCTAAATAGAATACCAACTGTTAACATAAATATTTGAATAAAATAGAAAAAGGATTCATTTAAAGTATAAAGAAAACTTTTCTGCATAGAAAATATCTTAAGCTGATTAAAAGTATTAAATTCCACAGAATTCAAATATATAATTCTTTTGGCATCTCTGCATGCTGCAATTGTATTTAATTACCATATCCCAAAGAACACCCCTCCCTTGTTCTGCCCATGACATTTCTATTATTTTCCGTTTACAAAAAAACGTACACCTCCGGTCATTTGATGAATTTGCATCACATTTCCTTCTATTCAAATGCAAAACAGAAAGCATGCAAAATAAGTGAACGCAAAAGGTACTGGTGTAATATTTGGAAACATTTTTCGATGAAAGGAAAGGTGTCTGCCTTCATTTCTCTGAGACCCACTAACTGCCTTTGCAGCTTATCGCAAATGAACAAGCCGCCACCCAAGCTAGAAATGTATTATTACTTCCGATTTGTTGTGAGTAATGCTGGTTGGAGGCAGTCGAGAATTCAATTACCCCTCTATCTAGTCCCCAACTCCCCCACATGTACATTGCCTGCCGCTTAATGTTGACAATTTCCCATTTGATGCGAGCGAACTGAAAATATTGCCAGAGTCAGCGATTGCCAAACAGAAAGAAGGAGCAGATTCGGGCGATGGTTCGAAGGATGGGGCATGCGGATTTGGGTGGTAGGTAAACCTATTCCCACATATGGCGCAATGTTTGGCAATTTGTGCATTTTGGAGCAGCCACCAGCAGCGGCATCAAAATAAAATAACAGAGCACACGTGAGGTAGTGATTGAAAGTCAAGAATTGGGGTGGGGATAGGTTAGTGAAAAAGGTTCCGTAAATGATTGGATGAATGGATAGTGTAGGCAAATATTTATTTTTTCAGGTATGAAATATAGCTAACTTAATTAATTAATTGGAGCTTAAATTACTTAATAAACGACAATGCGAACTGAATCTTTATATATATATATATATATCTTTCAAATATCACAGACACTGCTAGCTTTTGTCTTTGTCTTTATAAATACAATCTGATATTTAAATATACTAATTTATTAATAATTTTACATTTTAAATCGGACAATGAACATCTGTATTTTCTAAGGGTATTCTTAGCTTTGGTTTTACTAAAGGGAAACTTTAATCGATCCCAACACCACGCCCAATAAGCCACCTCTGAGTTTCACATGCCATCCATTCAATTGACATTCGTCCAAAAAGAGTTGCATTTATCTAAAAAGAAAAATCAATCGAAACAGTTGGCTACACCACGTCCGATGTCATCTACCGCTGGAACAAAGAGCGACCCCCAGTCGCCATCGCCGAGGACATGAAGCTGTCCCAATTCGATTTGGTCGATTGTCCGGCTGGGAATTTAACGGACATTGTGTACAAGGCGGCGGCTCCAAGACCGCAACGTCGTCCGTTCAACAACAAGGACCCACCGCGACCCACTAGCAAGGTGCTGACCACTTTCGCCGGTCCGGCGGCAAAGAATCAGCATGTCCGCGGCACAGGACTCAAACTGGACAAAGGTGCCTTTGGCACCGGACGAGATGCAACCGGCGGAGCGGGGTCCACAACCGGATTGAGTGGCACCATCACCCTGGAGACCAATCATCCATGTAAGTGATGTACAAATCTCGATAATACCACATTTCTGATAACTAAGGATAGATATTCCCAAGCTTAAGCACATTTTAAGGACAAAATAAATCTAATAATGTTACAAACTAAGAAATCATTTATCAATTTTCCTCTTTTTTTAGCCGAGTACTCGATGTTGATGGTGAACTTCCACCTGCAGCGACACATGGGCAACTTCCTGATCCAGGTGTACGGTCCGTGCTGCCTGCTGGTGGTCCTCAGCTGGGTGTCCTTCTGGCTGAACCGCGAGGCCACCGCCGATCGGGTTTCCCTCGGCATCACCACCGTGCTGACGATGACCTTCCTCGGGCTGGAGGCTCGCACGGATCTGCCCAAGGTTTCCTATCCCACGGCACTGGACTTCTTCGTGTTCCTCTCGTTCGGCTTCATCTTCGCCACCATCCTGCAGTTCGCAGTGGTGCACTACTACACCAAGTACGGCTCGGGGGAGTGCTACTTCATTATCGAGGAGCTGGACTCGGATTCCGGGGAGTCGGAGACGGAGCCACTGACCTCCGATTACAGGGGCAGCACCGAGTCCAAGATCTACGAGGTCATTCCGCTCTCGATGTGCGCCATCAGCATGCCGCCGCCACCCAATCGGCTGGGCATGCTGACCTCCAGGAGTCGGGGACCGCGGAACAGGCGACACGGCCTGTGGAGCATGAAGCTCCTGGGTCTCTTCGACTGGCGGCGAAGAAGAAAGCCGTCCCGCGCCGACTCCGATGAGGAGGAGGACGACGAGCAGACGCAGCTGAGGGCCAACGAGGCTCCGAGCACGTCCGCGGCAGCTGCAGCGGCACAGGCTGCTGCACAGGCGGCTCGGATTAGTCCTCCGACCGGAGGTGGTCGTCGCAGGATGTCCTACTACCGACGCGAGGAAATGGAGGCCCGCAGGAAGGGCAAACGAACTCCGCAGTACAACTCCGTGTCGAAGATCGATCGTGCCTCGCGTATCGTCTTCCCGCTGCTCTTCATCCTGATCAACGTGTTCTACTGGTACGGCTACTTGTCAAGGAGCTCCCGGATCTTGGCCAACACGCCGGATGCGAGCACCTGATGTTACCTTTTAGCAATTTAGACAGGGTCCTCGAAGAAATCAATAAGCGATCGCCGGCAGCGAACAGACAACTAAGGCTGGTCGTAAACGATGCATCGCAGCTCGGTTCACAGAGGCTGCTGCACCGTTTACAGTCAGCTTAAGACAACGCGTGGGGGGAAATCGGTTGGGGGATCGGGAAAAGCAGGGGATGGGTTTACCTTTTCAGGTTCAGTTACGCTCTTATTCTGATTTGCTACCAAACGTGAACACGCTTTATGGGATTTCTTTTTGCGCTAAATTGCTAAAGTACAGAAAACAGAACTCAACTCTAACATATCAGAGGACTTGCTATATCGGACACCCTCGGCAATAACGAACGTAAACAGTCAAAATATAAATGTGAGGATAATTTCAAAAACGTATCTTCGTTTTTTTCTCAAAAATTCATCTTATTGTTTCAATGATCACAAACTAAACAAACTAGATCTTCTGTGATACTTGCTCGCGATATTTTGACAATTAGTTGCGAATGCCTGGGGTGTCCTGTAAATTTGTTGTACAGCTAACCATTAAGTTAATTAGTTTCGCTTTCGTGTGTACTTTAAAGGGTTAATGTTGATTTAAACGTCACCGCACAAGGAATTTGCACTTAGTTGAGGAAATTGTTTAGTTCACCGCGAGTTACAGCTTTTACATGGGATCACCAAAGAAATAGGGAAACATTTTAGGAAATTGCCGTCTCTGCTTTTCTGTCCCGGCAAGTAATAGAGGATAAGCAAGTATTTTGATAAGTCACTCAGCCTATATTGTTAATTCGAAGAAAAGTTCTTGGGCCAGAAATTTGTTCAGGAACAGAGATAGGAATTCGGATCCCGAAACGTTCACTGAAATAAAAATAAACATTTGCAAATGGTTAGTGAATTAGTTTGTGCAAATTATAATTTGTTTAATTGGTTCTTTCAAAAATGTACCAACTTCGTTAATGTGCTTTAACGAAGTCCGAACTAAGTTCACATCATGTGTTGTATATTAATATAAATTGTATAGTTTGTAATAGTTTTGTTCATGGACAACTTTCCGGCCCTGCAATTTTTCACCCACTCTTATATATAACGTAAAAATCCAGCAGAGAGTGTTACTTGCCGGCAGATGACATATGTACAACTATGTGTAAACACACGAACTAAAGCCAAATAAAAGTCGAATTAAGAAGTTGATAACGGGTTGATAGCTGCTCGGGAATCGGGTGTCGGATGGATATATCATATAGCTCACAAATAGCTCAGTAGATCGGCCAGTCGGGGCAGATAAAGGTCTGGCTGGGCCAGCTTGCCCTTTTCCCGCCGCACATCGGAGAGATTATCGTATCGACCGGTGCCCACCAAAAGCGATAGCATGCCACAATTGCTGGCGAAACCGACATCTATTTTGAGGCTACGAAAGACATCGGGGGAAACTCATTAGAAGTGCCCGCAATGGATGTGTTAATCCCGCTTACCAGTCACCAATCATAAGGGTTCGTTCTGTCCGCAATTCCCCGGCCTTGGTGAGGGGCTCGAGGACCAAGGGATTTGGCTTGCCCATCTCGAGGGCTTCCCGCTCGGAGCAGGCCTCGATTCCGGCCACAAAGGCCCCGGTGCCGGGGATACAGAAGGCGGGATACTTGTGCACGGCATCCCGGTTGGTGACAAGGAAAGCGGAGCTCGGATTGCTGCACAGGATATGACAGGCGCGGGCCATCTTGCAGTAGCTGAAGTACTCATCCCAGCCGACCACCACGGCCCCGACGTCCTTTGCCGCCTCCGGGCTTCCGAACTCGCGAGCCGCAAAGTCCGGCCACTTGTCGCCCGGAGCCAGTTCCTCCGTTCCGCCGGCTCCGTAACTGTCGATTCCGTGTTGCCTTAATTCCCGAGCGATGGCCGCATTGCCCACCACATAGACCTTGTGCCGGGTCCTATCGAACTCCGGACTCTCAATCAGATAGTCGGCGATGGCCGCCGTGGGCGATATGATGTGTCGGTCGCTGGGTAAATGGAATCCCAGGCGCTGGGAGCGCTCATAGAGCTCCTGGCGCGTCTTCAGGCCATTGTTGGTAATCAGATACACTTTTTTGCCCAAGCGATGCTGCAGGGCATTCAGCACATCCGGAGCTCCCTCGATGGCCGTGTCATCCTGCCAAATGGTGCCTGTGCGACAAATGGATATTTAATTCGGTCTGCCCTCTCAGCAGTTCGAAATGAAATCTCATCTTAACGAAAGTTAAAGTTGTTAAATTATGTGAAATTGGAATTTTCTTAATACAAATACTTCAGATATGTACTTTAATTGAATAAGACCCGTTTTCTCGTTCACATGTTAAATTAAACCTTGAAAATGTACGGGAATTCAGAGTTTAAATTTTAAAGTTTACTTTAAATTTATCATGCTAATAAATTTCATAACTGCATTTTAATTCCCATGTCCGTTCAATTAAAACTACTAACTAAAAAAAGTATTCTTATGATTAGGTTTGATTTATTTAATTAGTCGGTTATTAATTTTAATATTATTGTAAATACAATATTTTAATCGTATTAGTTTAGCTGTGCCTAGATTGTTCTATCCTAACATAATTTTAAACCTACTTACAGACCTGATCAGCTACAGAATATTGGAAATGCGGAAATTTCCGTCAATAATTTTTTTTCCCGTAACCGACATTAACTTATTTTATTTTGTTTCCTCTATCATAACCGTGATCGCATAAGCTTTTCCCTTCCCCACGTAAACTACCACCGATATTTGCTATAGTTTTCCGGTGAAATGACAACTCTGGCAAAAGCTCCAGATATGTAGCGCTCTCTGTGGCACCTTCGCCGCCCTTCAAACTCACCGTCGCCGTCGCAGAGAATCGTGTCGAAACTTTGGAGCCACTCGCTCACCTGCCCCTCGGTTAGTTCCGTCAAGTTGATAGCACCGCCTCTGGACATTCTGCTCCGTAGACCGCTTCGCCAAAAGTTTGCGACTCGACTAAATCGGCGACGGACTGGCTATTACAATTCATAATGATTGGAGAGAACCTGCTATCTCGCTTTGGCACAAAGCTCGCTCAGAAAAATAACATTCGGGCATATTGATTAAGTCGTCCGTCTGACAAAATGCTTCTGAATTTATTTAAATATTTTGTTCTGTGGTATAAATTGTACTATAAATTTGCGTTAGGTATTTATAATTTGTCCTGTCTATTGCTGGTGAATGTAACTAGAATACAAACACATGTCCGTACTACATACTGATAAATGTTTGGTTATCCAGATCCCGATCACTTCGAGGCCACTAGGGCGTCCACAATCGCTGGCAGCAGATCACCCAACTTGGGCAGGTACACGTCTGGTATGAGCTTCTTGTCCTCGGGGTTCTTGCTCTTCTTCCACAGCTCCACGTCCTTCAGCTGGTGGATCCCGGAGCCCACGAGCAGGGTCTGGAATCCGCAATTGTAGCCCAGGAGGATGTCCGTATTGGCACGATCCCCAATCATCAGAGTCCGCGAGGGATCGATTTTCTTCTCTCTCACCAGAGATTCGCAAATGGCCGGATTGGGCTTTCCGATCACCGTCGGCTCCCGTTCCGCACAGGTTTCGATGGCCCGCACGAAACTGCCGCTGCCGGGCACTATCATATTGGGCATGGGGAAACGCTCATCCGTATTGGTGGCCACGAACAGGCACTCCGGATCGTTCAGGTACGAGGCGGCCTTCATCATCTTGGGGAAGCTGAAGTGCTCATCGAAGCCCACGACCACGGCTCCGATGTCCGTGTCCAGTGTTAAATGCTCCGCCATGAACTCGGCCAGCGATCCCCTCATGGGCTCTGGGCCCACCTCCGTGTGCCGAATGCCCACGGCGTCCAGCTCCTTGGTGATTCCCTCGCTTCCGATCACGAATACCCGCTTGCTGAAGTTGCGACGCTTCAGATACGCCGCTGTGGCATGGGCCGTCGAAATAATGCCGTTCTCCTTGATGTGAAAGCCCAGCTCTACACCTTTCTTCAGAAGCTCCGACCGGGTCTTCGTCGAGTTATTTGTGCAAAAGTAAATTGACTTTCCCATGGCCTTGAACTGGTTCATCACATCCGCCGAGCCGTCCAGGGCCTGGCCATAGATCCAAAGAACCCCTGAGATATAAAATAATGGAAAATAATGGTATTACTAAAGGGTAGGATACTGTTAAAATATCGATAAATCAGGTTAACCGGTTTTAAATGGCTTTGCAGTTGTATAACTTTACCTTAAAACCAATATTATATCAAATTCTTGTACACCTTTTTTATGACAAATATCTTAGGAGGTTTACAGTTTATTTGTATAATATCTGAGATGCTATTATAACTTATTTATCATTAAAGTGCAATTTAGGTATACCTAGTAACTAAATGGTTAAGGATATGAGTTTACTTTTTTATACCCTTGCAGAGGGTATTATAATTTTGGTCAGAAGTTTGTAACGCAGTGAAGGAGACGTTTCCGACCCCATAAAGTATATATATTCTTGATCAGGATCAATAGGGGAGTCGATATAGCCATGTCCGTCTGTCCGTCTGTCCGTCTGTCCGTCTGTCCGTCTGTATGTCTGTTTCAATACCGTTTGCGAGCTCAGTTTAAAAGCTAGCGACTTAAATTTTTCACAGTCGTCCTAAAACATGTGTACGCAGATCAAGTTTGAAAACCGACCCGATCGGACGTCTATATCCTATAGCTCCCATAGGAACAATCGGATATAACTTGCAAAATTCAAGATATTTCGCACAGTGTAAAAGCTATTGACATGAATTTTTCCAAATCGTATTTTTTTGTGCATACCTTGATTAGGGTAAAATCGCGTGCCGATCGGACGTCTGTATCCTATAGCTCCCATAGGAACAATCGGATATAGCTTTCATAAAATTAAGATATTTCGCTCAGTGTAAGAGCTATTGACTAGAATCTTTCCAAATCGTATTTTTTTGTGCATACCTTGATCAGGGTAAAAGCGCGTGCCGATCGGACGTCTATATCCCATAGCTCCCATAGGAACAATAGGGAGAAAAATTTTTAAATTTAATTTTTTGAATTATGAAATATTTTGTTTATTAATTCATGTTGCTATTGTAGTCAAATTTTAATTTGTGAAATCTGCAAGGGTATTAAAGCTTCGGCTTGCCGAAGTTAGCTTCCGTCCTCGTTTCAATATAAAAGTATATGTCAAATATATACTACATATACTAGGCCCAAACTGATATTACAATTGTAGAGTACCAACGAGTACTTTCTTATTAAAATCAATAGATCGGAAAATAGATTTTTATGGTATAATAATAATCCATTTTCCTGTTTTGTCAAACCTGTCAGCCAATCTCATAAGTTATGAGGGCATCCGAAAGTCGACTTCCCGCCATATCACGCACTTCACTCTTTGACATTGAAATTCGCGACGCAACAACAACACAGAAAACTATTCGTTTGCTGACGTACATATTTGGGCAGATGTCGGCCCGAAAATATGGTATACACATAAACATATCTTTATGTAACGCAACTTCCTGGGGCGAATCCTTTCGCGAGCAGAAAGGTCCCGCCCTACTCCCAACCACCCACTCACCATCACAGTCTGTAATCACCGAATCGAAGCTCGAAATCCACTCGGTCACCTTGGCGGAGGACAATTCCAGGAGATTGGTGCACGTCTGCTTGTACATGGTTAAAGCCTTTCGCGAACAGTTGGTGAAGTTAGATCTCATTTATGGCCTCGCAGTGACGGCTATCTTTCACACATCACTTTTAATTTATTAATTGGCTCTCGATTGCGAGGAACTCCCTGAGAAATAAAGCAGCTGTTGGCGCCTGTAAATGCTATGTTACTATCTGTCAGATTTCACCGAAGCTGTTAGAACGTCATGTTAAAGTCAACAGAATGCTAACAAGTGTTTGGCGCGAATTTTGAATTCGTAACTTTAGAGTATAACGTTTAGAACAATTACAATGAGCACTCTATATTTATAATTATCAAACATAATGCATTCCATTTAATAATCTTACTTATACAAAATATCTTTCTCAGGGGAACCCCTAATGTAAGTTTCTTCTACCAACCCAACAAAAAATTATAAAACTCAAACTTTGATCATTTGTATGCTTGTTTATTATTGTTTATGCGCCTAATCACTAAAATTAATTACTTATAGTACAGGCATTTTTATTTTGTTGAATCTCAGCTTTCTTTTGTGTTTTTAAACTTGCTGGAAGAACAAACCATTGCAGAAATATAATTGAAATACTGACCCTACATATTACAAGGTTGGTGAGCAAAAAAAAGGGTTGCAAAAAAGCGCTGCGGGGCGGGGCAGGGAACTTGCTTGGGTGTGTGGGGGAAGAGCTGGAATCGAGAGCGAAAACGTTTTGTACCATAACTTGCGTTTAAATAAATCTCATTAAGCTAGCGCGAAAAACGAACGAAAAATTGTTGGCTAATTACAGAAATAAACTATTTTACAGTTACGATAATCATAAATTAATAACTAGGACACGAAACTTTATCGAGAAAATTGCATTTAGAGGACCGCTGCAGGTCCGTCTGCGTTTTTTTATTTGTGTTGCCATCTGGGGTGCGTCTGCTGATGAGAGGTAATGAGCCAAGTCTATTTTGCTAAAGGATCCTGCCTAGAACTGCGACATTAGCAGGCTGCCACCGCCGCCGCCGCTCCCCACACCCCCGCCTCCGCCACCACCACCGCCACCTGGACCGCCGCTCGTGCCCAGCACAGATCCGAGGAGACCCCCGCTTGACATCTGCTGCTGCATGGGCATCTGTTGCTGCTGCATCTGCATGGAGGACGAGAAGCTGTTCATGCCACCCACAACGCCGGGTCCCATGCTGGCGCCCAGGCTGGACAAACCGGGCCCAGGACCTCCGCCCAGCGATCCCAGGCTGGTGGCACCCATAACACCTGCTGCTCCTCCCAAACCCGCTCCTCCTGGCAGCAAACCCACGCCCGGCTCCGGACTCTGGTTCTTCTTTTTGCGTTTCTTCTCCTTTTTGCGCTTCTTGCGCTCCTTGTCGTCCTCGTGGCGCTTCTGCTTCTTGTGCTTCTTCTCGTAAGTCTCCAGGCCGGCCGAATCTGTAAGATTGGAATCGTTGGGTTAGATGGAGAACAGGCAAAGCGAGATTTTACCAGCCAACTCACCCAGTAGCGTAGATTCCTGTCCCGTGGTCACGCCGTCTTTATGTTTGTGCTTTTTGTGTTTGTTTTTGTGTTTTCGCGCAGGTGTGACATATGTGGTTCGATACTGTTCCGGCAGCTGAAAGGAAATCGGAATCGGGTAAATTAGAACAATGTAGTATGTAGGATGTAAGATTTCAAGCAAGTATGATTTCATGCAATTTGTTCTGGTATTGCAAAACAACATAAAATGTAGCTAAAATCAGCCAACGTTCTTATTTCATCGTCAAATAAAATTAAACAAATTTTTACAGTGGAAAACAAAATTTGATTTTCGAAAACTGTTTATTTAGTGATCTTCTTTTACTTGAAGTCTCTGAGTTTTATATAGCTTGTATTCTTTCCCATATTGTTCAAACTAAATTCCTTGTTGTAATTCAAATACTCAATTTTTATATAGGCAATTTAATGTTAAAAGTTGAATCGAAGTGCAAAATTAGAATCGAATAAATTAAAACTAATTTTTTTAATATCAATGGTAGATTTTTAGGTCAGAAAGTCAAACTTTTCTTATTTTCCGCAAAAAGAAAAGATTTCGATTTTTAGAAAACGCCATTAGTAGATTGAACCAGATATTTCACAGCGACTACAATTTTCAACTAACTTAATTGAATAAAAACATTTTTCTCGTCCGCATGTTAAATTTAAAACGTAAAACTTAAAACTTGACATTTTATGGGAAAACAGACTTAAAATGTAACATTCGGACGAGCAAACTAACGCAGTGAAAAACGCACCAACTGAACATTGGGAATGGAGAAAGTCAAAATTGAATTAATTATGAATGTTTTAAACATTGTTAAAGTGGCAACCAAAATGTATACTTTTTAAAAGCGGAGGAGTAATAAGAGTAAACAGAATCGATGTTGGAAAGCTAAAAAGGCGGAGTAAAGGAAATAACATATTAATGGGAACACCAACCGGTCCGGGATGCAGGCGGAATCCGGCCAGCTGGACGGGGGTCAGCGGGAGGAGCTCCTTGCCGCCGATCGGCGGCTTTTCGATCACGCTCCGCAGCGTGCTGTTCTCGACGGGATGCGTGATGAGGTCGTTGATGCCGGGGATGTTCTGCAGGAAGGAGGCCAGCGACTCCTTGAACTTCTTCTCCTTGAACTTGGTGAGTGTGTGGTGCAGTCCGTACTCGGTCATGAGATCCTTGTCGCCGGTGAGTTCCGCCTTGGCGGGCGGTTCCTTCATCGAGTAGAACGGCCCCGTGTGGATGATCGTGGGCGTTTTGCCCAGCGAAATGGTCGTTTTCAGGGTGCCGGAGGAGTCCTGGCGGGCGACGACGGGGGATCGCCCGCCGCCGTGGGGCGATGACTTCGGGGAGTCCATTATGTTGCCGTAGTTGCTCATCATCTTGGAAATCTTGCGATTCTTGGCACTCTTGGCAGCCCACGCACACTCGCGCGCCGCACGCACACACACGGGCAAGGCCAGCAGAAGGTATCGCCTGTCGCGGCTCTCTGGCTACGCCGGCCAAGCTCACACACTGCAAAACGCGCCGCGGCTGCCCGGCACTTCGGCGGACTCTTTTCGGCTCGAATACTCAATTAATTATCTGTCCTTGTGGCGTTTTCTAACAGATTTCGGGGGCAAGTCTCGCCATCTTGTTGTGTCCGCGAAACAGTTAGACCGCATTGCGACAGCTGGCGAAAAACTGAGGCTGCGGCGAAAACGCGAGGCGAACGCGCTGCGAAAATACCAAAAGTGTGCGGAAAATACCGAAGCGGGCGAAAGCCACACAGAGCTGCAGTGCCAGTTATCGAATATTCATCGCATTAAAATATTTTCAGATTGGGAATTTTCTAAACTGTGGAATTGCTGAATTGTTGAATTTTGGTCAGCTGGAGAATTCAACTTTCAGAGGGTGTTGAAAATTTTGTTGAATTTGTTGAATCGTTGAAAGCCAGAGCTATCAACCTTTTTTATTAAAAGTCATGACAACTCTGTAACATTTTAGTATCACCAGTACGCATTATTTACATCAAAATCAATTTCAGAAGCATATTTGTGGTTATTTGTACCTTGCCAACCATTTTAGACAGTAACAAACAACATAAAATCGAGTTTAACTTGTTTTAAGTTCTGTGAAACTTTTCAACAAATAACAGATGTTTGAAAATTCTACAAGAACCATTTTGGGTCGTTCTCAATTGCTGAAATTTTCTGTTAAATTTTCAACAATTCAACAGTTTAGGGAATACCCAGAATGATTAAGGTCCCTGAATTGTACATATTTTAAGTTTCGTGAAACTTTTCAATAAATAACAGCTGTTTGAAAATTCAAGAAGAACGATTTAGGGTCGTTCCCTTAATTGCAATTCAACAGTATAGGGAACACCCTGATCATCTTTACAATTTAAAACTTATTTAACAAACGCAAATGGATTCCCCAACACTATCGATAACTCGCTGCCCGTCATATGACCACTATCGAATGCGCATCGCCAGCCCTGCGACCGCTCCGAGCTCCACAACACGAAAAACGGTCGGAAAAACACATCAAATTAGTGTTGTGTTTGTAGTTAAATAACGATTATCCTCATAACTCGCCCGCTCCAGCCATGCAGTTTACGCTTCGACATGTTGTGTCGGCAGTAGCCAAGGTAAGGATCGGGCGCTATCACCGATTCCATTCCCCAAACGCCTTTCGCCCCCCAAGTTATGCAATCTAACCTCACCGAGGGGGTCGTGAAATGGGCAGGAAAAGCCCGGAAAATGCACCTGGCTCACCTGCAGTGCTCATATGATCGCCGTAGGTTAATCACTGGGGTCTGGGGGATTTGTTTGGCCCCGTTTTCAAGGTCGCTAATTGGGCCAATTATCAGCTGATAGGCGGCCGGAGATTAGTGCGAAATGCGTGCGGCTGGCGTGATAAACGATAAGGTGCCCGAACTTGTAGTAATCTGCTCTCCCTCCAGACTCCTCTGCGCACCAATGCCGCCATTCTGGGCGCCCTCAACGCCCGCTGCTACTCCACCACGCACGAGGCGGACATCGTGGTGATTGGCTCCGGACCCGGTGGCTATGTGGCCGCCATCAAGGCCGCCCAGATGGGCATGAAGACGGTCAGCGTGGAGAAGGAGGCCACCCTGGGCGGCACCTGCCTGAACGTCGGCTGCATTCCCTCGAAGGCGCTGCTGAACAACTCCCACTACTACCACATGGCCCACTCCGGGGATCTGGAGAGCCGCGGCATCAACTGCGGCAGCGTTAGCCTCGATCTGGAGAAGCTCATGGGCCAGAAGGTCAACGCCGTGAAGGCCCTGACCGGCGGCATTGCCATGCTCTTCAAGAAGAACAAGGTCACACAGCTGTCGGGCTTCGGCAGCATCGTCAATCCCAACGAGGTGCAGGTCAAGAAGTCCGACGGCTCCACGGAGACGGTCAAGACCAAGAACATCCTCATTGCCACCGGCTCGGAGGTTACCCCCTTCCCCGGCATTGAAGTGAGTGCAAAAAATCTTTAATCTCCCCAAAATTACTTCATTCACCCAGATACAATTCTTCGCAGATCGACGAAGAGGTGATTGTGAGCAGCACTGGCGCCCTGAAGCTGGCCAAGGTGCCCAAGCATCTGGTTGTCATCGGCGCCGGCGTTATTGGCCTGGAGCTGGGTTCGGTGTGGTCGCGTCTGGGCGCCGAAGTCACTGCCATCGAGTTCATGGACACGATCGGCGGCGTGGGCATCGACAACGAGGTCTCCAAGACCTTCCAGAAGGTGCTAGTCAAGCAGGGTCTTAAGTTCAAGCTGGGAACCAAGGTGACGGCTGCCTCGCGCAGCGGCGACAACGTCACTGTGTCGGTGGAGAACGCCAAGTCCGGCGAGAAGGAGGAGATCCAGTGCGACGCCCTGTTGGTCAGTGTGGGTCGTCGTCCCTACACCGAGGGTCTGGGTCTGGAAGCTGTCGGCATTGTCAAGGATGACCGCGGCAGGATCCCGGTCAATGCCACCTTCCAGACGGTGGTGCCCAACATCTACGCCATCGGCGACTGCATCCACGGACCTATGCTGGCGCACAAGGCCGAGGACGAGGGCCTCATTACCATCGAGGGCATCAACGGCGGTCACGTGCACATCGACTACAACTGCGTGCCCAGTGTGGTCTACACGCATCCCGAGGTCGCGTGGGTGGGCAAGAGCGAGGAGCAGCTGAAGCAGGAGGGCGTTGCCTACAAGGTGGGCAAGTTCCCCTTCCTGGCCAACTCGCGCGCCAAGACCAACAACGAGACGGACGGTTTCGTCAAGGTTCTGGCTGACCAGGCCACCGACAAGATCCTGGGCACCCACATCATCGGACCCGCTGCCGGCGAGCTGATCAACGAGGCTGTGCTGGCCATGGAGTACGGAGCAGCAGCCGAGGACGTTGCCCGCGTCTGCCATGCGCATCCAGTAAGTAATCTGACATCAAAGATCTTACATAACTCAAAAATCATATTTCGTTCTTATCTAAAAGTTCTGAAACTTTTGCTTGTGGTTTTAATAAGCTTTAATATTTCGAAACGAGATGTGTGTAATTTTGAGTGGCGATTGTTATAATCCCGATTCAGACCAGGTAATATGGGAAAATCTCTTTCTTTCAGACCTGTGCCGAGGCTTTGCGTGAGGCTAATGTTGCGGCCGCCTTTGGCAAGCCCATCAACTTCTAAGAACTTCCCAATCCCTCCCAGCTTTTGGAGAATTTTGCACCGCACTTGAAACTTTTGAAAAACCCCTAAATCGAAAAATTATCCTGACAGCCGAAACGACAGTCTCCGCATATTTGTAACTCTCAATGTAGGAACAGTAAAGTGGAAGCTATAAATATTGGTAATGGCGCCAGGCGTTAATTGCAATGTAATATGTGTATTAAGATAGAATAAATACAACACAGTTTGAAAACTCGAAACTCAAGGCGTTAAATAGAATTATCGTTATTCGATGTCTTTAGATGTTCTGGTAAACTACTAATAAAGCTAAAAGCAATGGAAAAGCCAAATTAAGTTCCGAGTGTTTTAAAAATGATATTATCTACCCTATTACTTCCTAAAATGTAGTTAAGAAAAGTGGGACTTAAATTATTATTGTTATTGAATTTTGGATAAATATTACAAAGTAGCCAAATACCACAACACATTGGGATACAGCACAACCAATTTAATTCAAAATGTTTTGCATTTTTCGAAATGGGTTTTCAAATAATAATTTTTCTCTTAAAAAATGGACGGAAATTATGACAAGCTTAAATATGTAAGCTAAATTTTCCTCTGCATAAGCTAAAATCTTAAAAAAAAATTTAGCTATTATTTTTAGCAAAAAAACAGTCAAACTGAGTATCACTGGGAACAGCTGTCGCACCGGCTTTTCGGAATCCATCTGGCAACGCTCGCGAGCTCAGTGTCAAAATTTCGGCCCGTTTAAAATAAATAAATAGTTAATTTTCGGGCTCCGTCTCACATTTAGCAGTGCATTTTTCCCAACATTTTTTGCTCAAAGATTTGGGGTACAAAATTCTTAGCTCATTGCAATGTTCCGATTTGGCAAGCTTCGTCTCAGCCTGTCTGAGGTGGCCAAAAAGGAACCGACAGCAGTGCGTTTACAGCGGCGCTGCATTCAGGCGAGGAGTTTCTTGCCGGGATTGGCCAGTAGGTCGGCTGGAACGCCCTCTGCGACGGCCCAGGTGACCGGTGGCACCAAGCAGCAGGTCCAATCGCACGTCCACAACATCGACAATGGCTCCGAGGAGGTGAGTACATGTGTGGCATACGTTTACATAACACTTTACCCGAATCCCCTCCCCGATCCAAGCAGAACAGTCGCTGGCCAAGGAAGATCTTCAGTGGCATCCAGCCTACGGGATCCCTGCATCTGGGCAACTACCTGGGCGCCGTGCGCAAGTGGGTGGAGCTGCAGAATGCCCGCGACGACGTCACAGTCTGCATCGTGGACCTTCACTCCATCACCATGCCTCACAATCCGCCTTTGCTGCGCGAGAATATCTTCACCATGGCCGCCACGCTGCTCGCCTGCGGCATAGATCCCGGCAAGAGCACCCTCTTCGTCCAGTCGGCCGTCGCCGAGCACGCCGAGTTCAATTGGATCCTCAGCTCGATGACCACCATGCCGCGTTTGGCTCAACTGCCGCAGTTCAGGGAAAAGTCGCGCCTGCTTAAAGATGTCCCACTGGGATTATACGTCTATCCGGTTCTCCAAGCAGCTGACATTATGCTTTACAAGTAAGTTAATGTCTTCTTTAGAGGTTAAATGGGAAACCACATCATAGATTCAGCTTTAGACCCCAAAAACTATACTTATCCCGGACATTTCTGCTAATTGTCCCACAAATTCTATTAATGTCAAAGCAAATTTGTATGATTACATTTGAGTTTAATCTTCATCTGAATTATGATTTGCATTATCTTCTAAAACATTATTACTTTGAATATTGATACCCGCTTCTTTGTCAGGGCCACCCATGTTCCAGTCGGCGCTGACCAGGTACAGCACATTCAACTGGCGCAGCACTTGGCCAGAACCTACAACGGTCGCTACGGCGAGACCTTCCCAGTCTGCACCGCCATCATCGAGGAAGGTGACGCCTCCCGCGTGCTGTCCCTGCGAGATCCCTCCAAAAAGATGTCCAAATCGGAGGCAAATCCCAAGGCCACCATCAATCTTTGCGATTCGCCCGACCTAATCACGCAGAAGATTAAGAAAGCTGTAACAGACTTCACTTCGGACATTACCTACAATCCTGGCAAGCGAGCTGGCGTCAGCAACCTCGTGAACATCCATTCTCAGGTCACGGGTCAGCCCATCAAAACGGTGGTAGACGAAGCCGCCACCCTGGACACGGCCAAGTACAAGGACCGTGTGGCGGAGGCTGTGGTCGAACACTTGCGCCCAATCCGGGAGCAGATCCACCATCACATGACTAGGCGCAACGAGATGGTCTACCTGCTGGAAGTGGGTGCGGAAAAGGCGCGTCAGCAGGCGCAGCAGACGTTAAACGATGTGAAGCAGCGTCTTGGACTGGGCACCAGTGTCAATATTCCGGCTGCGGTGCATGTGGCACCCCTACTGCCCGCACCCGAGGTTTCCAAGACCTCGGCCAGCAGACGAATGTCCAAGGACTTTGACGGCAATGTCCACGAACGTCACGAGCGGATGTACGGTTTCGGAGAACAGCCGAGCGGCGGAGCTGGCCATTCGGCCACGGGGGAGCTGGCGGAGATGACTCAGGCGGCAATTCCGCGAGTGGCCCGTCGCCCGCCAGTCGTTCCTGCTCAGTCCCTGCGCGTTGAAAAGCAGCTGGGCAGCACACGGACACGTCACGTATTCCAGATGGACACCTGCAATGCTCCGCACATCGGGTACAAGGCACCGCCTGGATTTGCAGCCAACATGGTGACCGGAGGTCTAGCAAAAAACAAGCGACCGACAGTAAAGCCCGTATCGGGCAGCCTGGGATTCGGGCATTCGCAAGGTGGCTCGTTCAAGAGCAGCCAGAATGTAAACCCTAGTGCTGTGTCCACCATTGCACGTGAAGTAAATGCTGCCAAGAAGCAGGAGTTCACCTGCAACATGGCCAATTCTGCCTTTTACGCGTCAGCCCTCGAATCGCGTGCGAGTGCAAATCGCTCCAGTGAAAAGACCTCCTCTAAGGCGGGAGACAGTGAGTTTATTATTGTAGCAAACGAGGAGGAGGAGCAGAATTCCGCTGAGGAGCAACGCGACGAGGCTGAAGAGGAGGAGGCTGTGGATCGGGAAAGGGAGAGTACCGAGCGTAAGGGCTCTGAAGCTACAACAGTCGAGATTTAAGTCTAGGAAACATTGCAATTGTTATTAGTGTAGTACAAGTATACTTAGATAGCAACCTTTCTGATAAATCTGTCGTTTTTATGAAGATAATAGACAGCTTCTGCCGGAAAAAAACTAGTCAACTACATGTCGAGAAAATAACTGAATAATTATTTTAAACCCGAAAAATTGACGTATCCAAATCGAATGACAAACGTGAAACGGAAGTACCATTGATCGCTACAATTGTTATATCTAATTCAATATACTGTGAGTACAGTAAGAAACCATTTTTAGATCATAAAATGTTAAATCCGACGTGAATAAATTGGCTAGCTAAATTGTAATTAAACAACTGTTTAGCATAAGAATATTCATGTTTATTGCTTTCAGCTAACTTATTGTACTTTTCGTAGTTTTTGGTTTTCTATTTTACGGTATGAGGCAAAGAGCATGTGTAAATTACATAGGTGAGTATGTGGGTGATGAGAATCGCCGGTGCAAACGCGTATCTTTCAGGCAAAAATCAAATGTATGGTGTGGTTAAATATCAATGAATACTTAGGATGAACTGTGCATCAATATCAAAGGCACCTCGTTGCCATACTTGGAGTTCTCTTGACCGCCCAACAATGCTGAGTTGCTGCAGTCCCGCATCATGGCGATGGAATTGTTTCGCTGCTCCCGCTGCCTCAGGCGGCTGTGACGAATGCCGTAGGACAGGAAGATGCCCAGACCGATGGCTATCCAAACGCTGAAGCGCACCCAGGTGTGGATGTCCAGCTTGATCATCAGGTAAATATTGATCAGAATGGAAATGCCCGGTAGCCAGGGTACCAGGGGCACCTTGAAGGACAGCTTGACTCCCGAGGTTGGCTGGCGCGAGATGATCAGTAGAAGCAGTACCAGGGGTATAGTGCCCAGCACAAGCTTAGTTCCATCGAAGGACGTTACGTTTGCTATATCCTCCTCGAACTTGGTCAGAATCTGAGAGAAGACCATGCACCAAAGAGCTGAAAATTAAAATTAATAGGCTTAAATCTCTTATTACAAATTATTTTTAGCTTACAGAACAGAGTCACACTGTAGGTGACGATCCGTGAAGTCTGCTTTGTGGGCACTGTCTGGCCATTGAGATTAAAGATCCGCCTCCAGAGGGCACATGGTCGATCCTGTTCGAGGCTCAAAGCTCGTCCATTCGCCACGATGCGACTCTCCCGACGATCATCCACCTCGTAGCGCAGCATTAGGACACAACTGGCCACCATGGAATAGGCCAAAAGGGTTCCAATCGACATCATGTTGACGAGCTGGCTGAGATTAAAAACGGCTGCCAGGATACCAGTCAGCAGACCCGTGATCATGGTTCCCTTGAAAGGAGTCTTGTACTTCTCGCTGATGTCTCCGAGGAATTTGAACAGCAATCCATCGTTGGACATGGCGAAAACGATCCTAGGCAGCGGGAACATGGCTCCCATCATGCTGGAGCACAGCCCAAACATAGCTCCAATACTGACCACATACTCGGCCACATGCCATCCGTTTATCCGGAAAACATGGGGCAGAGGCGCCTTCTCGTCCTGCTCGTAATAGGGCAGCATCATTGTCAGCACCGTGGACACGCCAAAGTAGGCCAGAAAGATCATGGCCAGCGAGACGATCACGGCAAATGGAATGGACTTCTTCGGGTTCTTGGCCTCTTCCCCAGCTGTGGCAATGCAGTCGAAGCCAATGAAGCCGTAGAAGCAAATGGCAGCTCCCTTGATTATGCCCGAAACTCCGTAGGGCATGAATCCACCGTCGCCATAGCCCTCAGGGACCTGCGATTTTGGAATGGTCCAGTTGCTGCTGGAAACTGTGAAAAAGATATTGACAGTTTATGAATAGGGAGTAGTTTAGTTTAATAGGTTATTACTTATCTGATGATTTAAATTGTATTACAGTATTTTAATATTCAATGGCTTTTAAAAAATATTTTTTACAACTTTCAACTTTCTATTCATTTGATTTCAAACTTAAATCAAACTATAGCTTACTAGTATGAATATTATTTATTGCACTATCTTTAAAGTATTAATATATATTTATCCTTTTACTTCATGTTAAAGATACTATTGAACTATTTGTTCTTAAATGTAATCGATTTTTATTCATTTTCTTCCTATAAAATGAGTCTAAATCGAGTCCAATTTAATTACAATTTAGAAACTCACCTTTGAAAAGACCCGCGATAATCACGAAGAGCACCACTCCCAGATTCAGCATGGTAAAGACATTGTTTACCCTGGTGGACTCCTTGGCTCCCACGGCGATGGCCAGGGAAAATAGGATGGTGACCACAAAGGCAAACAGATCCGGATAGGCACCCATCCCTTCGATGTTGAGGGGCATGTGGGTGCCCAGGAAAGTGCTCATCGGATTGCCGCAAAGCTGATCGAGATAGGTGCTTAAACCCTTGACGACACTGGCGGAACCTAACGAAAATCAATGCGGGTATATCAGAATTTGTGGGCAATTAAATCAAATCAATCAGACGGCGGCGCCACTAATTGAAAACTTACCAATTGCGTATTCGAGAATGAGATTCCAGCCGATGAGGAAGGCGATAAACTCGCCAATGGTCACATAGCTGTAGATGTACGCCGATCCCGCCTTCGGAACTCTTGCTCCAAACTCCGCATAGCAGAGTCCGGCGAAGATCGAGGCGATGGCAGCGATGAGGAAGCTGACGACCACAGCCGGACCCGCATATTGCTTGGACACCTCTCCGGCCAGGACATAGACACCCACGCCCAGAGTCGATCCGATTCCCAGGGCGGTGAGATCGAAGGCGGACAAGACCTTGGCCAGCTTGGATTCATTCGAGTCCTCCAGGGGCTTCTTGCGTGTGAGCACGCGAAACGCATTCGTCACGCTCCAGCTGGGCATTCTGGAATATGTTCATTAAACAATTATTATAATGGGTAAGTTTGCAATTGGGGCTTGGGGCTTCTTGCTGAGCCGTGCAATATGTAGCCCGCCGTACTCTCGATGTTTACAGAACCGACATATTAACACGTTCGCATTTTGTGGAAACTGCCTGTGGTGGTAGGTGGGCCAAGAAATTGTGCGGAGTTAGGTTTATGGATCGGGCCATAAGAAAATTAGTGGGCGTCCGTTAATGTGCGAATGTAGACAACGGCTTTACGACCGCCAAAGCGTCTAAGCTGATCTAAATTGGAGTCTTGTGATCATCGGGAATTATCCCCGATGACTAAGTGGGGAAATCTCCCTCTATACGTCTCCTCAAAATTTGGGGTATAGTCTCGACTAAAACAAAGACATTAAGTGAGCGTAAATCGGCACAGCTTAATATTCATTTTGGAATTCAGCATATAATTTAGGACTTTTCCTGTAAGATCTATACTAAATTAAATCAATGTTTTTACTTTTAGAAAGCAAATAAAATGACACATATTTTAACAAATATTTTTAAAGGAACATGTGGTTTAATTGTATATTTATACAAATAGTTTAAATCTATTATAAAAAAATTGTTTGATATTTACTTTTTTAAATCCCGGACCTCTTTTTCTCACCTGGTTGCTATTGAATTAGTTGAATTCCTGTATGAACTATCACTTCTGTTTACTATTTGTTATCACTCGGTACTTGATCTTTTTATACCCTTGCAGAGGGTATTATAATTTTGGTCAGAAGTTTGTAACGCAGTGAAGGAGACGTTTCCGACCCCATAAAGTATATATATTCTTGATCAGGATCAATAGGGGAGTCGATATAGCCATGTCCGTCTGTCCGTCTGTCCGTCTGTCCGTCTGTCCGTCTGTATGTCTGTTTCAATACCGTTTGCGAGCTCAGTTTAAAAGCTAGCGACTTAAATTTTTCACAGTCGTCCTAAAACATGTGTACGCAGATCAAGTTTGAAAACCGACCCGATCGGACGTCTATATCCTATAGCTCCCATAGGAACAATCGGATATAACTTGCAAAATTCAAGATATTTCGCACAGTGTAAAAGCTATTGACATGAATTTTTCCAAATCGTATTTTTTTGTGCATACCTTGATTAGGGTAAAATCGCGTGCCGATCGGACGTCTGTATCCTATAGCTCCCATAGGAACAATCGGATATAGCTTTCATAAAATTAAGATATTTCGCTCAGTGTAAGAGCTATTGACTAGAATCTTTCCAAATCGTATTTTTTTGTGCATACCTTGATCAGGGTAAAAGCGCGTGCCGATCGGACGTCTATATCCCATAGCTCCCATAGGAACAATAGGGAGAAAAATTTTTAAATTTAATTTTTTGAATTATGAAATATTTTGTTTATTAATTCATGTTGCTATTGTAGTCAAATTTTAATTTGTGAAATCTGCAAGGGTATTAAAGCTTCGGCTTGCCGAAGTTAGCTTCCGTCCTCGTTAGGGTATGTATATAATATCACAAACTACAAGCCATTTTTGGTTTGCAAGGGTGGAATCGAGTTTCAAATATTCGAATGGAAAAACAATGACCGTTTCTGTAAGTATCTGTTTGCCACTTAATTGAGTTTGGGTATTTGGATTCGCTATTTGGAATTTGATCGAGTTTCGTATGGCGCCGGGAAGCGTTCTACTTATTTCTGAGCGCTGGTCAAGCACGCCAGTGCCATTAAATAGCGAATCGGTTCTACGGCTCTGTGCGATCGTGGTGAGTTTCAACCGGACAGAAGCTTTCGCATCCTCAGGTCGGTCGCGATTGTGGTGGAATCACGCCTCTGACGCTGATAACGCTAATTGGTAGCCCGTCACCTCCTCCTTTCCTTTCCCACCTGAGTATATAGTATGAGAATTGTATATACCCGAATGCATTCCTCGGGTGGGAACTCTCGGTTTACCGGATGACTTGGCAGGTCAATGGGCCAAGTTTACCGCAAAGCCCTAATGAATTGTCGCGTTCGATTAGCGGTTCAAATAGTTGAAACTTTTTCTCGTTGTTAAATAAATAGGTGAGTAGCTAGGCAATTGGATCCTTATAAAAAGCAGCCATAACTTGGCTGTTCTTTGACTTTTAAAGTTGGTCGTTTTTTTATACCCGTTACTCGTAGAGTAAAAGGTAATTGTAATTCGTGCAAAAGTATGTAACAGCTAGAAGGAAGCGTTTCCGACCCATAAAGTATATATATTCTTGATCAGGATCACTAGCCGAGTCGATCTAGCCATGTCCGTCTGTCCGTCTGTCTGTCTGTCCGTCTGTCTGTCTGTCTGTATGAACGCTGAGATCTCGGAAACTATAAAAGCTAGAAGGTTGAGATTTCACACATATATTCTTGGGCTTCCTACGCAGCGCAAGTTTGTTTCAAAAAGGTGCCACGCCCCCTCTAACGCCCACAATCGCTTATATACGATTTTAAAAATTTCAATATTTCGGAAAAGTAAAATGCAGTTTTATTGTGTTTATCAATACCTATCGAAATGTAGAGAAATTTTTCAAATCGGACCATTCGTTAAAAAGTTATGCGTGTTCAAAGTTTCTATCTCCATCTCCCTCGCACTCCCTTTACCTGAGTAACGGGTATCTGATTGTCTCTTGTTTTTAATCTGTTTTTGTTCAGTGTATTTGTTTATTAACAAACATCTGTACAATTGGTATATGTGCATATGATCGCTCTATAAAAGAAAGGTTGTTTAATAACTTATAAATATTTGTGTGGCATTTCTATATTCATTTTAAGTTATCAATATGTAAAGTAATGTAAAATAAGTTCCATTTATCACGAAGGCTAAATTTGGAAGTGTTTACGCGGCAAACGAAAAAAGCAGCTGAAGTTTAGGTCCCAGTATTATAAAGGTTTCGCCTGCCTATAGAGCATTTTTCAGTTGGGGTGCTTCTAGCCCTTGAATTGTTTTGTTTTCATACGGCACTACTAATTTGACTTTGTTTGAGCTTTCCATTGACATGGCTGCGTGGAGATTCGGGCATTGTTTATACGCAACTCAGCTGATAGCTGCTATTCGCGTCGTGTGGCCGAGAGGTGGGTGCTAAATCGTGGCTAAAATTAGCCACCGTGTTTGATTGCATTTAACGCTAATTTTAGACACTTGTTGCATGCGTGTTCTTGAGCCCCCCCCCCACTTCCACGTGCACATCTTGAAGAACTCACCCATAGTACTCGGCGAACTCCTCCATTGCTGTCATCCGAATCGATTTGATTAAATTCAATTAATACTGTGTCGCTCATCAATTTGCGGCCGCTTTCCGCTCTTCACATAACCGTTCTGCCACAAACCATGTGTTTTGGTCTCTAGACAACCGGCCATAAAAAATCACATTTCCACGCAACACATTGCAGCTGCCGCTCTCTCCCTATTCGCCTCTCACTCTCCTATTTTCCATGGTCGTAGTCACAAGGGGTTTGGGTTTCTACCTTTCCAATAAAATACATATACCTACACAAAACTATTTGGGAAATCATACGCGGATTCACGGAGGAGTTGTTAACAAAATGTTGTGTTAGAAATGTACATAAGCTAGAAAAAAATTGTCTTCAAAATAACTTTCCCAACCGAATTCTGGCTCCATCACTAAGTGGAGTGTTTTTTTTTTTAGTTTTTTCCAAACATGCGTTTTAGATAAATTGTTAAATTGCTCAATTTTTACTTCCTTTTTAGAGAACAAATTGTAACCCTCTTTGTAAGTCAAAATAGGTTAATAATTAAAACTAGAATTGGGAAATAATACATTTAAAATGTTCAATATTTTGAACAATGAGTTACTTTTAAGAACCTTTAAAAATTAAACAATGCATTGATAAAGAAAAAATAGCTTTTTAATCTAAGTAATTATAATAAAATAAACCCAGTTGTTTCCTGAAAGGCGAAATATTAGAATTCGGAATATAGGTACAAATAATTTTGAAGTCTTTTTAAGACTTTCGCGGACGCTACGCCCATGACCATTTACCATTGCTTTTGAGAAACGGGAGAGAAACCGGGTAGTCGACTTCTTCAAATCTCCATGAGCTAGATATGCTGCCCGATATTTATAAACACATCGCGGTGGCCTGACAGCCCTGACTTAGCCGGTAAAAAACACAATACCGCTCTCTTTTGGTTCTCTTCGGGCCTTTGTTGCTGTGCTTATTTCATAGCCACTTCTATTTCATCAGCACTCAGTTCCACCCTTAACTGAATTTCTTAGAATGTTGGGACACATTGGGTTATGTTTTTTAGGCAACCAAATTCCGGGCAGATAAGATTTTCTTTCTCAAATTTGTATATTTTTCTGTAAATAAAAAGAGTTAAAAACAATTCTTGCGAAATTTGTTGTTTTTTAACGATTATTTAATTAATTTAATTTAATTAAAAATGGCATTTTAAACTTTTCGTATTAACATAAAAGTGTTTTACTTAAGATTAATATTTTTGAATCAAAAATCACCAAGAAGTCGCTTCACAAACATTTATGATTTATTTATCATTAACGTCACATTTTCACATGCTAATCAGTAAGAGCAACGATTTCAAAAAGGGAATGAATCATGCGCCAACACATAAAAACTAGTGACGATCGCACCTTCAACATACATACATTTTTATATTGATTTTTTGACTAAAATATGACTGTACTTATGACTAAAAGAAATATATTTTTAATTATTAATTTATTGGTATTATTTTAATTATTTTTTAAGTTTTTTAAGTTGTTTAGAAAAACATAAAGTATTCAAGGATCCTCAATTTTAGATTTAGACATGACAAATATAATTTTCAAAGTGGCCAACAAAACTTAAAAAATCAATTAGGGTATTCAATTGCGTTGTAAACGTTTAAAAAGTGTAAGCACTTCCTACAACAATTTCCATACAAAATAGTTAGCAAGGCCTATGTATACAAATCTGTTGTACTTGTGTAGAAATAATGGTTTAAAATAGAGGTTTTAAATACTTAAAAAAAAATACTAAAAAGTCGGGTTTGAGTCTATGGTGAGTCAACCTAAAAGCCGATTGACGATTAAAATTCGCGTGTGGATTTTGTTGCTCTACTTTTGGCGACCAATGTTTTTTTTTTGGTAAATGCTATTGTTAAGCGATGCATATATAATACCATATGCCAAAGATTTCGCGGTTTTATTTTCGGTTATTTTGATATTTAATTAAGGACTTGCTTATATAAGACGGTAAGGAAATGACATTCTTGACCAAGAAGTTGGCCACCCAATAATCTGAAGAACTCGCGGTTAAGGCAAATTTTTGGTGAAACCAAATAAGAACAAGAGAGAACGCTATAGTCGGGTGCCCCGACAATCAGATACCCGTTACTCAGGTAAAGGGAGTGCGAGGGGGATGGAGATAGAAACTTTGAACACGCATAACTTTTTAACGAATGGTCCGATTTGAAAAATTTCTTCTACATTTCGATAGGTATTGATAAACACAATAAAACTGCATTTTTACTTTTCCAAAATATTGAAATTTTTAAAATCGTATATAAGCGATTGTGGGCGTTAGAGGGGGCGTGGCTCCCTTTTGAAACAAACTTGCGCTGCGGTGGAACTCCAAGAATCTTCATGCCAAATACCAATCCTCTAGCTTTTATAGTTTCCGAGATCTCAGCGTTCATACAGACAGACGGACGGACAGACGGACAGACGGACATGGCTATATCGACTCGGCTAGTGACCCTGATCAAGAATATATATACTTTATAGGGTCGGAAATGCTTCCTTCTAGCTGTTACATACTTTTGCACGAATACAATATACTCTTTTACTCTACGAGTAACGGGTATAAAAATTATAGCTTCCGTATTTTCTGACATATGTACATACATATAATCTTCTAGAGAATTTTGTATTACATTTTTATGAAATCGGACTACTCTATCATATATCTGCCAAAGGAATGGTCAGAGAATTAATGAGAAAATAATTTTCTTACTTAATTTTCGGTCTTATTATACTATATTTAATTGATGTATTTGGAAATGGAAACAAGTTCATTTTTTTAGTCACACTAGGTCATAACGAACCGAGGCTAACATTATAATCAAACTACTTTTAAGGCCAAATAATTATCGACACAGTTAGTTTTGAAGTGAATATGAAGACGTGGAGTGGTTTTTGCGTAGCAGCGGGATTGCTCCTTTTTTTCAACCTGGCTGCTGTCAATCTGGTGCCAGAAACAGACTACTGTAATTTAAAAAACTGCCAAGCCGACAAGGAACTTCCGCATATTGGGTGCAAAAATTTGGGGGTAAGCATCTAAAATTAAAGAAATTATTATTTAATGTAAAACCACTAAAGGAATAAGTGTTCACTAAACGAGTTTACCAATTAAAATGGCAGAATTGGTCGTCACAGTGTGGAAAGCACCCTAAGATTATTTCCGTGCCCCCAAACTTAGAGAAGTTCATATTGCATTATCACAACACATATCGGGATATTGTGGCTGGAAGCAAATTCCACAGGTTACCCAACGCAGCGCGCATGCTCAAACTGAAATGGGATCGCGACCTGGCGCAGTTGGCTGAGCTCCTTGTGAAACGCTGCGATCTCCAACCCACAAAACACTGCATTTCTACGGAAGTGTTTTCCTCACCGGGACACCATGTGGTCTACAACAAGTTCAAGGCGAACGCGAATTCATTCAGGATAATTAGATCACAGCTAAATGCCTGGTACGATCAGTACAAGCACGTCTCTGTAGCGAGTTTATTAGATGGATTATCCAGTGATAAGTAAATCGTTATTTAATCATATTTTCGCGACCTTGAATATATTTTTTTTTATTTTAGCAAAGAAATTGGACACTTTCTGAGGATGATGGTGGGCCCTAGTAACCGAATGGGCTGTGCCATCGCCAAGATCGAAAAAGATGGATGGACCCACCAGTGGCTATCCTGCCTCTACAGCTGTTCACCCAAGAAACACTCCCCGGTCTACGAGTACTCTGCCAAACCGGCAGTTTTTTGCACCACCGGAGTTGATGGACAGTTTCAACATCTTTGCAATGAAGCGGAGCCTGTGAAAGACTGCAAGCATTCTGAGCTATTCAAGGAAGTCATAACTAACGATACTGCATCGATTCTCAGGGGAATGATGAACAATCAAATCAAATCCAGGACTTTCTGCTGGCTCTGTAGTGCGTGCTGCACAGTGTATAATTATGTAACAAATAATTGGGGTGGGGTAGCGGCAGTAGGTACTGCGTTGCTCGGTGGAGGTAGTGTGGGAGTAGGCGGTGGTGGAGGAGGAGGAGAAGAAGGAGGTGGAGGAGGAGGAGAAGAAGGAGGTGGTGGTGGTGGAGGAGGAGGAGGAGGTGGAGAAGTACGTAAAGGAGGAGGTGGAGGTGGAGGTGGGGGCGGTGGCGGTGGCGGTGGCGGTAGTTCTCGTCATTCAAAACTAAGTATAGGTGGAAGTTTTTTTATCCGCAAACAATCATATTCATCTTCTGGGTAAAACCCAAATAAACTACAACACTAAAAAAAACGAAGATTTCTTTAATCAAATTTGAGTGTTAAATACATCTTGTGTTACAGCCATGGTCGTTTTTGCTATTTTCTGGCTTGCCCTTGGGCTTGGTTTCACTAGCCGTAATGGCAAGCGTTAAGATCTTTATCTTTATCGTCCGAAAATCTTTAAAAAGCTACTACTTTTGAACTATTGAACCTTAAATGCACGTTAAAAATGCAATACGTGCATCTCCCAATTAATAATATTACATATTATGCAAATCCCTAAATCTTTAAAAAAATGCCAGATGCTAATCTTTGGACAATTTAAAAAGGATGACCCTATAAATAAATTTTGTTAAAGATCACCATCACTAAACTAGACTATCTTGCCATGTTGGTCTAACCGTCCATTTGTCCGTTTCTAATTTCCTAATTTCCATTTGTCCAGAAAACTATTCTCGCCCTTTTGGAGCTTCTGCAGGTAGTATATAAGTCGGAACGAGCTACGTTAAATTTTCTTCTACTCTGGACATCTATTTTAAATAGCTGAATTTAAATTTCGGCTTGCCAAAGTTAGCTTACTAACTTGTTTCAACTTTTTAACAATCAGAGTACATGTAAACGTTCGACACCCTTTTGCAACTACGTTTTCTCGTTGTTGTCTTTTTAAACACATATTCCCTGTCGGGTTTAAACATATTAATTTGATCTATTTGAAATCAGCAATCATGTCTTTGGCAACAATGGAAACCAGTACATTATTTAGTCACACTCATAACGAACCGAGGTTAACATTATAATCGACACTAATTTTAAGGCCGAATAACTATCGACACAGTTAGTTTTGAAGGGAATATGAAGATGTGGAGTGGTTTTTGCGTAGCAGCCGGATTGCTCATATTTTTCAACCTGGATGCTGTCAATCTGGTGCCAGAAACAGACTACTGTAATTTAAAAAACTGCCCAGCCGACAAGGAACTTCCGCATATTGGGTGCAATAATATGGGGGTAAGCATATAAGCTTCTAGAAATTGCTATTTAATGTTAAACCACAAATATTAAGTGCTTATATTTATTTAGTGAATGATTTTTCTAGTATGCATTCTTGGTAAGTGATCGCAAATAAACAGACATAGGGTCATGACTAGATCGATTCTGCTTTCGATGCCGATCAAGACTATAACTTTGGAAAGCAAGTTCTTTTTTTTTATTTTTTTATATTTTACCATTTTATATTTTAAAAATGCGGTGCAAAGAATAATAATTTTCCGTCACAAAATTTGATATCAGGAGTTTTATATGTTGAATGTCTTGAATGAATGTATGATACGGTTTAATTGGAGGACAAAGAAAATATTTTCCACCTGACTAGAAAAACGAGTTAGCTATTTAACATATGTTTAATTATAAATTGCAGAACTGGTCGTCACAGTGTGGAAAGGACCCAAAGATAATTTCCTTACCCACGAACTTACAGAAGTTCATATTGCATTATCACAACACGTATCGAGATATTGTGGCTGGAAGCAAATTCCACAGGTTACCAAACGCAGCGCGCATGCTCAAACTGAAATGGGATCGCGACCTGGCGCAGTTGGCTGAGCTCCTTATGAAACGCTGCGATCTCCAACCCACAAAACACTGCATTTCTACGGAAGTGTTTTCCTCTCCGGGACACCATGTGGTCTACAACAAGTTCAAGGCGAACGCAAATTCATTCAGGATAATTAGGTCACAGCTAAATGCCTTGTACGATCAGTACAAGCACGTCTCTGTAGCGAGTTTATTAGATGGATTATCCAGTGATAAGTAAATCGTTATTTAATCATATTTTCGCGACCTTGAATATATATTTTTTTATTTTAGCAAAGAAATTGGACACTTTCTGAGGATGATGGTGGGCCCTAGTAACCGAATGGGCTGTGCCATCGCCAAGATCGAAAAAGATGGATGGACCCACCAGTGGCTATCCTGCCTCTACAGCTGTTCACCCAAGAAACACTCCCCGGTCTACGAGTACTCTGCCAAACCGGCAGTTTTTTGCACCACCGGAGTTGATGGACAGTTTCAACATCTTTGCAATGAAGCGGAGCCTGTGAAAGACTGCAAGCATTCGGAGCTATTCAAGGAAGTCATAACTAACGATACTGCATCGATTCTCAGGGGAATGCTGAACAATCAAATCAAATCTAGGACTTTCTGCTCGCTCTGTAGTGCGTGCTGCACGGTGTATAATTATGTAAAAAATAATTGGGGTACAGTAGCGGCAGTAGGTAATGCGTTGTTCGGTGGAGGTAGTGGGGGAGGAGGCGGTGGTGGAGGAGGAGGAGGAGGAGAAGAAGGAGGTGGAGGAGGAGGAGAAGAAGGAGGTGGTGGTGGAGGTGGTGGAGGAGGAGGAGGTGGCGGTGGCGGTGGTGGTTCTCGTCATTCAAAACTAACTATACGTGGAAGTTTTTTTATCCGCAAAGAATCATCTTCATCTTCTGGGTAAATCCCAAATAAACTACAACACTAAAAAAACGAAGATTTCTTTAAGGGAAGAGATACATATGGGCAGTTCCATATTGTCGCTCGGGACATTTGCACACCTTTGAAGTTAAAAAAAAAAATTGGAAAAAAATGGATTTCAATTTTAATAATGGGCTTTCCTTTTCACTCTTCCCAAGCTCTATTTTGTGTAAAAATCTTGATTTTGTACTACTTTTAGTTTTTAAGTTATCGTTAAAAAACTGCCGTATTCGCTCGGGACAAAAATAGAAGTGGATTTCGGGGATGTTCATTCAACAACAGAATTTGGCGAATTCTGATGGAATATTTGAATACGATTTTTTTTAGAATGGTGTCAGAACATGTCGTCGTGAAATGGTTTTGGTTTTACTCAAAAACTGTTTTCCGTTTTTATTTATGCAGTTTCAACCACATTCGCTCGGGACATGTCGCTCGGGACATTTTTTCTGAGCGTTTTGTAAAGTGTATTTCTTTACCTCTATCCCTCAATTAGTGACTGTTTTGCTTTTAACTTAATAGTTTAACATGTAAATGAAGCATTCAGTACAGAAAAATGTCACATACTAGCATTCCTAATGTATAAATTAACAACTGAAGACAGGTCCAAAAAATAACAAAAAAATAGCCAAAAACTGATTTTTGCGTATATTGGTGGGGTTTGTCATAAAAATAATCAAACTATACTCCAAATTTTTAGTTAAGCTCAGGATCAAACTATTTAGAAACTAATATCGGGGCAAAATCATGTGGAAATATGTTTTATTCAAGTTTCAAGGTTTTTGGCTTCGTGGACTTTTTGGTGGAAGTGCCCATATAGAAAAAATAAAAATTCAATTTTTTTTTTTTACCTAAATTTGTAGAATAACTTGTTAAAAATGTGTCATGAAAGTTTCACGAAGAAATTCCACCTGTTTTTGAAATTATACCAGGATTACGGCACCCACCTTCCTTGTGCAGTAGATATATTTCATTACTTTAAATGCCTTTTTCTCGAAACCACGTTTTCCTCAGCTGCGGATCGTGTATCTCAAAAAGCAATGGCTCGATCATCATGCTGCTTTTAAAGAAATGTTTTCAATAAAATGGCCCGCTGTCTGAACCTACTTAATCTAGAAATTTGTACGTTTAGGTATTTTTTGTTACCCAAAAACAACAAAAAAAATTCAGAAAAAAATTCATTTTTGACTGAAAGAAAGCCACAACCACAGTTTTTAAGATATTCTATGTAAGTTAGGTTCAGACAATTTCTACATTGTTTCTTAACAAAATAAACTTGGTTTCATAAAAATCGGATCTACACAGCGACCTGTGGACGATCCGCAGCTGGCCTACTTTTTATACCCTTGCACTATGGGTAATTTGACCACTTTTTGTGGCATTAATTAATAACTCGAAAACGAAGCAACATTTTTGGGCTCTGTTTTTAGAATTAAGTTAATAATAATGAAATCTATTCATTTTATCTAAAATGGGCGTGGTCGGCCTTTTTCTTAATTTTTTTTTTATTTCTTATTTTTTAATATTAAATTAAAAATTTTTTTTTTGTTTAGTAAGAATAACTGTAATATAATATTATTTTATAAAAAATAAAAGTGGTCCTACCTTTTTTTTTTTACACGAAATCTAATTTTGTTTATTTTTCCACACATTTTTTCAAAGAAATACAGAATAATAGGGTTCAGGAAAGTAGGAAAACCTGCAATAGAAAATTCTATAATTCGGTTTTTATTAATGTGTTCATTTTGCCCACCTATTGTTCATAGTCTTCGTTTTCCAGCTGAATATCCCATGAACCTTTAAAAAGATTATCATCCAATCCATAATCCTCCCACTCGCCTGAACTTTTAAGTTCGTAAGATAATAAATTTAAAACCTCACTTGGAAGGTTCAACTTTTTTTGTAATCGCCTGTTAAGGTTGACGCTTGACGACGTATCCATTGCCCTTTGAAAGACGTCTGTAAGATTTGATTTCCGGCTACATTTTCTGGCATGATGCAATCGATCGGATTTGTATATCTTATTTCGGGACTCGGCACCTTCTTCTCCAAAGTAGCCCACTGGAAGGACTGTGTTCTCAATAATATCGGCCGAGTGTACAAGGATTTTGTGTACAGTTGCTGTCATTGGTAACCAAGGATATTCGTCTATTATAATTTCCGCAGTTTGGTAGCAGAAACTTTGAAATTTAGTAACCTCTATTGGCAATTGACTTGACAGACAAATCAAAATAGTCCCCAGGTTTTTAATGAGCCTGAGATCTATTCCAGCTATTTTCGAAAATGTTTCAGGTTCACTAAAGGCTCGGCGGGCGGTGTTTCCATCATTGGTGCTGCCAAAGCCCCCGAACTTTAGGTTGATCTACTCTCAGTGACAACTGCTTCCAAAACGCATCTTGAATAACCGATTTTCTTAAAGCAACTTCCCTTTTGTCATCATCGTTGGTAACCCTCCATTTTCGTATTTGGCACTTGTAACCGGCATGCAACACAAACTCGAAAAGACGAATCCAGCAGTGCAGTGGACTTAAGCCGTAATTGAGGTTCTTCATTACTGGAAGGAACTTTTGGCATTTAAAATGTTTCTTGTTTAGGAAATCCTTTGGTGTTGCCCGACAAATCGGACACGCTTGAGAAGAATTAGTTCCCGTCAAGGCGTTCAGAACTTTTCCGTCGATAACCGTTAAATATAGACGGAACCTTACGTAAATAATTTTTCCGTCACTTAAAGTTATTTTACATGACTTTAAATTATCTATCTGCCCCTTTAAATATTCATTTTCATTAAGGATTAACTCTTTACTTTCTTTCATAAAAGCTAATTTCAATGGGCGGCAAAAACGAATGGATTGCGGTGTCTTGTTGTTCCACAATATGTTGCTAGAGGCATCTATAAGTCTCAAGGGTGTTACTGTAGTAGCAAAAATACTCGAGTCGCCATTGAAGGGTTGCTCTGATGAGTATCCTTGATTGTAGTTTGACTGCCCAGAGCTACCATCAAACCCGTAGCTTAGAATCAGATCTGCCGATAGGAAATCTGTGCCCTGATTTCGCATCACGGTCAGAAGTACTTCTTCTTGCAAGCATGCAATTCGAGCTGCCGTGTGATCAACAAGGTTTTGTAGAGGTACCTCTGCCTTTGTATCTGAAATTCGTAAATCAGTGGGCCGGCAATTCTTTTTCTGATCGGCCACGTCGTTGTATAATGGATATATGTTATTTTTGGATTGCTCCCTGATAGCGCAATATTGCTGCTTAGTTAAGCCCTGGTCTAAAATAAGAGCTAAAGCCTCGTTAGTGGACACTTTTGTTGGCTTGGCAATAGGCTGACTTAAAGCTTTTCTTATGAATTTGGCTTTTTCAGGACACAAAGCCAGCAACTTTAAAACATAAGCCAAGTCAGGTTGTGCGCGCTTCCGAGCAGCTGCGCTTGCAGCTTGAATTAATAAACTAACATTGCCTGCCTTAAATGATGCTAGATCGGAAGCTTCTTTTCTCTGGGTTCTTTCCTTTTTTGATAGGTAAGACAGAGCTGGCCGTCCAACAGGTCCTATTCGTTTTTGAATGGGTACAACTGTATGGGAGCTTAAGTCTAGTACTCAGTACGACGAAAACTGCTAGCTAAGCATAGGAGTAAGCGAGAGGCAAATAGGTAGCTAACGCCTTTAGCTGGGACTTTTTTTCACCGCGGTACTCAGTTGAGCTAAGGAAATAGTAAGGAAATACCAAAAAAAATACCAGATTTAGCGGATGAATTCCGATGAACGCCTTTAGCCGCGGCCCAAAGAATAGAAAATTTGATCTTTGGCTGTGTTTGTGCGGAAGCGGTGTGCCAATAACACATTATAAATGGAAGGAAAACCCCGAAAACCAATGGAATGCCAACAGCGAATTTAAAGCTTGCGACCCAGGTCGGCTCAACATTTTGAAATATTTTAAAATTGGCGCCAGTTGCTGTTGGTCAACAAACCGAGCTCATTGAGAGTAAGACCATGCTAAATGCATTGCGGATGAACTCCGAAAACTTCCGCCACACTAAAAGATTAATACTTTTCGACTAGTAAAACTCTTAGCCGAACTGAGTACTAGGCTTTAAAACTTAAAAGTTAAAAAAAGTGTGAAATTGATCAATTTAAGTGCTGTTTTTGAAATGCAGTCCATTCAGAGTGGTTTGTAATATGTGTTTGTGATCGTGAATTGTAGATTTTGATTGTGGTGTCCCTATAATCTGGTGTAAGTTCTAACCTTAAAAAAACTTAAAACATGTGGTAAATTATAATCTTTAAATAGAGCTACAAAGTGAGTCCAGCTCTTTCCAGCTCTAAAACTTGTTTTATGTTGTAGAGTAGTCAATTCTTATTATACTCAGATAAGCCTAGTACTCAGTTCGGCTAAGAGTTTTACTAGTCGAAAAATATTAATCTTTTAGTGTGGCCGAAGTTTTTGTAGTTCATCCGCAATGCATGTAGCATGGTCTTACTGGGTTTGTTGACAAACAGCAAACATCAACTGGCGCCAATTTTAAAATATTACAAAATGTTGAGCCGACTTGGGTCGCAAGAGTTAAATTCGCTGTTGGCATGGTGATATGTATTGCAGCAAATTCTACAGGCACTTTTCCATTGGATTTCGGGGTTTTCCTTCCATTTATAATGTGTTATTGGCACACCGCTTCTGCACAAACACAGCCAAAGATCAAATTTTCTATTCTTTGGGCCGCGGCTAAAGGCGTTCATCGGAATTCATCCGCTAAATCTGGTATTTTTTTGGTATTTTCTTACTATTTCCTTAGCTCAACTGAGTACCGAGGTGGGAAAAAGTCCCAGCTAAAGGCGTTAGCTACCTATTTGCCTCTCGCTTACTCCTATGCTTAGCTAGCAGTTTTCGTCGTACTGAGTACTAGGCTTTAAGGAAAATTTGCGTTTTACCAGCGCTGCCACCTCGTTCGAACAACGGCTGGCTTTCACAGCTGATTACTTAACAGTGGTGCGCTCTGTTAAATTTTTCTGTTAGTAACATTTGAGATTGATGTTATCCTAATACATTGTGATTAAAAAAAGCAATTTCTAACTACTTTTGAAAAATGGGTTTTGGCCAAAAAAAGTGGTCAAATTACCCATAGTGCCTTGCAGAGGGTATTATAATTTCAGTCAGATATTGTAACGCAGTGAAGGAGACGTTTCCGACCACATAAAGTATATATATTCTTGATCAGCACCAATAGCCGAGTCCATCTAGCCATGTCCGTCTGTCCGTTTCTATGCGAACTAGTCTCTCAGTTTTAAAGCTATCGCAATGAAATTTTCCCAAAAGTCTTCTTTCTATTGCAGGTAGTACATATGTCGGAGCGAGTCGGATCGGACCACTATATCTTAAAGCTCCCATACGAATAATCAAACAAGTATAAGAAAATTCATTGTAACTTTGCAGGAAGTAGGCGTTTTGATTTCTGACAACTTAAAAAGGTATTTCTTTTATCTGCAAGGGTATATAAGCTTCGGCTGGCCGAAGCTAGCTTCCTTTCTTGTTTTTAATATAGACTCTCAAATAATTCCCACGGCCGCCATTTTAAAAGATAACAACAAAATAAAAATTGGTTAAAACTATATAAGAACAATGTAATCAACATGCCAAGTTACGAAATCCCAGCACAATTCCTAATTGGTTTAAAAAAATCATAAAAAACTTGGAAAAATTACAGTTCTATATGTATCTCCCCCCTTAATCAAATTTGAGTGTTAAATGCATCTTGTGTTACAGCCCTGGTCGTTTTTGCTATTTTCTGGCTCGCCCTCGGGCTTGGTTTCACTAGCCGTAATGGCATGCGTTAATATCTTTATCTTTATCGTCCGAAAATCTTTAAAAAGCTACTACTTTTTAGCCTTAAATGCACGTTAAAAATGCAATACGTGCATCTCCTAATTAATAATATTACATATTAAGCAAATCCTTAAATCTTTAAAAAAAATTCGTTGAAAAATCATTATGAGTTCCTACTTAAATTTGACTATCCGACCAAACAATGCCAGATGCTAATCTTTGGACAATTTAAGGGCCGTTTTCTCGTCCGTCCTGCAAAGTAAAATTTAGCTAATGGAAGGATAAATTTATCCCGGTGGCAAATCGGTTTTCGTTTTCTCGTCCGTCATTTAAAACTCCACACTAATTTGAGACTAGGTGGCAACCCCACATTAGAAGAGTTAACTAATTGTCAAAAATTAATCGAAAAACTTTCGAAAAATACCATAAAACAGTCATACAAACAGCTGCTGATCTAAACAACATTTCAAACTAATAAAAAAAACAATGTCGGCAGAAAAGAAGTTTCGGGGTAAAAATTATACCGATGAACAGGGGACCATCTTTGTAGAACTGGTTTCGGAGAACAAAACCATATTAGAAAACAAGAAGTCTGACGCCGTAACCTGGAAACAAAAGGAAAAGGCTTGGAAGGATTTAGCGGAACTCTTTGCCGCCAAGACTGGCGTAAACCGCCACTACAGTGCGTATAATCTAAGAGCTATTAGAAGCTTAACCCATGGCTGTATTGTCGTTTCCCTGTAATAATGGTTTTTGATTTTATGGAATTGGTTAAACAAAATGAAAGCTCTTACTTCTTTACTTTAGATTCAAGTCGCAAAACAATTTTTTGCAAAACAAATAGTGCCGTGCTTTTTTTACACAAGCGAAACCTTTAAACAAATTCTTCATCACTGTAATGTTCGAAGTAATTTCTCTGGACTTGATATCTGCGCCGATAGGTTCGCACTTCAGACAATTCGACGATATCCCACAGAGTTTGAAGATAAATCGCTCGGGAATTCATTGTATAACAAATTGGATGACTTGAACAATTTTGATTCATATTTAACTGTAAATAGAATCTGCTGTTTTCGAATGAAGGGTGGAACCAGATTGACAACGCTCGAATGTCTGGCAACACTTGCACACAATCCAACCGCAAAAATTTGGCAAGGTGGATGAAGTACCGAGACAAAATTTGCCACTACCTGCGCTAACATAAGGAAGAGTAAACGATTTTTGGTTTATCGCCCCGTTGTCCCGGCAGGCAAACTAAAGTACGGACGAGAAAACGGCCCTAAAAATGATGATTTTAGTCAGACTTTATCAGACAGACCCTATAAAAAAAATTTATTAAAGATCAGCATCACTTAGCTAGACTATCTTGCCATGTTGGTCCATCCGTCCATTTGTCCGTTTCCAATTTTCTAACTTCCATTTGTCCAGAAAACTATTCTGGCCCTTTTGGAGCTACTGCAGGTATTGGGTATTGGGTTGGCAAGAAAGTCGTTTTTTTTTTCAATATTTTCAAAGATGATTTATTTATATCCGGACTTATAATTAATCAATTACGTATTGGCCGTTTTGTTCGACCACTAATGACCATCTCTCGGGCAGCTGCATAATTCCGCGCTCGAAGAACTTTTGGTATTTTCCAGCAAAGACAAGTGGTTTTCGACAGCCTCATCTGAATCAAAGTTTTTACCATTCAAAGAGTTTTGAAGAGAGCGAAACAAATGGTAATCTGAAGGTGTTAAGTCTGGATGAGGTAGCAGTTCCCAATTGAGCTCCGTTAATTTTTGCCGAGTGACCAAAGATGTGTGGGGCCTAGCGTTGTCATTGTGAAAGACTACCCTTGCGATTAGCTAGTGCCGGCTCCTTTTCTTTAATTTTTTCCGCCAAATTGGATAGCTGGCGACAGTACACATCTGAATTGATGGTTTCATTCCGTCCCAGCAGCTCAAAGTGCACTACACCCTTCCAATTCCAACAAACAGACAGCATAACTTTCCATAACCTCTCCTCCACTTTTCGTCGCCAGTAATGATCCGCTTCAAAAAAGGATCGTTTTTTATCCGTTGCAGCAGAGAATGGCAGATATTGATTTGTTCGTCAAAAACAGCCGATGGTCGACCAGAACGTGGGGCGTCTCTAACTCCAAAATCTCCAAGCCTGAATTTGGCAAACCAGCGCTGACATTGGCGATCACTCATGGCATCTTTACCATACACTTCGCACAATTTTTCGCGAGCTTCGACCGCTTTTTTTCCTTTTCGGAAATAAAAAAGCAAAATATGCCGAAAATGCTCACTTTTATCCTCCGTGTTTAATTTGCTATAGCTTCCACAAATGTTATCGAATAATTACCAAATTTTCATCGATAGTACCTAAGACAATAAGCTTTAAAACGATACTAAAAAGTGTGACCCTGGTGCTCGATTATTCGAAAATAAATTAGATTAAAAACGATTACTAAAAAAAACGACATGACTTTCTTGCCCACCCAATATATAAGTCGGAAAGAGCTTCTTCTACTCTGGACGTCTATTTTAAATAGCTGAATTTAAACTTCGGCTTGCCAAAGTTAGCTTACTAACTTGTTTCAACATTTTAACAATCAGAGTACATGTAAACGTTCGACACCCTTTTGCAACTACGTTTTCTCGTTGTTGTCTTTTTAAACACTTATTTGATCTATTTGAAATCAGCAATCATGTCTTTGGCAACAATGGAAACCAGTACATTATTTAGTCACACTTGGTCATAACGAACCGAGGTTAACATTATAATCGACACTAATTTTAAGGCCGAATAATTATCGACACAGTTAGTTTTGAAGGGAATATGAAGATGTGGAGTGGTTTTTGCGTAGCAGCCGGATTGCTCATATTTTTCAACCTGGATGCTGTCAATCTGGTGCCAGAAACAGACTACTGTAATTTAAAAAACTGCCCAGCCGACAAGGAACTTCCGCATATTGGATGCAATAATATGGGGGTAAGCATATATAGGCTTCTAGAAATGGCTATTTAATGTTAAACCACAAATATTAAGTGCTTATATTTATTTAGGGAATGATTTTTCTAGTATGCATTCTTGGTAAGTGATCGCAAATAAACAGACATAAGGTCATGACTAGATCGATTCTGCTTTCGATGCCGATCAAGACTATCACTTTGGACAGGAAGTTCTTTTATTTTAATTTTTATATTTTACCATTTTATATTTTAAAAATGTGGTGCAATGAATAATCATTTTCCGTCACAAAATTTGATATCAGGAGTTTTATATGTTGAATGTCTTGAATGAATGTATGATACGGTTTAATTGGAGGACAAAGAAAATACTTTCCACCTGACTAGAAAAACGAGTTAGCTATTTAATATATGTTTAATTGTAAATTGCAGAACTGGTCGTCACAGTGTGGAAAGGACCCAAAGATAATTTCCTTACCCACGAACTTACAGAAGTTCATATTGCATTATCACAACACGTATCGAGATATTGTGGCTGGAAGCAAATTCCACAGGTTACCAAACGCAGCGCGCATGCTCAAACTGAAATGGGATCGCGACCTGGCGCAGTTGGCTGAGCTCCTTGTGAAACGCTGCGATCTTCAACCCACAAAACACTGCATTTCTACGGAAGTATTTTCCTCTCCGGGACACCATGTGGTCTACAACAAGTTCAAGGCGAACGCAAATTCATTCAGGATAATTAGGTCACAGCTGCACGCGTGGTACGATCAGTATAAGCACGTCTCTGCACCGAGTTTAATAGATGGATTATCCACTGATAAGTAAGTAGTGATTTAATACAATATTCGTGACCTTGATTATATTTTTTTATTATAGCAAAGAAATTGGACACTTTCTGAGGATGATGGTGGGCCCAAGTAATCGAATGGGCTGTGCCATCGCCAGAATCGAAAAGGATGGATGGACCCACCAATGGCTGTCCTGCCTCTACAGCTGTTCACCGAAGAAACACTCCCTACTCTACGAGTACTCTGCTAAGCCCGCAATGTTTTGCAGCAGCGGGGTTGATGGAAAGTTTTATCATCTTTGCAATGAAACGGAGCCCGTGCTAGATTGCAAGCATTCTGAGCTATTTAAGGCAGCCATTACCAACGATTCTGCATCTATCATCAGGGGCATGATGAACAAACAAGCCCATTCCAGGAGTGAAACGTGTGGTGTATGCAATCTTTGCTGCGACTTTTGGGATTTCGCGTCAAATTCTATAAAACTGGCAAAGGATACTTTTAATAACGTTATCGGTGGTAGTGGTAGAGATGACATGGACGATTTAGGAGGAGGACTTAGAGATGTCGGTGGAGGAGACTATGCCCAGCAATATCAGCATAGTTATAAATATAAATATAAATATCAATATGGAGGACAAAATGGAGGAGACAATGGTGGACAAGATGGCCAGCATGGTTATAGATATAAATATCAATATAAACATAGTGGAAAATAATAAAACATATATAAACAAAACAAAACAAAACCCCGAATTGTTTAGAATATTTTGTCCGTGTAGACCGGCATAACAAAGGTTGCTAGGTCATATCAGATTTGGTCAGATCACTGGGGATGGAAGTACACGTAGAGACGAAGCGCACAAGGAGACTTTAAGAAGGCGATCACTATATATTCGCGACATTCCGGGCATGGGTATGAATAAAAAACCTATAGAAAAAAATCATTTTTCCTCAGAAAATGGATTACAAATTTACTTTGGACTAATCTTTTCCGAACATAACGGACTTTCGTTAGAAAAGATTTCTGTAACACCGCCGATTATACCCGTTACTCGTAGCAGGGGCGTAGACGGGGAATTTCGGGTGTTATAAACATTTTAAACAGTTCTTTATAATTTATATGGATTTTATAATGACAAAAAGAGTACATGTAAAACTTTGACACTTGATGCAAAGTTGCTAAACTAAAATCGTTTTCTTTAGTAGTAGGTCTTGCGAATACAAGGAGCGTGGTCCCTCGATGAAACAAACTTGCGCTGCGTAGGAAGCCCTAGAATCTACGATATTAATACCAACTTTCTAGTTTTTATAGTTTCCGAGATCTCAGCGTTCATACAGACGGACAGACAGACATGGCTAGATCGACTCGGCTAGTGATCCTGATCAAGAATATATATACTTTCCTTCTAGATGTTACATATATTTGCACGAATACAATATACCCTTTTACTATAAATAAAAAAAGGGTAGTTATGTTTCAATCCTCTATTGAATAAGCCATTTTCTCTGTTGTTTTTGAAATTTAAGCTTCAACACGTTTATTTACTTTTTAACTAAATTGTCTCTGTACTTCTATATTAAATTGGTTTATTCAAAACAAGCATTCATGTCTGTGCCAATTATGGAAACCAATACATTCTTTTAGTCACACTTGGCTATAACAAACCGAGGTTAACGTTATAGTCGAAACTAATTTTAAGGCCAAATAATTATCGACACAGTTAGTTTTGAAGGGAATATGAAGATGTGGAGTGCTTTTCGCGTTGCAGCCGGATTGCTCCTTTTTTTCAGCCTTGATGTTGTCAATCCGGTGCCACAAACGGACTACTGTAAATTAAAAAACTGCCCAGCCGACAAAGAACTTCCACATATTGGTTGCAACAATATTGGGGTAAGCTCTACGCTCTACTTAAATTACATTTAAAGAATACAATAACGTTCTTAATATTACAAAATGATTCTAAACAAGAGAGAACGTTATAGTCGGGTGCCCCGACTATCAGATACCCGTTACTCAAGTAAAGGGAGTGCGAGGGAGATGGATATAGAAACTTTGATCACGCATAACTTTTTAACGAATGGTCCGATTTGAAAAATTTACTCTACATTTCGATAGGTATTGATAAGACACAATAAAACTGCATTTTTACTTTTCCGAAATATTTAAATTTTTAAAATCGTATATAAGCGATTGTGGGCGTTAGAGGGGGCGTGGCACCTTCTTGAAACAAACTTGCGCTGCGTAGGAACTCCAAGAATCTTCATGCCAAATACCAATCCTCTAGCTTTTATGGTTTCCGAGATCTCAGCGTTCATACGGACAGACAGACGGACAGACGGACATGGCTATATCGACTCGGCTACTGACCCTGATCAAGAAACGCTTCCTTCTAGCTGTTACCTTTTTTTGCACGAATACAATATACCCTTTTACTCTACGAGTAACGGGTATAACAAGAAAGGAAGTTAGCTTCGGCCAGTCGAAGTTGATATACCCTTGCAGGTACTAAAAATGTTGTTTTTAAAATGTCAAAAATCGAAACGCCTACACTCAGCGAAAAAATGGTTCTGTTTGGGTCTTAAAACGTGTCTGTTTGAGTCTTAAAAAAAAAGCTTTATACCGTTTTGGTAACATTATAAGAATTTATGGTATCATTTGAAGAACGGATTTTTAAGACCGCTGTTCTTACTCTAAGAACGAAACTTACTTAAACTTATATTTATTTGTAGTACAAAACAAGAGAGAACGCTATAGTCGGGTTGGTGTCCCGACTATCTAATACCCGTCACTCAGCTAAAGGGAGTGCGAACGCTGTACTCGGGTTGGTGTCCCGACTATCTAATAATCGTAACTCAGCTAAAGGGAGTGCGAGGGAGATAGATATATAAGAAAAAAAGCGGTCGAAGCTCGCGAAAAATTGTGCGAAGTGTATGGTAAAGATGCCATGAGTGATCGCCAATGTCAGCGCTGGTTTGCCAAATTCAGGCTTGGAGATTTTGGAGTTAAAGTCTGGTCGACCATCGGCTGTTTTTGACGAACAAATTCAGGCTTTGCTGGATGAAAACCGGCGTTATTCAACGCGGGAGATGTCAGAGAAGCTCAACCATTTGAAGAAACTTGGCTACGTAAACAAGCTCGATGTTTAAGTTCCGCATAACTTAAAGGAAATTCACCTAACTAAGCGTATTAATATATCAAAACGACATGACTTTCTTGCCAACCCAATAATAGTCAAAGTACTCGACTATAGCGTTCTCTCTTGTTTCAGTCTTTTTTTTCTGGGTGTACTTCCTGCAAAGTGACAATGTTTGGTTTAGATTATTCCTATGGGAGCCATAAGGTGTAGTGGTCTGATCCGGCTTGTTCCGACATATGTACTACCTGCAATAGAAAGAAGACTTTTGGGAAAGTTTCATCGCGATAGCTTTAAAACTGAGAGACTACACCGAGAAAAAAAACCGTTCTCAACGTTCTTGATTTCAGTATTTCCGTGCTCAAAAGTGAGCCAAGAACGGTTTTACTAAAATCAAGAACGAGTGTTCTTGATTTGAGACTACTTTTTTGAAAATAAGTATTCTTGATTTCAGTATAAGTCTTCTTGGATTCAAGAAGATAAGCATAGGCGTTCTTGGTTTTAAGAATAGGCGTTCTTGGTTCCAAGAGTAAGTCGTTCTCGGTATTAATAATTTCTCTCTTACCAAGGAGAACGTATTCTTGGTTTCAAGAAGAAAAATTCTTGGATTCAAGCATGGGCATTCTTGATTTCAAGAATAGGCGTTCTCGATTTCAAGATTTGGCGCTCTTGATTTTAGTAATATAGACCCTTCTGAGACGAAACTCTCCTTGATTTCAAGAAGGATTCTTCTTGATTTCATTATTAAGTGTGCTTGATTTCAAGAATACGTTCTTCTCGATTTCAAGAATGTTCCACTCTTGATCCCAAAAGGAATTTTTCAGAAAAATTAAAAAGTTTTATATCCACTTTCTTTATATTTTATTCATTATTTATTTATTATTATAGATATTACATTATTATTACAAATTACTTATACCTAAACAGATTTAAGTCTAACAGCAGTCTTATCATTATTAAGTACGTATGTACGTATGTACGTACATATGTACGTATGTAATTATGTACGATCTTAAATGGTTATTATATTCCTCAATTTCTTTTTTTTCACAAACGTGTATGTACATATTCTAAGTATGTATATAGGAAACTTATTTTTAGTATTATTTATTGGAAATCACTTCCACACGCATCTGCATAAGCACACATATGTATACAAACATAGATGCATTTAGCGTTGCGTCACTTTTTTTTTCACAAACGTGTATGTGCACACGTATTTAAAGTATTTATTTATTGTATTGCTTTTTTTCACTATTATTTTTATTATTTTAACACTAATTTTATTATTAAATAATTACGTTCTAGGAAGGGCAGCGCACTCAAAATATCTAGTTCCTCTAGAAGGTTCTTTAAGCGTGTGTCGTCAGCGTCCATCATACTGCTTCACTAAATGCGAGAAACTGGCCGAAAAACACGATCATTTTACGAGATCCGAAGTGCACTTCGGTAGCTTGCCGAAAAATTACAGAGAGAATGTCTCTCTCAATTTTAATCTCTCTCATTTTTTTCATCTCTGAGACGAAGTTGGGGACGATATCAAGAATGCTTGGGGACGATTTCAAGAATGCTCATGCTTGATAAACGAAATCAAGAACGATGTATTCTCAAAAAACCAGATCAAGAATACTTTTATTCTTGATATCAAGAACGTTTGTGCTAAAAAAAGTGAGAAGACAAAATACTGAAATCAAGAAGATTCGTTCTTGGTTTTTTCGTTCTCAAGTTTTCTCAGTGTAGGCCACATAGAAACGGACAGACGGACATGGCTAGATTAACTCGGCTGATCAAGAATATATATACTTTATGTGGTCGGAAACGTCTTGCAAACTTCTGACTGAAACTATAATACCCTTTGCAAGGGTAGCTTAAAAACTGAGAGATTAGTTTGCGTAGAAACGGACGGACGGAGTGCGTCCCGTTCATTTCTAACGGCGGTGCTGTGCAGACCGACACAAGTTCTTTTAAATAATCTAAAAGGGTGTTCGTGTGTTAAGTAGTCAATCCAGTTCACGCAGTCTAGACATGCGTTGCAAAATATAGCCAAGCATTTCCATATTTTGTATAAATATTGTCTTTTTCTTAGGGCAATTGTCACAAAATTGTCACATATAATTTTTTGCCCATAAACTATTACAGTCCGATTTATAGTCCGTTTTGTAAATTCAAAGACGAGACGACTAATGTTTATACGTTATGTTATTGAAAATTGCAGAATTGGTCGTCACAGTGTGGAAAGGAACCAAAGATCATTTCCGTACCCACGAACTTGCAGAAGTTCATATTGCATTATCACAACACGTATCGGGATATTGTGGCTGGAAGCAAATTCCACAGGTTACCAAACGCAGCGCGCATGCTCAAACTGAAATGGGACCGCGACCTGGCGCATTTGGCTGAGCTCCTTGTGAAACGCTGCGATCTCCAACCCTCAAAACACTGCATTTCCACGGAAGTATTTTCCTCTCCGGGACACCATGTGGTCTACAACAAGTTCAAGGCGAACGCGAATGCATTCAGGATAATTAGATCACAGCTGCACGCTTGGTACGATCAGTATAAGCACGTCTCTGTACCCAGTTTATTAGATGGATTATCCAGTGATAAGTAAATCGTGGTTTGATCAAGTTTTCGCGACCTTGAATAATATTTTTTAATTTTAGGAAAGAAATTGGACACTTTCTGAGGATGATGGTGGGCCCAAGTAACCGAATGGGCTGTGCCATCGCCAGAATCGTAAAAGATGGATGGACCCACCAATGGTTATCCTGTCTCTACAGCTGTTCACCCAAGAAACACTCCGTACTCTACGAGTATTCTGCCAAACCCGCAATGTTTTGCAGCAGCGGAGTTGATGGAAAGTTCCAACATCTTTGCAATGAAACGGAACTTGTGGAAGATTGCAATCAATCTGAGTTATTCAAGGCAGTCATTACCAACGATACTGCATCGATTATTAGGGGCATGATGAACAGACAAATCCATTCCAGAAGTTCTGCTTTGTGTGGTGTCTGTTCACTGTGTTGCGATTGGTGGGATTGGGCGGCAGATTCTTGGAAACTGGCAAAGGGCACTTGGAATACTATTATCGGTGGTAGTGGCAGACCTAAAGCACCTGCACCTGCTCCTGCGCCTGCGCCTGCGCCTGCTCCTGCTCCTGCTCCTGCACCTGCAGGTAAACCACATATAACAGGAATGTTTGCAGCAGGAGTATTTTCATCAGGAGGACCAGGAGTACCAGCACCCGTAGTACCTGCACCTGGAGTACCGGCACCAGGAGTACCTGCGCCAGGAGTACCTGCACCAGGAGTACCTGCACCAGGAGTACCTGCTCCAGTAGTACCTGCACCGGTGGTACCTGCTCCAGTAGTACCTGCACCGGTGGTACCTGCACCTGTGGTACCTGCTCCAGTAGTACCTGCGCCAGGAGTACCGGCACCAGGAGTACCAGCACCAGGAGTACCTGCACCGGCAGTACCTACACCTGCACCTAAAGGTTAAATAAATTAAACGAGCTAGGACAAAAACGCCTAATTATTTCAATGATGGTGGCCATTCATCCCCCATATCCCCCGTGGATCCGCGAACGACTTGTACAACGGAAACATTAAAGAATTCTTCAAAATATTATGTCCATGTTTTAGAATATTGATAAATGGAAACGTAAACTTTAAAGATGTTTAATTAAACTATGCAACATAAAAAATGGCCAACGCTGTTGTTTGCTTGGATGCAATGTTTGCTGAATTACAATCGTTTTTTTACTAGTAGGTCTTGGGAATATACAAATTGTATTTTCTCATTTTGTGAGGAATCGATGCAGCAACATGAGGATATTTTTTTACCCGTTTCTCTTAGAGTAAAATGGTATATTGTATTCGTGCATAAGTACACCCAAATAACATCGATATGAAACGTAGATCGATTTTACATTATTTAAGATCAATTTTAATTTGGAATGTAGCCAGGTAAATTTGACCGATCGAAAAGAGTATTTCGTGTAAAAACGATATGGGCTTTTCATGACCTGAAATTTACATGGCCACATCGATTTTACGGGGACATGCTTGTTTTGTGTGTATGTAACAGCTAGAAGGAAGCATTCCCGACCCCATAAAGTATATAATATAGTCTTGATAAGGGTCACTAGCCGATTCCGTCTAGCCATGTCCGTCTGTCTGTCTGTCTGTCCTTATGAACGCTGAGAACTCGGAAACTATACAAGCTAGAAAGTTGGTATTAATAATGTAGATTCTTGGGATTCCTACGCAGCGCATGTTTGTTTCAGGTGCCACGCCCCCCTAACGCTCACAATCGCCTTAAACGATTTTAAAATGTGTCTGGCGGCCACATATTTTAACATTTTAAAAATGAATAAATGCAGTTTTATTGTGTTTAAAAATACTTATCGCAATGGCACGTTTGACGTGGATATAACTTCGTATATAAACTTCAAAGCTAGATTCCTTTCTTGTCTCTGTTGTTTTTAAATCTAAAACCTCAACACCTTAATTGTCTTCTTAACAACCTTTGCTCTGCTGCCTTCTTGTATTTCTTCAAACAGCAAAGAAAACTAGAACCTTTTTTTAGTCACACTTCAATATAACGAACCGAGCTTAACATTATTATCGAAACTAATTTTAAAGCCAAATAACTATCGACACAGTTAGTTTTGAAGAGAACATGAAGATGTGGACTTGTTTTTGGAATGCGGCCGGATTGCTTCTATTTTTCAACTTGGATGTTGTTAATCTGGTGCCAGAAACGGACTTCTGTAATTTGAAAAACTGCCCAGCCGACAAGGAACTTCCACATCTTGGGTGCAATAACAAGGGGGTAAGAATAAGCATCTAGAAATTGAAATTTAATTTTAACCACTGAAAGATTAAGCGTCATTCATCTACTCCCATCGATATACGGACAAAATAAAGATATTTAAATCTTATATCGATACCGATCGGTTTGTCCGTCTGTTCGTCCGTCCGTTTAAAGCAATTTAGATTAAACTCTCTTTTGGAGATAGTTTCAGATCTGACAACTTGACTCTACACTGTAGAATCTACAGGTCTCATTGAATCGGAATTTTTAGATAAACGAAATACATTTAAAAAAATTTCCATGAAATATCTATAACGTTCATATGTGATGCTTTCGAAAATTGCAGAATTGGTCGTCACAGTGCGGAAAGGACCCAAAGATCATTGCTGTATCCCAGAAGTTACAGAACTTCATATTGCACTATCACAACACTTATCGGGATATTGTGGCCGGAAGCAAATTCCATAGGTTACCCATTGCTGCGCGCATGCTTAAACTGGAGTGGGACCGCGATCTGACCAATTTGGCTGAGCTCCTTGTGAAACGCTGCGATCTCCAACCCACAAAACACTGCATTTCCACGGAAGAATTTTCCTCACCGGGACACCATGTGGTCTACAACAAGTTCAAGGCGAACGCAAATTCATTCAGGATAATTAGATCACAGCTTCACGCGTGGTACGATCAGTATAAGCACGTCTCTGCACCGAGTTTAATAGATGGATTATCCACTGATAAGTAAGTCGTGATTTAATACAATATTCGTGACCTTGATTATATTTTTTAATTTTAGAAAAGAAATTGGACACTTTCTGAGGATGATGGTGGGCCCAAGTAACCGAATGGGCTGTGCCATCGCCAGAGTCGAAAAAGATGGATGGACCCACCAATGGCTATCCTGCCTGTACAGCTGTTCACCCAAGATGCACTCCCTACTTTACGAGTATTCTGCCAAGCCCGCAATGTTTTGTAGTACCGGAGTTGATGGAGAGTTCTCACATCTTTGCAATGCCACGGAGCCTGTGCTAAATTGCAATCATTCTGAGTTATTCAAGGCAGTCATCACTAACAATACTGCATCGATTATCAGGGGAATGATGAACAAACAGATCAAAGCCAGGGGTATTCTCTGCAATTTCTGTCCTGTTTGCTGCGAATGGTGGGATTGGGGGAAAAGCACTTGGGGTCTGGCAACGAAAACTTGGGGTATGCTTTCCGGTGGTAGTGGTGGTGGTGGAGGTGGGCCAGGTGGAGGTGGTGGAGGTGGCGGTGGTGGTGGTGGAGGCGGAGGAGGTGAATAATAAATTCTACATTGTTTCTTCTGGAAAATTTATAAGTATAGCTGAAATATAAAATACAAAAATCAAAGTCGAGCATAACCACTATTTTTTAACAAGAAAAATGTTTTATCAATAAAAATAGTGGTTTCAAATTCAGTAATATCTATGATATTTTTCATTCGCGCTTGGGGTGAGTGGGTGGCTGGTCAAACGTTATTTAAGATCCCAAGCTTGTTCGCCAATATTGTTTACAATCCTCTTAAGATTATGTTCTCCCTATACGATTCGTCACTTTTGTCGGCCCCATACAAATCGACCCGCCCTAATGCATATACTTCAGGTGACATTAAACTGGAAATTCTAAACTAGTCAGGTTGATATCCTTTATCCTGGTAACGATTTATATGCAGTCCTATAAACTGAACGAAGAAATTACAAAAAATTCAAATTATAGCGGTTAGTTAAACAAAAAATAGCAAAATAATTCAATTTTTTTTAAATTCCTTAGTTTAAGGACAAGGAAATCTTTTTGTGATCAATTGCAAAAGAACGAAAGCTATCAGACTTATAAGTATTCTTAAAACTATATACTAAAAGGTAAAGCAATAACCAAAATCGAAGGTTTTATCTGGCACAAGTGTATATAACTCCTTAAGGTCCTCCAAGTGACTTTAAATTGCATACTCGTGAGTTTTAAAATACTAGCTTGATAAGATAAATTTGAATACCTTATCAAGACATAACTTCATAAATGAATATTTTAGAATCTAACTAATAGTTTTTTACTGATAATAAATGCAGTTTAAACTATTTAACTTCCCCCTCCTGAAAGTATGCATTAAACTCGTCTGTTTTTAGACCGATCTAAAATATTACCGATGTCTTAAAAATGAGCTCACTCTCTTTCTCTCTCGGTACCACCCACTGCAAAGCTGGTTTGACGTTTATTTGGAGGGGATATATGTATATTAACCGGTAACTGGCTATTAAGGCAGTCTCGAATTATTTTCAGATGATATTTAGTTGCTCTCCGCACTTCGGGGCCGGCGGATCAGAAATCAGAACACGGGATACAATAAAACCCATTGCGAATATCTGTGAGTGGAATTGGCATGCACGAATCTAGCTTATCAGCCCATTGTTATTTGGATTCCTTTTATTCGCTTTCGGCGAACAAGTTGATTTGCTTGTCTACGTCGATAATAAAAGTGTGTGAACAGAATTAAATGATTCGGCAATAAGCGCCACCAGATCTTTGAATACAATTTCGGTGTTCATATCAATTGGTTTGGAGTGACAGCTGAAAGCAATTAAAGAAATTAAATTATATACAAGGTAAGGTGCAGACCATAAATAAGCAAAAAGCTCGAATTTGAAATGCGAGTGTAAGAGATAATGATATGTCATGACTTACCATATTTAATTTTACTTTAGTAAATGCAATAATAAATTCATACCTGTATTATGATTACATTTTTGTAGAATTTGTCTTACAAACAATTTTTTGTGTATTGTATTAAGGGGTGCACTATTAAAAAAATTGTTTTTCTTTTATAAAAATAATTCGATTAAATAACTAACATTTTTGTTTGTAAACCATAGTTAGTTTTGTTTTTGGCAAATACATTTTTATACCCTTGCAGAGGGTATTATAATTTTGGTCAGAAGTTTGTAACGCAGTGAAGGAGACGTTTCCGACCCCATAAAGTATATATATTCTTGATCAGGATCAATAGGGGAGTCGATATAGCCATGTCCGTCTGTCCGTCTGTCCGTCTGTCCGTCTGTCCGTCTGTATGTCTGTTTCAATACCGTTTGCGAGCTCAGTTTAAAAGCTAGCGACTTAAATTTTTCACAGTCGTCCTAAAACATGTGTACGCAGATCAAGTTTGAAAACCGACCCGATCGGACGTCTATATCCTATAGCTCCCATAGGAACAATCGGATATAACTTGCAAAATTCAAGATATTTCGCACAGTGTAAAAGCTATTGACATGAATTTTTCCAAATCGTATTTTTTTGTGCATACCTTGATTAGGGTAAAATCGCGTGCCGATCGGACGTCTGTATCCTATAGCTCCCATAGGAACAATCGGATATAGCTTTCATAAAATTAAGATATTTCGCTCAGTGTAAGAGCTATTGACTAGAATCTTTCCAAATCGTATTTTTTTGTGCATACCTTGATCAGGGTAAAAGCGCGTGCCGATCGGACGTCTATATCCCATAGCTCCCATAGGAACAATAGGGAGAAAAATTTTTAAATTTAATTTTTTGAATTATGAAATATTTTGTTTATTAATTCATGTTGCTATTGTAGTCAAATTTTAATTTGTGAAATCTGCAAGGGTATTAAAGCTTCGGCTTGCCGAAGTTAGCTTCCGTCCTCGTTTTTGTTAAGTATTAAAATTATCTAAGCAAAACAATTGTTTTGTGTGAGAGTCATAATACTCCCAAGCCAAAGGTTGAGCAGTGATAATAAACAACTTCCTACTTAACTAATTCCCAGCCTCATCTCATTTGCATTTACTCGTAATTGTTGTCTTCTGTATTTACGCCTAATTTGTTGAAAACATTTGCTTAAGTGCATATTGACTCGATGTTTGCTCAGTGCCTATCAGTTGTTTTATTTAATTTATTTTGTTTGTTTATCGGCTAGCTGTTATTTAATTGGGCTGGAAAATAGGTAGATAAACTGTAGAAATTTCCAAAAATTTACTACTAAAAACTCCATAAAATAGATTAAATTGAGAGCCATTATACTGCTAATATATCCGGAACGGTCTGGCGAGCTCATCCATCATTGGCCGAGTGTTACCCACTGACTTGTCGCCCATTTGGTATGTTAATTTCTAAAACGCTTATTTGCACTAATTCCCATTTGTTTGTTTTTTACTAGCAGTCCCACAACTTCCTCACTCCATCCGCGGCGATGTCAACTCATCTGCGTAAATTCAGCAGTATTGCTTCAATTTTTAGTGCTGGATTAGTTTTATGTATTGCCTTATGCAGTGGTATAACTGCCACATCCGATAAGCCCAATATCATCATTATAATGGCCGATGATCTGGTGAGTCTAATGTGACAGTCCTAATGTGATAATTAGTAAGTGGCATCATTTTCCTACAGGGGTTCGACGACGTAAGTTTTCGCGGCTCCAACAACTTCCTCACTCCCAATATCGATGCTCTGGCATATAGTGGAGTGATCCTGAACAATTTGTACGCCGCTCCTATGTGCACGCCCAGTCGGGCTGCTCTTCTTACTGGAAAATATCCAATCAATACAGGCAAGTCACAATAAGCACTGAAAAAATATTGAATTAATTAAAATAAAACGCTTTGTCTAGAGCAGACAGACTAATAAAACAGAAATGATCGTAAAACTGTTCTTCAGGTATGCAGCACTATGTGATCGTGAACGATCAACCCTGGGGCCTTCCCCTAAATGAGACAACCATGGCGGAGATTTTCCGTGGAAATGGATACCGAACTAGTCTCTTGGGAAAGTGGCACTTGGGGATGTCGCAGCGCAACTTTACGCCCACACAACGGGGCTTCGATCGGCATCTGGGCTACCTTGGTGCCTATGTCGATTATTACACTCAGAGCTATGAGCAAAAGGTAAGTAACCCCTTTTTACCGGAACATATTTCTACAAGATTAACTCTATGCAGCCCAGAAATAGGCAATGCCTGTAAAAACTAAATTCCGTAGAGATTTGGTTTTCCTTGCTTGGTATTTTAAAAATTATAATTTTTATAATAATATATAATGATAAAATAATGAAAGAAATTTTGCTGTTGGTTCATTTCTGCTTAGAATAAAGGTTACAATGGCCACGACTTCCGCGATAATCTGAAAACCACCCACGATCAGGTTGGACACTATGTCACCGATGTGCTCACCGATGCTGCCGTCCAGGAAATCGAGGATCACGGATCGAAAAATGATAGCAAGCCCCTCTTTCTGCTTTTAAACCACCTGGCTCCCCATGCTGCCAACGATGACAATCCAATGCAGGCGCCTGCCGATGAGTTGGCCCGATTCGAGTATATTCAAAATGAAACTCATCGTTGCTATGCCGCAATGGTTTCGCGACTGGACAAAAGTGTGGGAATGGTTATTGACGCCCTGGCACGACAGGAAATGCTCCAAAACAGCATCGTTCTCTTTATGTCCGATAATGGGGGGCCAACCCAGGGATCCCACGCCACCACCGCCTCCAACTATCCTTTGAGGGGGGTAAGTACTTCCATTACATGTATACGCAGTTATCCTTCGCAATCATAAATGTAATTTAATAGGATACATTTAGTGGTTTGTTCTATTGGGAGCTAATAAGAACTTTTAGATATTTATGCTTGGAAACAGATTTAAATACTTAACATTTAAATATTTAATTTAATTTAAAAAATAATGTTTAATGTACTTTATATTCCTTTTCTCTGACCCTAGCAAAAGAATTCCCCCTGGGAGGGTGGCCTGCGATCCTCGGCGGCCATTTGGAGCACCGAATTCGAACGCCTGGGAAGTGTGTGGAAGCAGCAGATCTATATTGGTGACCTGCTGCCTACTTTGGCGGCAGCAGCCGGAATATCGCCGGATCCGGAACTCCATCTGGACGGTTTGAACCTCTGGTCGGCCCTCAAGTACGGATACGAGTCGGTGGAGCGGGAGATTGTACACGTAATCGATGAGGACGTGGCGGAACCCCATCTCTCATATACGCGTGGCAAGTGGAAGGTAATCAGCGGTACCACCAGTCAGGGACTCTACGACGGCTGGCTGGGCGAAAGGGTGACCAGTGAGGAGGATCCTCGCTCCGGGGACTACGAGGAGCTCATTCGGAACACCAGTGTCTGGCAGCAGTTGCAGCGGGTATCCGCTGGAGAACGGAACATTAGCGAACTAAGGGAGCAGGCCAGGATCGAGTGCCCGGATCCTGCGACAGGGAATAAACCCTGTCTGCCCCTCCAGGCACCCTGTCTCTTCGACATCGAGTCGGATCCCTGCGAACGGAGCAACCTGTATGAGGAGTACCAAAACACGACCATCTTCCTGGATCTTTGGTCGCGAATACAGCAGTTTGCCAATCAGGCCCACCCACCTAACAATAAACCAGCGGATCCGGAATGCGACCCACGACTTTACCACAATGAATGGACGTGGTGGCAGGACGAGCAGGCATCCAGTTCGGGGACAACGGGGAGGATGAAAGGAGTCAGCTTTTTCTTAGTATTCATCCTTACGAGGCGGTGGATTCTGTGAACTCAAGATAACTCTCTGAGTAAGTACGACCCCTTTAAAATATTTCGCTATAAAACTGTTGGAGAAAAACATAAGACTTTCTTGCCTTTTATACGTCATGTAAATTTATTTAAATATTTAAATGTTAAAATATAACAATAGGTTACACATAAAACAATGATTATTTTCTAACAGGTTTCTTCTTTTTCAGATTGTATGCCAGCAATATGACCTAGAAGTTCTAAAACATAGTAATAAATTATTTACTCCAAAAAGTCGAGGGAGCGAAATTGATAAGCACTAGAAATATCATCATGCTGATGGAAACCAGTCTGTGTCTCTCGACAACTCACTGTGAATCGAGGGTTAGGAGCAAACCAATTTCGTTAATTTATAGCTTCAATTTTGACCAAACCGTAAACATTTCTGAGTAATGTCTAAATGGCTTCAGTGTCCAATAGCCAATCCGCCTGCTTATCTTATCGATCAGTTTTGTGAAAGCTGATAATTGCAAAACCCCCTCAAATCAATCGAAACCACAGCGAAATAGATCTCTGTCAATCAAAGTGGCTTACAAAGTATTTAGCGGAACTTAAGTAAACTTTGAGGATTTATGTATTTTACGACCATGAAAGGAGTAGTATATTTTTTGTTCCAGATTTATGTTTGTAATCAGTATGAGGCAGCAGATATTATTGTTATCATAAACGTAATATTAATAATTGTAAGAGATTTTGTTGTTTTATTTTGCATGCCAAATTAATCATAAGATATTATGGACTAACCCAATCAAATTCTAATTTGTTATTTTGAAATATTTATAAAATTAAAGTTGTCTGTTAAACCAAATAAAATTGTTTGTAAACTATTGATGCTTATTGTATCTGTAGGACCCAACACATTGCGTGCTTGGGTAATTCTAAAACATCAAAGTTGGCCTCTAATTTCATTCAAAGCATTAATAGTTACATTAAACGAATAATTTCTCAATAAATTTAAAATAGTTTACCTTTCAGATCAAGGATTTTTAAGAAATGTATTTTTCATAGATAATTTCCGAGTTAGATAGCATAATAATAAAAATGTTAGGGATTACCTAACATAAGATTGGTTTTAATTTTAGTCGATAAAAATGATTAATAAACTTATTTATTAAAAATCTTATAAGAAAATTTAAAATTTGTAAAAAAACCAGCGTTTCAATGCTGTCTTTAAAATTTTTTTCCATCGTCCCGTGAAACCCAAAAACAACACTTTTCAAAACGTAAATTATATTCCATTCCTTTTTTATTGGAAATCCAGAGTTATTTCTACTTAGTAGTAGATGGTTCCATTAATGGGCTGGGCGACCAGCGCTTCATACTTGTCGAACTTCCGCAGGGCCAATGTCTCGTGCTTGATGATACAGACCTTATCGCTGAGAATAAGCGTGCCAGTCAGGACACCACCATCGGTCTTGGCTCGGCAGCAGAAAACCCGCTCATTTTTGACCGTAGTGCCAACGGCCACGAGTCCCTTTTCGTAGAAGCCATCGAAGCTCCTCACCCACACGTATTTCACATTGCGATCGGCCACCAGGATATCGTAGGTAAGGGCCTTCGAGGAGATAGTCTGGGTATTGAAGTAAGCAGTACCAGTTTCGGCAACAACACGGGCAGGCAGGATGTCATTAATGTACTTCACACGGCCCACATATGTGTTGAAACCATAGGGATCAAAGCCACCCAAAACGGCATTGTCGGGAATAACGTACGACAGGTTTCCAGCCCTCCACACGTTCTCGGTATCTGCAGGAAAACAAAGTATTACTTCGGTTCACCAACATCTTCATGTCTTCTTAGTTCTTACCAAAAGTCGACGGAACCGCGTAGGCCACTGCGAACAGGGCCAAAACCAAGCAGGCAACTTTGTTCATCTTGACGGGCTGGTGGATTCGCTTTGAGTGTCTGGCCAAAACTCAACTGCTTTTATAGACGCCTCCTTATCTCCCGACTCCAATTACACTTATCGCTATCAGAAGATTGGTATTGATAGCATCGGTGTTTCGGTGACTAACATAGAGAGTGAGTTTTACGCAGCGTTGTTTTATTGCACTCTCTATAAATAACAGATATTTGAAGGGAAAAATCCCCTTCCCAGTTATTTCATAAGATTGTTTTAATCTATAATCTATTAATCTGGCAACCATGCTAAAAATGGAGTAATTTCAATGAAATTATAAATTAGTGAACGATTTCCTTGGAAAAAATAATAAAAAAAGGAGTTCCGTTGTGAAATAAATCTGAACTGAAGACAAATTTAACTTAAATTAGATAAAATAAAATCTTATTTGATCAGGTCTGGCTATTTTCTGTATTAAAATCCTGCAAATTAAGTGTTCGTTTAAAATACTCATTGTGTGAAAACTTTTTAATTCTGTTCAGGGATCCAAGGGGTATGCTTATATTTGTAGTTTTACTATTTTATATTACTAAGAGAATATATTCTTCGAAGCAGAAAGTGAGTAATCTTCGTCCGTATGTAATGTGCCAGAGTAATGAATGACACCCTGAAAACGAAACTTAAATTTGTTCTAGTCAAATTACTGAAGACCGATTTCTTTAACAGAGAATAGCAAAATTCAAAATGTATTTCCTTAGGTTCCTAGCACACAAGTATTGATTTTGGTCGTTAGACGATGCACCTCTTTTTGGCCGGAATACGATTTCTATTCATTTCATCTGCCATTGAAAGGCAAATAAGCAATACTTTATGGAATTAAAAAAAAAACTATTACATTTTAAATTTAATATGCAGTCAGCCTTAATTTCAAATTCAGTAAATGATTCTAGTATGGGCCCAGACCTCCTGAAAATTTATAAACTTACTTTATTTAAAATACTTCTTTAATGGAAGGATTAAAAATCATATATTTATTATTCTATTTATTGCTGTATTTTCATATTTTAAACCCTATATAGTGAAAAATCAACCCAAAGCTTTTATCTTATCCAACATGACAAGTCAATTAAAGACACAATAGAAACATTTTTGATCAATAAATATGCATTTTATTTGCTAGCACTCAGTGTACTATGTACCAATTTACAAAACGTATGGCACAAACGGAGCCACTTGGCGCTTTCTGACCAGGATCTCGTACTTGGCGAACTCACGGAGCGGGAGATTGTCGTACTTGACAATGCACTTCCGCTTCGAAGGGTAAAGGGTTCCAATGAAGACCGCATCATCGCAACGGATGCGACAGACGAAGACGCGTTCGTTGGCGGTATTGGTTCCTACGGATACGGCGTTCTTCTCCCGGAAACCATCGAAACTGCGGATCCATTCGTAGCTTACTGTGGCATTAGACATCAGGACCTCGTAGTTAATAGTCACGAAGTTCAACGTGTCCGTGTTGGAGGTTGCCCGTCCTAATTCCGGAACCACTCGAGCGGGCAGAACATTACTGACGTACGTTACTCGACCCACGTAGTTGTAGTAACCTTCAGGATCGATTCCACCGAGAACGGCTTCCTCAGGCAGATCCTTCGCTCTGTCCGCGAGAACCCATTTGTCCTCTGTGCTATAGATTCCACCGTGGATGACGACCACCATCTGGACAAGGACGTTCGCAATTATTAAGCTCTTGAACGAGTACATGGTTGGGCTGTTGACGGACTTGCTGTTGTGACCATCTTGTTACCGCTTTTATTGCCTTTTATATTTCTTAGAAGGTAAAGTCTTGTTGTAAATTTTGTTCGGGGTTTACTTGAAAGATAAGATAAGTGGTGCTATTTTTACAAAAAGTCCTAATGTCAATTCTTGGTAAGATTTAGTAAGTATTAAAAGAATTCCCGGAATGGAATTCCCCGCAAATAAACTATTGATACGCCCCCGTTAAGCCATATGTTGCGAAATGAAATTATTGGTTGACAAGAAATTTATAGTAAACCGAATTAAGATTAAAATTAAAATTAAAATTAATGTTTAATAGAATCTTGTATGATTCTGATAAAATCCTTTTATCGTAATTTTATATTATAAGAGCGAAGATTAAATCTCATAAGGACAGGGAAAAATATAGGATACACTGAAGTTATTTTTATTTCTTAATAAAACTTGTCTGATCCTTAATAGCGAATCTGACACTGCTGGTCGAATTACATTGTTTTGAATATAGAAATAACATCAGGCAATCGCGTGCAATAATTGGATTATTATTTATAAAACTCGGCTCAAACAAACTTGCGCTGCGCTGCGTAGGAAGCCCAAGAATATGTGGTAATCCCAACTTTCTAGCTTTTGTAGTTTCCGAGATCTCAGCGTTCATACAGACAGACGGACAGACAAAAATGGCTAGATCGACTCGGCTAGTGATCGTGATCAAGAATATATATACTTTATACTTTTGCACGAATACAATATACCCTTTTACTCTACGAGTAACGGGTATACAATTTCTCATTACAACAACAAACCTTTAAAAACAAAGGGCGGGAACACAACAGCGCAGTTTAATTTGAAATTCTATACCGAAAATCGAAATCTATATATACAGGTTAAACAAGAGAGAACGCTATAGTCGGGTGCCCCGACAATCAGATACCCGTTACTCAGGTAAAGGGAGTGCGAGGGAGATCGAGATAGAAACTTTGAACACGCATAACTTTTTAACGAATAGTCCGATTTGAAAAATTTCTTCTACATTTCGATAGGTATTGATAAACACAATAAAACTGCATTTTTACTTTTCCGAAATATTGAAATTTTTAAAATCGTATATAAGCGATTGTGGGCGTTAGAGGGGGCGTGGCACCTTTTTGAAACAAACTTGCGCTGCGTAGGAACTCCTAGAATCTGTATGCAAAATGCCAATCTTCTAGCTTTTATAGTTTCCGAGATCTCAGCGTTCATACGGACAGACGGACAGACAGACAGACGGACAGACGGACAGACGGACATGGCTAGATCGACTCGGCTAGTGATCCTGATCAAGAATATATATACTTTATGGGGTCGGAAACGCTTCCTTCTAGCTGTTACATACTTTTGCACGAATACAATATACCCTTTTACTCTACGAGTAACGGGTATAAATATAATAAAACCCAAAACATATTTTATAGTCATATTAGCATTTGCCAGATTTTAATACTATGATCGAATCCCATGGATACGTATATAGAAACCATATCAAGCTACCCTACATATAGCACAAATTGGCTTTATTGTTAGTTTTGCGTTTGCTACCGATCATAGGAACATTTTAATATTTTCTCAAAAGCAAGGTTTATTAAAATTTGTATGTGCTACGAAAAATGTAATGTTTTCTTTCTATTTAAAGATTTAAGAATATATTTTTTCATGTGAAAACCATTTAGAAATAAAGAAAATAATGTCTTTGTGCAATAAATATTTATTCAATTACTTAGATCTCAGTGCCCAATGTAAGCATCTACAAAGGGATAAAAGGCAGCCACATGGCGTTCCCTGACGAGGATCTCGTATTTGTCATATGAACGGAGCGGCAGGTTCTCGTATTTGACGATGCACGTCCGCTTTGCAAGGTACAGGGTTCCAATGAAGAGCGCCTCATCGCAGCGGACGCGGCAGATGAAGACACGATCGTTGGAGGCGTTGGTTCCCACGGACACGGCGTTCTTCTCCCGGAAGCCATCGAAACTGCGGATCCAGTGGTAGCTGACGGTGGCATTGGACACCAGTACCTCGTAGGTTGTGGCCTGGTTGCCCAAAGTGTCCGTGTTGTAGGTGGCCTTGCTCAGTTCCGGAACCACTCGGGCGGGCAGAATATTACTGCTGTAAACCACACGACCCACGTAGTTGTAGTATCCATCGGGATCGACTCCACCCAGAACGGCTCCTTCCGGCAGATCTATTGTCTTGTCCAGATACACCCACTTGTCCTCCGCGCTGTAGACTCCTCCCTGGATGAAAGCCACCAGCTGGACGAGGATGACGGCCACAATGACAGAACTCTTGGTAGAGTACATGATTCTGTTGCTGACTGAGGAGGTATTGTGGTCATTCCCACCTGTTGACCGCTTTTATAGGACTCTCCCCATATGCTCGCAGATCTGATAAGGTCGATTGTAAATAATTTTTCGAGGGTTTACTCTTGTGATTAGATAGTTGGTTACTTTTCTGGATTGGTGATTAACACATGAAAGTTCTGTGGTCAATTGCTTGCAAGATATTGTGAATTTTCGCAATAAAAGTCCCCTTACAAAAATAAGTTGTCTGCAATCTGATTAAAGCCTTATCTTAAAAAAACTTGTAAGCTACAACAAGTAAGTTTGAGTTATTTTAAAAAATACACATGGCTTTGGAATGATAAATATATTTGTAAAACTTAAACGTTTGATTAGCCTCTAAAATGCTTTTTTAAAAGAAAACTTTATAATAAAAATAAAAATATTATTTAATTTTTATATTAAATGAAATGTGTTAAATGTTTCATCTTTGTTTTATTTGTTGTGAGTTTAACTCTTTCCATGGATGGATGTAATTTTAGTCATCTAGTCGAGTCATATAGGGGAGTTCTAATAATATTAGCCACGTGAATTCGCTAACCTTCTGAAGTTGGCACAAAAATCGGCAAGGCCAAAGTCGAACGAAATCGAATGCTAGAATACTAATCAATTCAATTAGAGCGCACAAAACCCGTTTGTGGCTTATCACCCAATCAAACTTACCAAAGAACAAGCTACAAGAACCCTGACCTCAGTCAACAATCAAAGTGAAGCTCATTTTACAATAGCTCTTCATTTTCTTTGAAGTTCAGTAAACTTCAAAATTCCCTGCTTTTCCTCGCCTGTCTGACTTTGCAAAGCCACGTTTTGCTTTTGCTTTTATAGCGGTGTGTTTTCGCTTTTGTACGATAATTTCTGTGGCTGTTTTATAGCAGTATGCTATGTGTTGTATACGATTATTTTTCGCGCACGTTCCGTGACGTCACAGCCGTCGGAGTCGGCTATAACGTTGTCACTTTAAAAGCGCCAATATCCAGCGGAGCGTTTAGTCGAGTGGAGAAGCCGCTGGGGGAAGGATCACCGACGATCACCCATCATCGTTAAAACCTCCAACAGATTCCGGAAAAACAGTTGAGTGTTTAGTGTTAAGTGCTAAAAAGGTTAAGCGACTTAGTTGCACAGTTGATACAAAGTTAAAGAGAATAAGCTCGCATATAAAGGAATCATCTGAAGTGCGTAACCAGTTTGATCGAAATTTTTCCAGAATCCATTACCGTAGTTTTCAAAATAACTATTAATAATTTATAAATAATATGAAAAGTCCGTAGGCATTGAGTTCTGAACCAGTTTGTTGCTTCGCTAATCACATTAAAACAGTCTCTGCCTTTATAATTCCATTATAAAAAGAGTAAACTTTTTTGGAATAAAATTGGGGAACACTTGAGAAAACAGATTACTTTACGACAACTGAAAAGGTACAATAAGACTTAAACGATTGCACTTAAGAACCGCCTTTTTAAGTACACTTAACGAATTCCAAAAAAGTGCACTCCCTCTTTATATTGTAACAATTTAGAAACTTATAAAATTTTCAGATGCTTATGTATTTGGTCCTTTTTATCTGACTTTAACTGAAGGAGTTCAGATACTTTGAGAAATACAACATTTTGTTGCCAATTTTACAGATTTGCCTATTTTTTTAATTTGCTTTTCACAATTCCTCGATTGAGTCTTGCCACATGTCTTCAATTGGTTAACCACAGTACGTTACATTGTAATTTGCTAAAACAAAGTGTGGTTGAGCCTGATTAGTGGTTATCCACGTTAATTAACTCTCCAAAAATCTAAAAGTTTTCGAATAGGATAAATTGTAAGCCATGTTGAACTAAACAAGTTTTCGATTGTACTAATCGGCATCATCAAAGTTTGATTTACACTCAAGAACCTTTAGGCTTGATGAACTGGATATTGATTACACACACGTGTTTAATCAAGGTCACGATATTAACGACCTGTGAAGGTCATCACCTGTCTGCTGGGCGTTCCCATTACAATCCATTCAATCCACTTGTCGTGACGAAAATTCCCATCCCATTCGCACGACACTTTTATTTCCATTCAAATTATGTAGCATTATTAAAACTGGTCTAAAATGCTAAAAACAATTGCACAGTTCATAGATTTTATGGCTTGTCTCGCTTATCTGCCTCGATTTCATTATTGCCAGCTTTTTTATGGCCTATTGCGACAATTAAACCACAGTTTTAGCCAAGATAAAAAGAAATTACAGTCCTCACAGCGAGGGTAAGCCTCAGTGTTCATGTGTTTCTTTGTTTTATATAATGTCTTAACAATTGTTGCCAAAAAAAAACAAAATAAAACGACAACAGTCGCCGGAATGGTTGAATGAACTTTTCGGCCACATGCCACACTGGGCCATGGGATAGGTCAGGAGGGAAGAAGTTGGAGGCAGCACCTGTGGAAGATGGCTGATTGTACAATTGCCAATTATGGCGCAGAAAATTCGGCAGATACTGCCTAGATGTGCAATATTATAATCAAGTCAGTTACATGCCGTTTCAACATATGGCCAAAAACAATAAACTGAATACATTTTAGTGTCGCTCAAACTGTCTGCTAAGCAGGAGTATTTTTTACTTGATACTTACTTACCTACTAATTTCTGAAACGTTGCTTATTCTAAGAAACATTTTGGTGTATACCAGACAATATTTAATTAATAGCATTTCCAAAATACTGACACTGTTACTTAGATTACTATTTTTTGTTTAGGTCTGGAGCTTTGAAATGACAGGAAAAATCCGTGGTCTGCTGGTAGTGAGTGCCATACTCAGTCTGGCAAATGGATCTGGAAATTCCCCGAAGCCCAACATTGTAATAATACTGATAGATGATATGGTAACTTGGCCTCCTAAGAAATATTTACTGCTTACAAACACGAATATTTACTATACTTTAAGGGCATGAACGATGTTAGTTTTCATGGCTCGAATCAGATTCTCACACCAAATATTGATGCCTTGGCCTACAACGGTATTCTGCTCAACAAGCATTATGTACCGAATCTGTGCACTCCATCCAGGGCCACCCTGCTAACCGGAAGATATCCCATACACACAGGTTGTTTCTGGTTTAAAACCTACAAACAGTTATTTATAACTAAATTACATAATTAACTGTTTTCAGGAATGCAACACTTTGTGATTATAACCGATGAGCCCTGGAGTCTCCCGCAGCGAGAGCGTCTGATGCCGGAACTTTTCCGGGAGGCGGGCTATACTACCCACTTGGTGGGAAAGTGGCACTTGGGCTTCTGGCGAAAGGACCTTACACCCACAATGCGCGGATTTGACCACCACTTTGGCTACTACAACGGCTATATCGACTACTACGATCATCAGGTTCGAATGCTCGACAGGAACTATTCGGCAGGACTGGATTTCCGACGGGATCTTGAGCCCTGTCCCGAGGCAAATGGAACTTACGCCACCGAAGCCTTTACTTCGGAAGCAAAAAGGATTATTGAGAAGCACGATAAGAGCAAACCGTTGTTTATGGTGCTCAGTCACTTGGCAGTACACACGGGCAACGAGGATAGTCCGATGCAGGCTCCCGAGGAGGAGGTGGCCAAGTTTGCCCACATCAAGAATCCGAAGCGACGCACTTACGCTGGTGAGTTGATAATCCAAGATGTGAAATGGATTTCTTTGTCAATTTGTTACAAGAACTATATTCTTTGAACGAAGGTATGATTTCCAGTCTGGATAAGAGTGTGGCTCAGACGATTGGTGCTTTGAAGGATAATGGAATGCTGAATAACAGCATTATCCTGCTCTACTCAGACAATGGAGCACCCACTGTGGGCATCCACTCGAATGCGGGCTCTAACTATCCTTATCGCGGGGTAAGTAATTATGCTAATTAAAGGTAATTATGCTAATTAAATAACTAAATATTTCAGTTTTTTATTATTAATAATTTGATGACAGGACTTGACAAGACTTTCGACTTGTACTTAATATGAATTGCTTTGCTCTTTCTTTTGCTCAATAGGAATACTTCCAAAGGGGGTTTTAAATATTAAATACTGCTCTTTCTTTTGCCAACAGCAAAAGGAGTCCCCGTGGGAGGGTGGCATTCGATCCGCTGGAGCGTTATGGAGTCCGCTCCTTAAGGAGCAAGGATATGTGTCCAATCAGGCTATCCATGCCGTGGATTGGCTGCCCACACTGGCTGGAGCTGCCGGGGTATCCTTGCCACAGGATCTCCAGTTGGACGGGGTTAACCTCTGGCCTTCGCTGAGCGGCAATGAGGAACCGAAGCCCCGAACGATGGTCCATGTGCTGGATGAAGTGTTCGGCTACTCATCGTATATGCGAGATAATCTTAAGTATGTGAACGGAAGCAGCTTTGAGGGCCAATACGATCAGTGGCTAGGTGAACTAGAGCCCAACGAAGACGATCCCTTGAGTGAGAGCTACGGGCAGCATGTCCTGGCATCGGAAGTTCAAAGAGTCCTGGGAAATCGGGGATTAACCGAGGATCGCATCCAGCAGATGCGAAGCGAAGCTACCGAGAGGTGTCCCCCTGTTGAAGGGCAGAATCCTCTAGAGCCCAAATTCAAATGTGAGCCCCTTAAGGCCCACTGCTTTTTTGATTTGGCGAAGGATCCCTGCGAGCGATACAATCTAGCGGAAAGCTATCCACTTCAACTGAAAGAACTTGCCGAAGAGGTCGACCAAATCCGTCGGACTGCGATTCCTAGCGCCAGAGTTCCCATATCCGATACGCGGGCCAATCCAGCTTACCACAACGGAAATTGGGAGTGGTGGAACGATACGGAAACGGATTCAAGTTCCGGTACTTGTTCGTTAAATATGGGGATTATGATGGGAAGTATTATAGGCCTAGCATATCGAAGATATTTATAGTGGTGAGTTCTGACTAGTGTAAATTGTAAAAACATTTAATTTAAATATAAATAAATAAATATTACTTCGAAACAGATCTATCATCTTTATTCTTTCAAAGTCCAAAGCAACATATTCTTTGAATTAATCAGATTTTTGTGGCATCACTGATAATAAATTAAATGATAATAAATTGTGCCACCAACTTTTGGCTACAACGTTAAAAAGCAGACTGAAAGCAGTAACCTATTTAATCTATTTACGATATTGTGCATGATCGTTTAAATATCGTTTTCACCCTATATATATATATATATTTAAACTGAGCCCAAAAATATGCAAGAATATTATAAAGAAGAAGATCCCTAGATATTAATATATGAATAGCAAAATTGTATTTTACTTGTGAAATGTATTTAAACTTTAATTTTTAAAGGTCTTTATGTAGGGGAGTTTGGCGTCTAATAGACCCCAAAAACTATATGTTTTCACCAATTTACATTCTGTATTAAAAAGTCTGGAAAAGGATTAACAAGCCCAAGAACTTTAGAATTCAAAATTGAACTTTACGAAGTACTACTTTTTGACTAATTTTATTAGAAACAACAATGGACAGACAACTAAATTCTCTATAAACAATAGAAAAACTGACTTAAAACTAGCAATTGCATAGGGGTTTTGATTACGGGATCTTAAGACTAAATTTACAGAATTACATAAAAATATTACAAAAATATGCAACAGATGATAACAATACAATCCAGTTACTCGCTCATGAATACTCACTAGTTCCTTTTAACACGTATATACATAAGTACATAATACAAACGGAAAGTTGACTTGTGTGGAGCCAACGTTATATCATACACTCGGATAATACTCTTAATATATCTCAAAAATGGGTTTCCACCATACTTCCGACCTTGGTATCTGATTTTCCTGCTTGGCCTAGGAATTCCCCTCCTCTTTGGCGCTATTCGATCATATTGAACAGTAGGCAGGAGAATATCATGCCAAAGATCTGAAATAATAAAAATAATTTTTAAAATTCAGTTAAGAAATGGTTTCCTGTTTCAAAATAATTTTTGGAAATTTTTCATTCAGTTCTATGGGTCTTTAAATATTTTCCAATTATATGTATTACTCACCATCAAAATGGCCACCGCGATGGAGGTTCCCCCGATAACCGCCGCATGATCTCTGATGAAGTTGGTCGTCACATAGAGACAGCCCTGGTTGTACAGATTCGTGATGGTCGGGAAGATGGTGCACTCCTTTCGCTGACCCCCAAAGAGCTCCTGGCAGCAGGACTCGGGCACCGGTCCGTACCTATTCCAATCGTGCCACGTGTCCACTCCGCAGCACTGCAGCCGCTCCTGGGTCAAATCCCAGGCCTGGGTGATCTCCCTCCGGCTGCCGTACAAGGCCATTGTGGATCGCATTTCCTACGAAACATTAAATGGGTTCAATGGAGTGCCACAGATTTATTTATGGATTTCCCTTACCTGCCGCATGGTCTGCTGAACTCGTTCGCGGAACACATAACCCAAGACGCCGCCAATTAGCATGGTGACGAAAACTAAAGCCACTATTATGAAATACTGCAAAGGGAAAACGAGTGGTTAATACATATGTTAAATGCTGTTTGCATCATAGTTAGAAAGAAAATAACTGTTATTTATTGTGACTTTTTTAGAAGAATCAAATGATTTCTTATAAAATAAAAATAATTTAAATAGCCCATAAATTTTATTTACGCACCGTGAGTAGCAGACACTTGACTTCCTTTCCAGCACCTACACAGCCCAAAAAGGACACTAGACAGATGATGATCGATGTAACCAGCAGAACGTAAACGGCTCCCGAAAATAGATTTGTTCCGAGCAATTCGTTCACGAAGCTGCGATCCACCAGAGTCCACAGGGTGAGACAGAAGACAATGGCTCCACCCACCTGAAAGTTATTGTACATTTTTGATAATTTGTTTAAAATTAAGTATTTACTTTCATTTAGGCCAGATACTCACGAATATCACAAAGTTGGCTATGAAAAGGCTGTACTTGACGAACTGCCCGCAGCAGTCCATGCGCGAACTGAAGCCCATATCGTCTTCCTTTGGATGGAAAATGAGTTGCAGTTAATCAATTCGATTACGGAAGAGAATATAACATTTTTTACTTTTGTCTATAGGTGACGAGTCCCAAAAGGAATTTGATGCAAGGAGGATGATGCTAAGGATTTGGGATAGGAAAAGATGCAGAGGTTCTTGATGGCGCAACAACTCTATACGGCGAAAACAGATAAGGATTATTTTACACTTCGCTTGGATTGGGTTTTAGAGTTAGTAAATTGTGGCTTAGTACAGTAAATAGTGTGATGACAACCGATATTACTTAACTTTTTTAAAATATCGTATTGCTTATTATTATATTCATTCTAGTATTAAAAAAATTAATACATTTTCTATTTTTAAAATATTGATGTGTCCTCTTAGCGAGAAAGCTTTTATGCTCCAACAATTAAAAATAAGTAATTTTAGTAAACTAAAATATTTAAACGAGGGTCCAGAAACAAAAACAAGACTTTCCGTAAAATGTAACATTTAAATATTGAATCATCTATTGCTTACGAAAAATTTCGTTCTATCAAGTTTCCTTTTTTTGAAGTTTCTTCCGTGTAGGACCTGATCTGTTAGTGATAAATATTTCACTATCTTTGCCGCCACTCGCTGGTTTTTCTAGCTGTAAAACGAGAGTGAAGCTGGGAGAGTGGTGCGCATGCGCAGATGTGGTTTCGGCCGACTGTTCGCGGTATGTTTCTAAGCCGGGTCCGAACCGCGAGGCGACCGAAGTACACTTAACCATGACCCACTTTTGGCAGCGGCGACGCCGCAGCGAAGCTGCCAACGCAATGCGCCTAGACAAGCGTTCATTATCGGCGGTGGCTGTTAACGTTTTGTGGATTTTGTCAGTTACGGCTCTTAAAAAGAGACTTTGGTTACTTACGACGCATTAGGCCCACTTCAAGGGTTCGCTGCGTAGCGACTCCGAGGAGAATTCCCATTGGAAGTTGGAGCAATCAAAGTAAATAAATCAAAGTAATAGCCTGCCCAAAAAATTGCTCGCTAATTATAGTGGCTTATTTACGAGTGCCGCCCATCTCTGATTCATCTTGGCGGACTGCGATGTTCTAAATGCTAATTAAAAGTAATTGCAGGCTGAGCAATCGAGTCCCCCGCCCCCCCAACTAGCTGGTAAACGACATCTCATTTCGAGCATTATTCTCCAAATTCAAATAAGCTAAGCCGCAGCAAAGTTCGCCAGGTAATTGGCGGGGCTATTAAAAAAATTTTCTCACACTGTCTGAATATTCACTATTTTTCATTCGGCGTTATCATGTTGCGGGAATCGTGCCTGAGATGACAGTAAGTCATCTGAAAGTCGCCATTAATGACGGGCGTTGGCGGCGGGGCGAATCACTATATCTGCGGCCTGTAAGCCGAAACCAATTAAGTTTATGGTAATTGTTCAGCTATACGTGCTACACATCATAATAGATCACTTAAAGCTCGGATTCTTAGTCCTCTTACTCTTGAAAAACATGGAAAACTATTGGGGGTTTTTGCTAAAAAAGGTAAAAAAATGTATGGATAACTAATGGTGGATGTATAATCGGGTAATTAAGGAGTTGCAATCTTGTTGGTTTTTGTTCCAAAAAAGTATTCTTCTTTTCTTGGTTTTGATAAGAAGAACTTATTTTGAGAGTGAGTCGATTTGGGGGTTTTTAAATCGTAGGGTGGAAATCAATCTATAGACAATTCTTTTAAATTTGTTTCAAGTCATGCGCATTCGCAAAACAATAATACTGTATGAAAGCAAAAGTTGGGATAATTCTAAAAACTATTGTAAAGTTAAGCTGATTTGCCACGAAAATCGCTTAGCTGAGAATTCGATCGGAATTCTTACGAACATCAATACTTATTATATCCTAAGTCTTGTGTATGCCAGATAGGCCGAGCGATAAATATTTGTAATATCGAGAATATTTTGATGTATTATTCATGTTTTTTTTGTGCAGGTACATAATCAATTTACCTCGCTATAATATAACCTTTATTGTGAAAATCTGAATGTTGCTATTAGAAAGCTTGACTGTTTAACTAGAATAATATACAATTGTGTTTATGAGATAAAACTACCTTGTTAGGGTTTAATATTAATCAATTAACGTTTTTACTCACAAGTTTGCCGTCCCGTAGCACAAACGAAGTTTTCGTTAGGTAACCAATTTTGGCGGTTTTCTTTTCTCAGCGTTTGAGTATGTAAATGGCCTCAAAGTTGTTGTTTTGCAAAAACACAAAGCAAAACAAGCCAAGCCAAAAGAAACAGCTACTATTTTTAGTCGCACTTGAATGCACAGAAACTTTGGAAGTGGGAAATTGTTGTGAGCAAAGGCGTGGTGGCTATAAAAAAAGAAACAGATATTTTTAAAACAAAATGTTTAACTTTTTAGTAGAAAAAATAGTTAAACATTTCCTTAAGAACCTATTTACATATGTGCTACATTTTTTTCATTTAACTTTTTAACAAATTATTAAAAATACCATTGACTTTTTTCACTATTCTTTTTTGTTTTATTTGATTTAACTTTCGAATTTCCCTTAATAAAATGACCAAATATTATCCACGACATTTATCTGATCATTTTATTACTTTTCGTTTTGCTTTTCTCTCGCTCTTTGCGGCTTTATCGTATTTCATTCAGATCGCAAGAGCTTGCGAAGTTTATGTAGGTAAAAATTTATGCAATATTTGTTAATATTTACTCTCGGATTTTTATTAAACTTTTTTAATACAGGTTTCTTGCATTTGTTTTGAGCCTCACTCGCAGTTGATAATTGTTATTGAGTTTTTATTCGATTGTTGCTGTTGTTGCTGTTATTGTCAATTGCAGTTCTCCCATGGCAAACAACTTTTTTTTTGCGGTCTTGCTTTTAACATTTGCTTTTAAAGTTACGTCACAATTGCCAAGGTGGCATTATCCTTAGCGGAGTTATCACAAGACTTTCGGTATGTTTCTCGGAGATTAAACTATGTGTTTCACTTGATGTCTTATTGACTTAAGCCCCGACTTTGAGCCCGCCTTACAGAGAGTGGTGAGTGGATCGGGGAGCTATAATACTATAGCACTATATGTGGGACGGCGACGACTCTACCGCTCGAGAGCTGGCTTGAAACTGGTTGTGGGAACAGTCGTGGCGATCGGTTTTTTATTAGTTTCGCTCACAAAGAGCTTCGTTGTTGGGCTTCTTCTGGTCTTGGCTCTCGAAATTACAACAATTCCGACTCGGGCCCCGGATTTTGGAGGCTCCGGACTGCAGGTGCAAGGGAGAGGGGGGAACTGCTCGCTTACAAACCGCAAATACTTCTGAATGTTTTCGTACTTCCCTTTTATTTATTCATCTATTTTTCGGTTTTTGTTCACCCCGACTTCTCTTTGCCGATTCGGCATGTGAAAATGCGTTGAGCAAACAAAATGTGTTCCGTCCACAGCCAGCACCTTTGTTTCATTTTGGGCAATTGCAAAAACCAAATATTGATAAGCAAACGAAATTTGATATTTTTTAATTTTCGGTCTGTCCAATTCGTGGTAATAATATTACACAAAATGTAAGGCTTAATTGTTAAACATCACTGCGATTGAGGAGATCATCAGGCGATCGAATCTTTATAATATTAACTAAGCCGGGTGGATTTAAAAAAACGAGATCCCTCTAACTATTTAAACCAAGTATTATATTGGTCAACATATATTTTAAAAATCCTCTCATTCAAAGCACCCCCTGCACAAAGTCGAAACATTTTAAAACAACTTCTCAGTTGATGGCAGAACGATTTTTTGCAGTTTACTCTATATTTGAAAGTAAAACAAGAAAGGAAGATAACTTCGGCAGGCCGAAGTTTGTATACCCTTGCAGTTCAAATACATACTAACCTTCTTTGAGAGCTTTAAACGCTTTATCTCGATGGGTCCCGTTCAGATATATCAGATGCATATTGTCCATTTTTTTTTTAGATTTGGTTTTTATAATGTCAGAAATCAAAATGCCTACTTCATAACGAAAAACGTCTAATGTTCGAATATTCCTATAAGAACCATACGAATTAGGGGTCCGATCCGGCTCGTTCCGACATATGTACTACCTGCAGTAGAAATAAAAGTTTTGGGAAAGTTTCATCGCGATAGCTTAAAAACTGAGAGACTAGCTCGCATAGAAACGGACAGTCGGACATGTCTAGATGGACTCGGCTATTGGTACTGATCAAGAATATATATACTTTATGGTCGGAAACGCCTCCTTCCCTGCGTTGCAAACATCTGACTGAAATTATAATACCCTCTGAAAGGGTATACAAATAATTTCTCTTCATTTAAAGTTATACATTTATTAGATTAAGTAAAGAATTATTTAAGAAATAATTAATACCATGGTTATTGTGCGACATTAGACTTGTTGACATTAAACATGACATACGTAAGATGTATGAAGCCCTTTATCAAGAGTTGATCGCTTTCAATTGCTGCATCAGAAGGCAACCTTCGGCAATTTGGTTGTTAGCCAAACAAATAGTTTTGGCTGCGTTGAGTAATTTCGTAAGCAATTTCCAAGCTAAGGTCAAAGAGTTGGCTGCCGATACACAAATAGCTCCACCCCCAAGAAATCGAGCGGGCTTCGCTTACACACACTCCACAGCACGGTTGAAAAACGCTCAAATTGTTGGCATGTTTAGCACTTTTATGGCCGTGTTAACAACCACCCGCCTCCGTCCCCTCAATTTCCCACAAGTGTGGAAGTTGCATGGCAAAAATAGAAATAAAAATAAGAAATGAAAAACAATTACTCTGCCTGTTGATTTTGCATCTTATACACTCGCTGTGGGAACCTTTTGCGTTTTATAGATGCCATAAAGTTCATTTCCACACACTCGTATGCAGGCGCCTCGTGATAAAATATTGCACAAAAATCGAAGCTGCCGACCAGAGTTCTCAAGTGGCCAAGGCATCATTAACAATATGGGGAATTCTTAATTCGATTTTAAGCAAGTCAATTTCGCCTATGAAAATATACTGACTGAGATCCGATTAAATTGAGCGACTTGAAAGCCTCGTTGAGCGCGCCGAAGGTGACAAGCGTCAGAAGCGTTAAATTGTAGCACTTAAAATGATTGGAATGAGTCAAAGATGGGGGCTGCAACCAAATGACAATAAGTAGCAGAGGATATAATTAAGATTTAAACAAACCTATGCATAGGTACAACATAATTAACACATGAAAATAATTCAGTTTTAAATGTAATTTTAGGTGGAACATTTATAAAATAAAAATATTATCTGTCAGAAAAATATGGCAATATCTAATTAATATGTATATATCAGAGACTCTAGCGCCATTCTAAAACTTGATTCATGCCTTCTCCACTTGCTGATCTCCAGATCTAAGTTATCTTAATCAATCAAATATTTGAATAAATATATTAATAAATTAACTAGTGTTTGAGAATTGCATTGTGCTATTGAATAACTTATTGGGAAAGTTGAAAGGCTAAAGGTTGGGTAGTTGTATAGAATTTATTATATTAGATTAATAATACTAAAATTAAAAAGATTATTTTGCTAATACCGCCAGAAACTAATTCCGTTTTCACACAAAGTCACCTTCAAAAAAATCGAACTTGAGGGCTGGCATTCATTTTGGTGGACAACCACAAAACGCAACCGACTCTCAGATCTTGACCAACTCAAGTCGTGTAGCTTTTCCCATGTGCCACACAAATCCAAACAAACTCCAAGTGCATTCTGCGGCCTCGGGCAGAAGTCATTTAATGGCTAATCAGTTGGAACAATTGTATTCCTTTTGGCCGCCGCTTAGGGCATTTTCCACCTCCTCCCCCGAAAACATGTAGATATTGGGCAAACAAATAGCCAAAAAATACATCCAAGTTTAGTCATGTGCCTGCTAATTGCTCGGTGTCAGCTCAAGCGATTGTACGTGGCGATGTGTCAGCCCAAACCTGGATATTCTGTCTACGGATCAGGGCAGGTATTTCCGACTCAAATTGCACGTATGTATGTATGTATCTCATGATCAAAAATATGTGAGTTATATAAAAATGAAGGTTAAAGTAACTGAAATTATAAAGAATAAATATTATATATGTTTTACTTCAATTGTTATTAAATATTCCACATTTTCATTGCCTTTCTAAAACTATCCTTTAAGCGGATATAAAATAAGTTCAAACAAAAATGTTTCGAAGGATTTGCATCTAAGTACAGCTATTCCTTGGATTTATGCTGCTAAAATATAAAGTATCACTTACATACATGCAGAAAAAGTAGTTATCTTTTAGAAATGGCTTATTCCACGTGAAACGTGACAGGCCCGTTTGGGTCAAATCTCAGAATCAATCGAAACTTTTTTTTTCGATAGAGGAATGAAATATAAGGATGGGTTTTTGTTTTTTTTTTTTTAACTCTTACCGTTTATTTAAAAAAAAATATTTTTTAAATTAGCTCCGATTTTTCAGTTGTGCATCACTTGAGACTCGTTTGAGTCATTTTAATATTTGGTATGCAACTTTGTGGGATATCTTAATATCTTTCAGATAAATATTTTTAAAAATTTTTAAATTTAAAATTAAGTATTTTTTAAGGGAATTTTAAATTAAAAAAATTCTGTACGCCGGAATACACGCGATTTCCGAAAAAAATAATTATCCTTATTTTGCTTCAACAATTCTTCACGAAGTGGTAAAATAAAATTTTTGTAATTGCAAGGGATACTAGTAAAGACAACGATTTTAGTTTAGCAACTTTGCATCAAGCAACAACAGCGCAGCGTGTAAGAAGAGAACAGCAATACGAGCACGGGAGAGCAGGAATAGTGCTTTCCCTTTCTTACACGCTGCGCTGTTGTTGCTTGATGCAAAGTTGCTAAACTAAAATCGTTGTCTTTACTAGTATCCCTTGCAATTACAAAAATTTTATTTTACCACTTCGTGAAGAATTGTTGAAGCAAAATAAGGATAATTATTTTTTTCGGAAATCGCGTGTATTCCGGCGTACAGAATTTTTTTAATTTAAAATTCCCTTAAAAAATACTTAATTTTAAATTTTAAAAATTTTTAAAAATATTTATCTGAAAGATATTAAGATATCCCACAAAGTTGCATACCAAATATTAAAATAACTCAAACGAGTCTCCAGTTATGCACAACTGAAAAATCGGAGCTAATTAAAAAAAAAAAATTTTTTAAATAAACGGTAAGAGTTAAAAAAAAAAAAACAAAAACCCATCCTTATATTTCATTCCTCTATCGAAAAAAAAAGTTTCGATTGATTCTGAGATTTGACCCAAACGGGCCTGTCACGTTTCACGTGGAATAAGCCAAATATAAACCGAATTTTTCTTAGTGGTTTTAAATCTGAAAAAAATTTTGTATAGATAAAAAAGAAATCCCAGGAATCTTCATTATTTAGGCAACAAATGTAGATATGTAAGCCCCTTGAATGATTTAAAATACGCATAATAACACAGATTTTTAAATATCGCTTATTTCAACGTAATTAAAAACATAAAACCCTAAAATATTTTTTTTTTATTTGTGGCTAATTTGTATTTATTTTGTAAATTAAGCCACCGTAATAAGAAGACGGCTAACCCTAAAATATAAAAGAATTGCCTATTTGTACACTATTTTGACAAGCCTAAAAATATGCTACAAAAATATAAATGAAATTGAAAATTCAATTCCGTTAGAAACCATACCACAATAATTGCAACAAATTCAGTTTAATGTTTATGTACAATTTATACATACATTTGTATACATATCAACCCTAAAAACTAATTGTGTGTGTTTGAATTGTTCATTTTGGTACAAATTGCACTAAATCAATGCGCTTCATTGATCGCTCAAAGTTCTTCGGTTGCCTTGACTGGTGGGCTGTGTGTGATTTAAGTACAAAAATCAATATTTTGGAGGCACTTAAACGAACTTAGCCTATTCTGCTTGATTGTAGACGGCGACATTGTTTCTATTCAGTTTAAAATAGGTCTTAGCAACTAGGAAGGGGTTTTGGTGCTACGATTCGCAAGCTATCACTTGGACATATCACAAAACGTGGTTTGCCTCCGCATCCCCATTACTATGGGAATCTGGAGCAGGATCTCACGCCGTCCGACAGGCATTGGCATATTCCACACAATCGTGCAGCGTGGGGAAGATCTCGAAGGGTCCTTCGCTGAGGGCCATACTGTGCACCAGGGTATCGTACACCCTATCAACGGGGCTGGCCAGCAGCAGGCGGGCTCCCCGCACCTTCAGCTCCTTGCTCACATCCGTGAGGGTGCGGCATCCCGCCACATCTATGTGTCCCAGCATGGAGAAGTCCAGGATGAGCACCTTGAACGCACCGGCCGACTGCTCCAACTGGCCATTGACAGCCTTCCCTCCGTTCTGCGACACCGGAGAATAGCTCGATTTGCTGCCCTTGCTCGGACTATTGCTACTGCTGCTGCTGATCTTTGTCAGTGGCATCTTGTCCAGACCCACGGCCTCGTACAGAGCCCGCCGGAAGAACAGACTGGTGGCGAAGTTCAGCGAGCCACTGTAGCGGAAAATGCGGGTCTCGGGCACCTGCATGGCATTCCGGTGCTGGTTGAGATCCATATAGATTCCCGGAGCCTCTGGCATATAGCCCAGAAGGCAGGAGTAGGGCTTCAGGCCCTTGATGTACAGGGCCAACAGGGAGATGCAGATGCCGATCAATAGGCTGTTACGGGAAAATTATGGAATTAATACCAATTAAGTAATTCCGTATATGCTACAAGCGGAATGAGACCCACCCGATGTCAATATCGATGATCACCACGCAGAGGAAGGTGGATATCCAGGTGAACATCTCCAGCTTGCCCTGCTTGGAGAACTTTTTCAGCTCCTTGGCCTGCATAAACATCGGCTTCAGGGCCACTATAATGACGCCTGCCAGAACGCACTGAAAGGAGGCAGATCAAGTTAGGTTCAATAATAAAATATTTAAGATAAATTTTGCACTCACCCTGGGCAAACTGCCGAAGAAGGGACCGATCCACATAAGTGTGACCACCACCAGCGCAGCCGAGACCAATGAAGCTATCTGCGAAACACCACCCGTCTGATCCTGGATGACGGACCTCGACAAGGAGCAGGCCATGGGAATGCAGGAGAAGCAGCCGCCCACCATGTTGCCAATGCCCATGGCGAATAGTTCCTGATTCGGCCTGACCTCATAGCCATGCTTCTTGGCGAATGTCAGGCCCATGGACATGATTATGGAGTAGGTGACGATGGCGATGGCTATGGAATCCACGGCCACCTTTGGCACAAGATCCAGGCGCGGCAGAACGGGATCCGGCAGTCCGCTGGGTATAGTGCCCACCGGACTCACCTTGTAGTCGATCTGCAGGTTTAACCACTTGGAGATCAAGGTGCCGCCGATCACCATGATCAGCTCTGCGGGCAGGGGGAAACGGCACTTTTTGCTCAGGCGGGGCTTCAAGATCTCATTGCAGATCGTCATGAAGACGATGACCGCCATGCAAAAGCCGAAGTTCACTAGATTCGTCTGCGGCACGCCCTTGATCACATCAATAACACTGTATATGATCTTGAAAGCGCCCTTGTGACGGGGCACTGAGATGCCCAGGACATCTTTCAGCTGGGCGGTGACCACGTGACAAGCTGCAGCAGTCGTGAATCCATTGACCAGAGGCTCACTCAGCAGGGACGACAGGGTTCCCAGTCTCAGGAAAGCCATTAGGAGCTGAATAAATATGATCAGAGGGTAATGAATTCATTGATAAAAAATAACTCTGGATTCAACTTACGTTAACAATTCCAACGGTGAGAGCCAAGGAGGTGGCCACCTCCAGTTTTGTGATGGGATCCGCAATTATGGTGGAGTTCAACAGCTGAAGAGTGGATGCAGTCGTTGTGGTAGCCAAAACCGAAAGAGGGGATGCGCTGGTTGAGGTAGTGGAGTCCAAAAGTGCTGAGGAATTCAAAGCCAGGAGAGGGGATGCAGTAGTAGTCTCATTCGACAGCAATCCAACTGCCAAGGCGTGTGGGTGGTCATCCACATTGGCGAACGTATCCACCACCTTGGCCGTCATCATGCTGGCCACGGCAAAGGTGCCAATTGAAATGTGCTTGGAGGTCCCCAGGAACATGTAGGCCAGTACTGGAAAGACGGCCATATAGAGGCCGTTCCCGGCCGAAACTCCGGCCAGGATTCCATACGCCATGCCATGCGGTATGTTCATAATGGCGACGGTGAAGCCGGCGATAATGTCTCCAGGAAGGTCTCTCCTGGGCGAATACTGAGGTAGCCATTGCAGGATGGGAATCACGCCGGTGAAGAGTGCGAAGAAGTTCCAGCTGTGCCAGCAGTTTCGCAGGGAGGACGGTATGCTCTTGTCACGGGCCGCATATCCCGTTTGCTTGATCACCACCTCGTGGGTCAGCACATCCCGATGGATGCTGTATTTTGGCTGGATCTTTGGCTTGCTTGGTGCACTGCCACCATTTCCGTTTGTGTTGTTATTGTTAAGTGGTTTGGTTCTGAAAAGGTATTGGATTAATAATTTCGTAGATTATTGAAAGTATGATTTTCCATGCAGAAAAAAATAAACATAAATTCTCCAGCACTACACGTTATTAAATATAATTTTTATACCCGTTACTCGTAGAGTAAAAGGGTATATTGTATTTGTGCAAAAGTATGTAACCGCTAGAAAAAAGCATTTCCGACCCTATAAAGTATATATATTCTTGATCAGGGTAACGAGCCGAGGCGATATAGCCATGCCCGTCTGTCCGTCTGTATGAACGCTGAGATCTCGGAAACTACAAAAGCTAGAAGGTTGAGATTACAAATTCTTGGGCTTCCTACGCAGCGCAAGTTCGTTTCAGCCGAGCGCCACGCCCCCTCTAAAGCCCACAATTTAAATGTGTCTAGCGCCCACATTCTTAAATATTTCGGATAAGTATAAATGCAATTTGGTTGCGATTACTTATACCTATCGAAATGTAGAAGAAATTTTTCAAATCGGATTATTCGTTAAAAAGTTATGCCCAATCAAAGTTTTATATCTAAATTTCCCTCGCACTCCCTTAAGCTGAGTAACTGGTATCTGATAGTCGGGGCACCCGACTGTCCATAAAAGGAACTTACTCTGGACTCTCTTTATCACTAGGCATTTTGGCTAAATCTTCCTCTACTTCTATGTCCTTTTGTTTCCTGCCGCGTTCCACATTGGTGTCTGTGAAAGGATGGATGCGAAGGTCGCGTTGGAATTGCAACTGCCGGAAGCGAGAAACGGGACAGCTAGAATCAGAATCAACGTCTTTGGGTTTTTTGGGTATTGTTCCAGTGGCTCTGAGTGGTGGGGTCTCCTTCAGCACAATAGGTATTAGTATAGTGCCAGCTTCGTTGTCGATAATGTGAATCCTGGGTATAATTCTCTATTAGTAAGTGACGCCGCCTCTTCTGGCGATCGTGCAAGTCTTTTAGTCGCCTCCAGGCTCCTTTTGGCAAGGATTTAAGATGGTGTTTTGGTTTCTAAAAAGAAAAGAACATTATAGGTATTATTAAAATTCTTGTATGTATTTTCAACTGCATATTAAAAAAAAATATCTGCATATTAAAGCAAAATATTCGTTATACATACATAACAAATTTTTAAATTAAATACAAAACCCAAATTGTTTTTCAAAAATATTAGATATTGTCAATTTAAATTTACTCACAACAAATTATAATTAAAATCAATGTTTAAACTCTTTAAATTTACTATAATTGTTTCATGTAATATTTTCAATATAATTAAATTAAATAGTCATATTCATATTGTTTTATCTACTACATCCAAATACTTTGAAACTGCATAGTAACATACATATATTGTATATAATCTTGTATTTTTTAGGTCATTATCTGAAACCATTGAAATTACTTTTTTAAATCTCTTAAAAATCTTTAAGTACTTGATCTAATTTGTTTCCTTATCACTATTGACACTTTTAAAGCAGGAGATAGTAAGCGTTGGAAAATTTTCGACCGTCCACTTGGAGCATATAAACTCAAACATGGAACCGAGTATTTCACAACATCAGTTAGATAACATCTAGCAACCGCAAACGATTGGCATCACTTTTGATCAAAAAACAAGTGGCATCTATAGCTGCTAACCTTATCACCCACCGCACACGACTGAAGCATCTATCATCACTGTCATTTCTTTAAATATAATATCCCCGAATTCGTGAACATTTTCAGTTATAATGAATCATGATTTCATAGCGAATGCTAATAGGTTTAATTATTTGATCAACATGCGTTCTCTGGGTGACCGCAAATTTTCGATGAAATTTGTAGGATTCCCTGCCAAAAATATTCTCTATCGGCCTTTATTACGCATACGCAGCGTTGACAAGTGTCTAGTGTTGACGTATTTCCTAAAGATGTTCATCACCAATTACCGTCTAGCGAAAGCCACTTGCTAAGTGCTCAATAAAGAAACGTACACCTGCGATAAATGGGATAACAGTAGAGGGCATTTTGCGCATTTTGTCATTCGTTTCATTGGCTCAAACCATAATCACCTATAATAATCGGTTCATGGTAGATAACTTTTATGACCAAGGCTTAAGCTAGCACCAACAAATGACAGTTCGAGGGTTTATAATGAACAAATGTTGGTAAATAAAGGGATAACAATGGAGTTAGGTGCACATTTCGGTAGATACAATTTTCTAGATTATATCGAATTTATAGGAATATTTTAATGAAATGTAATTATAAATATTATCAATTTCATACATTTAAATAACAATTAATCAATGTGCATCAGAGGTTATAGTCCCACAATCGCGATAACGTTAACTCAACTCTTTAGTTACCCTACAAAGCCCCGTTACCAACTGACACAATTCCTGCTAAGTGACCATAAAATGGCACTCCATAAACCAAAGTAAATAACTTCATAAACCGGATCTACAAAGCGGCTGCCAGACATAACAACAAAAAACTCAAAAGATATATTTTGAAAGCTGTGTTCGGCAACGCCACTTGCATCACATATGTAGGTATGTATAGATGGAGTCGTACTTCCCCAGTTTTTGTTTAGTCAAAATCCGTTGAAACCTTGCTGCCAATGTCAAGTTCAACGTTTTACGAGGTACTGAGAAACCAAAGGTATCGCCAGTTATATGCTAAGTATCTGGAATCAATTAGGGGATCAAAAGATCACTGGCCTACCGAGATCAACTGTCTCAACTGCATTTGCATATCAAATTATAGTTGTGAATTGAATATGATAACTACTGTCTAAGATAACCCAATAAACTAAAATGAATAGAACTTTGCATAAAGTCTGCAAAAATATTAAAACATATTTAAATTTAGGTCAATAAAAATATAATTATTTAATGCTGGGTTTCCCTGAAATTCGTAAAACTGTTTTATTATTCTACCTACAAAATTGTCGTTCAACAACTTCGTATCGCCAAAATCGGTAGCCATTATTTCGTTTGTACTTGCGGTTTGTCTCTCTTTTTCACTCGATTTTCGAAAGTAATGACTAATCCATTAAAAACGAGCTTATTATATATAGAACAAACAGCTCGAATCCGGTTTAATTGTGATGCCCCTGGCTTATTGTTGTGTTGCCGGCAATTGCGGGGGACCTCATTAGTTCTACCAACCAACCGGTTACTGTGGAAACAGAGTGCAAAAAACGGGATCCCACATTTGGCCCAGACCGAAACGCTTATGCAATGGGCCTAAGCGCACATGACCAACGCGAGATTAGCCCAAAAGGGAACCGAAGGGAAGGGTAAAAGCGCTATATAAATATAGGGGGTACAAGTGCCGTAGTGAAAATCGGTGCTGAATTCTTATCGAAAGTGTCCACTTTGCTTATCAGCAGCGCGAGCACTTCCATCAGCCCTCGTTAATCAATGTTTTAACCTCGGCACGGAGACAAACCCGCAATTTCAGCGAACTAAAACATGTGTCTTGGTGTCTCCATTGATGAAAATTTTATAAAAATCAATTTCTGAGCGGGCAAATTCTAGAACAAATATTTTATATTTAAATGGGTTTCTATAGTGGTATACCTTATAAACCAGCTGACCTATTTTTAAAGCTACGAAATGCTTAATATTAAGTATAATGTGTCAGTCGTTGAAATTTTAATATTCTTTTTGACACCTACTTTAAATTGTTCTCAGGGTATTTATTCATTAAAATATTTTTTAGTGAGACACAAGTATTAGTGCTTTTCATATAATTATGTTATCTGCCTGAGTTTCGGCTTTTAAGCTCTCTGAAAATTAAATAAAAAAATCGGCGTATTGAAGGTTAACGAAAGTCGAGTAGAAAATGCAAAATTAATTAAAATACTCCAGCAGTTGAAAATATATTACTGGTTTCCTTTCGCTGTGTAAATTGTTTCTATTGGAGTTCTATGGAAAGCCTTAAGGGGAATCTCCGGGCAGGTGTTTACCGATATATTGACCCTGCTCTTATCAGCAACTAATGGCCATGAAATAGTTACAGTTGGCTTCAGCATTCCCCTTTTTCTAGTCACCATATGCAGTGCTTTTGGTATCAAAATATTGATTGCGTAAGCGGTAAATCAAATGTCAGAGATAACGCAGACAATTTTGAAGTGAACTTTGGGAAATTAAATCGGTGGTACGTACTTCAATCATGTTAATTGAACCGCTGTGACTTTTACTGACGCACTTGAACCGACTTCTTGGCTGAGGCTAATGAAGAAAACTGAGGCAAATACTAAAAGTAGGATCTGATCCCACGGCTCTCTGTTCCACATTCAGCTGATGCTGTCTGCTTGATGTGATAAAACTGACGTTGAAGTACATAAACGGGCATTTCTTGGCAAAATATTTGTCAGGCTATGGGGAAAATTTATGGAGCACGCGAGCTTTTTGATAAACTTTATTTTTTATAGAAATAATCCGAAAGTTAAACACATTTTATTAACTTGTCTTTATTTATAGAAAAAACATAAATATTATATTTTTGAAGATAACAGACTGCTTAAATCATTTTAGGTATATTTATCTAGTAAATGCGTTGTCTGATTCATTCATGAAAGGCAATTATGAGTGTACGACAATGTATTGTGAAAGTGAAAAATGAGTCACTTTTTAAAAAGCCCAAAAATAATGATAGGAGGCATTTGAAAGACTTTATAATAAAGTGGACATTAGATGAACCTTTTCATATTTAAATTCCTAAACACATTAGCATTTTGATTAATAAAAGATACTAATAAATTCAGGAGCAATCAATTGTAGTAAACAATTTGTAAATAAATTTATAATATTTATTAGCTTGATTTTTAGACCTCTTGCTCAAAAAGCAAACAGTAATAAGAATTCCAAGCGATTACAATAAGGTCAAAGCTCGTCGGCAAATGTTTGCCTTTGGGGTTGGATCGGGAACTATATGGGGCACGCCCTTATCAGCGGATTAACCCTTGCTGGTGGAATCCAGTTTCACCATCGATTTGACCACAGAACTGCAAACACAAAATGCCTTACACATTTCCCCCACATTATGTTTAGCTTCCGTTTAGATATGAATTGCATTCATATTTGTGGGTTGGACTTTGAGTTTCCCTTGTTTAGTTTCTGTGGAAGTGCTGGCGCGGCAGTTGGCAGATTTTTTATTTCGCTTTGTTTAGATTTCGATTGTGCGGCATTTATTTATTTTTCTGTGGTAGCGCCGGGGGTTGAACGGGGGGAAATCGGAGGAGCATTGGGGCTGCAACATTTTCCATTTTCCCTACTGTGCGCACGCACGAACTTCTGACAACGCAATGGAAACAAAACAAATACAAATCAATTGAAACATCGTTTAATTGATCAACGAAATATTTGAGAGCGCGATGCTAATTTCGAATTTGAAAACTATGTCTATTTATAGAGTGAAGGGACGTCAACGAAGATTCTGTTTATATAAAACAATAATGTAATTCTTATTACCCAATAATAGGAATAAGGAATTGATTAGAATAAAAAGTATCCAAAAGAAATGTTCCAAGTCCATGGAACAAAAGGAGTCAAATTCTTATCATTAATATCTTAATCCTTTTCAGGTGAATTCGATTGGTTTTTACTATCGAACTATTAAGGTAATCTTTAGACGGTTACTAACTCGAAAAAGAAATCATATGTAAGGTTTGACCCAAAACAGGTGTGAAATTGGAGAGTTTTACTTTTGTGTTCAAGGCCCCGATTAATAGCAATCTTTACAGCTCACGTATAACTGATAATATTGGAAATAATCAGCTCAAATTACTGAGTGACTGATAAATGCCCAAAGTGATTAGTTTTCTTTTGTTTCTCTTGATAATTTTTTAATATTTATATTTTATATTTTACATTAAAAAACAAAAAAACTTATCAGTCATCCTTTTATAATTATAGATTTTAATAATTGTGCAATTCGTTATTGCATAATATTTACATTTTTCTCAGAGAAAAACCAATTAGGTGCCATTCATTATTTGTTTTTCCCAGAGCTGCGGCTTATCAACTAATCCCAATATGTAGAGGGTATTCTCAGCCAGCGACGCGACAGGTTGGCAAAAAGTCACCAAAACGGAAGAACGACATAAACATACTGCATACTATACGTCGTCTATATATGAGCACGCCATGTACCAGAATACTACAATATATATACACCCGATGACTGTGTGTCAAGTGCAAGTGCACTAATAAAGCACAAAAAGGGGGACTAGGGGGAAAAGCAAATAAAAAACAATAAAGGCAATGAAAATGCTGAAAAAATACACAATTAATTTGATTGTCCCAAATCGACGAGAAATCGAATGGCAAACGGAAATCAAGAAATGTTGGGCAGTATGTACGAAATTTAGGGAGTGGAAGAATCTCTGCTGCTTTTACCTTAAGAAAACTAAATTATTTTTGTTGGCATTCGATTCGCCTGCCAAACGAGTACAGCTGCTGTTGTTGTAGTTGTTGTGTCATCTATATTGTCGTTGTCGATTTGTTGGCACCTTCAACTTTTGATAGCGCCCGTTGTTTAATGGCCGTTGCCTTTGTTATTGTATCACTTGTTGCCAGTAAAAATTTGATTAACACTTTTCTGGCGCATGCATCGGGAATATATTGAACTTTAAGCACTCTTTTGTCGTTTTATGGTCTGCCAACACAATTATCACTTATATAAAACTGGCTAAAAGGCCAGCAAATTAATGCTAACTAGATTTTTAGTAACTATTACGGTTGGGCATTAATATTTATTTCCACTTATTTAACCACACGTTAATAATGCCGAAAAGCGTCGCTTGCGACACACGTAAAACGTTTTTTGTCGTTATGTCTGGTGAAGTTGTTGCTGCAGTTGTAATTGTTGCTGGTGTTGCCGAGGGGGTCGAACGCCAAAAAAAGATGCTCGCGCCAAAAGGAATAGGGGGAGAATACGCGACAAAAGCAAAACAGCGTTCGACTGACCCAGAAGAACTGAAGAAAAAAATATTAAATTCACAAAGCGGCCAAGCTTTGGAACGGAAAGCTCTAATCAGCTGATTTGCTGGCCTGTTATTCTATCGGTAAAAATATCGTACATTTAAATGTGTTTTGGAAAAAAGTAAAAATTTAATATAGTTTGGTAAAATAATATTCCACATAAACAGATTGTAGAGTATGGTTGGCATATAAGTTTAATATATAAAAGTTAACCGTTACTCTATTTTATCGATAGCTTGCATAAGCTCTAATATAATTTAGTATTTTAATGTTAGTATTTTTTCGAGAGCCGGTATGTGGTATATTTAAGCCGCCAACAGCACGGTCACATTGAGGAAGAGGAAGAAAGGTAGCTATGACAACAAAACAAGTTGTTTCTGATAAATCCTTCACTTTTCACCGGCCGCTTTGGGAATATCAGCATTCAATAGTATCAGAGAAGTAAGATCCCCGGAATGGACAAGCCCCAGCTGATCGAGCACCTCCACGAGGCCGTCAACTACACGGTGTACGATACGAAATGGGTGCCTCTTTCGGCCAAGTTCGTGGTGCTGGGCTCCAAGGCCAACGGGCACGGAATTATGGACATCTACGAACTGAACCAGGACAAGCTGGAGAAGGTGAAGTCCGTGGAGAAGAAGGTGGCCTTCAAGTGCGGCACCTTTGGGGCAGCTTCGCTGAGGAACCGCCACATGGCCATCGGGGACTTCGAGGGCAGGCTGCAAGTTCTGTAAGCATAATCCGCTTAGAAATCATCAAAACGCCTCCTTCATGTATTAATTTCAGGGATATGGAGCAGCCAGATCTGCCGGTCTATAATGTGAAGGCCCACAGTGGCATTATCAACACCATCGACGCAATCGGAGGCACTCAAATCGATTGTGGAGCCCCTGAAATCGTTACTGGCAGCCGCGATGGGGCCGTAAAGGTGTGGGACATCCGCCAGGGACAGGCTCCTGTGGTGGACATGTCGCCGCCACCACAGATGGGAGATGGCGTCAACCAGAGCAACGCTCGCCGGGACTGCTGGGCCGTGGCCTTCGGCAACACCTATAACTCCGAGGAGCGCATCGTGGCCGCCGGCTACGACAACGGAGATCTCAAGATATTCGACCTGCGTTCTCTTTCCGTGCGCTGGGAGGCCACCATGAAGAACGGCATCTGCGGCTTGGAGTTCGATCGCCGGGACATTCCCATGAACAAGCTGGCGGTGACCACTTTGGAGGGCGGTCTGCTCGTCTACGACATGAGAACCCAGCACCCGACCAAGGGATTTAGTTATGTGGAGGAACGCAATGCTGGACGAAGCGTCGGCACAAATGGCGTGATCAGCGGTCCAAAAGCCACCGTGTGGGTGATTCGCCATCTGCCCCAGAACAGGGATCTCTTTCTCACGGGCGGAGGAACTGGCTCGATTCGCCTGTGGCAGTATGAGTACCCGGATAGGAGGGTCATCGACGATTCGGACGGCACCAAGCTGGGAGTGGCTGGGACACTTAACATGGTGAGCGCAGCCACATTGAGCTCTCAACCCGTTCACTGCTTCGACTGGCATCCGGACAAACTGGGCCTAGCCGTCTGTGGAGCCTTTGATCAGAGTGTTCGTGTTTTGATCACCACCAAATTGAACACTTTCTAAGAAGTGGAAATCCAAAAGATGAAACCAAGAGAAACGCCTCATACATGTGATATGGGTTCATGGGTAAATGCATAGGTTTATATATTTATCAATATAATAGCGAATTTAATTGCATCCATTGCGAATGTTAAAACTTCAACAGAATGTTTTCAATGCTTCTATGCTATTTATTCACATAAACTGGATCACCAGCTTGACCTGAACCACATTACAAATCAAAACTAGCGTACAAAAATATAGGTAGAGAACACAATGAACACAATAAACTTTCCTTTTAAAAATAAAATAGCTCTTTATTTATTAAAAAGAAATTAATGGAGAACCATTTTATAAATAGCTCAACTAAGATCTAGGCGCATTCATTCGCTCCTGCACTATTTTTGTCAGATCTTCGACCCGCTTTTCCAGCTGATTCACCTTCTCCGTCTGTTCTGCCGGCACGTCCACATTGATGGCCCTTTTCAGGGCATTCAGACAAGAAGTGCCCGCCAGTCTGGCGGAATTTAGCTGAGAGGTTATCATCACCTCACTCTCATCCTGGATGTGCTCTTTGATGGCCGCCACTGATAGCTCGCAGACCTCCAAGCAAAGATCTAGAGCTTTTAAGGCATGCTCGGACTTGGTTTCCCAGCCCAAATGTTTCGGAGTATATGCACGATATGATTTTACGAGTTTCTCGGCCTTCTTCAGTGGTGTTGGCGCCACCAAGGCGGCCAGTTCCCAAACAAGAGGCTCATTTCCGTGCTGGATGCTCTGTTGCCCCAGCAGCTTTATAAGTCTCTTGATCAGAGTACCTGAGCCGGCGGGATCCTCCTTGGAGATGCCGTAGACAATTCGGGTGAGCACCTCCTGGTCGAGGTAGTGCTGCTTTAGCTCGGCCATTCGCTGGTATGCTCGCATAGCATCCTCCCAGTGTGAAGTATCCACGGCTACCAGCATGTAGTTTTCCCAAACCTTCCAGTTGCTGTAGTTGCACTTCAGGGCTTCACCCAGAACGCGATGGGCCCGCTGTTTATCACCCAGATTTATCAAGGCCTTGGCCAAATTGTTCCAGGACTCGAAGCCATTGTGTTCCAAGTGAGTGTAAGCCAGGTAATGTTTAACAGCCGCCTCCCAGCGCTCCAATTGGATGGCGCAGTAGCCGCATCGCAAGAGGATGGCCTCCTGCAGGTTGTTAATCTCGAGAGAGATCTCAAAGTGCTCCATTGCCTGGGTGTAGTCTGCACTCCTGTAAAAGTAGTTGCCCCAATAGGCCTGCGCCTTGCCACTAGTCTTTTTGGAATGTAACCAAGCCTGCTCGTAGAACTTGGGTTCATCGATGGCGTCGCCAAGAAGGCAATAAAGCAAAGCCGTGGGTTTCTTCTCCAGCTCCTGCCGGATGATCTCCGCCGCCTTGTGTCGCAGTTCCAGACTCGTGTAGCACTCGATAACCTGCTGCCAGGCGTGTATGCGTAGGCAGATGTCTAAAGCGGTCTTGGTCATTCCCAGGGACCGCAGTAGGTCCACAAGTTGCAACTGCACCTGCCACTTGGGCCTCAGGTGGGCAGCAAAGCCGTAGGATAGTCGAGACCGTAGCGATAGCTCCTCCTCTGAGCTGTCCAACAGCTTGACGCACTCCTCGCATTGTTTCCAGCTGCGTTCGACGGTTCTCCGCTGTCCCGATTCCTGCAGGCAGTTGAGGAGAAGGGCTGCCTGGCGCACTTGTAAGGGTCCATGCTCCTGGTAGAGCAGGGTTTGTGTATACGGCTCCAATTGCTCATCCGCCAGGCGATCCTTGGGCTGCGAGCGTTTCAATTGTTTTCTATAAAAAAAGGGGGCAATATAAGTACAATTTATTGATCATGGCCCATACTCACACCTTGGCCAGCACCAGAGCTTGGAGCACGCTGGGCAACGTCATCACTTCATTGTCCTTGAGCTCCACAAAGCGTATCCTCTCCAAACGCGTGTCATCCTCCAGAAGGAGCAGCTTGGGCAACTGGGTCTTCTCATTTGTACGGATGGCCGGGGGCAGGGTTTGCTGTTCCTTAAGGTGTTCAACCTTGAGGCAGAGCTGCGGGAGAGCCTTTTGCTGGAACTTGGTGCGTACTCCCAGCAAGCCCTCAACCTTCAGCTCCACCTGCAGATGGTTACACAGTTCATCCAGCAATTGGGAGGCTATTTCCGACCGGTGAAACTGCAGATAGCCATTGGCCAATTCGAGTAGCAGCAGCGATTGCAGTTCCCTGCTCTCAAACTGGTTGAATTGAGCCTGAAGAAGTCCAGCTGCCGCCTTGAACTGTTCATATAGAGATGCCGCCAAGTCATCGAGGACATGCTGGTGTAGGCAGATCAGCCGCAAGTGCCACCAAATCAGTACCTGCATTAATAGGTTAGTTATAAATATTCAAATGATCAATTTATACGCTAACTAGCCTTAGATTCTGGATGGTTTTCCAACAAGCCCTGAAGTATTTCCCTGGCCACGAGTAATAGTTCTCCAGTCTTAACATTCGGATTCAGCTCCTCACCGCTGGCCTTAAGTTTCTCCTGGGCATCCAGATCCTCCAGGTTTAGTTGACTATGAATCTGCTGGAAATCTTCAAGTTTGTCAAAGGGTCCAGTAAAATTGTTTTGGACAAAAGCAAAGATCAGGAGCAGGAAATCCTTCAGTTGGGAGGCGGGAAAATCCTTTAAATCGGGTTTGCCCTTTTCCCGCCAGCGTTGAAGGATCTCCCGAAGATCCTCCACTGTCCACAGATTCTGGCGTGTCCATAATTGACGCAGTTGCTCATCGGCTGGGAGATCTAAGGGAAGTCATTACAAGATATTATATGCATGTTAGCCATTATTTTGGGAAATAGTTTACCTTCTACGGCCACTGCATCGTTGAAATTGCATATATAATATTCACTAAATGCCTCAGCCACCATTATCTCAAGTTATTGTTATGAAATTGTTTAAAGATTTGGTATAAACAATATCTGATCCACGTGCTCCACGTGTTAACAAAACAGGCTCTTCTTTAATCAAAGTTGAAGCTTTATAAGAGAAACTATACTTAGTCGGAGGTTTAAAACTTTTCCCTGGTATTAATTTAGTTTTATTTAACTGTTTAACAGCAATTTTAAGCGTGTTCTAGAATATTTTTACATCGGCGGAATTTGTTTATTAGGGGTGAGAGTTCTTGAACTTTCTGCGAATCATCAGCTGGTACGAAGTATCGATAGTCTGGGCGGTCAATTTAAAAAGCAAAACTATACTGATAGTTGTTACATTTGGGTTTCTTCATAGTATCTATTGCTACTTTAAATTAACTTCGGTAAAAACCTGAAAAAAAATGTTCTTTCAAAATTAGTTTCTATCAGTACAAAAAAAATTATATTTAGGATAACTGAAACGTCTGTTAGATTAGAAGAAAGTACTTTATAAACTAAATGTGTTGTAATGTAGACTAATTGTAGGCTAATTCCAAATAATAATTCTCATTGGAGAATTTGGAAACAATTTAAATTGGCTGAAAGTTTGGTATTAAAAATACCAAGTGCCATAATTTCCTTACCCAACACTTTGTTATGGCGGCATATTCAAACTCAGTCAATAAGCAGCTAAATAAAAACAAAGGCATTATTTTTAGCCTTACATTAGCTATATTCGCCCTGCACCGATTAGCGCTGCACTCAATTTCACATATTTAGACGGATTTACATCATTGCCCAAGTCGCGACGGCGCCAGTACGCAAGTTCATGTTTCAATTAAATCGGTTTTAAAAATAGGTATCCGCCGCACTTGAATATTTACATAAGTCCCATGCGGCGGACTCGTGGAATGGTCGAATTTTGTTTTCTGAGTATTTGTTATTGGGGGAGTGCGCGGGGCGGAAAGGAATTACCTGTGATAGAGCGCAGCTTTTTTTTCTGCAATTACCAGAACACACAATGACTAACACACCGCCGAAGATAGCTTCGGAAAGCTCAGTGGTATTTTATTTTTTACGTCTTAGCCGCCGCCGTACCTTCTAAATTTAAATTTCACGGTCAAGGTCGTCGATTGCCGCCGCTATCGGAGAACGCGATGGGTTTCAGAGGGGGTGGGACATCGACATCCAAAAGGCAAAACACCCCACAAAGCGCAGTACAGTTGCTGGCGGAGAAACAAAAGAAATCGTATCTGCCAGATACTTTGTATATTCCGGCGAAACCTGATAGCACAAGATGCGATAAAGGGTACCAGTGCCATTTAATTGCGATGTGTGGGGTTATCTGAGGATACTTATCTTCGACCGGAATCTGATTGAGTTCAAGGTTGCCCGGGCCAAACAGATCTGACGATAAGGGTGGTATTTCCCGTTACCAACAAAATTGGGCTTCAAATCTGCTAGGTTCTTTTTTGGTAATTTAATTAGTTTGTTAAATGGGACTCTGTTGGACTTAGGAATACTATGCGTTTTTCTTTTGGGATTTAGACATACTGTTTTCTACTTAATATTAAAGTTTTGTTAGCTCTTGTTACCTTTAATTAGAATTCCTATTAATGGACGGAGGGTTCTTATTTGAACGTAATGGTATATAAACTAAAATAAAAACTTTAATAAAATATGAATGGAAAAATTATAAATTCTTTGTGAAAGTATAACTAAGATAAAAAATGTATCCTTAATTTAGAGCTTGATTTACTTTTTATTCTGTATTGTAAACTATAAAGGTTAATAACTTTCAAACAAAAAAGTTTGTTGCTTGCCTTAAAAAAGTCAAAGTATATAAATTATTAAGAAGAGCTTTTTAACGGTTTTTTCTCCTCGTTACTCTTAAATACGTTTAAATTTTTCATTCCACCACAGAATAAAACAGAGAAGAAAGCTTTCGTTCGATTTTCTCTTCATAGAAAGATACTCTTAGATTCCAATTTCGTAGTATCTCTTGAGACTCTCGAACGTTTAGTTTTTCTGTTACTCTTGGCTTAGTCATCAGCCTAAAAGTTTCTGCCATGTGCCATTTTGGCGCGATTGTGCCACTCTCTCCCTCTTTTTCTGTGGTGCACTCTCTTTCACGTCGCCGTTGCATGGCCAAGTGCACATTGCATTCAAATGAAGTCGAATCGAATCCAGTGAATTGAAGCCGGCACGCGGCTTCCAAGTGGACGTCATCATGACCCAAAACGGCAGCTCTTTTTACTTTATTTTTATCTCCATGCCAAGTTGCCAAGTTGCACGTCAACCATGAATAATGCAGATGCAGATACTCCATACAGGCAAACAATAAGTACAGATGCAAACAAGGATTTCAAATACGCAAATGGCTAAAGTCGAAACTTGAACAAAAAGTGAATGAGAACCAATGAATCAAAGGAAAGCCCAATAAGAAATAGCAGACGAATTAATAAAATATTAAAAGTCTTTTAAAAAGCAATTTTTTTTCTGGTTGAATGTTTTCCAAAGATTACATTGCGGAAAACTTAAAGACCTTTAAAAAAAAACCATAAAATATTATTATTACATTTTCAAAAATTGTACAACAATTTGGAAAATTATAAAGTATAAACAACAGTTGTCTGTTGATGTAATTCATGTAATCTGTAATTTGTAAAATAATTTAGCTTTACTGATACTTTAATTAGCTATTATCGATATTTTAACTAAGGTCTTAACAATGTTTACTCAATAAGCAATGAGGCAAGCAAAACAAAAATTGTTAAAAACTTTCCATTAAAAAATAAGTGTTCTTGTATGATAATGTGAAAGAACGGTCGAACTTGTTAAAAGTCATAAGATATTTAAAGCTATGTATAAGGGAGCAAAATTGTAAAATCTATTTCTGAAGGGCATTCAAAAGTTCGACTAGAATCGTTTATTATTCAAGTCTTGCTTTTCAGTTGCTTAACTGGTCTATATAAATAATTTGAAGCTGAAGTTCTAAACACAAAACAGTTGCTCTGTCTCTATTTATATTTATTTATATCTGTTTTGGTGGGTTTAATTGCATTTCGGTTAATTTATATTTTTTAATTTTTAACTTTTTTAATGTTCCTATTTTGCCTGTTTTGCTTGCAGGCCAGCCATTCAAGGTCGTTCGGGTTTTGTTTCAATATATTTGTGTTTTCTTTTTTCAAACGGTGTGCTTGTGTGCTTTTGTTATGGCAAATAAATGCAAATAAATATAATTTGTTTTAGCATTTATTTTTACCTGTTGCCCAGCGCTCGCCTGAAATAATTTAATTGCTGTGACATAAAGACGGCTCCAGTTGCTCAAACATTCGGATACTCGCTTATTGTGCTGCCAGTTATATTTTCTGATTTTCTCCCCCCTCTTTTCATTCATCCGCGGAATTGATGTCAGTGGGTTTCCATGTCTCCGGCGCCGGCGCAACATTTTCAGCTTCAAATCAGTTTTCACTTTCGCGCCGCAACTTTCACAAAACTGACAGCCCCACTCGCTGAGTACCCCTAATGCCCAGAGGCGGCTGCAAGGGGCTGACTTTGAGTTCGAGGTCAGCGGTTAGTTGGAGATCAATTTTAAATGTGCGAGTTTTTAAATATGTCTTAAAATAAGTAGTATGTTGAACTATATGAGATCTGCGACCACCAAACTATTTACTCCTGTCGCCGCCTGTTGCATTCAACTGTTTTCCTTTTCGTTTCAGCTTTCGCTTGGAGTCGATGATTGAATTTGTTTTACTGTCGCATTTTGCAGTTTAGTTGTCTTCAGTTTTAAAAGTGGAACAAATATTAGCTTTTTCGTGCTTCTATAATATAATTGTAACCCCTTTCATTAGTTGGAATAAGAAGATTTTGAAAAATGTAGATCACAGGTCTGTAAGTTGGGACAGTCTACTTTCTGAAAAATTTGGGCTAGGTATATCGACTTTTAAAAGTGTCCCAACATACAAACAAAATTTTTGGCAAATTTAAAAAAAAATGTATTTTTCTGCCCAAAGGAAAAACATTTGTGTTGTTGGTTTATTTTGTGTGTGAAGTAATAACGCGAATGAGCGAATGACAGTGCAAAAATCAAAAGTTACCCAACCTAAACACCTCTACCTTATTAAATATTTTAAAATACCTTCAGTTAATCATAAAATTATTTTTTCTACAATTTATAATTTGTTTTCTTAAACTTTGGAACTAACAAACGTTTTGTAGGGGACAATTTTTGAAAGTAAAAATATAAGAATATTATTTTTTACAGTAAAATCTTAAAACTAACTTAACTTGAGAATTGAATAAAATTTAGAAAATATTAATACTTTTTCAGTGACTTCAGTGAGACATTATAATATTTAATAAAAAAAGGTATCAGATGTTATGACTTTATGTTAATTAATCGGAAAACTCAAAACAAAACACTTATTTAACCAACAGCCAGCCTGCCCACGCATATTTCGCCTTGAGTCATGCTTTGATTTGACCTTGCCCGTCTATTAGGAGCCATAATTTCTTGTTTGCCATTCGAGATGGTTAAACTGCTTGATAAGTTTTCATACTTCTCTGTGTGCTGGCTGTTGACTAAAATGCCACACAACGCATGCTAAAAAGTTCTACCGAAATTAATTTATTTCGCACTTAATTATTCAGCGCGAGCAACACAGAGACGCGCTGACCTTGGGCAGCCTCCCCCCGAACCGCCGCCTCACCCCCCGCCCACTCCCCCAGCGGCTACTCGTTTCTGGTTGCGATCAAATAACGACTGCGAAAGCAAAAAAATCAAATAAAAAAGGCAGAGGCAAAATTTGATCATACTCGGACATCTATTACCCAGAACCACAATCGCTGAACGGCTAACAACAATGTAAAGATTTGAGTGACAAAACAATTTTTCGAAAATAGTTTTGGTTCTTGGGATGGGATCATTTAAATAGGAATACCATGAAATGAATGCGCAATTGGCTAAAAGGTGCTGACTGCAGGCAAATATTTAAGCATCATGTGACATAACAAAATGATGAGCCAAGCACATTTGGGGAAAAAAAGATAATACTGTAGCTCACAGTTCTAGAACAATAAAGAAACGAATTGAAAAAAAAACAAGTAAATACTTTTAATTTTAACGATTGTTTGAAGATTTTACCATGAGAAATGATTAAATCTAAGCAGTTAAATCTATGTTAGGTGTAAAAAAATTGCGTATCTTTAATATTTTTGTACTTAAAAGATTTTGAAAACTAAATATTTACAAATACTTACTATTAAAATGAATTACTCCCACAAGCTTTACTTGCAATCAGAAACTATGATAGCTGTTTAAAGTGTATCAAAAGTTTTAGGTGCAAAATAAGGGGTGAAACATTTTAAAAAGTAAAACGCTTCATACAAATTTAATTTTACTTTGCATTTTTAAAAGTTTTCATTTTTATTTTTAAAACGTTTTTATATGAAAACGGCACCTAAAACTTTGTATAATTTTCTCTAATATATAATATATACTCTAATATATAAATCAACTGGGGTCTAATTTATTTTCCCCCCTCATTTTAATTCTATGATCTAAGGTTTAGTCATAACGGATTACGCATTTCAGCCCTGTAAATCCCATTCCAGTATAAACTTGGCAAATTACCTAAGCACAATTTCCTACTAACTTTTTAATGGCATTTTCGTTGTTGGCTTTTTTGTTGATGTTATTCCTTTTGAAAATTTCACACTTGCAGAAATGCAAGCTCATTTTGTGTCATAATATACATGTGGACGCATATATCCACCTGCTAGTAGGACTGCTTCCCCTCCGAAGCTTGTTTTTTTCGCTGTTGTTCTAAGGCAGAATTCTCATGTCGACCTTGGGCAATTATTGCTTATTAATACTGTTGCCGTGGTTGCTATTTCGTTTTTATAGCTTTTTGTCCGTCGCGCTTCATTCCTGTTTCTCGGCCACTTGTTCTTTTTTTCCATGTTCGATTTGGCGCGCGCCGAAAGTCGTTCATCACAGCACTTTTCGAATTAGAAACTATTTATTGAATTAATCAATTTGAGGTGCACACGTGTCGATGCTTGTGTGAGAGGTCTACCGAACTGCGAATCAAATAATTTCGATTGGAAAACAACAAAACGTGCACTTTGGAGCATATAGCATTTGAGATTATACCTACGTATATATTTCGATCGATAACACTGTGTTGCAGGAACAAGTTACCTTGATGAATGGATACGGATATTAAATAAATAAAGTTTCAATTTTGTAACACAGTGCAATCAATGAATTGAAGCAATCAGTATTGTAAGAGTTTTCTGCCGGACAAGGGGCGAAAAATCCTTGAACTCGGCATAAGCTAATTTTTCTCTGGGCGATATGTAAATAAAATTAAGTTAAATGGAACGAAAGCAAAATGCAACAAGTACAGCGAGAAGGCCTACAATACCTTGTATAGCTAAATATAAAAATATACTCGGCAGCCAAGCGCGAAATGAATCTACCAACGTAAGTAATATTATAGTAGAAATAGTAATATAAATAGAACTTGTTATTTGAAATTAAATTTAAGAATTGACGGATTTTTAAAAAATACAGTTAGAATACAGTTTCAGCGAAAAGATAATGTTCTAAAAATTATAATAACTATAAATATATTTTAATTTCCCATAGACCAATATACCTCGTACATTTCTGAAGGGTCTAATGGGTATGCGCGAAATGAAAGTACTAAAGTAAGTAATATTTATTAAACATAAAATAGAACTTGTTATTTGAAATTTTTTTAAAAATACAGTTAAAATACAGTTTCAGCGACAAGATAATATTCTAAAAATTAAAATAAATATAAATATATTTTAATTTCCCATAGACCAATATACCCCGAACCTTTCTTAAGGGTCTAATGGGTATGCGTTTAACTTGTGCAAGTTACAATCGGTTCAAATTCAAGGGTGTCCGGACGCGATTTGCATGGCACTCGCAGGTATCAATAAAAATGGCTACAATAAAAAGGTTTCGTATAGATTGTAAATATATTTGCGTTATTTGTATTATAATTAATGGAAATTGAATTGCATATTAATAAGTGCCTTTTTTGCATTCCAGCTGAATCAGACGAAAGCTACGTCAGATCTACCGCTCTCGCTCTTCTGATATGTCCCCGTCTCTATCCCTCCGCTGTTTCCGTCTCTTTCTGGGCGATGTCCCTCCTGTTTTTGCCCCGTGCATTGTGAGTTATTTGCGTCGCCGCCAGCGTTTTCGAGTTTAGCGGCCTGTCGCGCTTTCAAGGACGCCTCGCTTTGTTTTGTTATTGTCTGGAGTAACTCGGTACCTTATAAAATAACAACAAAAATATAAATGTAAGAAACAACAACAGAGAGTGCATTGAAATCAGTGTCATGCATTGACTCGGAATTTTTAATACATTTTTTCTACCAAATGTACTCGAACTTTGCATTCAGCTTAGTCTTCGTGTTTTATTTTCCAATTTTATTTTCACTTTGCTGAATTACTTCGCGTCGCATGTTTTTGCCCCGTACCATATTTACTTAGAATTTTACGGGCAAACTGATTTATTTGGCAAAATATTTGCAAATAACAACAGCCCAAGCAACAAGGTGAAGGTCGGCATGGAAAGTCCCCCGTCCCGGCACCAGCAACACATTTCTATTTATCTAATTAACAAAATTAAAATCAACAAATGCCACACTGAATATTAAGCGATAATTTAGCAAACAGCAGCCCCGCAAACAGAGCTCGCACACAAAACCACCTCGAAAACAGCTTTGAAAAGAAAGAAGCAAATAGGGAACAAAGTGAGGCTCAAAATTCGGGTTTATGGTCAAGGTCAAGGACGCGTCATGACAATCAGAAATATAAGTAAGCGAGTACAATGAATAAGCGAAGTGAAATAAAATCAAACTGATTATGGGGCAGACTGACAGAATGTCGAAAGCGAACGATAATTATGGAACGAAAGCTGAAAGAAAGCAGTGTGGGAAACATTTGGGGGAGAAGAATAATATTCTGAGCTCTCAAGTTCCGAAAACATTTTATGATAAAAAGTTAATATTCACTCCTTTTAATTCTTACGAATATAAAATTATCATACAACATTACTTTTAATAACTAAATGGTTTTTTTAACAGTTATTTTTAGTATAAAATTTGTTTAAACTTTATATGGATTTAGTATATACAGTTAGTAAAATGATACAATATTGAAGGTTTAGTTCGGAATCTTTTAATACCATTTTCAATATAAGAAGAACATCTCCATTAACTTTTATAAATTCAAAGTTTTTCAGCGTTTTGTATTCTAATATAGAATTTTAAGTAGATTTGGAATAGTACCATAAAGTCACGACTCACGGGTATTGCTCATAGACTTTAAGATGCGAACTTGACATTTTCCAGATCAGATACCATAACATCGAAGAAGACTAGGCCGTGGCTATTCTCCATTTAAGCCAATTTATCACGGCGCCAACGTGCGACAGATAGAGATGGAGGCATAATGTTTGAGAGAGAGGGGGATATTCGCTCGTTTCCAATCACATCGACTCATAAAATAAAAGATCTGAATAATCAACGCTGGGGGCTCGCTCGTGCTTTTAATTAATGAGCTGAACTTGGATGGCGGTGAGTAGTTTTTGTTTCGGGCTTTGTTTTATTTATTTTTCCAAAGCCGTTGCAAAGCGGAAGCCGAAAACGCTCGACCAGCAGTGGTGGTTATCGTTTATCGCAATCGCCGATCTGTTTTGGCGTTTTTTGGCGCCAAGGGAAGTGGGCGCTGTTGGGGGCGGGGGCACATTCTACTGGGGGCTTAATTGAAAGTGCAGACAGCGCCGAGTAAAGAGCAAATTCTAAAATAAAATCCAGCAGCGAGACACAGTAAAAAGACATTAAAATGTATACAAAAGAAAAAGCAAAAAACAACAAAATCAACAAATACAAAAGGAGGCAAAGGCAGAAACAACAAAAATCAAATACTCTGTTCAAGGTTAGGTTATCACATTGCCAAGATCAAGGTTACGTTTTTTCTTTATTCTTTTTTTTGTGAGACGGACGTTTGCCAGTCGGTAGGTGTGTGAGTGTGATTGTGCGTCTGTGGGTGTGCGTATCTGTGTGTGCACTGGTTGCCGTGCCAGACAGAACGTCGATAAATTTGCGAACCAGCAAAAAGCTTCTGAAGTAAAAAACTGGCTCAGACTCGGGCAATAATTATAATTGGCTGCTGCTCTTTGATGGCCTCTTGTCAGGGGATTTTTACGATTTGCACTTGGCCTATTATTATGTTCTATAGATTTGTCTTTTCAATGATTTTTCCAGGAAAATTCATAAAAAGCACTCAGGAACAACAAAATATATCATATCATTTAATAAACAAACTATACAATTATTTTGTGTACAATTTTGAATGTTTAACTTACACATTGTACATATCAGGTTGACGGCTGGGTTTTTTTTTTAATATTAGCAAAAGTTATTAATAAATGTTCATATTATTATATCAATTCCCTAGGTTGATGAAAATACGTTTTCGTTTAAAATATCCCAAATAAACCAAAATAAATATTTGAAATATTGATTTTTACTCAATGTTAAAATCTTATCAAGCAATTGTTATTTGTTTTTCAAATTGAGCTGATTTAAATTTTGTTTAATATTTCATCATAAACAAATGTATGATATAGATTGTATATAATCACAATGTTTTCATAACATTACAAAATTCATTTTTGCTTTTGAATCCAAATATTTTTAATTTTATAACAAAATAAATAAACAAACACAAATATAAACAGCTTGTAGAAATAATTTTTTACTTTGTTTTTCACCTTTTAGCTGAGAATGAACCATGTGTATATTTGTTGCAAATTAGGCCTATTAGATTACTTGTATATGAACAAAATTAATTCTAGAAAATACAAAACTTTAGAAAAAAGAAACACTTACTTGTCCAATGGAATTATTAAAGCTAACTTTATTTAAAATATAAAATTATATTAGTTTATCTTAACAGACCATGCAAAACTATTATAATAATTTAGTTAGATAATCTCCAACGAATTTGGCAAGTCGAATCACTGTTAGTAAATCACTTAGCGCTATTTGCCGATTGTGTTGACTCTTTTCGACGGTTAATAAACAATCTTCGACGCTTCAGTTGTGATTAATTGGTGGATTCGTTCAGGAAGTTGGTCGCGATCGATGGGCTGGCCCCACATCTGAATCTAAGGCTGTCACTTGTCATTGGGGGCCGAGGAAAAATGAAACTGAAATCGGAATCGGAATCGTAAATCGCGCTGATAAACAAATAAGCGACTCGAAATCGGAAGTGGCGGCATAACGGTGTATCGTGCATATCCATATGAATGAATGGCCAATCCAAAAGCGAATCATTGAGATATGCGAAGGAAAACTGGTTCCGATCAGATCGGATCGGAATGGACTCGGGGGTCGGCCGTGATTCGTTTATGCGGGCGACTCTCAAAAACTTCTGAGCTTGATTTTCCAATTTCGGCCAGCCTTTTCAGCTGATCTGGCCGCTCAAGTTCAAGCGCCCAACCCAAATCCGTCGGATCTCCGAAGCGCCGAAAGCAATCGCAGTTGGACAGCAGCAGATAGATGCCAGATAGACGGATGGACATAAAGACCGAGGGACAGACCTAAGGTCAGTCGGAATGAAACCGAAATTGCTGCGGCTGTTTAGCAACGCCCAGATCCAAATATTGACGCTCTAAATACCCGCAGAGCCCTCGCAGTGCGGAAAAACCTTCGACGACACCTTGACTTCAATTTTCGGTGCGCCGTTGTTTGCCGTTGCTCTTGGTTGTTGGCAAAGTTGTTGCTGCACGTATTGTTGTTGTCGTCGGATGTATGTAGTTGTTTGCGGCAGTTTGTTTTCTTCTGCCGAACTCGTGGACCCACCAAACTTGACCCAATTCCGCAGCGCTCTTCATTGTGCGGCCTTAAATGCCCCAAATATGTGACCCTGACCCAAGTCTGGATCGGACTATTGAGCTGGGAATGTATACATGTCGGGATCTAGAGAGGTTTTACTTGGCGTATATAAATCATTATGAACCGGGGCTGTAATACAAGCGGAAAAACTAAAGAATAAACCACAAAGAACACAATTTTTGCACATTTAGAATGTTGAAAATTTTTTATTTTATATTTTGCCAAAAGGAAATAGATAAAAATACATAATATACCATTTACTAAAACAAATTAAGTGTATTTATTAAAATAAGTATTGTCAAAAAATTCAAATCAATATTTAACTGCAAAATAAAATAGTTTCCCCTTGAATATTATGGTTAACAAACCGACCTTTAACTTAATTTCCTGCTGTACAGTAATCGAATATCTTTTTCATTAAAGAACCGCAGATCAGATTTCCACTCATTTCCTGCCAGAATCGCTGACCATCTTGTCCTCTGTCCTGAAATTGCCATCTCAGCTTGGGGTTTCCAGGGAGAGCGATCCGATTCGATCGGTTGAGATCAACAAACCGCTGGCGTTCATTCCACTCAGCTGTTGTAAACAAGAGTTGACAACTCCGAGCGGCAGCCGAGGGCTAACCGTGTTTATTATTATTTTATTATTACCGCCAAGTGGCCGATAAGGGGCCGATGAAATGGCAAAACAAAAATCTGCAGTAAACAGAAATCCGCGGGCTAACCAATAATAAACAAAGGGAGCCCCGGCTCCCTGGGGAGTCAATGGACCAACACGAGATGAATTAGCTCCTCGGGCACAAAGAAAATAGAATCTATTTATGGCAGCTGGAAGAACGGGTTCATTGCCTGCCTTTAATTCCAGATTAAGCCGTAAGGCTGAAATCTGCATGGGACAGAAGAATTGTGGGGGAAGGAAGGGATCCCAGATACCAGATACCAGATACCCGATGCCAGATCCCAGATCCCAACTGTCTGTCCCTGTAATTGCCCGAATTATTCTCATCTCTCCGCTGAAAGGGAACGTGATGTGCATTCGAGACGAACTCATCCCAAACGCAACTGTTGAAGTGCTGAGCTGTTTTCATAACTCATCGCAAAGCGGCCGTAAATCACGCACCGAAAAAAATACCCCCCGGAGGACACCAAATGCAGAGTACCAAAGAAGAGGATTCGGCAAGATGTCTTTATACGATATCCTAGCCGATTCGTGCCAAGGCCAAGAGTCTCATGTCTCACCGCTGAAATTCCTGGGTCTTTTGTTTTGAGAAACTTTCTTAAAAAAGCAAATGTTGAGGTACTTAAATATTTTGGTTTTACTTTTCAATGTTACTTGTGATCATCACTATATCCAACAATTAGTTCGAGAATTTGTTGGAAATGCCTAAACCTATCTGATGTCTTCGAATTTCCAATATACGATTACGAGTCTATGCAGACATATGATACAAAGACGGAGAATCTGACCACACGTACTCCACGCACTTCTGGTCTCCAAGGACAAGTTGATTGAGTCGCCAACGTATTTCCGGCATTCTTTTGTCTTTTCGCTGCACTTATTAGCCGCTTCCTCTGCAGCATGCCCAAAAGCGAGAACATCCAATGCAGCCGCAGACAAAAGAAAAAGAAAGATCTTGGAAAATCAGAGGAGAAGAGCAGCTGGCAGACCCTGAACTTTGTCGCTGACGCTGGCACTGCAATTCCCCATATTTCTTTCCCAGATTCCCTTTATTCTTTGTCGCCGCTGCACTTGAAAGTTTGCTTTGGTCCCCGGTCTTATGTATATTGTGTTTTGCCTTGAATTCAGCGAGGGAATCAGAGACCAGCGATTAAATGCATTATCAGGGATGTGAGCAAGTCGTGAGATATTTAATTTCTCGTGGAGTTTTGTTTTTTAACAAATATGTAAAAAAATTAGCCTTGTCTCAATATGTTCCATTAGATATAGGATATAGGATAGGATATAAGATATATTATATTTTTTTTTTTAAATTCGATTGATAGGCTTAGCCTTATTTAGTTTAACCAAAACCGTAATGTCGTGCCACGATCGCATCTCGAATACCCCTAGTCCATTAGCATTAACCGCAGAAGTTGAGGTCCCCGGGGATGTCGAGAACCGCACCCTTGAACCGCCCATTGACCGCTTAATTAGGGCGAGTAAGTACTTTGTTCCGTCATGATCGCGAGTGCCAGCTTCCTCCGGAGATCCCGCCCCACGCTTTATGGAGTACAATGCCCGAAACGATCGGAATCTCGATGGTCTTCCATCGGTCTATGACCTGACACGAGCGTCAACATTTTTAATTGTGCTCTGCATATCATTTGATATTAAATGCATGCCCATACATATACGCGGTACAAAGAACTCATTTATATACATGCATCGCTCTTTTTTGTTTGCCCCTGATTAATTTCAACTCGATGATTAAGCTTCCATATATGCGCAAACTTTGCCCATTGCTCATATTCATACGCGGTGAACGGGTTTTTAAGAGGCTTTGCTGTCTAGGACAACCAGAGGTGCTGAGGTTTTTCCAGGGGGTTGGTTCAGTGACTCACGCCCTTATCTTCCTTTTATGTTTCCCTAAGACTTTGGCTTGAAAAGGCAAGGCAATTCAAAGATTTTTCTGGCATTACTTTTGTTCAAACTTAATTCTTTTCAAAGACGTAAGCAGCTTGGCAAATAAAATGAATGGAATGTCGAATTATAAATTGAATATTCTGTCAGCTTCATGAAATCGTAGAAAAGTTTATAACTGATATAATATTTTTGCAAAAGTTATAAAGAAATTTCCTGCGAATTGCTGACGAGAATAAATTTTATTCGAAAAAGTTAGAAAAATCAGGAAATGTTATGTTAATTGCTATAACTTTATTCTGCTCATTTTATGTTAACTTCATTATTTCTAAATTATCAACAAAGTGAGTTGGACAGAAATAAGTTCAATAGAAACCATTCGAGTTCTACATAAATTCGTTATTTCTTCAATTTGCTGGTTTCATACGCTCTACTTAACTGAATATATTTTGTTTTCGGATTCCTCAGTACAGTTTCTTGTTATTTAGCACCTGTTATTTTTTCGTTTCGGCCTCTCTGCAAACAGAAACCACCAACACACCCACTAAAACCCCCCAGTCGACTCTAGGGGGCGGTGGAATTTCTCCGAGCTGCCCAAGTGGTTCCCCCAGAAGTGGCGCTTAACTAATTTGATTCATTCTTATTACGCAGTCAGCGCTCGACTGCACTTGACCCTCAGCAATTTGCGTCAATGTCAACGCCCACCCCCCAATTTCCCACCTCCTGGGCATCGACGGGCTGCTAGGGTGGGCAATTACCGTTGTGGGGGCAACGATTGCCACGATTGCTGGCTGCAGCAATGACCTTGAACATCCAGAGCCAAACGAATGACCTTTCAATGCATACAGGCGCACTCTCCCTGTCTCTTTCTAGGGTTCTATCCAACTGAACCTGTTACTAAAAATAAGCTCGATGGAAAAGCTCGCCGGCTGAAGGTCAAAAAATCCACCCGGCAGTAGATGTCGACCCTCCCCCATTTCTGTTGAGTGGGGCACATGCAACGGCCGCGTGCGCAAGTTCAAGTGCAAGGACTATTGCACCATGCACCCCCCTTTTCCCACCCTCTCGGCGAGCTGTGACCTTGCCGTACACCTCGCTGCATTGACGTACCGGCCACGGTCACGGCCATGGCCATCATCGTTGTGAACTGTGGTGGCTCTATAGCCAACGAAAAATAGCTGAATCATATTCCTTTTGGTTTAATAAAGAATCCAAAGGCTTGTCAAATTTGAAATTATTATCTTGTCTCGGCCTTGTTTCAAAACTTTGTCAAATTATGTCCAAGGAAGATAATTGTGGAAATTTATTAAGTTTAGATGTCTGTAAGTTGGTATGCTCCGCAAGTGGGGACTTTCTTATTTTTTGTTTTTTTTAATGTTTTTTAGTGACAAAGTTTTTAGTAAAATAATAAGCCAGGCTTAAGCCTGATTAAAGCTGTGATAGTCGAAGGTATCACAAAAATCTATTTCAACCAGAGACGGTAGTAGTGCTGCCATTTCTAGACCTTTTCAGGACAAATCTGTTAAGGATTTGGTAGATCTAGCCGGAAAAGCTCCATTAAACCCTTAGTTTCCAAATCTATCCCTATATCAAGTAAACTGTATTTAAAAAAAAATTGTATTCGGATTATTATGCGTTTTATTCCACATCTGTTCATTTTTTGTTGCAAGCACTGAACGGATTTTGGTTAAAAAATTTTTTAATTTTTTCAAAATTCTAAAAAAAACCAATAACATACTAAAGACACTTTGAGTGTGTAAGCATGGCCACCTTTTTAGATAGGAAAAGGAAAATATTTCCCAATTTTCAGAAAACTGTTCCAAACTAGTCTATTTTGGCAATTTTTACAACAAATGTTTTTGTGTTTCGCAAAAAAAAATCGTTTTAAAGAAAGACTACAAGAAAAAATAGTGGAGGAAAATAATTAATAAAATTGTTATATTTCAAGTTAATTTGTCTTGACAAGAGCCAAATTGGAAGCACTGAATACAAGCTGTGTGGGTATTGTCGTCCCCAGGCCCCAAGTCACTGCTCGTCCACCCCACCCACATTTCGCAGCCTTTCGACTACCTCTTACATCATCCCCGCCCCCATTTTCTAACGGAATTCTAAGCCGGCCGGCCGCTTTGGGAAAACTTTCTCATGGTCACCGCGGCCGGCTGCGAACTATTTTTAAACATTTCCCCTGCCCATTTACCACCTCCGCTCACAAAGCTGCGGTTATCAACGTCACTTGGCCAACTTGGGCAATTTATTTGATTTTAATTGAAACCTAACAGGCTTTTCGGGGAAACTCTGTTGAATTAATGGTTCGAGTTGTCTCAGAGGAGTTAGGTGTGATGGAATTTGAGGGACTCTTGGGTGGTGGGAAATGCCTAATTAATTATTTATTCTATACATTGAACAAGAGGGAAAAACGTAGAAATTTAAATTATTCAAATATAATTTATAAAAGAATCTTTTAGTGATACCAACAACTGATTCCAATGGCACCATTTCTCAACAACTTTTCAACCAAGGCCACTATTAGGCCAATAAAGTGAGAGACAGTCCTTGTATTTCGCCCCCTACCCACGCTTTACCTTCCCACCAATCTCGAGCACTTATTTCCGAGAAGACAAGTTAATAAAACAAACTTTGACGACGACACGTGGCTTAATTGCATTAAAGGAATATAACTTTGTTGGCATTTTCCACACCGGATTGATCCGCCCTCTCCCTCTCCGCTGGCGGTGATAAAAAGCAGCCAAAGCGTCGTCCTTTTGTTGACCTTTAACGATGCCAGAACCTGGGCGAGATGGGCGAAAGAGAGTCAAGCTGCTAAAAGAATCATTTAAAAATCAAATCAAAGTCACGCGCCGCAATGTAATCAACGGCCAGGAGGTGTGTGGGTGGGACAGAGAGGGGCTGCGGTACAAGGTCGAATGTCAGGCTGGCAGCAGGTGCGCAAGAAAGGTCCAGCTGCCCCCAACAATAAGCATCTCCACGCGCCGCAAAGTATGCAAAGACACCGGGGTTCGAGGTGTAAGTGTGTGTGAGTGGCTGGTGGTTCGGTGGGTGGGTGGTTGGCGGCATTGGGAATGTCAAAGCCAAGGCGAGAGAGAGACAGCAGCCTTTAACCTTGAACTTCACCGTTGCCAAGGCAGAAGCTTTCTGACGTCCCTCTCGCTTTTCAAGCTTTTACGCTAACCTTGCGATGAAAAGTCCTTGAGCGTAGTGTAATGTTAGTGGAAATTTTTTAACTCGCCTCCTGATGGGGGGATGAAAGCACCCCCGAAAAGCTTCCAGAAAAAAGAGAGCTCTCCCTTAAGGGGAGTGGCTTCTGCGAGAGCTTCGCTTGGGTTGACTGTACTTCGCTGACATTGGGGAGCTTTTGCCTTGGCATTGCACGCTTTTGAACTTTTACCTCGCCACCTCGCTCTTTCTGAGGGGTTGTTGGCTCTCTTTTGTACTCTGCGAAGGCCAAGCGGCAGGTTTGTTGCCATTTTCCGTGGGTGGCTGGCCTGGGTGGGGGCTGGAAAAGCTCAGTTTTCTGTTGCGCATTTCCAAAGTTCGTCATTAACCCCGGTCCCTTTCTCCCAACCGGGCACACGCAAATTCAATTTGTGTTTCGAAATAATTTGTTCTGAGCCAGCTTGCCTGGAAATGGAAACCCCTTAGAACTACAGCCTACTTATTAGGGTTTTGCCATGATAGAAAGCGACTCTTCATCAACTTTTTCTGAGAGCTACCCCTTCATAAGCTTGGGGTGGGGCTTGTTTTAATTAATTTAAAAACTTTACCTTTTCTAGAAATATTCTAGCTATAATACTTTCGCACAATTTTGTGCAGGCTTACACAAGTTGGCCTGTACTTCAAGCCATTTGCTAACCGATCTTTATGGCTCCGCGATGGGCTGATTTGTGAATGAACTTGCGGAAAAGCTGGAAATTTTGTTGGGACAGTCCGTGACTGGAAGCCAGGGTGCGGAAGTGGTGGCAAACCGAACCCCGGACCAAAGAAAACTTCCGGACAGGGCACAGGTCAACGTCGGGGCTGGCTATTTATAGGCCCTAGGCCCAACTCCCCTTTCTGGTATCTTTCCACCAGCTCGCTTTTATTTGCACTTGTCAACTTGTTTACTGCCCTGCTGGAAGTTTCTAATTATTACGAAAGCCGAACCACAAACTTCTTGTCACGCGAAAGGAAAAGCGCAACCTTGACCACGCATAACCTTGGGTAGTTGGCTGAATTTCAGGGTGTTTTGTACGGACTAGAGGCCCAACCGCCTCGAACTAGTTTGGAATAGTTAATAGCTTTTAGCGGGAAATTCTAACGATATCATAAGGCAGGTAAGAGCTTTTGGGGTTTTAACCAAGGGTTGATTAACCAATACAGAGTAAATTAAAAGAAGGATTTTCTTGTTTTTAATCCTTATATATAAACTAAGATCTGTTACTCAAGTTAACTCAAGTTATTTTTAACATTAAAGATTCTTTGAAGAATTGCTTTTCAAATATTACTTTTGAATTCAGATTAAAGCAATTAAGCTTATCAGTCAAGCAATTACTTCTGTAAATTTTAAGCATGGTTCGAAGCGTTAATCAATGTCAAGTTAACAGAAGCGATTTCTTAGCCATAAATCTGTCATCCTGCGTTGACTATTCAGCTGGATATCACTGCGCCAAGAAATCGCTACCAAAGACAGCAAGACAAACATTTACATAAGACGCTGCGATGTGGCATTAGCTTTTCCTGCTTTTCCATCCCCCCTCGGGTGAAAAGTTCGTCCGCATTTGTCGAGTATTATTTTTGGAAATTTGAACTTATTATCGATTCAATGTCAAGTGTTTGCCCTGAACTTCTGGCGCACTTGAGTGGATTCGGATTCGGGTTCCTTGCCATCGCCACCGAACTCACCCCATTTTCCAGCCTCCTCCTTCCAACACGTGTCCTGGCTTGGCGTTTCCGTATCCCGGTGGTGGGGCATGGAATGCGAGGAGCTGGCAATGGAATGGGACCGAGAACTGGGGACTGGGCTTGGATTTTCGGATGCTGCGCAGTTTGTTGTTGCCCCATCTTTCTCGGGGGTGGCGGTGACTTTCACCGCCCGCTCAACTTCAAGGTTAACTTCCGGTCCTGCTGGCCCCCCTCGACTTGCCCAATTTTCCTGTGCTTGTGCGGGCGCCACATTGTCCTGACGGAAGCATTATGTAATCTACTCCTACACAGAAGTCAGCGCCACCCGCCTCCTGTTTTTCCTGTTTTCCTGCTTCCTTGGGTTCGTTCAACTCGCGCTGCGGTCATAAATCTCTCTCATCGTTTTGCCCAGCGGATGGGACATCCTGCTGGGTCAACGACTGCTGGGTCGTTGCCTTCCCTATATGTCCTGTGCTCCTCCATCGGCCCTGTCCATTTTCCATTTTCCACACCCTATTTCACTTTACTTTTCCACTGATGATTACTTTGTGGCGTGCTGTTTGTCCCATTCCCCTCCTCATTTCGCTGCCATTAAATTGATGAATTAGCGTTTACATATTGGACAAAGCTTTCGAAAACCGCTACCACCGCCACTCACTCAATTCCATTTCCATTAAAATTATCTCTGCCATATCTATATTAGTTCTGGGTAAATATATATTGTATACATTTATGCAAATTGTTGAACTTTTACCCAAGTTTGGCTTGTAAATTTCATTTGGCCAGGATTTGACCTTTGGCTTGACAGCAAATTAACATATGGGGGCATTGGGTACAGATATCTGATGGCTAAGGGGCAGTCGAAAAATAAATTATTGTAATGGGAAATAAAATCACTATTTAAAATTAAATTTATATAACATTTAAGTGATCGAAAGTATTTTAAGGTTTTAAACAAATTAATTATAACTTGTATGCTTTGGATTGATCTTATACCTTCTTCATTTCATTTAATCTGTATCTAAAATGAAATTATATTTATTTTCTGTTTACCTCTACTCTAATTATAATTAATAATACATTTTATTGACCCTTACTTCTTAACTAGATCCTTGGAGTCATTAAGTGTCTTTCTTTTTGATAATTACCGTTAATTACAGGATGGAGATCTATTAATCAAAAACCAATATTTTTCCTAATGCTGGTCTATTTTTACTAAAATAACAAGCAAACATAAATATTTTACATTACTCCGACAAAGACAAAGAATATTTTCTGACCATATACACCAGTAAAATGCAAAGAGGTGGGGCCCGTGGCAGTGAAATTTCAATGTCAAAACCAGAATCGTATACCCCATTAGCGGGCCGATTCTAACCCAAAGGTCAGGGTGAGCAAATGGAAATAGAATCACAAATGGAAATCGAAACAAAGTATTGCTAAATGTTTACAGAAAGCGCTGAAATCGAATGGTGGAAGACCGCGCAATCAATGACCACATGGCACCTACTATTCTACCCCTCCCCACAGCTAATTGCGCTTCAATTGTTCTCCATCCCCCTCGAAATAGTTTTGGGTCATTTGCCTGACCCGTGAACACCGCTCGGCATATTTAGCAGTTCTGGGTGCGTCATCATTAGCGCAGCAATTGTTTCACTCGTAACTTGGGCGGACATTGGTCGCCGGTCAATGGTCATTGCTCTGCCCCCACCAAGAACCCCCAACCCCCCGCTCGGTTCCGCCCTTCAACTGCCCCCATCTCTGAATATGTAGTATAGCCACTGGGTATTAACGATTTGTCAGCTATTTTTCGCTGAACTTGAAACGGCGTCATGCATCGAAGACGTGCAGTGGTTTCTATACAATAATATACATAAATAGCTGAAACCTAAGCAGACAATTATTTTACTCTTTCTGATGGTATTCTAACTTGGGCAGAATTTGGCAGAATTTATGGATAAGAAAATTCTATTGAACAAAAAATATTCGTTAGCATTTGCCTTATTTGTATTGAAAATCATCGATTTTTTTTGAAAATCTATTTATAATATATGTAAAAAGGATTTTAAATACTTTATATAATCCGATGCCAGATATAGCTAAACACACATTTAATTCGTTTTTAATTTTTTTTAACTTTGGATGTAAAAGTGTTCTGAATGGTTTTAAAACTATTTTTCAATACATATTTATGTATTTGCTCAAACTAATTTTAAATGAGGAATCGTCCTTTTAAAATTTTCAGATTTATAAAATAATACAATTTTCAGATAGCTATTTTTTAAAAAGAGTAAAGCAAAATTTAAATTCTGATTCATTATACCCGTTACTCGTAGAGTAAAAGGGTATATTGTATTCGTGCAAAAGTATGTAACAGCTAGAAGGAAGCGTTTCCGACCCCATAAAGTATATATATTCTTGATCAGGATCACTAGCCGAGTCGATCTAGCCATGTCCGTCTGTCCGTCTGTCCGTCTGTCTGTCTGTCCGTCTGTCCGTATGAACGCTGAGATCTCGGAAACTATAAAAGCTAGAAGATTGGCATTTTGCATACAGATTCTAGGAGTTCCTACGCAGCGCAAGTTTGTTTCAAAAAGGTGCCACGCCCCCTCTAACGCCCACAATCGCTTATATACGATTTTAAAAATTTCAATATTTCGGAAAAGTAAAAATGCAGTTTTATTGTGTTTATCAATACCTATCGAAATGTAGAAGAAATTTTTCAAATTGGACCATTCGTTAAAAAGTTATTCGTGTTCAAAGTTTCTATCTCCATCTCCCTCGCACTCCCTTTACCTGAGTAACGGGTATCTGATTGTCGGGGCACCCGACTATAGCGTTCTCTCTTGTTTTTTTTATTACAAGCTGGTGTTTGTTTACTTGAAGTCTTCCCCGATTCCTTAAGCTCTTTGGTATACCCCAAGCCCCCTTTTTATACCCGTTACTCGTAGAGTAAAAGGGTATATTGTATTCGTGCAAAAGTATGTAACAGCTAGAAGGAAGCGTTTCCGACCCCATAAAGTATATATATTCTTGATCAGGATCACTAGCCGAGTCGATCTAGCCATGTCCGTCTGTCCGTCTGTCTGTCCGTCTGTCTGTCCGTCTGTCTGTCTGTATGAACGCTGAGATCTCGGAAACTATAAAAGCTAGAAGATTAGCGTTTTGCATGCAGATTCTAGGAGTTCCTACGCAGCGCAAGTTTGTTTCAAAAGGGTGCCACGCCCCCTCTAACGCCCACAATCGCTTATATACGATTTTAAAAATTTCAATATTTCGGAAAAGTAAAAATGCAGTTTTATTGTGTTTATCAATACCTATCGAAATGTAGAAGAAATTTTTCAAATCGGACCATTCGTTAAAAAGTTATGCGTGTTCAAAGTTTCTATCTCCATCTCCCTCGCACTCCCTTTACCTGAGTAACGGGTATCTGATTGTCGGGGCACCCGACTATAGCGTTCTCTCTTGTTATATAAAGAAACTTCCAGGAAATCAGTCCCGTTGACGCTGTCACATTTTGGATAATTGCTGAAACCTTGAAAAATCGGCCCAGCCAATCCGAGAGCGAATTACATAAAACTTGATTATGAAAAAAAAAAGCAGACTGTGCTTCGTATAACCAAATGGAAAAACAGTGAAGTGGAGTAGTTTAAAAAGAGACAAGGAAATTGTGAAGTAAACAGTTTCGCTGGGTTCTTGTCATGCGCTCGCTGTGTGGTTCCCACTTCCCGGGAATATGGCAAGCTTAACACTTGGTCAGTACGTTGGCCCATGGGCAGCGTGAGAAATGGGGAAGCAATTCGTTGCCGGGAACGATATGAAATGTGGGTCAAATTCAGTTTCATTAGAACTCGACAGTGTCGCCAGGCGATCAAGTTAGATAAGCAGGGGAACACAGATGGAGTATCCAAAGGAATAATTTTTCCGCGTTAAAGAAAGAGTAAATTCCGCTGAAAAAGTGAAACAGGTAAAAAGGGAACTCATTTTTATGAATGAAGAGAATTTATAGTTCCATTTTTTATGAAATTGCCCAGGCGAAACTGATAACAAGATCTAAAAAAGAACCTCCTTTTCTAGATGATTGTATTAGAAAACAATAAAAATTAGAAAACAACTGTTACTGATTACTAATTATTCAGTATTCCTTTACTAATCAAGGACATTCTTCGTTAGGAGAACAATCCCCTTTTCTTTCTGAAGGTTAACGGCCTGTTAACGGCAGCTTTAAGAGGTAAACTGATACTTTTTCGTCTCGCACATTTTGGTCTAATCCCGATGGGACCGTAGCTCCTGCACCATGACTTTTCAGGCATCTGTTGTCGCTTTTGTGGTCTCAATTGGCTTGTTATCCGATATCAGCCCCTGCCCTTTTCACCCTGCTTTTAAGGTTTTCTCCGTCGGCCGTTCACTGACCTCTTTCGGAGACCAGAGATCCGAAGAAAGTTTTTTTCCAAACAGAAAACAAGCGGCAACAGAAGCAACATGAATGCCAAGAAACTGTGAAGAGTGTTTCATAGAAAGATTATACATCATGATCGGCGCTTGATAAAGATCTTCATTAGTCTGGAAACACGGAGTCGGGCCCCAACTCCGAGTGCCGGTGACTGGGTGACCCCAATAGGCATTCAAATCTCTCGCTTTGCCTCCGCGGCCCAACTCTCACTTTTTTGCCGATCGCTGCTGTCGGTGAAAATCATTCAAATTCGGTATATATATGTTTGTCCAAGGGGGCAGTTCAACAAACCCCGGCGAACTCAATCCGGAGCAATGACACCTCGCCGGGCCCTACAATCCGTACTCAACCTCACTTTCTTTTACGTGCCCATGTCCATCCCTGTCTCCCCAAGATCTCCATCTCCCTTTCGCCTTCAGTGGGCATTTGTCATATGGAGCGGTTGCCGTTGTTGCAACATTTTTCACTTTCTTTTCGGTGATCGCCATTTAAATGACTTTCTTGTGCGATACCCTCTATCATACCAAATTTAATGTTTTCGTCAGCAGTCCGAATTAATTAAATTTCGAGTGTAAATCGAAAATGATTTTCCTATTTATTCTACTTTGAAATTTGAAACTGAAAGTAAGGTTAAATATCCCCTAAGTTGTGACGGTTTTAACAATTTAATTCAAATTTATAAAACTTATTGATGGAGCTGCCTGTTGAAATTAAGAATTTAACGTTTATAAAAAAATCAATTTCTAAATATTTAATTCGTTTTATAAATTATTGATTTTTAAAATCTAGTTTTGAATTTTTAAAATGTCTTTTATTCCATTTTTAAAATGTGTTTTATTCCATTTTAAAACAAGAGAGAACGCTATAGTCGGGTGCCCCGACAATCAGATACCCGTTACTCAGGTAAAGGGAGTGCGAGGGAGATGGAGATAGAAACTTTGAACACGCATAACTTTTTAACGAATGGTCCGATTTGAAAAATTTCTTCTACATTTCGTTAGGTATTGATAAACACAATAAAACTGCATTTTTACTTTTCCGAAATATTGAAATTTTTAAAATCGTATATAAGCGATTGTGGGCGTTAGAGGGGGCGTGGCACCCTTTTGAAACAAACTTGCGCTGCGTAGGAACTCCAAGAATCTTCATGCCAAATACCAATCGTCTAGCTTTTATAGTTTCCGAGATCTCAGCGTTCATACAGACAGACAGACGGACAGACAGCCGGACAGACAGACGGACAGACAGACGGACAGACAGACGGACAGACAGACGGACAGACGGACATGGCTAGATCGACTCGGCTAGTGATCCTGATCAAGAATATATATACTTTATGGGGTCGGAAACGCTTCCTTCTAGCTGTTACATACTTTTGCACGAATACAATATACCCTTTTACTCTACGAGTAACGGGTATAATTAAATTGATTAGTTTGGCATAATGAAGTTCTTCTTCTTCGTTTGTGTTCATCCTTTTCTGTTTACCAGTTCCGTTTGGAGGTGGGATCGGCCTGATATAGTTTTCTGATTTGTTTCTCTTCTCGGGACAGGTAATTGCCGGCAGCCACCTACCCAAAACGAGAGTTTGAACTTGCCACTGTTTGACAACACCCCTCTCCCTCTATCCAAAGAAAGGAAAAGAAAGTGTTGAACTTTCGTTGGCTATGTCTCAATTTCTTGTCGAGTTCGGTTTCATTTATTCGGTTCGTGCTTATTGTAGCAAACATTAAATTGCTTTTAATGGAGAGATGCAAAGATTTCGGCTTCAGTTATTTTCTATTTCGGGGAGTGTGGCCTGGCATGGAAAATGAAAGCGCGGAAAATTGTCTTCGACAGTTGATTGGATTGTTAATCGGCCTGGGATTAGTGCTGCACACGACAGCTGCCAGAACCCGAGCCTGGAACTTAATGTCGTTTTAAACGTTTTTAGTGTCTGGCTGGATGTCGGAGCCAGTGAACTTTTACTGCCGCTCATCGATGACCGCGAGGGTCATTAAGAAAGTGGCCGGCTGCTCTGGGATAATGCAGATCCGAGATCTGGGATAAGGGATCTCTGGGGCGATGCGCGGGGAACAGGATGTCGAGACATCTTCATTTCCGTATCGTTTTCTCGGTTTTTATGGCCATCCTTTTGGGTCAACAGCAGTTGCAGTTTTTATGCGCTTGCATAAATGCCTTTTTATTTGCGTTTTTGCCCGCCTGCTTGGTTGTTGGCCAAGTTAAACAACGTGTCACTGCAGTTTCTGGGTCAGCAACGAGTGAAAGTGACTACAATCCACAAGGTGCAATGCTTTTGCATAGCTAGTGAAAGGTGGGAGGGGTTGGGGATATTATGCGCAAGTAATTCATGCCGACAGGGGTACGACAATTACGAGATGGCTTCAATACATTAATAAACATTGCTTAAAATGCATTACAAAAGCGCAGATTAATATCAATAAATATATTTTAATTTTACTATTAAAAATCAATTTAATATCAGTTTAATTCGAAACCATTTTATTTAAGGTTAAAAGTTTTATATATAACATGAAGCAAAAGAAATGCAAGTATTTTTTAAGCAAATCAATATTTGTGTTTACATTTTCTAAAAAAATAAGAAAATGTAATTTCTCAATGAATAATCTAAAATCAAGTCATTTCACATGAAAGGTACATTTACAATTTTGATTTTATCACACATTCTTAAATAAGGTAATAAAATATATTTAAAAAAAATAATTTTATTTTGCCCAAAAGTTTTGCTAAAATACAAGTCAAATTGCTTTTTTAATTTTTTGGTAGAGTTGGTAAATTTTTTAATAAATTAATTTAAGGATTGTTCTTTTGAATTTCAGGTACTTTTTGTATCAGTCGTTTTTGTTTCTTTTTTGTGTTCCAGAAGAAACTCCCCGCTCAATCAAACATCTTAACTGCAGAACCTTTTTTAAACAAATTTTTTTGTAACTACAAATTGTTGAAGAATTGTTTGATTTCGTCTCAAAAAACCAATGTAGCCTCGTAAAAGCTTCCGCCTTGTAGGGTCTCAAGATATAATTTCTCTGATTTAGCATTTCGTACTTGGCTTCCTGTCAACCCCAGTCCACAGTCTAATTAACGGGAACGGGAGAAATGGAAGCACACTTTTACCGGGCGAATTACAAATTCTTGGTCTGCTTACTCCGCTCTCAAAGGGAGAAACAAAGGCGAAACGAAAGTAAATAACTCCCCGAGTAACACCAACCACTTCTGGCATAATTAACTCAATTAATGGCAAAGCCAAAAGTCGGCTGAAAAGAAACTTTTCTTTTCTTCTCCCTCTCGCTTTTTAGTCAAGAATTCTGCACCACTTTCCTTGGCTTCAAACTCCGAATTCGAGTTGGAAACGAGAGTTTCTTCGCTCGCCGTTAAACTTTTGAACTTTTGGAGCTGACAAAACGAGGTCAGCACAAATCACTCGAACTGAAAATTTCACTCTCATTATTGAGATGTCTATGGCTTTCATCAATTGTTGTCTAACAAATTGTCATTAATAATGATCGGACTTCTCTGCTCTGGCTGAAAAAAGCATTCAATATGGTTAAAAGTGAAAACCGTTGACAAAACGAAAGAAATTTGAAGAATTGTGGCCGGTAAAGTGAGGCAAAAAAAAGCACAAAAATAATAGAAGAAAGAAAGAAAGAAATACACTTTCGCTTTTGCTTTCAATTTCATTTCAAACGGCTGCTCTGCCATCTCTTTCTCTTTCTCCAGCTCTATCTCTTTCCTGCTCTGATTGCCTGTCGCGCATGCGTAGCAACTTAATGTGCGGCACGAGTGTTGACCAGCTCTTTATTTACCCATCACTCCCCTTAAAAACAGTATGAATATATCCAATCTATGTTGTGTGTAATGGGTAATGGACGCTGATTGGACGGCCTGGCCTGGTCGTTTGAAAAGTCAGCTAAATTTGTAATAGCAGCTCGGTTAAGATGGGTCATTGAACTGGTAAAATAATTTGAAAGAGCCAACCATCCGAAACATGAACACGAAATGAAGAAAATGAACATGAACATGTCGACTAAATTTATAGGGGTTGGTAAACATCGCGAGAATTGGTGCATTCGTGCAGTTGGGCTACAAAAAGTGCAGTTAAGAGTTTAATTTTAATCAACGGGCTCAATAAAAGAGTTGTAAAGTTGATTATCGATTCAAAAATTAAAAAAAATCTTTTTTAATGTCCAATTATAAAGTCAGTACTAGCATGTTATACGCAATTCTTATCTCATTGTTTTATTTTGAATCCCTTTGGAAATATCTTTGAAGCTTGAAGGTACTTTTTAAACTCCTGAAAATAATTTCCTTTCTCCACCATATTTTCCATCAACTACAGCATACCTTCTATTTCTATTTCGGCCAATCTTGGGAGGCTAGAGCTAGATTAACCGAGACCTTTAGTCTGAACTTGCCGAAATGGCAGGCACAACAAATTGTTTCATGTTCATGAACAGCGAGCGTTTCTGTACGCGTGTATTTGAGGTTAATTCGCATAATTCATTGCAAAGACCCTCGGCGGCAATTATGAGGTTATTCAAGCACACACACACGAGATCGCTTGTTGTTGGTTTGTCGCGCTCGCTGGGCATTGAGCTTGGCTCATGGGACATGGCCAACGGCGATGACTTGGCCCGGAGGAGCGGGCGCGGCGGAGGAGTGGGTGTTTGCCCGCCTCGAACGACACTTGCTAATTGTCTCTGACCTTTTTTTGGCATTTTTTTTCCAGTGGCAAGGCACGCCGGGCGCATAAAAAATCGCAGCCAAATCAGCGAAACTAAAAGGAAGTGCACGTACGCTGAAATTAAAATAACCGAAACTGAAGCCAAAAGTTGGCTCCTCAATTGGGTTAGCAGACGGCGCTTTCGATTCCAGCGTTCATTGACATTTTTCCCCCTTCCCCGATTACAAACAGATATATTTTTGTATGCAGCCTTTCGAGTGCAGCATGTGAAAAGAAAGTAAAACTTTGGTTCCGCTCCAGTTACGCGCAGGGGCTACTTATGCCTCGAGGGCCCTCTCTTTCTCTCCTCCGCCAAGTTCAAAAACCCCGGAGAGTTTCACTTTCGCTGTCTACCGTTGCGCAGGCGCAGACGCAGCTGCCAAATGTTCGGGCATTTCGATTTCGGAGCCAAGAGAAACTTTTATGGCTGCAAAGCGCAGGTTATTGACTCCCCGAAACAACCTCACGTGAGGCTGTGAATTAAAAAGCCAAATAATTATAATTGCTGTTCATTAACCGGCCGAAAAACGGCCTAGGGCTGAAAGTCAATTGGAGGCCGGCAAAATGAGCCGAGGATGAGTGCACAGGAAAAAATATTAGTAGTAGTATTTATTTCATGAATCAGCGAAAAGAGTGTTATCATTTATTATACCCGTTTCTCGTAGAGTAAAAGGCATTTTTCATTCGTGCAAAAGTATGTTACAGGGAGAAGGAAGCGTTTCAGACCCTATAAGGTATATATATTCTTGATCAGTTTAAATGCCATTTTGTTTTGTCTATCGAAATGTAGAAAAAATTTTAAAATTGGACAATTCGTTAAAAAGTTATGAGCAAAAAATTAAATGACCGCTAGATGGAGCCAGTAGCTTTGACGGCTGCATATCTCTATCTCCCTCGCACTCACTTTAGCTGAGCAATAGGTATCTGATAGTCAAAGTACTCGACTATACCGTTCTCTCTTGATTTTTGCAATATTATTTTCTTTAAGAATATTGAACATATTTATGTATTTTGAAATGTTTTGAAATGTTTTATATACTCAACCGTTATTTTCTTTGAAGATCATGTTAAATAAATAAAAATCTTCAACTTTTTTGACAATTATATAATTTTAAACAATAATAGCTTTTTTCTGTGTGTGATTACCCTGAACTTCTGTCATCGATGACTACCAAATACTCTCAGCCACCCCCTCCCGAGCCGCTGAAAAAACAAATGTCGCCGCAACTAATTCACAAATTGCTTTGCAGTTAACTGAAATAGTTTTCGCCTTGATTTAAGGTTAACAAAGCGAAAATCATTTACAGTTTCAGTCTCGATTTCAGAGGCGTTTTTGTTCGCTTCGATTTTTACATAAACAGAGACTAAACATGGCAGATTTTATGTGGGAAACCTCCAAAATATTTATGGCCGGCTGGCTCACAATTTTTTTATTTCGTTTTCAATGTTTGCGATATGGAAATGGGGTCACTTGCAAAAAGTCGCGTGCTCAGTGCGTTTTTCAGGGGCGCTCGAATGCTCGCGATTTCAGCCGCTACTCAGGGCTGACAAATTTCTCCTTCATTTCACTGATGTTTCTCTCGGCTTGCAAAGTCCGTTGACTTTCGTTTTCATAAGCGAAAGTGTACTCCATTTATTTTTAAAGTTAACTTGTGTTTTTGTTGCATTTCTTTTGGCCGAAACAGGTTTTCTCGGCGCAGTTTCTGGGTCAGCGAAGCGTTTTTGTGTGTTCGAGTGGTGTGGAAAGTGTTTTTTGTGGGGGAAATGGAAGCGAATGTCAATTATTTGATATTTGGACATTTAAATTATTGTTAGAGGGAAGGGAGTTGGAGTTGAGTGAACTCTGGGCGAGAGAAACTCCGGCTCGAATGCAAAGAAAGTGAATTTCAGTTGCGGTCTGCACACAGAAATTGGGTCGTACCACCTCGAAAACCCCCCGCTTTTCCCCCCATCTCATTGGTGTAACAAATTGATGGCGCTTAGAGCCGGTTAATTTCGTTTTTTTTTTTTGCAGTTTGCCGGTGTGTTAGTCGTGGCTCAGCTAAAAGTGAAATTATATTATTTATGAGCATTCAATTTGATTTTTATGCATTTGCGCTTAAATTATTGAATGGTTTTCGCGTATTTATTGGCCTGCTGCGATAGTTAATGGCCAAATTTGTCGGCCCCTCCGCTCCTCTCATACATTGAAGTCGGATGTTATTGCTTGTTTATGTTGTGCGGATGATCGTTCGCTTTTGCTATGGTATTTTAATCGATTTACCGGGTTAACTAATCAGTTATTAATTAAAAGATTTTTCTATTTTTGATAAAAATTTAATATTAAATTTATACTTCTAAGACTACAATTATTATTAGATTATTTAAAATTAATAAATTAGATATTATTAGATAATAATGTTATCCAAATATTTAAGTCATTAATAGACATCGGATTATATGTTTTTCTGCATTTTTGCTCCAAATACCGCCAAATTTTGGATTTAGGCACTATATTAAATTTGTATTCGAATGGAAACAACATATCGCAAATATGCATTTTTTTATGCATGGGAATATGCAAAATATGTCGACAATATGCAAAATATGTCGAATCTGTTTCTATGTCTTAGAGGTACATAGATTTCGAGCTTAATGGTTAAAATATTAAAAATGTATTGTTGTAGTCGACAGAAAGGGTATACATAAAAATAGCTACAATCGCACCACCGTAACTTAAGGAAATCGGTTCCAAAAACCCTATGTTAGTTTTTGAACATTTTCATTAAACTACTGCCTATTTCTATAATTTAAAGGGTAGAACCAATCAATATAATTTTTGAAAACTGTACCCGCCACATTAGCCAATCCACAGGGAAATTGGAAGTGCTAAGCTCCAGTGCGGTTGGATCTCTTTTTAAACAAAAAATTTTTTTTGAAAACCTCACGCAAGAAATTCCTATATTTGCCAATACACCACAAATATTCATTAAAAACCAATAAAAATACGTTTTCAATATGAGTGTATTTAGTGCTTTGGGGAGCAAGCTAAGCAATAGTTAGGATGTTTAAGTAGGGGAGTGTAGGGTAATGTGACGAGTAGGGTAATGTGACGAACTCGTCGAATCTCACATATGACGTCACGACAAAAATTCGAAATAAATGTAGTCGTCTCCCCTTATCGTGTCGACAATGTATTTACAGTAATATTAATAAGAAGTCCCGTAATTTGTTCGTGACGTAATTTTTTCTAAAAAGGTGGTGCGCAAACTAGCAAATCTATTCAATTTACTTGTGTTTCAGCAGGGCCAGAGCGAAGAGGAGTGAAAAATAAAATCAGGTAAGTGTATGCACGTATAAATGAGATCTTTCTCAACAGTTTTTGGTACTTGGCGTTTGTTTTGTTTGCACCGTTTAAGAGTGACACCGTTTTTGCTCCAAGTCTAGCTTGTAGGGTATCGTGACGAACTTTTTGTAGGGTATGGTGACGAACTTTTTTTATTCAAGAATTTGAATTGTTATCGTTGATTATGTGTAAAAAAAACTATTATAATACCGAATAACATTAACTGATGAAGTTTTATTGCTTTTTCGTATTGTTTTAGATATGTCGTCAGTTAAATCAAAGTTTGTTAAAAAAATGAACTCGAAAAAGTGTTGCAGGCAATAAAATTAGTAAAGCTCCATGGTAGGTCGACTAATTCGGTTGCAAATGAACAAGGAATTTCGGAACCCACTCTTAGACGTTACATTAAAAAAGTAAACGAAGCCAGTGTTGATGTTTCAAAGGAATCCGACGACGTGGTATTGAACTTTTTAAACAATTATTCTCAGATTGGTTCAAATTCTGTAAGTTTTTATATTAATATTTTTTTGTTAAATTTAAAATTACCTTTTTATTATATTATTGTAATTTTTCATCCATTCTTGAAAAAAAAAATAATTCGCACATCTGCATACAGTTTTAGTGTGTATTTATTAGTTCGTCGCCTTATCTGGCAACTTTTGAAAGTGCAAAAAAAGGATGATTCACGCCAAACGCTGTAGGATTTGGCTCCCTTAGATTTTCGAATCGTACTTTTACAGAAATATGATCAAAAGATGTAAGCAACTTTCTGCATTTACACTTTTAAAAAATATTGATTTTTGGGGAAGTTACATTAAAAAGAAAATCGTTCGTCACATTACCCTACAATTTTTAAAAGTGCAAAAAAAGGATGGTTCACTCTAAACGCTGTAGGACTTAGCTCCGTTAGAATTTCGAATCCAAATTTTACAGAGATATGCTCTAAAGATGTAAGCAACTTTCTGCATTTACATTTTTGAAAAATATTGATTTTTCGAAAAGTTACATTCAAAAGTCGAATCGTTCGTCACCTTACCCTACACTCCCCTACATTTTAGTTGTAATTTTGCTTACAATATGTGACCAACATTTTTTCAATATTTTCAACAGTCAATTTTATTCTTTTGTCGGTAAGTAATTTAAAATTTCAGAAATCTGAGTAATTTGGTTTTATACGGAACCAGTCCCCACAACCACGTAAAAATGATCCTCGATGGACAGCGACTTTTTAAGAACTCTCATAACCATGGATGATGTGTATTTTTATTATGCTAATCAGAAGAAATCGCGGTTCAAGGAGGATTATGTTCGTTAACCTTTATTTAAGTCTTTGCCACCCAAAACAAGATTCAAGATTGTCTTTTAACCATCTCTTAAATACGATCGCCTTTCTTTTCAACAAACGCTCTTTGAACTGATTTTTAATATTTAATCATTCTGACAAAAGCCTGCTTTGATAATATGTCGTAAAATATGTTGGATATGTTCATGATATGCAAGATATGTCGAATATGCAAAAACAACATGGGCTTAATCTTATTATTTTAACGTGAAACGAATTTCAGTCCAATCGAAATTTGATTTCGACAAGCCGTTAAAAATATGATTTTGCATATAATCCGATGTCTAGTCATTATAGTTGTCCTGAACATACAAATCTTTAATAACTAATATCCAGACATTTCTATCATTCGATTTAATCCTATAAAAGACAGATAAATATTTTTAGCGGATCTCCACTTATATATTTTTATTTACATAATTCATTTACTGTCCGAATTAGGGAGTTCCCTTTTTACTTTGTCAAACCTAAGCCGAATTCTTTTACTTTTGCTCAAACCTTTCTTGATTATTTTATGATGTCAAGTGCTGGGATATCTAGATGCGCTCATGCTTGATAAATTGTAAGCCTTATAGGATGAGCAATGGCTACCATTTACTGGCCAAATCCGGGTCGGGTTTCTGCTTTTCTCCGGCCAAAAGGCGACCTCAATTCACGCATAAAATCTGCAATCAAATGTAAATAGGAAAAGCTCATAAGCTCGCCGGGCTTCAATATTGGGATATAAAAACGCCGAGCTTTGCTCAGGACCCCAGAAGAATGTATTTGCGGCAGGCTCACATCATCGGGGGTGGTTTTACTTCGGCCAAATGGTGCCAAGGATGGGGAGTGTTGAAGACATTGTCACGTATACGCCGCGTATGCCAGCAATTATGTATGTAAGCGAGGGCGGCTGAGGTGGTTTGGGCGGTGGGGTGGAAGGGTGGATTCGAGTTAAACAAAATAAACCGAAGGTTACAGGGCCTAATAACAAAAAAGAGGGCTATATGGAATGAAGTTGCCCGATGCGCAATTCCATCAGTTGATGGACTGACTCGGGGCCGGGGGCTTATTATGTTGGGTGGCTTGGGCGTTGCCCTTCAAAAAACCCAACTCAATGCTTATGTTTGCGTTGGCCAAAAATATGCAGCCTAATGTCAGGTAGAGAAAGGTTAATATTTTGATGGGCTGAACCACCTTCCCATCAATCAATTTTCTGCTTACCCAGAACTCGGCCCATTTTTATCCATTGTCTGTCTGACTCTTTCTCCCTGTTCGTTGGCAGTTCAAGGTCGCCCATATCCTCATTACCCTGAAAATTAGTTGGGCTGGGCCCATTGCCTTTCCCCTAAATGCGTCGTAGTCCAAAATGCCTCAATTCAGTTAGGGTCAATTTTCCACCGCCATTCACATTTTCACATTTCTGCACACAGTAAAAAAATGTGTACTTTTTTAATATTTTGGCATTTAAATATTAGTTAATCAATGTAATACATTTTATATACATACATACAAGTCTAGGAAAGATGTATGTGCCACGAGAGTACATGCTACAATTTCATTATAATATTTAAATATTTTACTATGTGACTGAAGGATCATAATATTTTTTATTATTTTTTCCTGTGCACTTTCCGACTAACTGATAGTCTGTAATTATCTAGCGTAGGCGTTTACAATGTTTACGGCGCCATCATTTTGTTGTGGGTGTTTTCTGTTTCAGTTTTTGTTTCTGTTCGGTTCTTTTCGGTTTTGGGCTGTCATTATTGAGGTTCCATTAAAATTCCTGTTCGGCAATTGCCACTTCTCCGCCTGGTGCATTTTTAAGCCAAAATGGGTTGGGTCGCCACGCCCCTTCAAGGGAAGATGCCAGCGAACACATGAAAATGGGTTTATGTTGACAAGAGTATTTGCGTACTTGGTATGGAGGTGTCTCATGTGCACTTTTCACTTTCCATGAGACGACAATCAACATGTTTTCAGATCTCTTAATAGTTTTTATTTACTGCTCATAGTTCTTTTTTGTTTTTACTTAAACTTTAACGACATCTCTGTCCCTGATATTAATAGATGTAGTTCTTTTTAAGATAAATTAATTATTAGAAATGTTTTCTTAATAAGTAAAAACATGTCATGAGTTGATTTCAAAAGGTTATCGATTAAAAAAAAGACAAACTTATTTATTTTCGATTCCTTACCGATTATTAATTGAATCCTTGTGAATTCTCCCTGTAATCAAGGCAAACTCCTTTCATGTTTATTTTGGAACTGTGCAGGTAGTAATTTGGCTAAACCAAAGCGGGCAAAGGAGATCTGAAGGATCCCAGACCTCACTAACCTCCTTTGACAGGTTATGGCCTTAAAAATAGACCCAGTGCCAGTCGTCCTTGAGGCTCGAGAGCTTAAGGCGCCGCCCTCTTTTATGGCTGCTTCCTCGCCTACCCGCCGCCCCAGTTGCAAGTCACTTGGAGAGACATTAGAGAATAGAGAACGGAGAATAGAGGATGGCAACCAACTGTTGCCGGCGATAAATGGCTGGCGACAGTCGACACTAAGAGGGGCCTCTTCTTGGGGGTGTGCGGATAGTAAGGAAGTGGGCGGGGGTGGAGATACGGCGCCGCCTGTCTCCAGTCTGCTCTACTTGTCAAGGACATCGGGGCAATAAGAAATGCGCATACTATTTGACAGACCGAGGCCTTAAAAAAAAAAGGGAAAGGAAAAAGCGGCTTGGAGAAAAAGGAATGGGAAAACGGGGGAAGAACTTTAGTTAAGGGGTTGATGTTTGGCCCATCGCTCCCATTAGCAATGCAAAGCTATGGCAAACATTTTCAATGTCATGGGTCTTCCATCTTTCCCCATTCAGGAAGTGCTGCTCAATATGCCAAAGTCAGCTTGCCCCCTTCCATCCGTTCCCTCGGATCGGCATTGAATAATATGAATACAGCGATCACTTGATCCCCAAAGAAGTGTTTAATGCATTCGACAATCGAGTGGGACAGGAAACAGTCAACGAAAAGCGAAACAGTTACGTATAATATAGTTTAATTTATTCCCCCCGGCAACAGAGCAGTGCGGAATAATGTGGTATTTATTGTATATTTGCGGACCGATCTTGAATTCATTTGATCGATCATCGTTTAATGATAAAATATAAGATTTTATAAAGCATCTATAGCAATAGTCCTTCGTTGGACAAACGAAAAATTTATATTTTCAATTAATCCGGTTTGTCGTCGATTAATAGTCGAATTATATTAATCGACGACAAACCGGATTATTGCCAAGAACAATTTAAAATTAAAATGGAAAATTAAATTAAAAATAAAAATAAATAAAAAGTAATAAACATGTAAAACATAAACATTTTGAAATAAAACATATTTATAATATTGGCCATGCAGAATTCAGTAATGAATTTTTTACAAAATTTCACAAGTTTATCTCAAGGTAGAATCTCAGGGAATCCACACTACAAAAAAACGATATATAAAGGTTTTTTACCTTACCTTACCTTACATTACATAATATACTTTTAATTCTCTAGAATATCTGTTAATCACACCAGAAATGTGTATATTCCCACTAGAACAGATTCCCAAAGTGATTTTCCCATTTAAATGTTCTTACGCACAACCTTGAAGGTAACTTGGCATAGAATTCACGTAGTCCGGAGAATATAAAGTGTCTTCATTCATCAAGGCAACAAAAACAAACAAAATACCCCACCTTCGGAACAAATCAATGATCACCATCAAAGTATCGGACGTAATAAGAGACCGAGTGTCCGAGCAGCGCATTTAAATATTTATCCCACCAACGTCAGTTGAAATGTAATGCCGATATTTTGTTGTTGTTTACTTGTCCGCTCATGAAATAAGATTTTATGCGTAATTTGATTTATTTTACATGCCCCGACGGAACACGATTATAGAACTATAATTTCGCATTTTGCCATGTGCCAGATCAAAACTGAGACATGAGTGGCCCTGGGGTTGCATAAGCTGCACCGAGGGTCTCTCGCCGGGAGTTTCAAAAATACATTTTAAAATACACTTTGCATAGCAATCGCTGATCCGATTTCTTCACTCAATGCCAGAACATATGCAGATGACTGCGGAGCCTTCTGTATTATCCGGTGTAAGTGGTCACCAAAATATTAAAATAATAATGGTAGAAGCAACCCTTATCAGTACATGTGTTTCCTAACTTCAGAGCTAGAAACCAAACTAATGTCCACTTTCTATTGTTTTCTCATTTTCAAAGTGCAGCTTTCTGATTTGGGTCGAGTGCCTTTAAATGTGACAGAAATAAACATCTCCCGAAAGTTATACTGCCTCTGTGGTGGTGTCCTTTTTTGAATAGCCCTACTGTCCTAATTTTACCCGTTACTCGTAGAGTAAAAGGGTATATTGTACTCGTGCAAAAGTATGTAACAGGTAAGAAGGAAGCGTTTCCGACCCCATAAAGTATATATATTTTTGATCAGGATCACTAGCAGAGTCGATCTAGCCATGTCCGTCTGTCTGTCTGTACGAACGCTGAGATCTCGGAAACTTTAAAAGCTAGACCGTTTGTATTAATAATGTAGATTATTGGGCTTCCTACGCAGCGCAAGTTTGTTTCAGCGAGGCGCCCCCCCCCCCCCCCACAATCGTCTTAAACGATTTTAAAATGTGTCTGGCGGCCACATCTTTTAACATTTTAAAAAAGCAGAAATGCAATTTTATAGTGTTTATTAATTCCTATCGAAATGTAGAAGACATTTTTCAAATCGGGCCATTCATTAAAAAGTTATGCGCAATCAAAGTTTTATATCTCCATCTCCCTCGCACTGCTAGCTGAGTGACGGGTATCAGATAGTCGGCACACCCGTCTATAGCGCTCTCCCTTGTTTTAAACCTAACAAGTACTCTGAAGACAAAACGTCAGCGGATTCTGCGCGTTGTAAGCTTTTAGTAATGGGATGAGTTAATAAATACTCTAGGAATTAAAGAGAACGGTTAGCTTAAAAAAAAATGTCCAGAAATTTTAAAAACATACCATTATAATTATATGTTTTTTAATTTCTTAAACTAGTTCGTTTTTCATTTTTAATGCCCAAAATTAGAGCATTGGTATTTCCAGTACTTGAAGGTATCCTTTAGGGCATTCATCAGGCGCCTCTGTGCTTTTATGGCCAGTTCTCAACTTTGACCTTGAATCCCCGAATAAAAATGGGGGTTCGGGGCGATGGATTACCCCAGTCCGAGGCTCCTCGTCCAAATGCGATTCTCGTAAAATGCCCTCCACCAAATTCCCGACGCAATTTCATATCGGAGGAGGAGCGGAGGGCAGGCGGGTGGAACACTTCGTTGCTGTAATTGTGTAAATAGCAAAACGCTCTAGGTTATTGGCTTGTGTGGGTTTCCGTGGGGTTGGAGCGCGTGTGTTTTGTTGTTTTTTCGTGCGGTTATTTGCCTTGGCCCCCGACCCCACAAAACCGAAAGGCAGGCGAAGCGTGGCCTCAAAGGGGGCGGGTTTGGGTGGATGTTTGCGCGCGGCGCCCATGTTTGCTTAATATTTGTAAAATTAACTGGAATCGCCGCAAGGGGCCGCCGACAGGACTGGCCACTTGGTGTGGAATTCTTATTAACTGGACTCCCGGCAGGCAGCTGGCTGAAGCGGAATTTAAGTGGGTCTTACCCAACAATTAAAGTGTAATCCAGTGTAGTATTCTAACGAAGCAATTACATAACTGGATCATAAATCATGAAATAATTTCAAATATTTAAACTAATTTAATTGCTGATCTTCGATTAAGTGGAAATAAAACGTTCACAGATTTCTAACCCACATATAAATAAATTTAATTAAAGGTAAATTAGTCTTCTATCTTTTGACAATTAAAAATTAATTTAAATTTGAAATTATTTTAAAAACTTTTTCTAAGGAACTTGAAGATTTAAATGATATTCATTTACATATTTCAGTTTAGAATACTAACCCAACTAACTTTCTCACTTAACTTATTATAATTATTCTTTTATCGTGGCATAATTTCGTTGCCTATTATAATCCTTTACAAATAATTTGATAAACTTTTTATCATCTTTCCCAAAGGATGCCAAGGAATGACAAAGGACCAATTCATAACCGAGGCCTCTACTACGCCATTGTCTAGGCTCTGGACTTCCATTCTAGGTATTGTTGAACGAGCGTAGGAGTGGAAGATACCGAAAACCCAAGAGCCCACAATTCGGACGGGGCCGAGTTGCTGACTCGAATTCCCGAATGTGCGCCACGTGTAAATAAGCAATCAAGCAAGTCGAGCACGCCGCCCACTTATCCTCCGCCCACGTGCCACGTGGCAGATAACGGTACAGGAACGGGAATGGAAGTGGGAGTGGGAGTGGGTCCGGGTTCGAATCCCGGGTCTGGGGACTGGCAGAGGGTCCCAGCTGAAGCCAGGCATGCAATGTTATTGTCAAGGACATTTCAATACAACACACGCGTCGTCGTCGTCGCTGTCGTCGAATCCCCGAAAACCCTCGTCCCAATTTGTTAGCTAAGCCTTGGGCACCCTCCTCTCTTCGCTGCTGCTCTCCCAGGATGCTGCGGCATTGCCTTTGACCTTTCTGAAGGAGATTTCCCGAGCACTCGATGTGGTTGGCTCTGATGAATGAGATATCTACAGAGGAAGAAACGGATGAATAACTTGAAATGACCGAATATTACTGCATCGAAAAATCAACCTTTCATTTTTGTGATCTAACTAATTTCGATTTATAGAAATAGAGTATCTTGTATATACAATACTTCACTGCATTGCAAACTTCTGACTGAAATAAAAATATCCCCTGCTAGGGGATAACTTAAGTGTTAATGTTACAGTTCAGTACACCCAAAAAATCAAAAACATTTTTCATGATTTAAGAACATCCGTTCGCTATTTTTTGTTCATAGAAAATGAACGCCGCGGGGTCAAACAATGAACTTTTTGGTTAAACTACGAACGCGTCACTGAAAACTGTTTAGCTTTGAACGATTGCAGTCTTAAGCTGCGGTGTCACAGAAATTATTTTCAACCTACATCCGTTATAGTTCTTACATACATCAATGCACAAAACCAACTCCGATTGGGCTTGATTTTCTACCTTTTTGAACGGATTCTTTTCTGGGTACAGCTGCTGCACAGTTTAAAACCAACTTAATAGTCTGTTGTTACCTAGGCAACAAATATTGCAAATAAGTTTACACTTACCTAATAGAAATACATAATAAATGAATATTGGAAAAAGTAGGTCAAAACTTTTCCTCATTAAAAAACACCATTGAGTTCTGGAAACCGAAAAATCATGAAAATTAAGTCTTCCATACGAATTTTTATTCACTTTGATTACATATTTAATCCCCAACGTAGTCATAAGCCCAGCAAAAACATACGATAAGCCAAAAACGGAATCCAGACCATAGTAGTAGTAGTAGTTCTAACGTATTAATTCATAAGTTTCCAAAACTTGTAACGCTAGGAAACTATAAACAAATAAATAAATAACTTAAATATTATTAAAGCATATAATGTTATTTTGGGAGGTCATTTTCTAGAATTCTTTCTTCTTTAAAATTAATTTATAACTGACACTAATTTAACATTTGTATTTTTGCTAACTCTTATCTTACTATCATCACAAGGGGCCCATGGCGGCCTAAGTGAGGGATTAGTCTATAATCCCCAACCGTGCTCACCTATCTTACTATCTTTTTTACAGTTCATTGAGAACTCGATTTTGTCAGTGAATTTATCACAGTCCTTTTTGTGGAATTTTTCTGGTTATAAATAATGAAGCTTTTCGACTCCTCCAGCACGCATTTCCATTCAGTGGAAATTACGATTCGGTTGACACTGTTGCGCAAACACTTTTGAAAAGGCAAAGGAATCGGAATATCAGGAGGATTCCTAATTCTGTTTACACCACCCAGCAAGCAAACAAAACAAATCGAGGGTAGTGTCTCTAAATAAATCTGCTTAAAATCAGAAATCACTTAGCCACCACACACGCGCTCCGAGGAATAAATGTGTGTATATAAAAGGAGCGCGTGTCGGTAATCAAGTGCGAAGCAGAATAAGATGAAAAACCGGAGGAGATGGAAATGGGGGAGCGAGGGCATGAAAAGTAAATGGAAAACTTGGCCGAGGAAGGAGAGCCTTTGACCCCGTGGGCAGGCGCGTGCAACACTTGTCAGCGTGACCTTGGCAGCTGTCAATGCCATTCAGGCTCCACTCCTGCTCGACCCCCTCACCCTCCCCCGATCCTTTTCTGTGTAATTTGCGCGCTTAGCATATTTTTAGGCGCTCCAAAGTTTTTGGCACATTTATTGTGTTTACCATGCTCCTCCACTCCTTGATTTTACGACCATCCCCAAAGGAACCCATCAAACACTGGTCGTTTATGCGGGCAACAAAGGGTTAAGGTGGCCTGCTGTCGATGGCAGGCAAATTTTGTCAAGTGGTGTCGATGGTCGAACAACTTTTCGAGAGGGTGTTAGGGGCAGCCTTCAAAGATTTCATAAAAAATATGGCGCTGCTGTATGAAGTATATATAGATAATTTCTTAAAATTGTTTGGACGACTTCTTCTGAACCGGTCGATTCGTAAAAGATTATTTATTCTTCTTTTCAAAGCTGTCTGTCGTTTAAAATGTTTTTCTTAGTAAAGAGCAAAGTCAAAAGTAAATTCCTGGAAGTAAAAAATATATTTAGAACGAAATATAAATTTATGTATGTTCTTCACTTGAAGCTTTAAAGTCAAAATATTTTAGTCAAGAATGTAAAAATTACTAATAAAAAAAGTACTTTTTTCCCCTGAACCTCTTAGTTTATCTTTATTTGCTAACAAATGACTGTGTTCTGTTAATTCGCATGATATTTTAAGGTCAACTAAATATATTTCATACTTTTAATTCAGTCCCTGTGAATCAGTTTATAAGGAAAGCAAATTACTCATACGCCACCGTTCTCTCGTTCTCTCTCTCTCTCTGTCTGGCCATCCTCCGTCCCGCTTTCCTTACAATTTGTGTTTGTAATTTCAATTATGGTTTACACGAGTGCCATTGTTGTTGCGGCCGTCGGTGACGCTGCTCCTCCTCCCCCTCCTTCCCCTCATCCACTTCTTTTCTCAATATCAAGTATACGCCCGAGTTCGTTCGCCAGCTGCATTTGGCATTGGCGCCCGTTTCTGTCTCTCTCCCGCCCACCCACTAGCAGCCGGCTGCTATCAGTTCTGCCGAACTCGACTGCGACGCCGACTGCAGGCCGTCGACTGCAGTTCAAGTTCAATGTCAAGCGCATTTTGCTGTGGTGTTTATATTTTCGAGTGTATTTCGCCGCCGTCATATTTGCCTTTGTATTCCCATCCGTGTGTTTGCCGTACTCTCTCTTCTTCTTTTTCCGCTATAAACGAACTTTATTGTTTATTTTGTACGTATATGCTACCTTTGTTGTTGTTTCACCTTTTCGGCAAGAAACAATTTTGATTTATTTTCCAGTTCGGATTTACGACCTTTACCTGGAAAAGTTAGAATAAAGGTTTAGGGCTAGTACTCAACCTAACAAAAACTGGCCCAAAAAAAAAATACTACTTTCTGACAATTATTTCTTGAGGGTCCGGTGTTGAATAATGTGGTATTATCCGCGTTAAAATATACGGTCACATTAGCTTGAACGAAAACAAAACAAAAAATTCTAAAAAACTAATAAAATGGATATTGTACTTCTAAAAGGAATAGAAATGAATGCTGTAATAGCTACTGTTGTTACAGCATTAGTTATCAAGGACAAAGACCATAAGAAGCGACCTAGATCTTGTTGGGTTAATCCGTATTTGGCCGAACGTCTTAAGAAAGGACGATTTACAACAGATGTAAGATTTGCAAAAGACAAAATAGACTACATTATAATTATCTTATTTCACAGTTTGAAGATTTAACACAAAACCCGTCGCTCTTTTTTGAAAACTTTCATATGAGTTTGGTCCATTTCAAAGAATTGTATGAGAAGTTGGAGCCAATTCTTATTCCAAAAATGTTTTCTCGTTCTGACTCTATTCGCCCCCACGAAAAATTGGCCTTAGTACTTGAGTAAGTTGTTCCGCAAATCGCTAGAACTACTCATTAAACTTTCAACCTAGGTATCTAGCTTCGGGTGATATTCAACGTCATATTGCTTCATCTTATCGAATAAGCAAGCAACGTGTAGGTTCCTTAATTGATTTGGTGTGCACTGAAATATGCAAGAAACTTCAAAATGAAGTGCCCCCCTGGACCAAGGAAACAATGCTAAAAAATGCAGAGGATTTTGAAAATGTGTGGAATTTTCCTAACTGTGTAGGAGCGATTGACGGGAAACATGTTCCCATTAAGGCCCCACCTCAAAGTGGCAGCGTATTTTTTAACTATAAGGTAGTTTTAATTACCTGAACATATCATCTTATTGGGATTAAACTAACTGTTTTCTTCTTGAAGGGATTCCACTCGATTGTAATATTGGCTGTTAGTGACGCTAAATACAGATTCACTTATTTGGATATTGGAGCGTATGGAAGTGAAGGAGATATGAACGCATTTTCTCATTGTAAGCTTGGCAAAGCCATCCTTCTGGACCAGTTGGACTTTCCAGATGACAAGCAACTAAATGAAGTTATGGTGCCATATTACTTGGTGGCAGATGATGCATTTCCTTTGTCGAAGCGCATTATGAAGCCGTATAGCTTGAAAAACTTAACTAAAGCAGAGTTAGCTTTCAATTATCGGCTTAGCCGAGCGCGAAGAGTTGTCGAAAGTGCATTTGGCATACTAAGCCATAAGTGGATGGCCGTGCACAGAACTCTTTTGTGCCATCCAGATAGAGCTAAAAATATTGTCGCTGCCTGTTGCTTACTCCACAATTATGTCCTTAGTAGATGCCCATTGGAGTATAATCCAGTACCCAATCCAGAACTTAATTCTTTGCCTGCTGAATTTACTCAATTTCGTGGCAGAGTACAGGAATATCCTAAATATGTAAGAAATAGCGTAAAGAACTATGTCAACAGTCCACAAGGATTATGTCCTTGGCAAAATAAATAAGCTGGTCACCTAAGTCCAAGTTATTAAAAAGAATCGCTTCGAATTTTTGTTTTTTGTTTTAATTTTATTTTAGTTATTAATTTGATCCTTGCTTAAAGCTTTCAGCGATTCCTCGTGAATCAGGTTGCCAACCTTAATAACAGTTAGCTGGGCCTGTTGATATGGCATGTTTTTCAAAAGGCTGTCCCAGTAGCCAAGCGCGGATGCGAATGGTGAAACTTCCTTCTGATTTTGATGGTTGATATGGGTATCAATAGTTTCTTTAGATTCCTTCAGATATCCGCCAAGCATCTCCACTAAAGCCATATTTTCATTGCTCTTCGGCTTTCCCTTGCCTGGTGTTGGGGGGGTTAAAAAAGTCCGATAATTTTAAAATATTACTTACATAGTCATAGCTGCTTTTCGGCGTTGATGCCGAACAGCTTGAAACCTCATCGTCGAGGAAGTCAATGGACTCGTCGTCTTCAGTAAAATTGGTGTTGTATGTTCTAAAAAATTCGTATATAATATGTTGTGTGTATTTCATATATAGGATAAAGGACTTACGTTCTTTTTGTGGAGAAGTCGGGCAAGAAAGACATGCGGTCACCAAACTCCCACTGTACTTTCGGTTGGGACTCCAAAGCGTCCCCGCCATCTGCACCACTTTTGCGGAATCGTATGGAAGCCTGCTTGCGATGGTACCTATAGCTCTCTCGGAGAGAAGTCCACGCATCCTTGCATTCAGTAACTTGTTAAAAATAATAATGTTAGATAATTATCCGTGCTTATTGATAATAACTTACCAGTTTTATCTAAAGTTTCGGCAATGAACTCCCAATCCTCCCTGACAGCGTTGTTATCGCTATGCCTAGCGTCAGTGAGGTCCCAAATTGAGCCATGGTTTTTAACACAATGGATGAGCAAGTTTTTTTCATCACTTGAAAATCCTTTAATGCGCTTGCGGCGTTGCGAACTCATTTTGGTTAAACTTAAAGTGACAACACCGAAAGTGACAGCACCGAAAATGCTCGATAAATTAAGTATTTTTTTAGTATTTTTTTTTTGTGAGGCTGAGTACTGCCGTCCAAAAAGTCGACCAAAAATTTGCCACCAAAATTTTTGTGACGTTTTTTTTATATGAAGTTTTTTGTTTTGGACGACTTTTTGTTGGGTTGAGTACTAGCCCTTAACCAAATATTGTAGAAAACCTAAATATATTTTTCCTCACTTTTTTTTTAATTTTTTAATCGGAAAGTATTTGTAAGGTGGCTAATTAGAGGACTTAATTTTCTTAAAGTATAAGATTTTAAAAATAGTTTTTCACATCGAAGGAAAATAGTGTTATATACTTTTATATTTAATATAGTTATTTTCGAATTATAGTTATATTTATAGCAAAGACATAGGATGGGTTCTCATGACAATAAAATATATTATTTCCTTTCTGTTAATACCATTTATCTGACCACGAAAGATACTATTCTAACTAAAGTTAATAGCTATTAGCCTGACTGCTCTACGTAAAGATCTAAACTATTAGGGTGTGAAGATTGACAAGATAGTATTATATTGACATTAAACGAGCCATGAGAAGTGAATGAACTCTGGGACTTAAACTACTAAAAGCTCTAGCTGTGAACTCATATTTCGTACCATAAACATGTGGTTTGTAACATTTGGAACTATAAAATTTATCTATTAAATTACCCCACTTCCCGGATCAATTCCACGCACTCTAATCTATGAACCTTTCGCAGCCAAATAAATACTGTCGCCAGGCTGGGGAATACATAAATCGCCATATTTACGGACTCAGAACCCAGTCGAAGCAAGCACGAACGAAAATCCCCTGGCAAGTTCACAGGCAGGCCCCTCAAGGACAACTCGCGCATAATTCCAAATAAAATGTATAACCATTAGGGGCGATCCGTGGGGAAGAGGGTGGTGCTGAGCACGCGGCACATAAATGAAATTTATTATATGCTGCGCAAAATTTTCTATACATTCGCCATCGAAATTTGTTGGCGGGAATTTTTCTGCCTTCTTTGCTTTTGTTGTTATTCGCTATTTAGTCTATTTATTTGGTGCGAGTGCGTTGCCGTCCCTGTCGCACGCAGGGTGCTCCATTGGACCCCACGGGAATATATCAGCAAAGGCTTAGCGCGAAAAAAGAAAAGCAAACAAAAGTGCGTAGACTTGGGTTCGGCGAGTGAACCCTATAATACCCTAAAACGAATAATTTTATTTCTATAATTTACAAGTTAAGTTTTTATTTAAATAAAATAATTACATCACCAAAATTTCTCGAACTGCCAAAATGAAGATTTTAATTCCCGAAACAATTTTAATCTTCCGAAATGAAATCCAATTTTTTTGGTAGTACATTGGTAGTCCAATAATTGGTGGGATCGTCAGGTAAAATCTTGTTTGTTGTTTTCGAATCAAACAAAATATTTATGTTGAAGAAATAGAATATTATAATATTTTTAATTCCTCCCAAGTTTCTTGTGTTTAGAAAAATAGTTCGATTTTGTTTGCACAATTGGAGTACCCCCTTACATATGAACGAATATACCCGACAGTAAAGTATAGAATGAATATCAGCACTCGGCAATAAAGCCGAAAAATGCCTAAAACCAAAGGCCTACGCTGACGACAATGGTTATATGGAGTGATATATAGAAAGAGAGGGATGGATGGCTATGGGTGTTGCGAGAGAGCGAGTCAGAGGGGGCCAGCAATCACATGCGTACGCACGCGTGCAGTTCGTCGGGGAGGGGGGTCCGTGAAAAAGGCGGTAAGGGGGAGGGGGCTGAAGGGGGCGGGGCTCCCTACACGCACTGGCCAAACGCGTTGCGTGAGTTTTTTATTTCAGCGCGTGCTCTCATCAAGCGTTGCCCTCCGCCCCTGCCCCGTCAGAGCCGCCATCCCTTTCCCCCATTCAATCATCTGCTAGAACTTTGCTAATTTCGTCTAATCAGCTAACCTTGAATATTTGTTTTATTCCCCTCCACCGTCCCGCGGGTGTATTTATTCTCGTTTTATTCTTTTTTTGCCGTCGTTGGAATTTGCTCTCTGCCGCTGCTTCTTCTACGCGCGAGTTGTTATTGCCGTTGTTGTTTGTGCCTTAATTTATTTGAGGCTTGTTTTATTTCAAGGTGAAATATGCGCAAATAAAAATTGCCGAAAAAAATATCGAAAGAAAATTGCCAAAAATATCAGGCAAAAGGTGGATGAGTATTATTAAAGGGATTCGAATTTAATATACCCTATACTTCTTGTTGATAATACTTCGTAAAATAAAAATGAGATTAATGGGTTTCTATCTAAAAGATGCACAAAGATACATTTCCGACGACCAATTTTTTTCTATTTATTTTATTTTCTATTTTTTAAACTTTTAATACTATTTTCAAATTAATTCATTTTTTAATTTCAAAAATATCCAATAGTTGTAAATACAAAATATTTTTAATTTGCAACTCTTTTGTTAGATATTTAAACAAATTTCACATCTTTCATAGCCTAATAAACTTTTTACTTAGAAGAAAAAACCAAAAAAAAGTATCAACAATTCGATTTCCCGATCAGAGAAGAGAAGAAGCACCCATTGATTGACTATCTTCCCCCAGAAACTACCCTACCGACCACCACCCCCCGGGACGCAGTGCAATGCTGCATTTCCTGCTTGTCACTTGTCGTCTGTCACTCGTTACTCATACGCCACCGTGCCCGCACTAAGTTAGTTTGTTGCGCTCTTTCAGCTTTCTTTCCTTTTCCATTTCTTGTTCTGATTCTAATTCCGCCTCGGTCTCGCTGCCTCCCCCCTTTCAGCCTCCTCTCAGTTGGCTTTGACATTGACTTTGAAGATAACGAAGCGTGTGTCTGTGTGTGCTCAAGTGTCTCTCTCTCACACGCTTAAAATTAGAATATACTCATACATTTTAGCTGGCCCTATCGGTGTTTTGGGGTGGTGGATGGTGGGCGGGTGTTGGGATGAGTGTCTGCCTATCGCTGGCATCGAATACTGTTATCTACACGCGGCACTCACGCTGCCCAGACGCTTTACCCAGCAGGGCCACCCCTTGTCACCCCTTTCCACTACAACAACGCTGATTTGATTATTTCGGCAAATTCATTTCGCGACTCTTATCGCCTCAAGGTCACGGGCAAAATTCCAAAACACACACAAGCGCCAAATACCAACAAAAGCTTAGGACAGACAGGCGCGACATTGAAAATAATCGCTATTCTCGGCAACCGCAAAAAATACTCGTGTATGTGCGTGATAAGCTTTGGGCGCCTGTGAGTGTAGTGGTGTACGATCGCCCGAAGGGGGTGGCCAGAATCGATGAGTGTTTCCAAGGGTTATAAAGAATGGATGACATTGTTGTGGACGCATTTGCCATAATCTTATTGTTTCTAATGGTTGGGTTTCGGAATACTATTGTTTCACAGGGTAGCCAAGCGATGTCATCAGTTTCTTTCTATGATAGGTTAAATAGTATTTTATGGGCTATAATAAGTGGAATTCCTTAGACTATACTAAAGAAATACCTAATCGGAACAATAATTTTTGTTTAAATTATTTAATTTAATTTCCCAGAAAAATAATTTCCAAGAAGAGCATTATTTTCAATTTATTCTTAAGATGAATCATGCAAATTTCTTATACCACATACGTATGAGTTATTGTTCCGATTACGCCGAAATTCCATAAAACGAATGAATTTTTTTTAACTTACCCCATTACCCAACTGGAATAAAAACACAAATGATATCTTTTTCATAATTTTTGTTGATATATTTTAAATACTTATTTTCAATATTTTATTCACATATTCCATTCTGGGGGTTTTTCATTGTGTTTCCATTTAAAACAAACTGTAATATTATGTTATTTCACAAATACAAATTTTTGCTGTTAATTTTATATTTTTATGGAGATTTAATCAATTTTTAGAACATTTCTTAGCTTGTTTGCATTCTTCTCGCTGTCTCATTTTCACATTTTTTTTTCCACTTTTTGCCAAATAGTCATGTTTAAAAACTCTTTTTTGCCGCAATTTGATTTGTGACTGTCCTTGAAAATATATTCATGTGTATATATATATATTAATAGATATTATTTATACGGTATTTCATATGCCTCAGCTGGAGTCGCCTCAAAGTTGCATTATTCTTTTCAATGTTTTTAGTTGCTATTACGTTACGTTTAACTCTTACGGCTGTTTACGGATACGTTTTACATATACTTTACGTTACGTTACGCTTAATTGTCGCAATTTCATTGTTTCAGTTGTCGCTGCCGTCGTTCGGTTGGATATTCCTATCAGTATCCATCACCATTATCATCGTCATTATCATCATCTTGACCACCATAAACACCCATCTCTACCATTGCTCAATGCTGAGATAGTTTTTACATAAAATATTCACTTTTAGTTACACAATTACAATGTTTTCTTGTTGTTTTTCTGGCTAAAAGTTACGGACAATGTTACATACACCTACATACATACATACACACAGACACCAAAATCGTTTCATCTACGTACATATGCTTGTGTGTATATATAGAGTCAAATATTGAAGTGTGATATCTTTGTTAATTTTCGTGGTTTTTGGTGGAACCAACGCTTCCTTACGCTGCATAAATTTTAAAAGAATATAATATTTCTTGTAGACTTCTCCTCCTCTTTGGATTTTTTCCGCCAACGTTGAGGGTTTCTTTTGTTTTTACACATTTCCCTTGTGGCTGATTTATACACATAAAATTGTTGTAGATTTAATTCTGATATAAATACTTTAGATATAATTTGTTAAATATTTTTTACAGCACGGTAGTCAAAAGGAAAATAAAGCCAACTGAAATTTAAAATCTTACCACTCCAAAATAATGGAAAACTGAAAATTGGAATAAATATAAAACTGAAAAAGAAATTGAAATGAAAAAACTTAAGATGTTTTTTTGAAATTTTTAAACAAATTTTTTATTGATTTGACAATACAAATTTCTGCGCCAGTGTAATCTTTTTGCTTGTTTTTTGTTTTTTTTTGTGGTTTTTGATTCTTTGTTTTTGTTGTTGGTTTTGTCTAAGCATAAAAATCGTAATTAATTAATCATAATAATTAATAATCATAATAGTACAGCATAATTAAAATGTAATTAATATAATAGTTTTGTTGCTACCGCAAGTTTTCTCTTTTGTTTTTCTGTAATATAAATGTATACGTTACGTTTAAATAATAATATATCATAATTTCTGTGTTTTTTTTTGTATTTTTTGCTTGGTTTCTAAGATGCCAATCGAACATTGAATCTTTTAAGCATAGGTTTCTTCATTAATATTTATGTGTATTTATATGTACTTTAAATATGTTTTTGTGTTTTATTTAACATTTAACTATATACACAACAGATATATTTAACGTTGGGTTTCTCTGCTTCGTCATCATCTTACTGCTTGCTGCTAAAACTTTAAGCATTTTGTTTGATTTTCATTTATTTCTTGTTTATTTTAATCGTATTTTTTGTGGTAGTTTTAAAATTAGAAAACAATATTTATTCCACTTGATTCTTTAGCATAGAAGGGGGCTTTGTGCCAAAGGAGAAATCGGGAATACGGATAGCTAGATGGACAGACATATATAAGGATCGATAGAAGAAGGGTGGAAAACTATAACAAATTCATAAAATTAGTCAAATTCATAAAAAATGAATCGTTATCAACTTAATCGTAGTTAAAATTTGTTGCAAACTGCACTTCAATTCTGCTCGGAGATCGCACAATAAAAAATTTCACACACATTGTTTTTGTTTTTTTTTCGGTATTTAAAAATTTAATAATAATAATTTGCAGTTTTTTCAAAAAACATCCAAAAAGCAAAGTAGTTTTGCTCCACCTACAACTAAAGCGCTAAACATAGTTACTCATAAACGTAATTAATATGTACAACAAGAGCTTAAAACTTATAAAACAATCAGGGGTCGATAGACGAGGGGGTTGGGGGGTGTAAGGGGGTAGCAGCTGAAGAAAAGTCAATGCAAAATCAGAGCGCTGCCTTGTTTTTGTTGGTTTCTCGCTACGTTAAAGTTTAACTGCTAAAATATATTTATGTTTTTTGTTTTTTCTGTTTTTCTCTTTCTTCTGTAATACCATTCAAGCTTGGGTTTTTTGTTTTTCTCTTTCTTTTGTTTGCTTTAAATTAATAACTTGTAGTTCTTTTGTTTGTTGTTGCTTTAAATATTATTTTTTAAATTGCATGCATGTTGGTTTTGCGTTGAAACTTTGTACACGGCTCAATTAAAAGGTAAAATAATTTAATTCAACTCCTGCCGATCCCCGGTGATCCCTGGTGATCCTGCTCCTGCTCCTGCTTCCTTCGCCGAACTGCCACGCCCAGTCTCTGTCTCTCCCACTTCTCCATGCGCCGTCCCTCCCTTACGCCTCCATCTTGACCGTGTGCACGGCGCTGCTCAGTCCCGGCGGATTGGGGGAGCCCACACTCACCGGCGGACTGCTGCTGGGCGCCGGACTGGCCGCCGCCGACGGCGGACCGTTGCCATTCGAGGCGGTCACCGTGACATCGGCGGACAGAGTGGGATACCGCTGAACGGCATTGGCGGCGGCCACCAGGGCGTGCAGCTTGCTGGGCGGCGGCGTGGGCGACTTCTTGGACAGATTGAGCGGCTGCGCCGAGTCAGCAATGTCCACCTGGAGTTCGAGGAGGGCCGGGGTGCCACCACTCGATCCCGAGCTGGAGCTGGCCGGAGCAACGCTGCCGCTTCCGTTGCCGTTGCTCGTCGAGTGCGGCGACTGGAAGTACTGGCAGCTGCTGGCCGAACTGCTGCTGCAGTTGGAGGAGGTGGACGTGGAGGAGGAGGACGAACTGGAGCTGGAGCTGGAGCTCGAGCTGGAGCTGGAGCCATTGCTGTGCGGCGAAACGGACTGCTGGCGCTGCTGGCAGGTGGTGGTGATCACCGAGCTGCTGCCCCACCTCTGCTGGAGGCTCTGCTGGGCAGGCGGCGGCGTGGAGCTGCTGCTGGGACTGCGGTTGCCCAGTCCCAGGCCCAATCCGTTGGTGGTGCTGCTGGCCGCCGTGCTGTTCTCGCGCTTCAAGTAGTTCTGGATGATGTCGCTGCGCTTCATCTGCTCGGGCGTCATGCGCGGCTCGGCCATCAGCGACTTGGCCAGCACCGAGTGCGAGCTGGCCATCGAGGCCTTGGGGCTGGCGCGGGTCAGGTGCATGTGCAGCTGGCTCTGGGCGGGATTACCGAGGGCTGGGGGCGGGGGCGTGGCCACGCTGTTCGGCACGGGGCTCTGCCGCGGACTGCCGGCACTCAGGCTGTTCGATCCGGAGGTGGAACTGCTGGCGTCCGCCTCGGCGGTCTCGAACTCCCGGTGGCGCAGCGCCCGGAACTTCTTGTGCGGCTTGTAGGCCTCGTCCATCAGCGAGTTGGTGTCGTACAGCGGCGGAGCCTGCAGCACGCGCTTCAGCACGGGCATGTCCTCGACAATCTGCCGCTTGAGATGGCCACTGCTCGAGGGCTGGGGCGAGCGGACGGGCGACACGGCCACCACACTGAGCTGGGGATGCTGCACCACCTGGGCCACCACCTGATTGGCGGCGGCATCGCTGCAGTCCAGAGCGTCGTCCACACTGGAACGCGGACTGGAGCACGAGCTGGAGCCGCCCGAGCTGACGGCCTTGCACTCGTTCTTCTCGTTGCCCGACTCAATGCCCGAATCCGTGGGCGAATCGAGCTTCCTGTAGCGGGCTGCTCCGGCGGTCAGGTGGTGGTGCAACTGCGGGTGCTGCTGCTGGTGGCACAGCGGATGTGGCTGCTGCTGCTGCTGCTGTTGGTGGTGTCTTACGATCGGCGTGATTGTCAGCCCGTTCTGGGTGAGATGTGCATGCGAGCCAACGATGTCCATGTCGGCTGCTCCGGAGTCGCCGCTGGAGCCGGAGTTGGCCCGGTTCCTCAGCGGACAGCCGCCGGAGAGAGTGGCGGCCAGCAGGGGAGCCGAACTGGCCAGGGCCGAGGGCTGTTGCTGCTGCTGCTGCTGTTGCTGCTGTGGCGGCGACGACGAGGGCACGCCCTGTGGCTGCGAACTGCTCGGACTGCCGTAGTCCAGATCCGCGGACTCCGAACTGGAGACCGAGCCCAGCGGACTCTTGGCCGCCTCCACGTCCATCGCATCTGCCCAGCTGCCCGTGGGCGACTTGTTCTGCTGGCCGTCGCTGCTGTTGTTGCCGTCCTCCATGGACCACATCTGCTGGCGCAGCAGCTCCTTGTGCTCGGTGCGGAAGACCACCAGCTTCTCGGTGTGCAGGGTGCTCAGGGTGCGCAGATCGGGCATGGTCTCCAGCAGCTTGGCCAGAAACTCGGGCTGATCGGGCCTGTTCTGGGCCACAATGTACTGCAGGCAGCCCTTGAGCCGCGAGTACATCTTCTCGATCAGCTCCAGGTTGCGCAGACCCGGGCGGTCGGGGGTGATCAGAACGATGGCGCAGAACAGGCCGATCTCGGCGTCTGTCAGGTTCATCGAGTTCATGCGCTCGGCAAAGTTAAAGGTGGAGTCCACCAGGAAGCGCGCGTTGGCGCCATTCTGGATCGCATCCCGCCGCATCACCTGGCCATTCAAGCAGATGATCGAGTTTATCGACGAGTCGAACATGCAGATCAGGCGCACGAACAGCGCGTCGAAGAGTCCCGCCTTGAGGAGCGTGAACTTGTCGTCCTGGGTGAGTAGCTGGAAGCCGGGAATCATGCCGGCAAAGTCGATCACGCCGCGGATTACGTGGGCGAAACGCTGTGAGAACTCCTGCTCCGACTGCAGCTCAGGGGCGGGGTTTAGCGGACAGGCCTGTAACGAGGGAAAGAATGAAAGGTAAAGGGTTAGAAAGGGGTGCTAAGATAGGAGAGAGATGGTATAAAGAATCGGCGTGTGCCCTCTAGATAAAGCAAACTTTTCCCATAACTGTTGCTTGGCCAGTCGCTGTAGTTTTCCCCACCGCACCCCATCACGTCATCGCTTATTTCACACGCGAAGGTCAGCGAACCTACCCCGCCCCCCATTCCATCCCTCTTCGCCCCACTCACTTAAATCAATAATAATAACTATTTGTACTTCCGCACGCCCACCACGCCAGCTATCTGCCGTCTCGCTCTACGAATGTCGCATTTCCTCAAACACCGCTGGAAGCTTTAGCTACGAAATGGAAAAGGAAAAGCTTCGCCTACGTCAGCTGGGTATTCTACTCTGTTCTGTTAGTTTTGCTGCCATTAGTTTCTAGGGGCTGCTTTTCCGCCTCTCCCCACCCCCAACCCCTAATATATACCCATGTAGTATAGTATAGTTGGGAGCTTTTGCTGCGCTGACATTAGCAGCCAAGGTCGACGAACTAGAGTTCAAGGTTCCGGATTGTGTGCTGTTACTATAGTTGTTTTTCTTTTTCCTGCTTTCGGCGCGTGTTTTTTTTTCGTTTCATTTCGCCAGAGGAATGGAAAAGGGGACGCCTAAGCCAAGCGAATGTTCATGTTATTTCGCCATTTGGCTTTCCGGGTTTTGAGTTACATGAACATGCGCCAAGTGCCCCAGACAGCGAACGTGCCACCCCCTTCGGCCACCCAACCCATCCTATGGTCTACCCACCATTGTTCTCGGCAACTTGATTTTGAATTTACGTTTGATTTCGTGTGTATGTTTCTCGCTTTTTTATTTATTTCGTTCTGTTTCAATAAGCACACGTTGTGCTGTCTGCCGCCGCCGCTTCTTTTTCTCTTTCGATTTTCGCCTGATTAACCTTGAAAATGTTTTTCTTTGTGCGAAAACAGATATGCTCATACAATAGAATGAAATTGGCTCGCATAGAAGAGGAAAGAGAAGAGACGACCGGCAACCGGCAAGCAGAATTTCCCCCGCATTTTCTTTCTCGCCGGCGCTTTGACGTCGTCGTATCATTTGATTTTTCGCCACGAAAATATATTTCTCATTTGCGCAAAAGCGGAAATAGTTTGCGAAAATACTATTTATGACGACTGGGTAAAGCTCCCCGAATTCCCCGACATATCACAAGATCCCATCCCAACCCATCCGATCCGATCCGATCCGAAACGACCTTCACAATGTGTTTTCGCCAAAAATAATTCCCAGAACTCTTGTACCGGCTGATATGGACTGCCAGATTGAATAATCTCTAGGGCTAATCGTTTGGCTAGAGGAATTCGTTCTATTTCTGCTCCGAATTCCGAATTCTCGGCGAGATCGCTGCGACTTAACCTCACCTTGCACCGCCGCCGAATCTTCCGCCTTCCGTCATAAACGGAATATTACGACGCTTCCTAATGAACCACCTGACAATTTTACAGATTGCTCTCGACCGCCCATATATCTCTATATGTACATATGTATGCATGTGTATATTGCATTTTTGTGACGCCGTTTGTCTGGCATTCGCTTCCTCATACTCATGACATTTTATGCATATTTTTTAGTGCCATTATTGTTTACTCATATATAGTGGAAATATCAACTGCAAACAGAGAAAGGGAGGAAGGCGGACTCGCGTTCATTTCATTCACTCCAAGGTTAAAAAATAACTCGCCCCAAGGTCGTTCTCTACGGGTTTTAGTGTGTGTGTGTTATATAGCACTTCTTGAACTGTCGATCGCATTTGATTTCTTTCTTCTTGAGTCACCGAATCACCGAATCAAATTTTAACTTTTTTAGCCTTGCACTTGACTCTGACTTTGCCCCGCTGTTTTTCACATTTTTTTGTGTGCTCGTGTCGCTTTTAAATATTTTAATAATAATTTATTTAAATGGCCAACGCATGTGTCTGGCCCGCCGTCCCTCTCGCCGTCTCCCTCTAATCCTGTGCTCTCTCCCGCTCTCTCCCCCCGCGATAGCCGGCTATGTGCTTTCATTAATAATGACGCTACGCTTGACCTTGAGCTTTAGAACTTTGTTTGCCGTTTTTTTTTTAAATATATATCTGTATGTGTATGTAGCACTTTTCTTTATCGCTTTCGGTTTGCGGTACAACAAATGGTTCTTCGGGGTATTTTATTTCAGCGCCGAATCTTTTTACTTCCTCTATGCTCGATCCATTTCCTCTGACCCCAAAAAAAAAACCCTAGTGACGTCGGTTGTAAAGTAAACAGAAAATGGTATTTACAAACGATAGCTAGCATTCATCATTCGGCAGACAGCTGAAGCTGTCATAAATCTGACATTGACAAGCATTTCGTCAAGAACTTGACCCCAAACTTGCCACTTCAATGGCCACGTTTGGAGGCCCCGCAAGAATCGAGCCGAAAGAGTCGACTCTTCGGCCCGTAGACGCGTCTACGTGTGGCCGGCGATTTCCTGGTTTAGAATCGTGCAAACAGGTTCACCTTGGCGCATGACTAACGCCGGCAGTAGGCAGTCACCAGTAACTAATGTTGTTGTTGCCGATCTATGCATGTCAACAGAAGTCGGCGGCCCGGAAATGTGACTTCGCCTACGCCGTAACCTTTGGCGGGCTATTAATAATGTACTGATCGACGACATAGGGCTGATGGCATTTTCATAACTTTATGGCCAACGGTTATTTATGATACTGCTGTAAATGGTGTAGTAACTCAATGCTAAATCAGTTCACGAAAGATCTGTGGTATCATAAAATAGATCCCACTATATTTGCTCTACGATTTAATAAATATTTGTAAGAGTTAACAAAAGATCTGTCGTATGATAAAATAGGTCCCACTGTATTTGCTCTATTTTCGTTGCTATTTTTCCCATCTTAATCTAGAACAATTCGTTGAATTATTATTACACTCACCAAAAGTGTGGGCATGGAGTAGGAGGGGCAATCCCGCGCCCGCTGCCGCATCGCCGAGACCTTCTCCTTGGTGAACTCGCAGGTCTCGAGGTGGGCGCGCAGCACGGCGGCGAGGAGGCGTGGCTGGTCGTCCAGCTCGGTGGCGAGGGCCCTCTGCTGGCCGCGGTTCTGGGTACTTTGTTGCATGGCCGCCAGGATGCGCGCCTTTTCGCGCTTCGGCACGCGTCCAAAACGCACAGCTGCAATGGGAAAAGAAGAGGATATTTCTGGTTAGTTTTCGGCCTTGTAAGCGGTGCTTAAACTTAAGCTTCAGCCCGAAAATGAGCATAAAATTATGGGCCCCATCAATTGCACACTTCACTGCACGCAGAGCAGGTGCAACGGCCAGCTGTTGTCCTGTTGTCACGCAGGAAGTGCCCCTGCCCCTGCCCCTGCCCCTGCCATTTACTGCCCTTCGAAGTGGGTCATTGCCTCAGCTGCCTCTGTTTCTTCAGTCTGTCAGTCTTCGGTCTTCGGTCTGCAGTCTTCTCTCCCCTGTTACACTTTCTCTTTTTTTAGATTTTTAATTTCTGCCTTTGGCCGCAACCGAAAAATTTGTATGTGGGTGAACTTTCACATTTCACCAACGAGCGAGGTACAAAATCAGGCACGTTTGCGGTCACGTTTTTCGCACTAGGAATAAATCGAAGAGGAGGGCAGATGAGAGGGATCGATAAGTTGTGGGCTCGCTAATTGAGAAGAAGGTTTGCAGCAGATCAAGGCGAGTTTAATTTATATTAAAAACAGGTTTTTAATTTAATTTGATTTTTAAAAATTATTTCCTTCCATTTAGAGCAGTTTACCCCCCATTTGTATTATTTTCCGAAAGCCACTTTTTAGCCACTTACGGCCATCAAACAAAATCTGACAAATGTTTGGCCAACTTTTCAATGTCAAAAGAAATTTCTACTCGCACAATTTCACTCCGGCTCGGTCGCAAAAGTGAAACAGCTCTTTTACCGATTTTTCACTGCTTTTTCCAGCAGCCAAGCCAGCGAGAGAGTGTGACCCACTTGCCGCGCAGCGAAATCCAGGTCAAACGAAATGGAAAATGAAGTCTGCGCAGGCGCAGCGATGGACTGCGCGTAGAAATTAGAGCGACGCGCCGCAACGTCCAACTTTCCCATGCGGAGAGACTGAAAAGTTGGTCAAACATGCGATATTGTTGCTCCGCTCTTTCGGCTATTTTTTTCTGATTTTTAGAAAATAGCAACGCAACGCTGCCTTCGCCGCCGTTTCGATTCAAGTTTAAAGCTCTTCCGCGGCAAAGAAAAAATTATTGTATGTTTATAAACGAGGTCAACACTTCAATGGCGCTCGCTTTTGGTTGTTGCTATTTGTTTGGAGGCATCGACAAGAAGAAAAAAATAAAGGTAAACAAAAAGCGAATCAGAAGTGGAGAATCTCAGAACGCCTGCATTTCTCTGGGAGTTTGTTCGTTTCATTTTTGTTGGAAACCGAAAGCTGGGTGCTATTTTAATTTTGTTCAACTCTTTTTCTAGCCAAATCTGTGTCAGCCGGCTCAGGGAAATTGGTTTGGCTCTTTCACTTTCTAACTCTAACTCTTGTGCGACTTTCGGATCGGATCGGATCGGATCGCATCGCATTGGATCGGTTAACTTACGCGCATTGTGATAGTTGACGTTGCCCTTAAGTATGCCCTTCAATATCGGCAGCTCTTCGCCCATTTTTATGTTTTCTGCGCTTGTTTGCGGGGTTTATTTTGGCGAAATATCTTGACTTGGTCACTTCTCCCTTTGGGGGCACATCAACCACTCAGTTGAGCTCGCTCATTAAATATTTTTTCTTTGATAATTCTGCTTGGTTTTTGGCACACACACAGCTTTTTGGTTGGTACTCAGGTACATGTGGATATTTGCTTGAGAAACTGGTTATCTTAGTTGCACTTAATCTCGGTTAAATATTTTAATTAACTGCTGTTTTGTTGTGAGAGGAACTTTGTTTGCTTGCTTTTCACATTGATTGGATTTTTGGAATATTTAGCAAATAAATTAGTGGTTGGTTTGGTTGGTATTTTTATATTTTAGGCGCGTAATCCAGACAGACGAGTGGGTAGTAGTGGGTGTTGCTTGAGTGTTTTGTTTTTTGGAGACTTGGTCGACTTTTCTTCACATTAACAATTGCATTTAACATTCATTGGTATTAATCAGCATTTTGTTTCATTTAATTTAATTTAATCGAACTGATATTAAATATTGGTTTAGTTATCTGTGGCAAATGCCGCACTCGCGTTGCTCTTGGCTTATTTCGGATCCCGCGGATCGCTGGCTAATATGACAAAACTCGACAAGGTCTCGAACGCGACTAACTGTAAAAGCCAAAGCGCGTTACGAATATACCCAGAGTACGGTATGCTATCGTATGGTATAGTGTGGGGCCTATCGAGGAGAGCGAACCTCAACTGCGGCGACTGCGATGGCGACTGAGCTTCGGTCTCAAAACAGAAGCAGAAAACCGAAAACGCCGCACAAAACACAAAAAGCCGCAGAGGCAACGACCAACGGAGCGCTCGAAAGAGAGCCGAAGAGGGCGCTAAAGAGCGGGAAAAGCTCTTTGTCAACGGAAAACCATTGTTTTTGAGCGGGGGCAACAAACCATCGCTAGAGAGCTGAGTCTGTGATAAGACGTGTAATTCTTCCAACTCGTATTTTTAAATGTTTGGTAAACAATTTTTATAAAAATATTACATTTGATTTAAGTAATAAAAGCAATAGTATTTCATTAAATTATTAAAAATCTAAATTTCTAGTTCATATCTTCCTGTATTTATGTCCAGACTCCACAATTAATAATTTTAAAAATAATATTATAAAATATAATAATATTTAACTGTATACTATTGATTCCTTAAATATTTGCTTTGTAAAATGTACATATTTCTGTAATTGTTCTTTAATATATTGAAACAATGACCCACCCCACACACAAAGCAAGTTCAAGCACTGATAAGCTTTCCCTGATAAGCTCTTCTTTTTTAAGGGCGCTTTATCGGCGCTTATATCTCTCTTTTCTTGGATACCATCTTCATCCATCGAAGGAAAGTTCAACAAACTCGGAAGAGAGAACACAAGAGCAGCACGGGACTCGGCTCTCTTAAGAACTCTTAAGCTTCGCAGAGCTTTTCACCACGCAAGAGCAAATGGTGTTGAGTTGGGCAAGCTTTCGGAAAGCTTTTGCCGTACTTGTCATTTTGAATATTTTGCACGGGGGCATTTTTCGCGGTGCGTATGAGTGATGTGTGTGGAACATTGCGCATACGTCACGTTGGCAGGTGGAAAATCTAGACTGGAGGCTGAGGCCAGTAATGAGATTGCTAAATCAAACTTGATGACCGCACGCCTGAGTGGATAATTTACGACGCCACTGGCCCCGTCTGCCCGTCAGTCGAGGGTTGAGCATTGAGTTCGCCTTTAAGTAAATGCAGATCTTTTTTGTCAGCTTTCATAGGTGACTCACTCGATCCGGCGATCATCGCCAACTGACGTGAGTGTTCCAGATTGTTTGTTTATTCAAACTCTGGCTTTGTCATCGAGTCGCTTCGGTTTACCCCACCAGTGCGGTGGTCAATGAACTTAGCGCCCGAATGAGGCCACAAAAACGTAACGAACAACGAGCAACATTTAATAATCATTCCGGCGATGCGACGAAAGTAAAAGTGAAAGTTGTTTGGCTCTTTTTCGGGTAGAAATTTTCGTGCGTGCCGTGGAAATGCAGGCAACTGGATTGGTCAACAGTGTTGGGTAGGCCTATAAAGGTTGCATAACGCCCCGAAGATTGGGGCTAAAGACAGCGCACACCAAAAGGCGGAAAGACGGAGAGACAACTGGAATCAACTGGGGCGAAGGTGGCCCAAAAACGAAACGATTGCGATGTGATAACAGGCCTGAAATTGAATGGGCTTTTTCGTATAATTACATCCATTATTTCGACCTGTCGAAATAGTTTATTTAATTTATTAAAACAGAATTTTCTACACTAAAAATCGCATCTCACATTCACCATGCAAATCTTACATAAGCTTATTCTGCTGGCAGAGAGGAAACCAGTTCAATAGCATCGCTTTGGTCATAATTGGCATTCACAATAATGCCGGCAATTAAAAGCCAATTAACAAGTTTCACTTTCACTGCGACAAGACGCGACGCTAGCCTCATTTCGCGCCGTGCCATCATCCCAAGTGCCTTGTATCAAGTGGCTTTCTAAACTCGAACTGCTTATGATTACTTGTTATTGTTTGGGCATTTGTGCGGCTGACTTCCTGAATTACGGGGAAGTAATAAACGAAAGCCGAAATCCAAACTTGTTGTTTACGCGACGAGGCAGTCGGGTTCGTTGCACCCACCGAGCGGAGGAAGAGGCCTACTTTCGGTTTTGGGCTATAGGTGATTCACAGACACCTCTGGATGACGGCTTTACGTAAAGTCACATAAGCGACACAATTGTTGTTGCTTTGGTCTTTGGTTTTTTTGGTTGTCGGCTTGCTTGCGTAAGTTGTTTACAACGCGATCGAAGCGTGTGGAAAGAGCCGCACGGACAAACAAAGGGGGGCACACAAAAGAAATGATATGCCAAAGAAAGGGGCCGAAGTGAACCCCAAACCCCAAATAACAATAATAATAACAATAATAATGAAGCCATCATATGCGTATGTTGTGAAGTTTCTTGAAATTTCTCAAGACAAAAGAAAGCCCCCGCATAAAAGCAAGCACTTTTGTTTTATTTTCGGTTTGGAGCCTTCGCCGCTGGCTTTTGTGGGTCATGAAAAATGCCTCAATGAGAAACGTCGGGGAGGTCGCCGCCGCGCATTTAGCGCATAGCAGCACTTGACATCGCTCGGATCGCTCAGGGTAGAGTAGACCCTGTGCCATATTATTAATTTTACATGAAAAGGTCGTGCCTCGTTTCGTTTCATTTCTCATCGATGAGGTGTGGAGAACAAAGGGCGAAATTTAAACAAAGGCAGGCTAATTTGGGACCACATGTCGGATACGCAATGAATACTTATGTGCACTTATTAAATAATTATCAACTAAATAGTTAGATACTTTTCTTACACTTTTCGAGTAATGAATTCTGACCTTTACCATCCCCCCTCCGAAAAAATTCCCAATAAATACCCCGACTTGTTTACAAGTTCAGAAATTATTCTCCCCCTGAAATCACAAAAAAAAAGCGAATAAAAATTGGGTCAAGCTGATCTGCATCTACGCGCATTGCAAGCGAACGGACTTCAAAGGCATACGCAAAAATAATTCCATTTCGTGTCTAATCATTTTCGAATAAATGCGCGCCAATGCCGTCGCCGTCGTCGCTGCTGCAGAGGCGAATGACCGTGCCTGACCCAAATAAGAGTCGCTGCACTCGGCGACAAACTGCAGGCCCCCGGCCCCCGCCCCTCGCCTTAACCCCTTGCTGCCCCCTCGCCACATTCGCATTTTGCTCAGCCTCTGACGTCGTGCAAAAATTGCAGCCGAACGAAACGAGGCCGAGTGCAATGAACAGCATTCAGCACACGAAAGAGAGGGGTGTATATGGGGAGAGCGAGAGGGAAAAAGAGAGAGAGAGAGAGACAGGGACGGCATGCAAATGCAGCTTCGAACAAGTTGGATGTTGCAATGCGAAACCTTCGAGAAATTTTACAAGAGTCGTTGAACTCTGCGGCTCGGTCGTTTAACTGTGGCCCAAAAGCAGCAGCAACATCGGCCAACTGCAACGGCAATATTGCTGCAATGTTGCTCTCTCGGAGAGCAAATTTGAGAGCTGGAAAACTAGTTTTTGGCGCCGAGGCATTGAAAAAAGCGAAAGTACATTTTTTATTTCGCCCGCTCCTCCTCCCCGGGGGAAAAAGGCAAAAAAAAAATATAAAACTCGGCTCGTTCGAGCGGCCAGACGAACGCCGAGCGCTCTTCGTGGCGAGAGGTAAATGAACCTTTTGAAGGTTCAACTTGCGTAGTAGGCGACGCCAGCGTCTCGTGTAAAACAAGTTTGTTACGTTCGCTGCCTTTTGGCTCTTTTGCTTTTGGCTCTTGCCTTCCTTTTCTTTCTTCTTGCGCTGCTTTTGGCGCTCTTTTCTTTGCAATTTCACCGTTAACCATTTTTTGTGGCTGCCTTTTGTGAGGCAGGTGAAGGCAGTTGTGCTGCCTGACTTTATGTAACCAAAGCGAAGAAAAGAAAAAAATTAATAAAAATAAAAATAAATAAAAGAAGCGTCAAGCAGCTGCCGTTGTTGAAGTGTTCAGTGTTTTTTTCGCTACTCTCTTTTCGCTGATTTTTACGTGAAATGATTTCACTTATGGACAGCAGGTAATTGTATAAGCGGAGTTCCCAGAAAATACCAGAAAATACTGCAAATACTATACTACATATATTTAGTTATTTCTAACGCCTACTGCTGTATCTTTTCGATTGCCTCACAAAAACCTTCACCAGCCCCAAAGAACAGCCTCCGTTTCTGAACCCACCGACTGCTGACTGTAGAACCTCACCCACATCGTCATCATTAGCATTTTGTACTTGAAGCTGCGAGCTGTTTGAGCGCCGCCCACTCACGCGCCCACTCTCATGAGCCGAGTCGAAGGCTCCTTGAACTGCTCCAAGTGTTCAGCTACTCCTACCGAAAGGCCCAGCCCCGAAAGCTCCAGCCAGCCCCCAACCCCCAACCGCCAACCCATTACCTCTGGTCTCTAGTCTACAGTCTCTGGTCTCCTTGTCCGCCTTGTTCTCGTTGTTATTGTACATTTTGTGTAGCCTCCAATATTATTTTAGTCAACAGCTTGCCATGAGTATCTGTGTGTAGCACTGGCATTTTAATGTATTTGTAATTGACCTGAATAAAGTTCAAAACACTCGCAGCGGCGAGGCAAGGCGAAATCTACATGCATGATGTTGTTGTGTTGCTGTGTGTGTGTAGCCTCAAAATAATAATGATTGCGACAACAACAGCAACAACGAGCATGTCGTAGTTGTTCGTTTATATATATTTATGTGTGCATATATATATATATATATATAGAAAAAATGCTGTGCCTTCGATAATTGACAATTGTTTGATTATTTTATGTGCTTTTGGGACACACCAGCAACTAATTGCTGCTGTGCATGTTGCTGCTAGGTGCGGTTATCTATTTGCTAAGCCAAGATTTTGATCGGGGGATTTAAAAGAATTTCTGGGGCCTTAGATAAAGGAATCTAGAGAATTTAACTTGTTAAAAATAAAATAAAATATGTATCTATTTTATAGTGCTCAGATCCCCTTTTCTAACTAATCTTCAAACATTATTCAGTGACCTCCTCCCCCTCCCCTCTCCCTTTTTTGCGGGCTTTATCTCGATTCTCGTTCGTGTTGCATATTTACTTTCAATTTGCCTAACCTCGCGCTAATTTAAGTTCATTTCAATTAAAAGCCAGCATGTGTGCATGTGCATGTGCCAGCTAGTAGAAAAAAATGTATAGAAAATTAGAATATGGCGAGAAAAAATCCAACGATTTATTGTTTTAAATTTTTGGATTTTTTTTGGCCAGCCCACGGTGAACTAATAAATTTCCAAGCAAATCCGCAAAATCAAATGCAAAATGAGCAGCGAAATTAAGCGACGACGACGAGAGTGTTGTGCACATTGTTCGTTGTTTACTATCGCTACTAGCTCGCACACAGATACGAAGCACGCACACAGGCGCAACCACCTTCACTGCCGCTCTGCCGCTGCGCCGCCGATGGTGACCCAGTTTCCCTGCACGTCAGCGGCGGTCAATGAACTGAGCCGAGTTGGGACGTATTTTATTTGACTTTTTCGAGGGGGGCGCTTGTGTGCGCTAAATTTCGGTTTCGTTTTCATTTCTTGCGTTATTTTCGTGTCTTTGCAATAGCAAAAGGAAAAGCCAGAAAACAAAACACCAACAAAATGGCGCCTATTACTGGCCAAAGAAATTATGAAAGCAGCCGAAATGTAACGAAACGAAATGAAAAAGAAAGTGTTTCGAAATGGCCGCCAATTATATGGGTATATATTTTTTGGTTGGGTTTTTCGAAAAAGTGAAAGTAGTAGGTCTCTTGGCTGTGATACTTTTTGTAAACAAAAAATAAATTATGATTTCGTGGCGTTTTCTAGGTCAGTCGCTCTTGTTTTATAACTGTAAATTGTTCATCAGCGGCCCTCGATGTTTTCTGTTTTTTTTTGCTTTTTTTCGGCGTGTGCGTTTTATTTTAATTTTCCTTGAAAGATAAGGCAACCGGCAGCGCAGTCGCCGTCGCTTAAATAGCACACGGTCATTTTTATTATAAACAATTCGAAATTTGTTGGTTTGCTTTTTCTCTTTTTTTTTTTTTTGCTTCTTTATTTTTCGATTTCATTTCATTGCTGTTGCCGAGTTCGAGTTTGCCGTTTATTTGGTTGGCGGTCGAATTTTTGTTCGGTTCACATGACTTATTTTTGGCACTAGCTTTGGGTTGCTCTAGGCACAGAACTAGTTCAAGGATTTGCTAAAAAATTATTTTATTGTGCTCGGCTCTAGGTTAGTGGCTTATTGATGGTAGGATTTTAATGGTGACAGCAGAGGGGCCTCATTAGTGTTTGGTGGTGGTAAACAAAGGCATAAAATTAGTTGTCAAAATCAAATGAGGGGGTGTTTTTGGGGGAAAAACGGAAAAGGTAATAGGTGATTTCCTTTTACAGAAGGGTAATACATTTTATTCAATTTATAGACTTTAAAAATCAATTTTGAAGATATCAAAAATGGGAAATTTCCTAATAGCATAATACTTTTTACTTCATATTTTCCACTGCTCTTTTTTTACTTTCCCCTTGCCACACACGCGCGCTCCACATTCGAACAAAATATCAAAATCTAATCCATCAATTACAACATCGAAGGCAGCAACAAATACTACATATTTTACACAAAGGCCGCGTCTGCGTGTTGCCTACAAAACAGCGTCTCCCCGTCTCTCTCTGCCCCCGTATACCCGTCCCTCTTCCTCGCCTCTCCCTCACACACACACACACACACGCATGAACCACTTTCGTTTTCGTTTTCACTGCAAACAGCAAACATGGCCGCCCAGTGAGAAGTCAATGAACGTGGAGAAGAGAGTGCGAGAGAGTTTAAGCGTGTGTTTGTGTGTTGTGTGTGTGTGTTGTGCTTTCATAATCGCTGGCTATTTCCTGTAAATATTTTCCGGGCTGTGAGCTTAATTTAAACAAATTATTACAAAACTCAATAATAACAAATGCAGTCAGCGTAACGTAACGAAGAGAAAGAGAGAGAGAGGCAGAGAGAGAGGGAGAGCCCAGAGAGAGAGAGAGTAGGGAGAACGGATGGCCTCGCTCTGCTGTCTCCATTATGGATTTGGGTTAAGTGCGTTCATTCAACTTTTAACACCATTTCGAAATGGCGCACACTTCTCGCCGCCGACAGCCTGCTCTCAATTTATCATGCGGGTGTGTGTGCTCTTTTTTCGTGTTGTTCGGGGAATTTGTTTAAACAAAATAGACAACTTTTACTTTGCCGTGAAATCGCGCCAAGCGAAATGTTGCAATACAGACCACACACACACACACACACACACACACACTCGCAGAGCTAAAATTTCGTTCACGGCTGGTCAATGAACTCAGAAAAGCCGAACGAATCGTGTGGCACTCGGCTAAGTCGTCGTGCGTCCAAATGTTGCTGCTGCTGTGCTTGGTGTTGCTGCTAGCATTTGTTTGAGCTTGAATTAATTTGGCCCGTTCCGAATAGCTCATTTCATTTTCCCTCCCTTATTTGATATTTGCATAAGTATAAAGACTCAAGGCATATTTTTGTACTCACCATCGCGACTCATGCCCACGGCAATGCACTTTTTCAGGCGGCAATATTGACAGCGATTGCGATTGATGCGCAGAATGCTGCACTGCTGATTTTTGGTGCAGGGGCGATACTGGATCTTTTGCTGGATGGAGCGACGGAAGAAGCCCTGCAATGATAAGGCAAAAAAACATCGGTTAGCTAGTGATAATGGTTACTATATATCATAAAGGTAAGTATAGTGAGGTTTAAAGCTGACCTAGAAAAATCCCTATAAATTGTAATTATATAATACAGATCCCCTTAATAATAAACCTACATCGGCATCTTCGTTCGCTGACATCGCCGGCGTGCTTCTCCCCGCATTGCCATTGCTGTTGCTCAGGGCCGTGTCCAAATTCTCATCGAACTTCTGGCACAGGTAGTTCAGCTGCGAGGAGTCCAGTCGCTGGTGATGCTGCTCGCACAGCTCATCATCGCAGCCCGAATCCTGGGCCTCGTCCATCTCCTCCAGCTGCTGTTCATCGCTGCCGCTGCAGGTGCAACAATTTCCCGCACTGGAGTTGCTCGAGTTGCTCATCAGCGAGCAGTTGCTGTCGGAGCTATCCCTTCGCTGCTGCTGCTGCTGCTGCTGTTGTTGCTGCTGCTGCTGGTGGTGGTGTGGTTGCACCTGGTGTTGCTGCTGCTGGGATTGTTGGCGCAGGAGATTGGCGATTTCCTTGTGGGTCTGCGCCGAAAAGGGACTATCACAGTGCAGCTGCTTGATGTTGCTGGTGGGTATGGCAGCTGGCTTCGTCTCCAGTTGCTGCATGTTGCTGCCAGGGCTGGTGGTCTGCTGCTGCTCCAGTTCCCGCTGCTTCAGCTCCCGCGCATAGCGAATCTTCTTCCAGGGACACTGGTATTGCTCGTAGCTACTGTCCTCGAGTGATTTCTCCGCGGGGTTGGCACTCGGGCAATCCTCATCGCTGTTGGATTCAATGCCCGACTCGCTGTCATTTTTGGCGCTCAGATCGGCACATGGCGGCTTTGGTGTTGCTACTGTTGCGGGCTGGTGTTGCTGCAGCAACACAATCTGCTGCTGTTGCTCCTGCTGCTGCTGACTAATACTATTTGTTGTCTGGGTGTTGTTGCTGTTGGTGGTTGTCTTTACTAGTGTTGCAGGTGTTTGTTGTTGCTGTTGTACGATTACTGCTTCGTTTTTCAGTCTTTTGCGTTGCGGTTGCTGTTGTTGCTGCTGATGTTGCTGCTGTTGCAGATAAACAATTTGTTTGGGCGTCTGCTGCTTGTTGATGGGCGCCGATTCCAGCAGCTTGACCAATGCCGAATGCTGCTGCTTCAGCTGTTGGCTCTTGGTCTGCTGCTGGTGATGATGCTGCTGCTGCAGGGGCTGATGTTGCTGTGGTGCCGCGACAATGTGCAGATTACCGCCGCCATTGCCCGTCAGCAGCACTATCGTTGTGCCATGTTGCTGCTGGGACTGCTGCTGCTGCTGCTGCTGGGGCAACTGGAGTTGCTGTTGCTGCTGCTGCACGGCAGCAACCTCTTGCATTGCACAAACCATATTTGAATTAGAGATTTTGTTTGCTTTTTGGCTTCAGAATGACACTTGAACTCTCGATTGTTGGTTGCTCTACGATTGGCTAATAAGGAACATTGCACACTTCACTTTGATCTCACTTCACTGGCACCAACAAAAATATTATTTGATATTATTTGCTATTGCTATTGAACATTTGTTGCTGTTGCTGTTGCTGTTGGCTCTGCTCTCTATCTCTTTCGCTTGATCCAGCTGTATTATGATATTTACTTATTTTTCGCGCGCTTTTCTTGCTCTGCACAACCGCTGCCAACGACGAGCAATTTGCGAATGAAAGCAGCGTCCACCAGCAACACAAAACGACCCAGAGCAACTCAAAGCTGCCAGCCGAAGTGGCTTTTTGTGCCTCGTGTTGCTTCGGGCGGCTCTCTCGCCGTTGCTGTTGCTGTTGCTGCTGTCGTTTTGTGTTTTGTGTTTTTGTTTTTGTGTGCCAACTGAGGACATTCACTCCAAGCGTCGACAGCGACGCCAGCGTCTAACAATAGATGTTGCTGCTGTTGGTGCTGCTGCGCTGCTGCTGCTGCTGCAGTGGGGGCGCCTGGTAAACAATTCTACCACCACCCACGCGACACTCTGATTTCTCAGGTAGCTCAGGTATCTCAGGTAGTTGCTGCCACTGCCACCTGACTGATCAGCTTTGTTTGATAACAAAACAGAGGCGGGCTGTTCTGTTCTATTCTGTTCGATTGTTCCCTATAGATTCCCAACGCGTGTATTGTGTTTGCTCATGTTTTGATAAATGAGTGACAAATAAGATTAATTGATATGGGGGCTGGCTGAGCCATCAATGTGAGTATGACAGGCCTAAGAGGATCTGAGATCTGGAACGATGTTCCCGAACGCTTTTTGGGGTCAGCCAGAGCCAAGGGGATGGGGGTGTATTTCCAGAAAACTTAAGAATGATTAATATTAAGTTGCCAGTCTGTGTGTACATATTTTAGAACCTTAGAAATAGATAATAGTTTAATTTAAAATAATTCAACTCAAGCAAATGTACCTTAATTATTTTTATTTTTATTTTATATCAAACAAAACCACCTCTTAACGTGGTAAAAAACTAGTGACGATCGCTCATTCAACATACAAAAGTTCTGATATCAACATTTGGGACGAATGATAAAATATTAGAAAGTGTATTTAATGACGAGTGTAATAATATTTCGTCACAAATGTTGATATCAGAACTTTTGTATGTTGAAGGTGCGATCGTCACTAGTTTTTTACCTCGTTAAGAGGTGTTTTTGTTTGATATTTTATAACTTTAGAAATAGATAATAATTTAATTTAAAATAATTCAACTCAAGCAAATGTACCTTAATTATTTTTAACTAAGCAAAAGCAGCTGTTTCTTCTTTTAGAATACATATTTTAGAACCTTAGAAATAAATAATAGTTTAATTTAAAATATTTTTTAGGAAGAGAATTGAGACATTAACCCAAGCAAATGTATCTTAATTATTTTTAACTAAGCAAATGCAGCTGTTTCTTCTTTCAACTTCTTTGATACTAAACAAATATGACCCAATTCGCAGGACAATCCCCGCCTAATTAACAAAATGCTTGGGCAAATATTTTTGCCGCATTCAAAAAATGTGTCAAATGCTGGCGGTTCGATGAACTCCAAACTCCACTTTCCAACCAGATGATTTAATAAATGTATTAAATAATATTTGTTCGCATTGTGATTTTTTGGGGCCAAGCAATGCACACAAGTTGTGGGTCCCACCTCTCGCTCGCACTTCGCCATAGCCCCTCTCGCTTGCACACAAGCTACGTAACCAAAAAGCCCCAAAACGTTAACGACGTCAGCAGAGGCAGCGGCCGAGCAGCGACCGAGGCAGCGAGGCAGCGACTGCGGCGGTGGTTCAGTTCAACGAACCCCGCCATTGTCGTGACCCACATTTCGGTCAGCCACCTTCGAATGTGGAGCTGCGAAAGAGAGGGCTATAGGCGTTTTGAAGAGAGACGGGGCGAGAAAGCCGAATGCCGAAGCCGAGCGAACTCGAAACGAAGTGCAGAGAAGAGAGTGAGAGAGCTCTGCTCTCAATGCATTTTGCATGCAAATTCGCTTGCAGTTCAGGCAGATATATATACATATGTATATTCGAGTAGATATATATATTTGCGATTTTTGAGCTCTGGCGGTCGGTCAACGACACAGAAACCTCAGGTGGGCTTGGCTTCGACGGGGGGCGGAGTATGCCTACATGCACAACTGTCGAAATGCGTTCAAGGAAATCTTTGGTAATTAAAAATTTGCACACACATTTTTTGCGGATTTTTAACCAAGCCTGCAATCTAAGCTGCAGAATCTGGGGTCATTGCACTGCGGTCGGTTGGGGGTGTCGGGAGATTTGCGCTCATTTTCGAACTCGGCTTTCGGGAACTTTCGGGAACAGCTGTGCCATTTCCCCTCTCTCTCTCTCGACCGACCCAACTCCCCTCTCTTTCTCGCGCCACGGCGTGGCCAAATGTGAATGAACTCTGCTCGCAAAGCGAATAACAAGTTTCAAAAGAAAGTGAGAGCACTTCCACACACAGAAAGGCACACACATCGCAGCCTGCTCTCTCTCTCTCCCCAAGTATCACCCTCTCTTTCTCGCCTCCCCCCTATTTTTGCTTTTGATCCGCAAGTCAATTTATAACTCATTCTTGTTTGTTTGTTAAATAATTTCTTTTTGGCTCTGCTTTGGCACATTTTTTCCCTTCTGCAATTTGTTGTTAATTTTGTTTATAATTTTTTTTTTTTGGCGGGCTTGAGTTCTTTTCATGAATGATCCTATGCCGCGGGGGGTTTTCTTGTTTATTTGGCTGCCTGTATTTTTGCTGAAACCGCCTACCTGTTGGCACGATCGTTGCCTCGAAAACTGCTTGACCAAGATTTCTGTTCTGTTTCGGTTCTTTTATTCTTTGTTTTGCTTGAGGTATATTTTTTCTGGGGAGGGAGCTACCGTCGGAACTTGACATCAATTCGATCGATCGATCGCCCCAGAAGAGCTGTTGAGCAGGTCCAAACAATGTCGGCATCTTGATGGATGCCGGGAAGAAATGGAGGCAAGTGGAACCAAATCGTGTCGAAATATGTTCGTATTTATAGGAACTCAAATTTTGAAGGGATCTTACAGTGATATTTCCTGGGAAATGGATTAGCCCTCTTTTATTTTAGTCTTTGGCTTTGTTCTGCACTGATCTCCACTAAAATAGGCATCCCTTATCAATAAAATCTCTCAAACATAAACAAGACATTCCACAGACTTCCCTGAAACCATTTGGAAACTTCCCGACCGATCTCCCATCTCCACTTCTTTGTTTCCCCCATTCCTTCCCTCCCTTTTTTATGTTCCGTTCTACGTCGACCGCCCACACATATTTAAAAAACATCACACACCGTCACATAAACAGACAATACCTAATCTCCTGTCATAACGATGATCGTTTGTTGGGCTTTCAGAACTCCCCCACCCGCTCTTCTCTCCTCCCTTTTGGGGGCTCTTTCCATGCGTCAGCAATTAGCACGTGCCTGGGTCTTCAGACTCAGACTGGGACTTCAAATCCGATCCGGAACTTTATGGCGCTTTACAGTTCATTCAACGCTCGTTCGTCAAGCTTGTCTTGAAGTTTATTCGACAGTTGGTCATAATTCTTACCAGGCAAAATTCGAATTTGCTGGTGCCAACATTTTTAAAAGTTGAAAAATGGCTACAGCTCTCAACGCAGGGGTTTATGAGATGATGGGAAAATATCAGAATATTCTTACATATTAAAAAAACTAAATTTTCTGAAATGTTTCAAAAAGTATGCAATAAAAACTTTGTTTTTTAGCGAAGAAGGCGGGAGTACGATTTTTCACAGTATACTTTTCGAGGCCTTTTTACGAGATCTCTGGGTAAATCTCTTTAGAGAATTATAAATTGAATTGAAATCTAAATTTTTATTTTTTAATTATAATGGGAAATTAGAGATGTACTACTGCCAAAAAGGAGAAATGATGTGTAAATAAATTATGTTCGAATTACAACTATGCGACCTGCGCCTGGCCGCCCATTCAGGTCAGAGGTCAACGCTCCCAGCCACCAAGGATAATTCTACCCGTCTCTCTCACCTCCACCGCCTCTCTTTTTCCCTTTATCCCTCCTTTCTGGTAGTAAAAGCAACACGAGGTCAGCCGCACGTAGGCAAAAAAGGGAGTCCTCTCACCCTCTCGCTTGCACTTGCAATCCACCCCCACACAACCCAACACAAACACACACACACACACACACATTCTGGCAATTTGGCCTCGCGCTCATTGACGTCACTTCTGCAGTCACTGGCTCTGCTGCTGCGCTGCCAGCGCTGAGTTCGTTCAACTCGCCTGCCTTCATGGTCGCCTTGCAATAGTTGTTATTGTGGGGCACATTGCTGTTGCTTTTGCTTTTGGCTTTGCCTGCTTTTGTGTTTGTATTTGTTCTTGCATTGGGGCGGTTTTTGGGGGTGGTTTGGGCGACAGACTGAGGGGGCGGGCTTGCGTGGCCCAGGAACACGTTTAGTTAGTTCTAGAACAAGCTGAGCTAATCGAACACATGTCCTGATTCATTGAACTAATGGGTAATCATTAGAAATACAGTTCAAATACACAACACTATGAGCAATATACTTATAATAAGAACTATTTCTAAAATTCGAGTACCATGAAAAGTAAATTAAGTTTAAGAAGTTTCAGAAAATATTATTGTTTTAAAATACTACACTTAAATTTATTGTATACATAGTAAAACAGAAAATATATATTGCTAAATTTTAAATAATTTTATAAATTTCAATATTTTGTAGCAGAAATAGCAGAAAGTAGACTAAATTTTATTATGATTAAACATTGAAAAAATCCCATTAGGTCGTTTCCCCTATATCCCAAAGTAATTAACATAATCATGGCATTTGGGTGGCCAAAACCAAAGCCAGATTAACTTTGATTTCCAGCTAACCATGCTTAATATGTTCCCACACTGGCAAATAAACCACAAAGCACTAATGATGACAAATCAGAAGTCGACAAAATAAACCAATATTGAACTCCGGAATCGGAGCCACGACAATAAAACGGAAATACCTTTCACATTTCACATTTTGCGCCAGCGAAGGGCAACTGCTGCTGCAGAAAGAGAGGCCAATACGGGCGGAGAAAGAGATGGGGACAGAACGAGTGCAAGGGACATTACGACAGCATCTGAGCTCCCGAAAAAGGCAACAAAAAAAGCAATACACCAAGGCGACCGACAATTGAGGACATTGCACTGCAATAACCTTAAAGAAAATGGTATCAACAGAGAGAGAGAGAGAGAGAGAGAGATGGAGGTGGAGAATTCGAGAAAGAGCACGCTCTCTTGGCTTGGGGCTCAGCAAAATGGTTCTTTTGTGCATGAGCAAAATATGTGGGAGGGGGTTTCTATTTGTGTGCCTAGGAACAGTTGCCCCGTTATGAAGAGTGTTCTGCGAAGAAGAAGAAGCGGAGAGGAAATGACCTCAGGAAGGAAATGCATTGCATTTAATTGGTCGAAATGGCCAGGTGCCTTATAATACCACCTGGTTGCTATAGAAATTGGTTAAAGGGAAGATGAGTCAGAACATAATTGTAAAGAACCAGAATATTTCATTAAATTTTAGTTACTTTTCTCAAATACAAAAGTTTACATTGCAGATTTAGATGAGGTAACACAAAAAACAGTATCATATTCCGAATTCCGAGATCATGTAGACCCACCTATACCAAAGGGTTCGGTAATTCTCTGAAACACTGCTTAATAAATCGACTCCATTTCTACCCAAAGACAATGCAGCCCTCCATCAACTCGGCTCCGCATACTTTTCCCGCTTTTGCAGTGATTAGTTTTCCACTCAAACACTTTCGTTGCGATAGTGAAGAGGAAGAAATGGAGCTCTGTCCTTTAACCGGGCCAATGAACTCGGGGCGAAAAATTGGCGCGCACTCTCAGCAGGGAATGTTGCGGAATGGCATGGAATGGAATGGAAGACACCTGTGCCCTGTCAGACGACAGAGCTGCCCACAGCCCCCTTTTCACTTTTCCCGTGTTTTCGGGGGTGGTGGGTGGCTGGGTGGCTGGGCGCTCGGGTAGTTTCAGCAGTGTCTCGGTTTTGCTTTGACCCACTTTCCGTGCGTTCAACTCTCGTAGCTGGGGCCAAAAAACGAAGCGAGAGCCGAGGCAAAAAACCGAACCGGATGCACGGGTTCGGGGGTTGATTGTGGAAATACACGAAAATTTTTAGGGGTTACGCTCCGGGTGCAACGAAAGTGTTTGCCACCCCCTCGCCCCCCCGAAATGGGTGGTCATGTGACGACTCCGATGCTCCGGTGGCTCCGGTAGCTCTGGGGTCTCCGGATTCCAAAGCTGGAGCAATGACCGCAGCTGGCCAAAGTTGAAGGATAAATGCCGCAGAGCAGGACAGGAAGTGCCCCTGCCCATTTCTGTCTTTTGTTCAATCAGTTGCCAGCATCATCGGTGCTCCACATTCAGTGCGTCTCATATTTATATCCGAATATTTATAACCACCACACATATGCTGCTTCTCCCCTGGCTAGTTTTGTATTTTTTCACTACTTGTTAGTTTTTCTTTTTTCTTTTTGGGTACTTGTCTCCCACCTATTTGCCAGCTCCCCTTCAGCCGTGCGTCACAGCGTGAAAAAAAGAGACGGGGGAGTGTGGACAGTTCAATGAACTCGTGGCAATTATTTTGCAATTACTTTTGTGTGGTTTGGCCTCCGATCCGATCTATCGATAGATAAGTAGGTTCTAAGCATTAGAGCACGCCTGGTTAAGCTCGAATTCAATTGTGTTCGGGGGAGGTGTTATACCATGGGGATACCATGTTTGGCTGAGTAGATAATAGATTGTGCACTCGGTATGTTTAATGGCTAAACTGACCTTTTTTCATTGTTATCTGAATTCAGCATGAGTTTGATTCGAAATATAAGTTGTTTTTAGGATTTTTTATTTAATATTGTATTTGAATAAACATTATATATAATACAAAAAAAAATAATTGTGTTTTAGAATATTTTGATTGGTTAAGTAGCTCAAACCTACAAAAGAATTGTTCGTCAAACTTCTTTAGATACTCAAGCAGTTAGATTAATTGAATAGGTGATGATTACTTTAATGACATGACAACATTTTGTTTGGCAAAATGAATTTAAATTTACCCTCACTAAGTTCCCTCATTACCCAATTTTCGGCCAACCCGTCTGCAATTGACGCAAGTGGAAACGCTTTTCGGCGCTCAAAGCAATTATCTAGCATTATTGCGCGATTGTTATTTGGGTCTGGTGGGCGATCAAACAAAGGTAATCATACAAACTCGAAAAAATAGAGAAATAATAATGCCAAACAGCTCAAATCTAATCCAAGACAAGTCAAGCAGTTGCGGCAAATATGAAAACAGTTGACCAAACACACTCGCTCATGGGGCATGAAACTCGTTTCGGAGACCCACGAAAAAAATAAAAGAGAGAGGCAAGGTCTTTTGCGTGCGACTGCAACAGCAGCAGCAGTGCGAATCTAACTGCAGTTTCTGCGCAGGTCGTTGCCATTTGGCAGAGCGCGAAAGAGACGGGGCTAGGCCAAGTGAGAGAGACGGGGATAGCAGGTGATGACGGCCTCAAGCTGACCAAAAGTGCAGTGAACTCTGAACGAAGTCGAAGCTGAAGCTGAAGCCGAAGCCCCTGGTTCTGCCCCCTCCTTCCGTCCCACTCCCACTCATCGTGCTCCGTCTCCCTCTGGTTTCTTTAATGGCCGGTATTAATGTAATTTCAATCATTGTTTTCGCCTTTTTCGGCTGCCTTCGCTGTCATATAAATTCTTCATTGCTGTTGGCGGTGCTTTTAATGACTCACCCGAAAGCCAGGCTTCCAAAAATGATCAAAACCAGCCAAAACGTAAGCTCACGTGCTGTATTTGGGCGTACGCCGTTTTTTTTTGTGATTTTTTCGAGTGTGATTTGATTTTGTTTCAGTTTCAGTCGCAACGCATTGAGATCTCTATCGCCATCTCGCTCGGCTAAGTGGGCGCTTTAAATGCGTGCACTCGGAGAAAAGTTCTAGAAAATATTGTTTTTTTTTAACATTATATCTTTATAGAATTTCTTAACTTCCTTCTTGGTTTAATTTCTATAAACATAAATAGATTACTTATTCTATAGGTATACATTTTTTAAAAAGACATGATCGATTTCAATTATTTAATATAATAATAAAATAATTAAATTTAATTTAAACTTAATATTTTCCTTCAGTTAAATTTACTTCCTATTTGTTAAATAATATTATTTTTTAATATTTTACATATCTTGAAATAATAAATAATTTTAATAATTTTAATTCAAAATAACTTAATATTTTTCTAATAGAAGCTTATAGCATTTTCTCTCCGTGCATTGAGCGCACAGCTGCAGCTTTGACTTGTATTATGCAACAGCTTTGAACAATTTATGACAAAAGTCATTGCAAATTATTTTCAATATTGAGTCATATATGTGAGAGACTGCCGCTGCCGATGGAAAAAACAAATTCTCACTGCAGGAAGTGGGCGTGGCCCGAGTTGATTACGGTCTATAATTGAAATATTGAGTTCAGAGTTCTAGGCAATCGGGAATATAGTAATTTCTGCTGCACAGCCGTCTATCATGATTAGATCTTTATCGGCGATATTTCGGTGTTCGAGCAAATTGTATGGAATTAATCAAATTTGGCGGGCCGACAAAGAATTTCGGTTGGGAAACAATTGCTAACTAGATTTTATTAGTGTGACTCTTGGCAGAAAGAGCGCAATGTGTGATGGCGAAATGAGCTATAATCCATTAACATTTTTATTATTTCAAGAAAATGGCACTCAGTGGAAATTTTCTATGCAAAAATGACTTTGCTCAATTTAGATTTTTTGTTTTTGGGGCCAGACGGCGCCTCTTAATTTAGCCAACGCGTTGAGCAATAATAAAATTTGATCTTTTGGCCAAATACTTGCAGACCACAAGCCGTTTGGAGCGATTGAAGTGGCCATTAACTGCTTACTTTTCATAATCATTTCTTGAGTGGGCGAAAGGTTTCAAAGTTTTCCAAAATTTCGAGAACATTGCGCCACACTATCGAAACTGAACCGAAAATGGTTTGTGGCCAACAAGTTTATCACAAGTGCTGACAGCGCTTGTCCAATGGCAATAATTTATTTGATTAATTTATAAATTGCATTTGCCCGACAAGAGCAACAAGAAAATTGCCCAGTAATCTGATGTGTGTTGGTGTGTCGTTTGTATGTGAGTGTGTGTGTTTGTGCGATGCAAAGTGAGGTCGCTGCCGTTCAATAACCTCGAGTGTCTGCGGAGAGCCTCTCTACGCAATTGCAATTGCAGCCAACGAAGTCAACGAGCATGGCAACCACTCTACACACATATGTCTAGCTATAGTACAACCATGGCAAACTATAGAACACGCACACAGGGGCACACGAGGCGCTTGCAGCTCACAGATACGCACGCACACTCGCGAAGGAACACTAATCGGTCGAGTCCGTTCGTCTGTTTTCGTCGCTCGTTTGTCCGTTGCGTGGTAATTGCTTTCGGGGGATTTCTGGGGGTTCTACGATTCGGTGGGGGATTTCTGGGGGCCTCCCAAGAATGCATTCTATGCAGTCCCAGTATTCCAATAACTTACTCAGGTGACTTGTGCCTGTTTAAAAGGGGAACACAAAAGGGGAAACATACCTGAAAGTAGAGAAAGGAGAGAATGACTCATTAGAATACATTTTATAGATTTAATGCATTATAGAAACTATTATTATAGGGATTACAAATTTAATTAAAATTTAAAATCCAAAAGTTTAGTTTTTAAGGGTTCCACAAAAAAAACTCTCATGGGCAGACTCCTAGAAACCCCTTAAACTCAATTTACCCCCAACAAATGTAAATAACTTTGTTTCTCTACCAATTAAACGAAACCAAAGCCAAATAAATACAAAACAAGCAATACCAAACCAGCTGAAGTTAAACTCACTTCATATGCAACCAGCCCAGTTAAGATCTTTTGAATAAAAAAACCACAGAAAACACAGAGCCCAATTAACAGCGGGCAATCTTATCCGCACCATCTCAGGCCATTTCCACCATTTGAGGCACTCAATCATAGAGAGACCCCGGCACTTATCAGGGCGCCCATCAAAAGCGAGAAGCCACTGGAACTCCGCACGGAACCCTACAGAAGAGCAGGGCCATAGAACTCCGTGGAGAACTGGGAGCCCTCTCGACAGGCTGGCTCCACTTCACCTGCCCGTTTTCCATTTCTATACCCCTAAGCCCCTCTAACTCCCTTCCCCCCACCAATTCCTTGGGCAATTAAACCGAATCAAAGCCCACAAAGCGCAAGAGCTGCGGCAGCAACTTCATACGTTCGTACGTTCATATGGTGTTAGTCAGCGTTGGTCGTTATCGCATTTCACAATTTTAGAACAAGCACACTCGCACACAGATACAAGAACGCAGCAGGCAGCGAGTAACTAACCTAACCCAAGCTAACCTACGCTAACCCAATTCGGCGAGTTCAATAAACCCAGCCGCAAACGAGGAGGCAAACTAAGGGGGCGGGGCACAACGGGTTTCTAGGGGGAGGGGAGGGGGGAGGGGGGAGGGGAGGGGGGGGGAGGGAGGAATGGTTCTTGGATTAGGGTATTCCCGTTCCCCCCACCTCCCTACCATAATACAATTCTAAAATATAGATTAGCTGTAAATCTTCAAGCCTAATCAGCGGGCATACAAATAGAAATGCACCGAAAGAATCATGTTGTCGAGAGGCAGTACTTATAAGGTATTTTTTTAGTTAATTATTTATTTTTATTTCATACTAGAACTCGTCTGCGTACTATTTCCGAATTAATCCTTTTTTTTTTAGATTTTTATGTCAAGCCGTTCTTGGTAATTTTTGGTACTTCCCGTTTTTTTGGGCACACTTTTATATAGTAGTTTAGATAACTGAAAATGAATTAATTATTTGAATTACAAATCAGATCTGAAGTTTTCCATTTCAAGTAAAAAATAATGTCAAATATTTAACAAAAAACTGTTATTACTGCTATTAACGTTTTTAAAATATCTGTGATTTTTCTAACCTTGTTTTGCATATGTAACTACTAATTTAGTTGCTTTAAATTCAAAATTATTTTTTTAATAGCATTCAATTGCCATATAATTTAGACAGTTAATAAACCTGATTTTTGTTTGTACAAAAATGTTTGCTAGTACTATTTTCTCAGTGGCCAAACGATATTTCTAGACTTTTATAATGACATGCACACTCTGCTCTGGTCTGAGTTCTCCTCAGTTCTTCGGTCTTCAGTGGCCTGCCTCAACTAGAACTTGCTTGACTTTGTTGCTTTTGCTGTGCTTTTGCTTTGCTTTGCTTTGCCTTGCTGGCTTTTCTGTTCTGTTCAGTGCTGTGCTGTCGTTTTTCCATCGCTGTTTTGTCGTCGTTCCTGAGCGGCAGCAGAGTTTTCCGCTGGCAGCCCACCCGAAGTTCATTGCACTTGGTATAGCGGCATATTTTGCATTCGTCTCTCTCTCGCCGATTTTTCTTTGGTTTTCTTGAGACTGCCTTTTACTTGGCAGTCGTATTCTTATCTACTTCGGCTGTGTGACCCACAACACAGGCGAAAATGCCTTTGCCGAAAAAAGACTCCTTTGCATTTCGCCCGTTTTTTGCGATCTTTTTTTCGGTCTTTCTGGCACATTTGTGCTGTCGAAATAATTGCATTAATGACACACACTCATGCACACACTGGCAGCAAGAATTATTATGCTTGTCACTTAAAGTTTTGTAGGTTCTGTTAATTAAAAGCAATTAAAAATAGTCTTCGCCTCTCAAGTGGATTCCTGACAACGTCGCGTCGCGCGGCTCTTTTATTTTTAATTTTTTTGGGACTTGTTCTGACAGCTCTCTGACGGAAACACGAATTTTAGGCATTTGAAAAACGATTTGTCGCCGCACTCGCATTCGAAAACTTTTATTATTAGATCAAATTCATGTTGGAAAACCAGGGAAAACCAGAAAACAAGTGAGACGAACTTTTTGGCGGAGTACTTTTTGTGTTTCAGAAAAGAAATGGGTTAGCCGGCAAATTGATTGTTATGCGACTGTCTGACGGAGAAAAGGGACTTTGCATTCTTGAAATTTCCGAGCGACGTATTCATATATTTTCTCTAAAATCTTTAGAATGAGGTTTTTCATGCGAATTAACTTCATTGCCTTTTTGGTTTCCTAATAACCATTTAACACTTCAACGTTGAAACGCAAACAAAAGCAGAAAACGGCTTTCGAGTACTCAGTCAATGGTAAGAACACTTTAATAACTCAACTATAAGCCAAGTTACTAGAGTCAGTAGAATAATTGGAGTGCTTTGATATGTTGTTTCTGCATCGATTTCAATGAATTAATTGCGCTCAAGTTGAATGACACGTTGCATCTGTCACCCACTTGAGAGCGCCGCTTGATTTTCCAATTTGTTGTCGAAAAATACAAATTTTCTTGGACCTAATGCCTATGGATATGGATTGGTGTCGGCTCGAAATTCAAATATCAAACGTAACAGACTCGTAGAAGCAGCCGCGGCGAAATCAATTGCGAATTTGAATTGTAAAGAGCGGAGGAGAACAACGAGATCTTAATGCCTGGGCAGAATCGACGCGGTTCGGCTAGGCTTGGGCCCATTAAATGCAATTCCATCTACTTGACTTGGGTCCGCCATCGAGTCACGTTTTTTCGTTCTTTTTTCCATCTAGCGGGGGTATCGAGGGGTTTTTGGACAACTCTGTTGAGGTGATTGTACGGGCTGGCTAACAAGGTACGTGCTGCGGATTTCTGAAGGCTGCCGAACGAGTTTCGCACAAAGCGGATCGGAGTGGATTGGTGGAGTACCGAAAAAATCTATCTCAAATTGTCTTACATTCGATTTTTTCAGAGTCAACATAAATTACCAGCGGCTTGATCTTATTCTGCTGAAAACTGCAAACTGCAAACTGCAAACTCCACTCAGCTTGACATTTTCGCTAGTATTATATATTTTTTGCCAGCCGTCTATTGCATGTTTGAGGTTATGACTGACATGAGGCGACTTCAATTCGATTCGATTCGACACGACACGGCACGACACCATTAAATGAGGCAAGGTGTTGTTTTTCAATCGCGCCTTAAGGGTCTCCAAGTTGGGAGCTATTTAACGGTTGGTCGGGAAAAATGTCAAATGCCGCTGGATGACATAAACGTGGGTAAGGACAATAGAGCCTCTTTAAAAATAACGAGCGAAAATATGGCTTATTAACGATTGTGGAAGAGCTGGAACTTAGCAAAGCGATAAATAACAGCTTTATAATTCCCTGCTTATTCGACACATTTTCTCTATCTCCCCTCCATTGGGAACCCAACTGTATTACTCATACGCACTGTGTGCGTTAAGATTGCCACTCCCATTTAGAAACCCCCTTAACGCCCCCCAAAAGCCACATTATGAGCAATGCTCGGCTGCAGAAACGGCAAACGGCTAAAATTCTATACGGGGCAGGGCAAATATTAGATTACTCATACGCAGCGTTGGCCAGGCCAAAACAGCCTGTTCCACATTAATTGCCATAAAAATAGTGGCACTTGGGGGGGTGGGCGTTGCGACTGCACATTCATAGAATTTGTGACGGAAATGAGTTAGTGCCATTTGGCATGCCCCCAACCAGAAAAGGGGGCTGAAAGGGGGATGGGATTGCAATGCACACGCATGCAATGAAAGCGCGTGCAGCGACTACCAAAAAAAGCAGAGGTGGAGGAGAAGGGGGCGAAATGGTTCGAGGGGGCGGGGCCACCATGTTATTTGGCCTGCAGCATTGCCGGGTTGCATAATTATCATGCAACATGCGGCAGTCGACATGGAGTGTCTGAGATTTGTGGCCAAAACAAAACGTTGTTTAACGCCTGAGAGGGTTTTGGCCTCGGCCCCCCCCCCTATTCCCCGCTTTCCCCGCCTGGGAAATGGAAAAGGGGCCGGAGATAGGCTTAGTCACGCACTTTACGCACAATTTTCCATGGGTTGGAGTCAAGAGTTTTCTATGGAAATCAAGCGGGTTGAGGTGATGGAGGTAAAATCCGTTTTGGGTAGTTTAAGCTGATCATATATCAATGAAGATGTCTAATTTATTACAGAGGAATTGGATTGTCGCCATAATGGGTTAATAAATCAAATATTTGTACAGTGATGTAAAACATGAAGAAGGAAGAAATAATAGAAAATAAAATAATAAAAATATAATAATTAATAGATACTGGAAACAACGTGGATATGAAATGATTTCCATTATAAAATATTATTTATATTTATTTATATTTTCCTAAACAGTCAGGAATAAGTTATCAAAATTTGTACATATCATATTCTGATATATTGGATAAAAAAAATAAACATGCTACTTTGCCAAGACCACCTTTAAGTTTTCCATGGAAACTCCTCGATCCGCCCTCCTCCTCCTTAACTGATTCCCCATTCCCCATGCAAACCCCCTCCCCCAGGCCACTTTGTGGTCTGCCCGTGGGCCTTTGGCTGCCTGGCAACTGGCAACTCACAGCGAAACGTGCGTGGCATGACCATTGCTATCAAAACCTGGCCAAAACAGAGAGTGGGAAGGGGCAGCCCGGGGGATCGGGGAACGGGGAACGGGGAACCCAGGGCAGCAGCTGCGCTACTGGGAGGCAGTTGGAGCGGTCTTTGACCGCGGCCAGTAACCGTTAGGTAGCCAGAAGGATTACGAGCTGGGCCGCCGCAACGTTTGGCCGCTTGTCCGAGGTTAGTACACAAGCACAAAGCGGGGGAAAAAAGCGAGAAAAAAGAGGCAGCAGCGAAATCAGTTAAAGCTAAACGCCTGCCGGCCAGTTGCAAGGTTTTTCTTTGCGGTTCTTTTTCTTTTTCGACTACCCAACTACCAGAGCGTTCCGAACTTCATTCCCCATTCGCCTCGCGTGCCCAACAAACTTGCATTGTTACTACCGCGAATTCGGTTTGGGATTGGATTGGGATTGAATTGGATTGCCCGACTTGACTTGAGGTTGGCTTCTGCGGCTCTGGGGCATATTTCGTGTTGCTTATCGCGCCTCAAAATGCGCCGGGCCACATAAATCAATTAGCCGAGGAGGAGGAAGGGCGCTCATTTTGTTTTAGGGATAATTGAAGGCTTGTTCGGGGCGGTACTTACAATCGAAATTGCCGGGTGGCTTGGGAATTGAGCGGATTGAGCGGAGCGAATCACCGAGAAGAAGGAATATGTTGGGAGAAATGCGGAACCACTTGGTATGCAGCTTAATTTGGGCTACTCCTACTGGTTAAAGTAAGTATGGGGGATTGGAACAACCCGTGTGGAAAACTAACCCAAGTAACTCGGCTTGGGCAGGGTAAAATTGGTGGTCTTTAAATATTTAAATTCACTAAAAAGATAAGGAGTATAAAAAATAGATATGTACCTATGTACGGCCTATCATACATACAAATGTAATGGTAAAATTAAATTCAATAAGACCAACCCTAAAGCCTAAATACCAATCATTTCAAGCCAAATTTCCCATGCCAAAAGTTCAATTAAACAAGCAAATTAACTCGTACCAACCAAGACCTGTGTGCTCCCTTAAACTTAATTGCGGCCCAAAGAACGATTCCCTTGGCAGGCAATTAACGAGTCGTGAGCCATTCCCACGCCACACCGACAATCCTGGCCAAGATGGCACGCCCTGCCCCCGACCCACCACACACAACACAGGCCGCATAAATAATTCGCTCTTAATTATTGGCCAAGTCAAGGCGAAAACGGAACAGAAACAGAAACAGAAACAGCAGCATAAAACTGTCAACGGCAAAATGTCAGACGGTTTTTTGACTTATGACATAAGACAATTATAGCCTGTAGCCAAGGTGCAGCTGCCAAACATCGGCAGCGCATTGAACTCTAGTCTCTCTGAGGCAGATAGATGATGGTGCTACTAGCTACTACTACTTGCAACATGTGATCGCATCGGCTGGTTAGTTCGCGGGTTCGAGTTTCGGCTAGCTCGGGTTTTCCTCTGCGCAAAAGTGCATTCAACCCGGGCTGACGGGCGACTGACGTCAACGTTTTGGCTTGGCAAAGAAAGCAGAGTCAATGCACTTTGTTGCAACTATTCAGCCTTTCTCCCTCTCTCTCTCTCGCTCTCTCTCTATCTCTATCTGCGAGTTGCGGTACTTTCATTGCTCAAACAGCAAGCAAAAATAAAGCAAAGCGGCGGAAAAACTCGTTGCGTTTGTTGCAAGTTCGTTGACGTTCTGCATTTCTGTTTCCCCATGTGCTTCTGTATGTGTGCGAGTGTTCTAGAATGTTGCCAACCAACTGGGAAATTTCCAGCTAGATTGCAGCGGAGAAAGAGAAAGCAACAGCCTGTGCAACATGTTGAGCGGCGGACTGAGGAAAAGCCAAACAAAAAGGCTGGCAAAATGTGACATCAGATGGAAGGAGATTACATAACAGAGCTTTATTTTTTGTTTAATTTACGTAATTAAAGTGGGAATGTATAAATAAAGAAACTAAACTAAGGAGGTGTAAAATAAGCTGTTTAGTAATATTTTAAAAATATTTTTAATTTGTTGTGTGAATATTTAAATAAATTACCCAAGGAACAACCGAATGATTTATGCTACTTAAAATGAACATATTTCAATTGGACGAACTTTTAATATGCCCCAAAACTTTTGCCCAATATTTCATCTTTTCAATTGGCCCGCAGGATGACAACACAACCCTTAAACCCACGCAACCAACCCTCGCTACCCCCTTTTGGCTCCACAAATCGCCGTCTAAACAAACGCTATATTTTTGGCCCATCAGCAAGGAGCAGCTGCTCCTGCTGTGGATGTGGATGTGGAAAAGTGAAACAAGCTAAGCCGCAAGTCAAACATCACCCCCTGAAAGGGGTAAGTAACCTCGAATGAAAGCAAAGTCTTTGGCGAGCTGGAGCCAAAAGCTCAAGGAAAGGGGGTGGAGAAAGGGGAAAAGCGGCACGTGGCCCAAGAGCCGGGGCGAATGACTTTTAACTGGGTCAGCAAAAGTGGCTGCTGTCCCTCGTCTTCGGGGGTGGTTCAGGTATACCTATACATATATACATTTGAATATATATATATATTCATACGTGTGTTTGCCCAGCCACTCAACCACACACACACACTCACACTCAAACAGTGGCACACATTTTACTATCGCTCGTAAAGACAGAAAGGAAAAAAAATTGCATTAGCATTGCTCGTAGTAGAGTTGCTGCTGCCGCTGTTGCCGTTGCAGTTGCAGTTGCAGCTGCTGTTGCAGTTGCACGTTCTCTTTGCCGAGCAGATAAGGCCAAAACTCAAAGGCCGCCCTGGTGGGCGTGGCTGCCATTAATTTGCCCGCCATTTGATTCTGCTTTCAGCACTAATTACTCATTCGCTGGAACAAATAAACGGATTCGATTTGGATTTGGCCTTGGCTGAGCGGAGAGCAAACGTATTTACTAGTGCAATAATTAGTCATTTGCATTTTAATGGCTATTTTAAGTGCGCCTCTGTGTTCTTGGAAGCTTTATGGGTGCTTTGCATAATGGTTTTGAATCAAAACATGTTATGTTTACTATTTTGAAAATTTGGAAAACCTTGAGAAGCATTTCCAACCTATTTATTATTCAACAAATTAAACATTTATTTAAAAATATTTTTTTGCTTTTTTTAAATTTTATTTTCTATGGTTTATTTCTAATTAATTCTTACTCGACCGAATTCGAGGGCTACAACAACACGTTGCATACTTTTGTGCTTGAAAAAAAATAGGCATACTTTTGTGCGGACGAAAAACTCTCCACCTAACGCTAGGTGGCGCCAACAAATGGTGTAGAAGCTTGTGTATAATATATTAGCTTCATGTAAAATACATTTTACAGATCTGCGAGGTTGGTGCTACCAGACCATAAAAGATATAACTTATCCTTTCGTGAAGAAAGAAATTTTGAAAAATATTGAAACTTATCTTTGATGTGCAAGTATCTTAGCTCCTTGACGAAAAAAATTTGACAAATTAACCTATTTTATTTTAATGAAATGTTAACCTATTTCAAAGACCAAGATCTTTAGTCGCTAATCTGATTATACACACATACAGGTACATATCCATTTCATATCTAGCCAACCTTTTTGTTGCGCTGGCCTGTAACCCAAATAGGCTGAGGTTGTTGACCCAAATTTTGCAAGGTGCATTGAACTGTTTGTGAACTGAAAAGCGGAGCAAAAAACGTCACTAGCGATGCGTAAGCGAAAGAGAGCGAAAAAGAGAGTGGGAGAGTGTTTTTGCATTGTGACTCTTGTGTGTGTGTTTGTTTATCTAGTCGTAAAATGGAAATGGTTGGGAAATCTGGAGCTCAATTTTAGCACAGTTATCCGATTGAAAAGGAAACAAAACAAATAAAGAAATTATTAACTAGGCACATTTTCAATTTAAAATTTAAATAAATAATTTAGTAGGTAAAAGTATGTTTAAAATATAAAAATTATGATTTGATACCATAAATATTTTAGTTAGGTCGATTTATAATTTTAATATTATGTTCAATACATAAAATTTTGTATAATTTTTCCAATTCAAAGTCAAATTGAAAAGGAAATGCATTTTCTAGAATTTACCCTGGAAAGACACAGCCTAAATACGACGGGATAGTGCCTCCCACCCCATCACCACCCCTCCTCCTCCTTCTCCCATCACTTTTCTCACCCCTCTGCCACACCTCTTGCTCACTCACACAGTCACACACACGCCTAGACAATTTCATGCAACGCTGCGTCGCTGCCGACGTCTCTGCCGACGTCGACTGCGACTGCAGCCAGTCGTTCAAGTGCATTTCAGAGCATTAACCTTTGTGTCTCCGTGAGCAGTGCTCTCTTTCGGGCGGCTCCTCTCCCTCGGGTTTTCCCTGCTTTTCCTTTTGGTTTTCCAATTTGAAGTGCAGGCAAGTGGAAAACCTCGAAGGCAAAATGAGAATTGAGGTCTCCCGTGATAAAATCTTGGGAATGGCGCAAATATGGGTATTTGGAATTTTCCCCACTGATAAATCCAGCCGAAATTTCATTTTTTCTGTTTATTTTTGGAGTCTATTTTCCTACCGTCTTTCTTTGCTTTTCTTTCTTTGGGATTATCAAGTGCACTTGGTGTTTGTTCGTATTACAAACATTATCTGATGAGTGCTCTAAAATTGATGCAGGTTAGGGTCTAGGAAAACACAGAGAGAAAAACATGAGGGGAGGGGGAGAAAGAAAAGCGGGGTGGGGGAACTTGTGGGGAATGTGTTTTTATATTATCTTTTATTTCTGTTCGCAGATTAACAAAAATATTTGTCTGCTCTCTGTGATAAACAATTTTTCCCTAGTTTTTCCCTCTCTTTGTAAAATGCAACGAGCAATCCCCCAGAGAGTAAAAGAGCGCAGAGCGCGAGAGTCATGCTCTCTTTCTCCTCCTCTGCCGCTCTCCCTCCGCTGCTTTCTTGTGGCCTATGCTGCGTACGCTGCTTCTGTTTCTGCTTTGACATTGAACGAGTTCATTCACATTTGCTGCACGCACACAACTGCAGTGCCACTCACACAGATACTCGCACGAAAAACTACACGAAGCATAAACAACAACTGCCGAAGCGAAATGGAAAAGAGAAAAAAGAGAGGCACAATAAGCAGCGAAAAAGAAAGAAAATAACAGAAGTAAAAATGTATGCACGAGTGTGTGCGTAAATAAATAAATATGCTAAATAATGTGGAAGGAATAACAAACACGTTAGATAATAGTCCCAGAATCAGAAATACAAAATAAAGAAATAAAGAAAGCTGACCACAACGAAAAGTCTCGCGGCATTTTATGGAAAATTAACATCTATTTGACTATTTCTCCTCGTCTCCGCTTTGGACGGTCCTTCGCTGTGGTCCCTCAACAAAAAATACAAATAATATCATCTGCCTCTACAATTTTTAGTTACGAAATCGGGAATTGGGTCATTAAGGCAGCAGGCAACACATGTGTGAACGGCCCAAACTAGTTGGGCTAAGGACAATGGAATGGGTAAAACGAAATGAGTCATGATACAAATTTGTGGTAGGTACTTGTACTTGTAGTGAAGAAATTACTTTTCCACACCATTAAGATTGTTCTTAATTAAGAACCTTTGAAAAAATTGTTAGGAGATTATTTCAATCAAATGATTGTTATGATTGTTTCAGAAAGTAATCTTATTAAAGTATAAAGAAATTAAGAAGATACAAAATTAATTGATATATTGATTGGATATGGTTATTTTTAATGTTTACTGAAAGAATGGAAATAATAATACAAAATGGTAGACAATAAGTTATTTATAGAACATGTTTGTTGTCAAACCTTTTCCGCCTTAATTAATCAGCGAGAAGAACCCTTAAGCGACTCTAAAACTATAAAATACGACCAAGAACAACGAGTTTCGAATAGAGCTTCAGTTGCCAAGTCTCGAAATGAGTTGGCAGCGAATGAAGTCATTCGTCAAGCTCAAAACGCAAAAAAAAAGCATAAAATCCAAGAATCTGTCTCTGAAATAGAGGTCAATAGACAAGACGAAGGTCCACCGCGCAGATCAGGTAGGCAGGCAGTCAGAAATCGTTGCCACAAATGGCCAGGGCGGAAATATCAGCCGAAAACGAGCCACCGCACCACGCGGCGTATGAGCAATGTGCGAAACTCGCTTCCTCGAAGGGGGCGAGCGGGACGGGAACAGTGCGTGTGAGCGAGACGGCGGATCTGGGCTAACCTTGAACTTCAAAAAAGCGCGAGGGTAACACAAATTTGTAGGCCTACCTATTCAGTTAGACATATATTTACATTCACATAATAAACATATAAATTAGCACACAACAAAAGAAGTTCCAAGAAACTCGAAAAGCCAAAAAAAACGAGAAACTGGTCCAAAGTCAATGAACTTCTGCTTCTTCCTCTGCAGATCGATTCGAGTTTTTGGTGGACAATACAGTGGTCACTGGCAAAATGTCAATACTCAAAGGTTTCAGGGAGCTACCAATAAGAAACAAACTTTCAGATTTGAAATAAAATACTCTGAAAAGGTTTTTTCTTTAATATGGTTTGTACTAAGTTTTCCAAAAGTTTCAATTTCCGAGTAATCACTGTGCTTGTGTTTTTGCAACGTTTGAAATTTCAGACGCGCAGACAGCTCAAATGCAAAAACAAATACAAGGACCGCCAAGGGCCAGACGAAAAGAAAGGGACGGCAGATGAGAAGAGGGAGCGAGATCGAGAACGAAGCTCGACTGGCTGTTAACCCAATTCAAGGACGTCATTGAGACATTAAACCCGACTCGCTTTTCGAACCTCGAAGTGCCGGCGAATATAAGGGAATAGGGCAAACTACTTTGCCAAGGTTGTGCAGAGTGGATGTGGCGGTGATCGCGTGACACGAGCCCTCGTGAAAGCTCGGGTCGATTAAGATTCTTTCATGCGAGACCCTCATCTCTGGGAAGGGAACAATCACTGGAACGATCACTGGACTCTGTCCAGAGGTTCAGCTCTTTGGGCGAATGAACTTGCATTTTCAATGTCACAGACGACAAAGGGCGGCAACACGGGCTTTAAAAGCAGCAGGAGCCCAGAAAAACACTGAACAAAATATTAAATACGAGTTAAGAAGGACTATATTTAATGATATTTCGAAAATAATTTGTATAGATATATTTTTGGAGGCTTATCATTTCACACTTTGAATATAATTGTATTTGAAGACTCTAAAGACTCTTGGCAACATTGAAAAGAAAATAAGATATCTATTGAACAAAATACCTAATCCTTCACATTCAATTATCATCGCATTTTATTGATCCCTAATTTGATTTTCCAGTGCAGACTGAAAAGAATCATCCACAAAGGCCGCATTGAAATTGAAGGTTTCGTTCTGGTTTGGTGGTTGCTTTATTTTATTTTTTGAGTCTCATTTGTTTTGCCCAGGATTGCGTTGTTGTACATTTTGATTTATTTTATTGCGACGCAATTTAAAGCAAGGACAATTCGCCAGACGACGACGCAGGTTTTTGTGAAGGGCAAGGGCCTGTTGCTGGCGGAAAAACAACCCTGCCAAAGTAATTCCTGATCCCTTTTTTCCCTGCCAAGGAGGTCAACTGAGTTCAATGTCAGAGCCACGGTTGGTGGTTGGGCATCAAGTTGCACGTGGCGAGCACACTTTTGTGTAGCCACCCCCGCGGCATCGACAACCCCTCTGTTCCCCAAAGGATATACAGGCTTATGTGGTGCACGAACTTACCTTGCAACCCTCGCAGGAATGCACGCCGTAATGGAAACCGGAGGCCTTGTCCCCGCAAACGCGACACAGCACCGTTGTGCCATCGAATTCTGCAAAGAAAAGATGCCAATTTTAGGATTAATAACCAGAAAATAGTATTAAAGGATATTGGTTTTATAGGGGGAGAAATTGTCGGCAATAGGAAAAGAGATATCATAGTTTTAAAAATGATGTGGTTATTTTTCAAAAATGAAGTTAGGTCACAAAGTAATTAAGTTAGATAAAAACGCCTATCAACTTAAGGCGAAAAACAATCCACCACTTTCATTATCACTTCCATTTCATTATCGAAGTGCCACAAGCGATCAGAAGAAAGTCCCCCTTTCCCATTAGGGGACGCAATGCCAAAGACGAAGAAAGCAGAAAAACGAAATGGGCGAGACAACAAAAAACTTGCTGAACTTGAGCTCGTTCTTGGTCGAAGAAATGTTACGTAACTTTCACCAGGCAGGTAAACAAGAAAAAAAGGTGACCAAACCAGAAGAAAGTAAACAAGAGAGAGAGAGAGCGAGAGAAAGAGCGCAAGAGAAAGACTTTCTTTTGGGCGGAAACAAGTTCTCTCTGCTCAGTGAAAGACTTTCTTCAAACACGTTTTGTTTGGGTTCTTTCACCATGTTGAGGAAGCTCCGAAGAAAGTCTTTCTCGGTAGAAGATTCCTCTCTCGCTTTCTTGTCTCGCTCTCTCTTGTACTTCCCCTTCTTCAGCAGCAATCAGACGCGCCACGCTTTGTAAACAATTGTAAATGGCAAACAATGTTCATGATCTTCACGCTGCCATGGCCATCATCATCATCATGATCACGACCATCACGATCATGAGCAACTTGTATCTGTATCTGCTTTTTGCTATTTCTGTGCCAGACTCGCACACAACCCGCATCTATATGGTTGCAATGCCGACAGTTCACTGACATTTCGCACTGCAGATCGTTGCACTTTTGCATTGGACAACAACAACCACAACATCATCAGCAAGCAAAACAGGCTCCGAGGAGAGGAAAGGGGTTTTGCACAGATCTTTCGCACGCCACTGACTGAATTCGCTTCAAGTTTCCCGACTGAAAGATCGCTGTATGCAGATATGAACATACATACATTAGTGATCCACAATGAGTGTAGTTTAGTGTTGGTCTACTTTTGAATTTTGCTAACTAATTAAGCCGCAAATGAGGAGAGCTTTTATGACGAGTTTCATGATTATTGAGGATATTTTTGCTTTATAAGAAACTTATGATAAGTCCGTCTTTTTAAGCCTTCCTTAAAAATCATTAAATTTTTTTATACGTAATCCAGAAGTAATTATTATTTACATTATCGGCATTAAATAACGATCTCGGTTGCATCGAAAATGAAATCTTATGTTCCCAAAGATAATTTATCATTCACTTGTATCTGCCAGGTTCACAACTAGGAAGCAAAACATCACATTCTTAGCCTTCCTTATATGTAGATGTGTAGATACAAAACTATCTGTAAGACTAGCAGCCATAATTAAAGTTCTTATCAGAGGAGAAAACTAAAAAAAGAAGGAAAAGCAATCACAGCTGGCAATGCTGCTTATTTGAACTTGAAAACAAAAACATTTCCCGAGTTGTCTTTATTTAATAAAATATTATGGTTGTTGCTCGGGATTCCTTTGTGATGTTTTTCGTATTTGTTTTCGGGGAATTTCGTGGCACACATTTAAAATTATTTTATTGGGGGCGTTGAGAGAATAAAGAATGCCACGTTCTGTTCCCATCTCCCTCGGACGCTGTCTCATTTTTTCTCCTAATTCGGAACCCATTCGGAATCGTTTGGCTTACGTCATTGCCATTGTGATTTATATAAATATAGGTTTTTTTGGCAAGAACTTGCTTTTGTAATAGATTCGCTCATGGATTACCAAATTGTGTTCTATAAACAAAGGCGGCAAGGTCAGTGGAGAGGCCTCTCCGTCTGCCCCCTCCCTATCTCTGTCTCTGTTCCCGCACCTCCGGCCCTCTCTTTCTCTTCCCCTATCGCTGTCTCATCGCCTTGGGAACTTGGAGCGAGTGGTTGGCATTCGCCAATCGGCGACACGTGTAATGGCCTGATAAATACAAATTCTGCTTTTTCGGTGTAATAATTAATATTAGGTGCTTAAAGGTTATAGCTGGTGGTTCAGAACCGAATCTTTATAGTTAGGGGATTAGTTACCAGGCTAGACCATGAATCAGACTGATTGAAAATAATCTTCAAAATTGTGGGAATTTCTTACTGCTTCATAAGAATGTTTTTTTTTTATTTTCTCTTCAAAGAATTCCATGTGAGTCAGAAAAGAATTTCCATTTATTTTGAAATATGCTCAGCATCTAAATGGAATTACTAAGACATCATTTTAACCCTCTTTTTACTCTATAAGCATTTTCTGGAACTACAAATATTGTTCTGCCACTCATTATAAATGTGTTCCAAATAATATTTCCTGCTATTGCCTGTGAAATTCTAGCTAACCGAATAATCTGGCAGCCAAATCTATGGGAATTATCTAATACGCACTGCTCACACTCACACATGCAAGCGGAGGCGACCTTGAAAGTTTCATTCACTTCACACGCACACAGATGTGGGAAGGGGCGGGGGTTTGGGGGTGTCTGCGAAGAGGTGGAACTGGCACTATCAGAATACTAGAAATAAGCCAAACAAATGGCAGCTCCCCTCACAAACACACCCCAGAAATACGCACACAATCAAATTTCGACTACTCAAAATATTTATTAGTACAAGAGTGAGCGAGAGGGAGGATCGCTGAAGAGAGAGAGAGAGATATTGCCATATTGGCAATGTTCTGTGTGAGTCAAAAAAAAGACTACTAAATTAAAATTTGACATTGAAATTTTTGCTGCTCTCCCTCTCGCTCTCTCTCTTTCCCGCTCAATCAATAAAAGTCTTGCGCGTGCAGGAGGGAAAGAGAGGGGGCGAGAGAAGCGTTCTCGCTCTGCCTACAAACTTCAATGCGGAAATGTTCGGACAGGTTTTTCTGTAGCGTTTTTATTTAGCGCCAGTTCAATGTATCGTTTAATCAAGTCAAGAATAAAAAATTTTATTCAGCATTTTCGTCAAGTTCAAAAAACGCAACTGAGGTCAGCGCGAAATGAGGGATACACCTTGTAAAGAGGGCGCGTTTTCAAGTCACCTTCGCTCGGAGTTCATTGAATCAACAACTGGTGCCTAAAATTCCGATTATGCAATGGGATATTTTTTGGCGGGAATGGAAATTAATGACCTCTCAATGAAACAGAATTTTTGTACCTCATTTTTTGGGAAAGGAGGCGAGTGCGTTGATCTTCGGGTTTGTTTTGTTTTTTGGGTGCCTTGCACTTTCGGTGGGATCCATTAATTTATTGAACTGTTCGGGGGTTACTGATCGAGGCGTGGGAACGATTACTTTTGGGAATAAATGGGCATGTGTCATAAATTCCTTAGGGAGAACATTTGGATTTATTTTAACATTAAACTTAAAACCAAAAAACCTTCCCAGCTCACTCGTCCAAACCAATTAGCCAAAAGTAAAAGTGCCCAAAAAATGGCCAAACAAAACTTTGGCCCCTAATAAATTGCAACAAGAAACACAAAATTTGTTACTTTCCATTTGCCGAGGCTTGTTTTCACTTTCAGGTCTTTGGCCGCTTAATAAATTTCTAAAATGCACAAATAATTGTGCCAATAAAAATAAACACGATCGAACACGACGAAAATCAAATGAAATCGAAATAAAAATAAAAATCGAATAGAGTAAACTTTCCAAGTGAGCAAAAGTTCAAGAGCCGCCTACGAAAATCGAAAATCGAAAAGCGCCTGCGAAAAGCAAAGAAAGAAAATAAAATAAAGCAAAAGACAAATAAATTGCGGAGAGCAATGGCAAGGCGAACTTTTCTTTTGGACAATTGTAGCGTTGCAGCTTGACTTTCACCGACATTCAACGGAGGGGTTGGCGGCGGGGGGTGGCCCGGCTCACCTGGAGGAGTCATTAACCCGCTGCTATGTAAAAATGTCAAAGAGGCTTAGACCCGGTTTTTTTTTATTTTTATTTTTCTTTATTTTTTCTTTTGCCCGTAAATTGGCTGCGCATGCGCAGTCGCAGTGAAAAGTGAATTTGGCCAAGTCAAGCTGCAGTTGGCTTTTCACTTTCGTTTGGCGGCAATTGAAATGCGAAACTTGGCAAACGGATGCACATCGACCCGGCCGAAACCAAAGCAGCAAGAAATTCATTTGCGAATGCGAAAAGAAATCCGCCGATCCAACGATCCACCGATCCACCGATCCGCAATCCACGATCCACGGGGGTAGCAATGAACTTGGAAACCAACTTTGTCATCGCCCCATCTCTTTCGCCCAGTTTTCCACTTAGTGAAATGCAATGCCAGCACACAAACGCATAAATAAATATCGGAGGCATGGGGGAAAACACACACTTTGGCAATGTAAAGCAAATAATGGCAACGGGAGTGGGTGAGAAATGGCCGGGGATTGGAAATTGGAGACATAATCGAGACACATATAAATATTGTTTGGGGTTTCACTTTCGATTTGAGTGTCATGCAGTGGTAAGTGTGAAATGCAGTTGATTCAAGAGGTATTTCGGTTTAATCCGTGAGTATGGAGATCGTGTAATTAATTGGGGTTTTCCCAATAAAAGATCATTATGCCAGTAAATTATTAGGCTCCTTTTAAAGCAGCTTTTTTATGGGTTACAGCATTAATAAATTGAACCGCAAAAACCACTCACTATAATATGTATCTTTTATCATATTTAAATTTATATTTTTACGCTTCTACATTGATAAAGATACAGAACATTTTCAAACTGCTGATCCAACCTGTTCCTATTCTTAAGTCCCCATTTCCGCCCATGATCATATAACCACCTCGGAAACAGCCAACCCCGAAACGACACTTTCTGTTGTCCAAGGTTCTCTCGACGAGTTTTATTGAAACCCACAGATTACCCCCCATGCGAGATGAACAAAAAACGACAATCAACCAGTTCCCCCGCCATAAGAAGAACTACCTTGACTCATCGCTTGAACTGCAATTGCCCCGATCCGATCTGATCTGAAGTCTCAAGTCTTTATGCGGACTTGAACCGGTTGCTCATAAGTGCATTAACTTCCTTTAGTCATAAAACAAAAGCCTGACATTGGTACAGTTATAATTTCGGTTAAACAAAAACAAAATAAATAAATAAATGAGAAAAACCGAAATGTGGTGAGCGCTCAAGTTAATTGAACTTACTTGAACCCGAAGCTCAAACAGAAAATGATTTCGGATGCGGAACGACCTTGATGACTGGAACTGACTGACTAAACGGCGATCATCGGGCTGATAATGATAATTGCGTTGATAATGATGGTCACACGATTGCGGGACTTGTGACGTCACAGTAATTATATCGGGCGCCACCTCGCAAATTTCCGCCTTGCCAGGCCAATAAGCCTAATGCTAATTGGCGGGGGAAGGTCTAAATCAAATCAGATCGATAAACACAATATCAGATTTTCTCTCTCAATCCGCCAATAAATATATATCTCATTTGAGAGATTTTGTATACCGGCGTTTTATGGTTTGCATACTTTTGGTTTTCAAGGTCCCATTTTGTCTAAAACGGAAGCAAAGCAAAAGATTGCTTTATTTTATGAGATCGATACGGTTTTCTTATTGGTTTCAGAAATGCCGAACAAACAGGAATTTATTTGTGATCTATTTAAACATTCTATCTATCTTCCTTGAATATGGGTTGAAAGATTGAAATGTGCTTTGGTTTGTTAGGTGATTGTAATAAGAAACATTTATTTCGAAGTGCTATTTTACATTTTTTTCTGAATAAAGTTTGATGTTCCACCTATTTCTTCCAGTTATCCTAAAATACCACAATACTCACCTATGTTGAGCTCGGGCTCTCCCTTCATCGAACTGGCCACAGTTGTATCCATAACTGGGTAGGACTTGATGTATTCCGGAGTCTGGGGACGCGAATCCGCTGGCACCACCGCCAGGCCACCCGGGTGGTGCAGATTGGCCTGGGGATATCCGTGCGGATACATCGCCTGCGGGTGGTGTTGAAGGTGATGTGGCTGATGCTGCTGTTGCTGGGGCTGTTGCTGCTGCGCCTGGAGCTGCTGTTGCTGTGGGTGGTGGGGCAGGGACTCGAAGTGCTGGGGCATCGGTGCCTGCTGCTGCTGTTGCACCACCAATGTGGTGGTGCTGACGGCACTCGATTTGCTCACAAAGATCACACTGCTGTGGGGCAGCTTGACAGGGGAGCCGGGGGAATTCGAGGAACTCGCCGTGGTCACACCTGTGGGTGGCACAGTATCCAGATCTGTGACAGGTGCTACCAGGCTCCTGAACTCCGGATTGTAGTTCTGGCCCATGCCCAGCTTGCTGTTGTGCTGGTAGTACGCCGAAACACTGGTGTTCGGCGGCAGTTTCAGTGCATTTTCCAGGTGAGAACGGCCAGTTACCCCCAGAATGGGTGGTGCAGTGGTGCTGGGCTGTTCTGGGGCCGGCGGTGCTATCATATTGGCACTCACTGTGCTGCAGATCACTGAGGTCTTGGCGCTATCTGAACTGTCCGCGGACATTAACATTTTGCTCGGGGTTTTATCAACACACTTTCAGGGGAAACTTTTCAGAATATTAAATTAAAACTTTTCAATTTGAATTTCCAGCCTTCGGCATAGTTTTGGTTTTTGAAGCACTTGGTAAGATATTAATTTATCCTTTGCATTGAAATTTTGTATCTTTTTCGTATCCCTACTCGGGCTAAGTTTTCATGTTTTCGGAACACTGTTAAAAACTATGGTAATCACTTGGGGGTTATCCTTTCCGCGAAAGATTCACTACACTGCTAGAAACTCGCGACTCGAAGGGGATCGAACGAAACGGAACGGAACGGAGAGCCGACGATCTGCGCGTTGCGAGTGGCAGTTAGTCAATGAAAGGAAAATCAACATTCGCGTCGGATCTTGTTCAGTTTTTTCGGCCAGCCGACCCTGAGAGCGAGCGTCGACGTCGGCGGCGATGGAGAGTGAGAGAGAGCGCTCCGCTTCCCACTCTCTCGCACTTGAAACATGTGCTGCCGTCGCCCAGCGAGTGCGAGCGAGAGCTCCCGATCCCACAAATACCGCGTTTATGCGGGGCTCAGTTCATGGAATGGTCTAAGCCCGGTAGTTCGCCGATGCTGGACTGACTCCGTTCATACCACCCGATAGGTCCCATTTTAAACCCCTTTTCGACAGAAAAGGGATCACTTATCGGTCCTCTTTGTGGCGAAAGGAAATGCAGCACTTCGCCATAAGACCACCGCCTAGGACATGCCCATGTAAAAATGGATAGAAAATTTACATTGCGGGAAGATGTTCACATGCTCTGTTGGTCATTACTACTAGTACAGAATACTTGTCTAAATGGTTTTTTGGAATATCAATTTCTAAGGTACTATTTAGTAAGTGAGTAATAAACAAGTGATCAAGTGAATGGTAATGATTGGCTTTTCATATCCTATCTAAAAGTCATACTTCTTGCCAAACAATACTGATAAGTAACTGACATTTTTCACCATTTCATGAACTGATTACACCAACTATACCCCGCATAAACTCAGTATCAGCAGTGGTAAGAGTGAGGGTGAACAACAGCTGTGAGAGAAACACATGTCGCTCAAAAGAGAGCCACAAAGAGCGGCTCTCTTTCTCCATCGCACCACCCACTCCACCCCCCTCGACGGAGTTCAATAAAACTTCGGCGGAGTGAAAATTTATGAAATTACATGTAATTAAAAATTATATCACTCACAATAATGAAAAGTTCGGAACCGCGGGATAGGATCGTTGACTCTCAGTCGTTGACACTGGGCGGAAAACATGTAAATCAAATATTTACACGGCCAAAAGGCAATAAACCCCACTGAATGCTGAAAAAACTTCGCCTAGGTCAATGCTAAATTTATTTCCTGGATCGTTGGGCCACGTGTGGTTATATTAGGAGGCACCCCGATAACCCCCTCCGGGTCCACCGCCCCCACACTTGACCCATTCAAGGCTAGACATCCGCCGTCTCTCTCGCGCGTTCCAAAAATAATCTTTGACTGAGTTTTCCTCGTTTCCATTTTTCAACTTTTCGGCACATTTGTCGGCGGGGGAAAATTCAACACATTTTCCTAGGCAGGCGGGAGGGTTTTGTTTTTCTTTTCGGAATACGACATGTTTTTCTCCAAACAAACACAGAAAGATATTCTTATTTTCTTGGTCTTTATGGGGGTATTTTGTGGGAAATGTGGAAAATGTTTTTGGGTAAATTAGCTGTTAATACTCCTGTTTATTGAATGGAATTGACAATGTCTTTAACACCATTTGTCTATAGGGGAGGAAAATTATATCTTTGGGATATATCATTAAAACTGCGTTAGGACTTTCCGGTAAAATAGACGAGATATTTATTTAAATCATTGTCTTTGATAAAAGTTATCAAAAACAGAGTCACCCAGAAATTTAGACAGCCCAAACGAATTTCTCAAATCCAAATGTGGATCATGTTTTCGGTTCCCACCCACCTCCGTCATTCTTGAGTCAAATCTCTAATTACCTTAAGCCCTCTGCTCTTCGATCACTTTCACATTGGCTTGCTGACGTTGATCGTCCACCCGACTCCGTAATCAGAAACTCGAGCGGCATAATAACAATAAAAGCACATTTTCCTTCAGCCGCCAGACCCAAACAAAAATAAACATTGAACTTCCTTATTAATGCAATTTCAATAATGACAACCGTCCAAGGCAGCTCAAAAGTCAAGTCCCCGGATCCGCGAGTTCGAGTCTGGAGATATATATGTATAAGCGAGCAGACAGAACGAAAGTGGAACCTCCGAGGAGATCTCATCCCGGGGTTCAAGTGGGGGTCAAGTTCAATGAGGGTGAACTCTCCAAAAAATGTATTATTATCAATATTTGGGAGATGGTATTTTCCTTTATTAGTTTTCAAGAGGTTATTAATAATGCCTTGTGAGTATGACTTGACTGGTGTGTGTTCCACACTGAATATATATTAACATTTTCTTATCAGCATTTCGGGAATGCCCGACTGCCTGATTTTGCATTTTTGGGTCAGGCCTTCTTTTCTACTACATCGTATAGTACGATATTGTATTGTAATTGCATTAGTTTTAATCAGAGAGTTGGAGCCAACGATCATATCCATTGAAATACAAAGATCTCATGTTCAGGCCTTTCTTACAACTTTATTTTTTCCGCCAATTCCCAAAGAGTTTCGCCATGTCATGATCTTGCCCGCGATCACTGCTCGCGATCGTGGGGCGAGTGAACTCCTTGGAGATGTCATTGGCTTTCTCCCCCATCCCATACCATCCCGAGTTGTATCTCGTCGCTCTCCCGTTTTATGTTGCGAATTTCATTCCGTTTATCAGTATGGTATATGAGGCAGTTGCTCGCTGGCGGTTACTTAGTCACTTTGGCACGACAGCTGGATCAAAGTACTCCGATAAAGAAGTGTCCCTGACGCAGTCTCGCCTTCAACTCTCCGGCAGGCGGCGTGCGGCGTGCAATTGACCGATAAATTGAGAATGAGGGCCGCACGCACATGGCAGAGAAATGGTTCAGTGTGTGCCTGTGCCATCAAATTTATATTACTTTACTTATTTTATTGTGGTATAATCATTGACAATTGTTAATCGGTTGACGAGCAGTTGAAGGCTTCCGTGCTACTCTGTAGTCTCTCTACTCTTACTCTTCTACTCTCCCGATCAAGTTGAACGACTCTTTTATACATTTTTCCTTGTGGCCTTTGTTGCTGGATTTAATTTGCCAAAAAACCGAGCTTTTCATAGTTAGCCCCTATGGTAAATAAGTAAATACGATCAGAAATAAAAAAGAAAAAAACTTCCCCGATAAGTTGTTAACAATTTGGGCAAGTAGATTTTAGAACTCCGAAACCAGTTTCGGATTGCGTAACTCCCCGTCTGTCTATCGCTCTTTGGTATCTATGTGTTTGAGTATCTGTATCTATATAATTAACGCACAATGAGAAGGTGCGTGAGTCCGTCGGTCTGTCCGTCCGTTTGTCCGTCCGCGTTCATGAACTCGGTCAAATTGAAGGCCAACCATTTTGCGGCTTACGCATTGAAAATGTGTGTATTCCGCCTGTGTTGTTTTTGCTTTTTTTTTTCGTTTTAGCTCTGCCGAGTTTTTTTTAGTGATTTTCGTACTCGAGCAATTTAATTTTTTTGCGTGGCTTCTTTTCCGGCATTGTTGTTCTGGTAGGATTGTGTCGTTGATTACGCATAATTTTTGGGCCCGATCATGATGTCATGGCGAAGGGGGCAATCGGTACAAGAACGAGCCGAAAATATGTATGATATGTATTCTGAAGGTTGCCCCCACTTGAGACAAGCAAAAAAAATTGGCAGGGAGAAAAATTAGGCTGGCGAAAATAGCAGTCTAAAGAAATGATCTTATTTTACGTTTTAGATTTGTTTGGCCTATCCTTTAATAATGAAAGTAAAAGTGGAGAGCACTAACGGTATATCCTTAAAGAGTTTTCAAACAGTTTAAATTATCACTTTTGATATGCACAATACTATTCACACACTTTATGGTTCAGCTCTTAAGTTTTGCTCAAGGTTCTCAAAGTCCCATATGAAAAATATCATTAAATAATAAAAAAACCTAATCAGAAGTCATGTAATATTTGATCGCTTTCCCAGACAGTTTTCCGTCTGTTAAACGTCCCGATTACCAGGTAAGCCTCTTGTCACCCCTGTAGGTACAGTACTTCCCCCTGAAGAGCCCCACCCACGTGTGAAATAGATAAAGCCCGTAATACATAATAGTTTTGGGGCAGTGCCCATGCCATAATGGCAACTAATCGGATCGTGTGTGTGAGAATTACGAGTACAGTGGAACAACATGCGCCTTATCGACGTAACCAGCCAGCAAACTTAAATAATAATAATAAACCCTCACACACACACTAATGAAGCGGCAGTGACAGTTAGTCTCTTATCGGTGAGCCTTTGTTATCAGCGTCGAAACCAAAATGAAGGTCAGCAGCACAAATTCCTCGGCCCAGAGTTCGCTTATCTCGGTTCCTATATGTCCGTCTCGCTTCCACGGTCTATCGCCCTCTCTCTCTCTCAGTGCGCTTTGTTCCCCCGCGTCACTTTTTCGACTTCCCTTTATAAGGGGGTATTATAATTTAAGCCTAGTTCCTGACATTCATTGAGTGACTTACTAAAAAAGTGAGTGACTTTAAAAAAAAACCGTTAAGATTGGAGAAATGCATTTTTATTTTTTTATATTTCTTACGATTTAAAATTATAAAAATCATAACTTTTAGAATCCGTTTTAAAAGACTTGTAATTATTAAATGGTACCGTCCTTGTTCAGATTTTTCAGATATTAATGGAAGAGCATTTCCAATTCCTATAATACTTCTTGTCTCAGACCCTTATTTGTTTCCCCTGTTGTTTCTGATAAAAATAGCTAATAGAACAAGCGTGTGGGTGGAAAGGGGGCTGGGGGTAAACAGGTGTGCTTATCAGCATTTGATTTCTATTTATTCCGGACTCGCTGTATTTTCGTAGTTTTCGCAAAAGGTTAAGATTCGATAAGGGTTTTCAAGGTCCCCGAAAGCTGATAGTTCGGGTGCAGTTACATAATCTATGCAAAGCTTTCCCTGCCCACGCTTTTTATTAGCCAAGGTCGTCGGAATTTTCGCCCATGCGTGTGTGTTCTTTTTTATCGCCCGTTGGGAACTGCCAAATTCTAAATCAAACAGCCACATCTTGACCATGGCCTGGTCTCAGTCTATTGAACTGCTTTCCTCCATTTCGCTACCACTTCCTTTTGTTTGCACGAACCCCACAATAGTTATTAGTTTTTGTTTGCTACATAAACAATTAGTGCCGAGTGCCAAAAATATCAAAGGAACGAAAGGCGCTTGGGTCTTCGAAATATTCAAAATATACGACTAGGTTAAGAGGAAGGTCTTGAGGTCAAGTTTTGGAGGATATTGAACTGGAAAAATTATTTTTTATAGAAGAAAGAAATTTCAATGGGCTATTGTAGGTAAAACAAATTTATTTTACCTTCAAGGTTAAGTTAAATTTTGGATTAAGTAAACTCCTGAATTTTGTGAACTTTCAACAGAGCTACCAAATATACCTCGATTTTTCCATTTATCTCGCCTTTGGAGTTTTCCTGGTCGTCGCTTCAAGGAAATTTCCAGAAAATGCTCCACAGCTTGATGCACCATAGCATTTTCCATTTCCACTTCCCCATTAAATCCTGTATACTTCTTTTCCCACTCCCTCTCGGTTCTTTTCTCGTTCTGGGATTGTACTTGAACTCGTTTCTAGACACCGTCTTCTGCTTCTGCCTCTTGTGGTTTATCTGCTTCTCAAACGACTCGAGATGGTTCGGTTCTTTTCGGTCGTTTTTCTAATGCCGCCTCGAATCGCCTCAGCTTTTCCCATTTTCCATTTCCCATTGTTATTATCTGCTGACATGCAAGGGCAGGAAACGCATTCCCTTATCGGCGAGGGCGGGTTGCGGTGCAGTGGGAATTAATCAAAAGTGCCTTGTAGCAGACGCCTCCACTTGAGCGATCCGACGCGATCCGAGGCGATGATCACTCAACTCAAACTCAGGCCTCGACTCGCTTCAATCAAGGCGCATTGAACGTTCAATGATCTATCCCAATAGCAACGCTCATGCCCCGCTTTAAAAAGTGAACTCGACATTGAAAAAAATACAAAACCGACTCGCACACAGAGCCAGCAACATCGATAGCTGGACTTAGACAAGACTGGGAAATTGCATTTCAAATATTGACAGTTGAAATACCCTATGTGCCTAATATTTATTATTCATTTAGCATTCACTTGCGAAATTCACGAGCTGTATAATTATTTTTAATGAAAATATTGGTTATATAGATTAAATGGTATTAAAGGATTAAGGATGGTTAATTTTATTTCTTACTATTAGTTTAGATTCAGTCTAGGGATATTATATACAAATTTGTAGGAAAGTTACCTGCCATACACCCAAAAAAATAGTCATAGAAAACAAAACTATTGTTACATGAATTCTACACTATTGGGTGTCAAATTTGCATCAATAAGATGAGTATTAAATTAATACCTTCAAAAGTACTAAATTGAAACTTTCGGTATAGAAATGAAACTACAAAATATTAAGTTTATAATATTTCATATGAAATTAATACTAGTGAGTATAGAGTTTGTATTATTATTTAGTATTAGGTCAATACCACTCTTTTATACTACATCTAGTATATTTTTAACACAACGCTTAGAGAGTTAACACTTTCGATTTTTTTTGGGTGTATGTTTGATTAAAAATGATCTATTACTCCATGAGTTGCGCAACATTTTTGTAGTCTTCTCTTTTTATCTATAGCATAGATTCCAAAAAAATATTATTGCACGATTTGTTGTAGGGTATTAAAGTAGACATCGGCATCAAGCAGAGCGCCACGGAAAGAGATAGAGCGTGCCGTGAGCGAAAGAGAGAGCTGAATCTGTGTGAAGTTCAAAGCCACTGCACTGGGGCTGAGATTGCTACGATCCCCCATGCCCCCTATATCATCCATTTTCCTGCGATGTTGATGTAGGTTCGTTTCGTTTCGTTTCGTATTGTCTTTCTTCTTTCTCTTTTTATGTCTTTCTATGGGGAGGCTGCACTTTTGCTTTCCCGCTGCAAAGATTTTCGCTGGTGTGTGTGTGGATCTTTGGATTTTTCCACTCGCAGCGGATCGCCCATTGAGGGTCTTTAACCCTTCGGGCAGTGCAATGCACTCTGCCTCCCTCCGTCTCCTTTCCTTCTCTCTTCCGACCGTACGTCTTGTGTGCAATTTTTTTTCTTGCACATTCTTCTCTGGTCGTCGTGGCTTTCGCATTCGCATTCGTATCTATGCCTAGTTGCGTGCATTGACTCTGCACACAGATACGCACGCACACACCGAACCCAAGGGGGAGTGGGTGGGGGGATGGCTTTACGACTGCTTACAGTTTTGTAACTGTTATTGAGGGTTATTCGCACTCCAGTAATGCCAGGCGTAGGAAAGTTGCACTTTCAAATATTCGAAAATCATGAAGTATATGTGTTTAAAATAATTGTAGTCTGCCGTATCTTAATAAATAAAAAAAAAAAAAACAAATTTATAAAAAACTCTATATTTCAGATAACATTTTAATTTTGTATTTAATATTTTAATTTTGTATTTAATATTTTCGATTTAGATCATTTTTCTGTTTCTCTGCTAGGAAAGTAACTTATAATTTTGTAATTTCGAAAATTTCAATTTTAATAAATATGTGTATTTTCAAATTTATTTTAGTTCGAAGATTTCCGTTACATTTTGTGACTAATCACTAGATAATTGTTCTTTTATATCATAACTCATAAATATAAAACTTCAAACTTAAGATCCTTTTATAGCTAATCAAAAGGCAAATACCGAACTACGAAGCTAAAGAAAATGGGAAGCCATTCCTAGTTTTTCGCCCAGTTTTGGTGGGAAAATAGCCAGGCTAACAACTCCGAGTTCGCACTCCACAGCTGCAGTTTTAGTTCTGCCCCACTCCCCTTCTCCGATCCGATCGTGCTTAGTTTGTCTGATAAGCTGCGCAGTTTATTGACTTGTCTCGCTCCCTCTCGCTCTCTCGCGGGCCACGCATGCGCACAGTTGGCCAAGTTGAATGCACTTTTGGCCATGTTTTGCGAAAATTGGTAATTGCCGCACGTGCTTTCTATGATTATGCCAGAGACACAAAACCTTAACCCGGGCTATCTTTCTTTTTTTCCCCGTCCCCATCTCCATCTATCCGCATTTTGCAGTACTCCTGTTTAATTGGCAATTTGCACTTGGACGGGTCGGTAATAAGCACTTGAACGGGCCTTGAATTATGGCTTTGCATCCGATAGACAGATAGATTCGAACGGTAGTTGATTGGGATAGATACTTGGATACTTAGTAATAGAGATACACGGATGCCTAATGGCCCACCAGAGTGTTAAAATATGGCCGAGATGCCCTGAGAATGTGATGCCACTGGCGATGATTTATGAATGGCTCAGAGGATCGAGTGCTTTCTGCAAGTATTCATTATAAAATACTTTATGTACCGAAAGAATCAATTCAGGTGGAAGAGGCCTTTTGAGATGGAAGTAAACGGGACATGGTTCTAAAATCAGTCGAACCAAGTTTTCGTATAGCCATTTTTTGTTTAATATCTCGAAGAATTATTATTCTTAGTTCGTCTTACAATCTTACAATTTTCAAACGTTTCCACCAGAGTAAATCTCTTCCCTCACTCTTTACAGATTCTCTTTTCTTTGGGCGCTTAGCTTTCGCCACTTGACCAAATCGAATCGCGTGAAGCCAATGAGTCGAAAGGAAACCGATCAAACCGCATTATTTGATCAAACCACTTTTTGGTCAATAGGCTGACAGCTGCCGCAGACCGCGGCACAAAAAAACAGCACACACAGATTGATATCTCAGTCGGTAATAAGTGCAGAAAAGCCATAAAAATAACACAAAAAAAGAAAAAGAAAAAGCGAAAAGAAAACAAACCGATCGAAAGAACCACGAAAATCAAAAGTCAGGCACACAGAATGTATATAAACCGATGTATATTTGGCAACGTAATAAGATTATGCGATATATGGCGGGTAAGATGAAACTTGGACTTGGACTTGACTCCAGTGGAGAAACAATTCGTGCGAAAGTGAATGACCTCCATTAACCGAAGTCTTGTCTTCTGTAGAATTGTGCGTTCTTCGCCGCCGCGTCTTCTCACTTCTCGTTTCTTTCGGAAATTCGCAACCCTTTCGGCTGTCTCTCCGCCTTTTGGCCTTAGCATAATAATTAGTGAGACAAAAAAATATATAATAAGAAACTGGGGCCTGGAAGAGAGTACGCATAAGCCCCGAAATTGGTCTGTGGTTCGTCGGGGAATTTGAAACCTGTTTGAGCACCAGCACATATGTACGCTTTTAAACGTGTTTAGCATAATTTTTTCGCATTTTTTTTGCGCCTGCTAACTGATAATTTATGAATGCGAAGCGATGAGCGCCAGTGCCCCCTTCCCCTCGTAAACACAAGGAAGTGGAGTTTAATGTACGATCTGGCGGTCATAGAACACGCCTGATAGAGATGGCCGTAGAGCTGTGGAGAGAATCAGGTGGCAAATCGATCGCCTAGCGCTTCTGGTTTCCGATTAGATTATGGCCAAGCAGGAAGAGTCGAGAGGTCGAGAGACCCTTGGGGCTTTTGAGGTCGAGTGGTTGGACTTCTGACAATTATCACAAACAGTCAAGGCAGTTCAGTGGGGTTCGCTGATCGCAGAAAAGGCAGGGTGACAAGTTGATCGGCAGGCGATTAGTGAGGCAGTGGGTTTAGATCAGCAATGCGAAGAATTGAGATACTAAATCGAAGCAGAAATGTGGTTTAAGCAAGGGGAATACTAGAACAATAGAAAATTATAATATTCAGAACTGAAAAAGGCTGTTTTATGATCTGAAACCAACTTATTTAATTAATTATTATCCATCATTAAAAAATATCCCTTAAATACTATACTATGATTAGTGAGGCAGTGGGTTTAGATCAGCAATGCGAAGAATTCAGATACTAAATCGAAGCAGAAATGTGGTTTAAGCATGGGGATTACTAGAACAATAGAAAATTCTAATATTTAGAACTGAAAAAGGCTGTTTTATGATCTGAAACCCATTTTTTTAATTAATAATTATCCAGAATTAAAAAATAATCCCTTAAATACTATACTATGATTAAGCTCTTTAAAAACTGACCAAATATAGAAATTTTCCTACAGCGTCTTGTATACTATTCCTTAATTACAAATCCTAGGTGATATACGAAAATGGAGGAAAAGCTATCCATTTTCGAGCACTCCACAAGTGCCAGTCCACAAGTCGCCCAATGATCTCTTCTATCCACTAACTGTACACATGAATGGGCGATCTTCCCCCACCGATTACCTGGTTAGTCCCCAGGTCGCATTCCCCCTGGACTTTCAGTCGCTGTGGTGCCAGGCACAGAAGTCAAACACCCCGACGACCAGTGTCGAGATTGTTCGGAGAGTTCGTTATACTATGGCATGGCAGTCGGCAGTGCATTGGCGCTTTCTACCACATGTGGCCCTCCTTGCCCCCTTTCCACAGCTCGGATTCCCCTTTCCGTCCAGCGATCGCATGCAAAATAGCGCGAAAAAAACTGGTATGCAACTGCAATTTAGTGGCAATCGAAAGGGGAAAAGGGGGAGGTGGACGTCAGCTGATGACGTTGCCAAGTCAAAGAGAAACCCCCTCCACGATCGCCCCACCTGCACCCCTTTGGCAATACCCATCCATGATTCAGTATGCGGTGAGTGTTGTTGACTCGGTCGACGATCGCAGGTCGCTGCACTCCCTTCCTCTCTATCCGCTTAAATAAACCCCTCCCTCCCTTTCTACGCTACACAGGAAACAATGTTATATTCAATCCGTAATTCTAATAGATTTATTCAAAGTATTAAAAGAAAGGAATGGAGCACCAGAACCTTAAATTCAATTTTTAAAAATTTCTTATTTTTCAAAGAAATTTTGATTTTAAAATTGAATTGAATAAAAATTTATGGGATCTATATAGTAGAACATATATTTTATAAAATGTAGGTACCTTTTATAAAGAGTAAACTATTTATTTTTTAAATATTTATTTCAATATTATTTTTTTATTGGCTTTAAGATGTTTTCCAGTGTGCTAAAACTCAGTGGAGCATTCGAGTGAGTTTGGTGGGCAACTATGCTAGTGATACACAGCAGCAAATTGCAACTGGGAACTTGCAACGGGCAACTAGCAACATGCAGCATGCAACGACAGCCATGAAAGTTGACTGACACCTCGACGGCAGGACTTTAACCCAAAGCAACCCAAACAAAGTGAAATTGCTGCTCAGAGTCGAAGTTGAACTTATTGGGAAAAGGGGAGGGAAGTGCCTCGGCCTTTTCCACGTGTTGCACGAACATTGGCACAAAATTGGCTCAGCTGCATTTTTTGTGAAAGTTTTTTTTCGGCATTTTCTTCGATGGCTTTTTGATAGTAATTTATAGTTTATTAACTTTATGGACCGAGTGCATTGACTGGAAATTCCGGGGGGCCAAAGGAAAATCAGGGAAAATTTGCAGCACTCTCTAGCGTTGTTTTTTTGGAGGTCATTTAAATGCCGTGGGTGGCAGTGAAAGTCGGCTAAAGCTGGAAAGGAATTGATGGGTTGACTGACTTGTGGAGAGATGGAAAGAGTAGAGTTGGGTGGGTGGCATCTTAAAAGGGAGAGGAAGTTGGGGAAACTCCAGCTGGGTGGTTGCCGAGTGGGTGTGGAAAGGAAAGCGAGATCGGCAGTCCAGTGATAAGCAGGGAAATTTGCATTTTATTGGCTATATGATGGGTTGCACCCAATTCCAAAAATTTGGCTGAAAAAGAAATCGGCCGAGGATGAGAGATTGTATTTGCATAGTTTAGTCAGTAAGGCATGCTTACAGAAAATTTGGAGATCATGAAATAAATATTACATTTTATTTCTCTCTTTGAATATAATTATAAAGAAGGGCTAAAGTAACTATATTTCAGATTTTTACGACTGTAAAGTTTGTCGAGACTTAACCTTTTTTCACGATCACTTAATGCGAGTGATATTTTATTAGGTACTTCACATTATGAGCGGTGTCTGGTCAAGTGACTCAATCTGGTCAAAGAACTTGCTGAATTTAAAAATTCTAGGAAAAATCATATGACAATAGCATAAACTTGGACTCCAAAGACCCCCGAAAAATCCCCAACTACCCCTCAGTTTTTAAGCCATTCCCATTGACATCGACACCTTTTTGGCGTATAAACAACGAGAATAACAAAAGAAATGAAAACTACGCAATACGAATATGGAGGAGCGAAGAAAGGGCGATACAGGGAGGTGGGAGATGAAAGGGGGAGAAATGTGGGGAAAGAGAGAGGAACAAACATGGTTGCCCAACCGAGTTTGGACCGTTTGGAATTTTGTTTATTTGGGACAAGTTCACTGGCGGCCAGAAGATTCCAGAAGAATTCAGAAGACAGGGGGTCGGGAAGATTGGGCGGGGTGCAGTGCCCCTTTTACACCATCTCCCGTCTTGATTTTCGTTTTTCTTTACGCTCATATTTGTTTACAACTTTTGATTTTTTTCGTTCTTTCTTTTTTCCGGTTTCTGTTTCTCTTTCGCGGCACTTTGCTTACTTAATGACTTTCTACTTTTTTTTTTGGGAATAGTTGGGGAATTGGGCTTATGTAATGGTCTATTCTTTTATTGTTGTTTTGACTGCCGCTGTCTTCGGCATTTGGGAATTATTATGCCTGTTGTTGGTTCTTGACTGTTGATTGTTGTTGCTCCACACTCGATTCTTTCGTAAACAAAATTTGGCCAGAAAAGAGAAGCATGAAAAGAAATTGTCTATTAACGGTATTAAGCTGGAGTGGCTTAAAAACTGCGCAAAATATTTAGAGGGAAATTTTTGCCCATAGGTGGGCAATTACGATTATTCATGTATCTGCAAAATATCATGTAAAAAATCAGAATGGCGAAATTCTAATTACTAAATAATTGAATTCCACTTTAAGACGGATTTAGTTGTATAGAATCATCAAACAAATTTTGTAAATTCATGTTATGAAAGACTGAGTTCAAACATTTCAAAAATATCTGAAAAGATCTACGATTTTTTATAAAATATTATTACAAATAATTTTTAAGCTCATCTAATTGTTAGTTATAATAAATTTACCCATATATTTAGGTACCTACTTGTTCTGACCATTTTAAAAAGACAGCTGCAGTTTCTGGAAAATATATATAAACGGATGCAATTTCGATCTTATCGCCGGGCAGCGCTTTTGGCAACCCAATTAAAGACGCGTGTTGCCCCTCCCCAAAAAAAGAACCTTCTTCAAAAACAAACGAGGCCAGGAGTAACAAACAAACAAAAAGCCCAAGTTAATCCCCAAAATATTGCTTCCTTTATATGCTTTATATATCATTATCGTGAACGCAAAAAAAACGCAATAACCAACGATCTCCAAAGGCGACGCAACAAGTTCAAAAGAATCTTTTGTTTCTCCTGCTTGCTTTTTGCATTCAGAACAACACGGAAAGCGTTTAAGTAACCGACAAAATTTGTATTGCAAAACGTCACAGCTTAAAAAGTGACGAATACGCCCGATAAAGCGAAAGAGTGAGGGACTTGCAGTCTCTTGGGGGTTATAGTATCAGAGGTAGGGTAAAGGGATTACTATAGTATTTACTAGAACTTAATATGTTGCAAAAATGTATATAAAAGATTGCGAGACTTTGAAAATAACTAAATTATTATTATTTTTTAAAAGTTTTGGAATAGAATAAATATAAGTAAATCCTAAGCTAAAATATAAATATTTTTAATTATGTTTTTAATGTTTAAAAACAACTACATCAACATTTTGGGTGTTTTTTTTTATATTTTTAACAAGATCTTTTATGGGACTGCTTCCCTTCTCCCCTATTATAAATCTCCGCCCATGGACTTTCTCTGTTTGTTTTCGAATTGCACTCGGCGATTGTTGTTTGCTTCTCGGCACTGCTCTCTTTCGCCAGTTTTGCACATGTTGCGGATTCGTAAACGGGGTGAATGTCATCGGGATTGTGATTGTATATTTTCCCGGCCCGGGTCAATTGCCTCTTGGGTAACTCATGAAATTTCATTCGTCAGTTGGCGGCTGGAACTGCTGACGAATGCCGATCCAAATTCAGACTATATAGTGGGTAATGACATATAGCTGATTGTATAATCGTGACGGGCCACAATTTGAATCGAGAACAAATGTAAGCCAGAGCGATAATTACATTCGCTCTGATTAATATCTCCGCCCCAGCCCGATTGAATTTCGCAGGTTGTTTTCTGGGAATGTCTTCTGAAATGCTTAGGGAGTTCAGTGACAACTGGAAGGAAGAAAACGAATCGATCGACACAGTTTGGGTCTGGAGAAGTTCGCGGACCGATCTCGCATTGAGTCACAATGGGAAGTCGAGCAGGTTGTTGACATTGTTTGGGTTCGGCTTTAACTGAAAGTGATCACAATGATGGGTATGTATCTTTAAATTAAAATTCCCCCTTTATGTTGATATATGGTAAATCTGTGAGTATTTAATTAGAGTAAAGAATTTAAAATGAATTTCATAATTATTATTTTAAATACCTACTGCATTCGAAATATTCACCTTTGACAATCAATTTTGGAGTTAGTCAGCCCCTGTCATATTAATATCATATTAATAAATAATAAAATCGATATTTATATACTAACCAAATAAAACAACAATCAAAAAAGTGTAAACCAATCTTTTGAAATTATTTTTAACAATTTTCCTCACTCCCTTTCCCACTTCCAAATTTCCCTTGCGGCTGAAAACTGTGTTTTCTCTACGCCGAACAAAAACACAAACAGCTAACTGCAATCAACAACTCAAAAGCCACAATAACAACTCGAACGGACGGACGGACGGACAGACGGACAGCCATTTGTAAGTCAACGAACCAAGAGGATAGGCTATAACAACACAGCAAACTTGAGCCATGGAGTATTTATCTATCGTTTAGTCATCCCATTTTATTTGATTTTCTTTTCGCACATGGGCGATTGTGCGAGTGAATGGCCCAGCGGCACACTACTATATCCATACTACGGCATACGAGGCTCCATAAGACCCATACATTTTCACGACACCCATACAATTTCACCGACGACAACGTCCTTGCTTCAGTTAACAAGATGCCAGCCGAACAACGACAACGTTGTTGGCGAAATGACGCTGCAAAACTTGTTGTCGTCGTGTTGTTTTTTATTCAGATGATATTGTATGGTGTGTGGGGTATGGAATGGGCATGGGTATGGTGTGGTATGCCTCGTTGCTGGGTTAGTTACCCCCAGCGCAATGGCAATGAACCAGAGAACCATTGACCGACCAGAGAAAGACAGACGATGCCGATGCCGATCCGATCCGCTGCAACTTGCAACACGAAGATCGCTCGTTTCCAGTTTGGCGAGTTCAAAACTCCGGCGAAACTGGTTTTTTTCGCAGTCAACACACAATTTGCAACACGACGACCGCAGACGCAAAGTGCAATGATCGCAGCGAGGCTGCAGATCGAGTGGTTTCGCAGAGTGGAGGCGGTCATCCGGGGGTCTCGGGGGCTCCAAAGTGAATGCCGGATTCGGATGCGGTGGGCAGTGGCGATGACGTTGGTGGGACAAACAAACAAACAGGCGGGTGAGCCAAAAACAAACAAGAGAGAACGCTATAGTCGGGTGCCCCGACAATCAGATACCCGTTACTCAGGTAAAGGGAGTGCGAGGGAGATGGAGATAGAAACTTTGAACACGCATAACTTTTTAACGAATGGTCCGATTTGAAAAATTTCTTCTACATTTCGATAGGTATTGATAAACACAATAAAACTGCATTTTTACTTTTCCGAAATATTGAAATTTTTAAAATCGTATATAAGCGATTGTGGGCGTTAGAGGAGGCGTGGCACCCTTTTGAAACAAACTTGCGCTGCGTAGGAACTCCAAGAATCTTCATGCCAAATACCAATCTTCTAGCTTTTATAGTTTCCGAGATCTCAGCGTTCATACGGACAGACGGACAGACAGACAGACAGACAGACAGACAGACAGACAGACAGACGGACAGACGGACAGACGGACATGGCTAGATCGACTCGGCTAGTGATCCTGATCAAGAATATATATACTTTATGGGGTCGGAAACGCTTCCTTCTCCCTGTTACATACTTTTGCACGAATACAATATACCCTTTTACTCTACGAGTAACGGGTATAAAAAGGAGGAGAAATAATATGCGTCACTCGAGGCGTGGGATTCTGTGTGGTTTTAACAGCCAGACAAGCCTTTAAATAGTCAAATATGGGAAAAGGAGATCGCCACAGGCAGTTCGCTGGGGTAATCGGGAGAAAGGAAGTGGAAATTGAAATTTTAATGTGGAAAGTGTGGGAGAAGTTCGAAATCATTTTAGTGATTCATGGGTTAGGATTTATTATAGTTCTTTGTCTTTTAAAAATATTTTAAATTAGTTCGTTAGAGTGAAAAAATATTGATTCCAAAACTAAAATAATTAAAAAATTTTACATTCGATAAGTTTCTAACCAATAATACCAATCCAATTGTAATAATTAAGAGAACTTTAAAAAAAAATTGTGATTTTGATCTTGAATCTTCTCTTCGAATTACAGATACTGTTGCCTAACCCAATCATTTTTTGCTTGGAGCAGGGACCAATTCTTAGACTGCCAAATCTACACAAAGCCAACTGATGTGGAAAGAATATATATGTATCTTCTTGCCAGATCAGCAGTTTCCCTAGCTCGGTCAGTCAGTCAGTCAGTCCCGGGGACGGGACCAGAAATCGCTTTCGGCCAACTCAGCTCGACGGAATTATAAGTCAAACCAGAAAAGCGAAAACCGGGCAGAAAAGAAACCGCCAACAAAAATTTCTGTACCAAGTGCTATATATCCCTCTCTATATTTCACATTGTGGCTGTCTCTTTCTGGTCGATTGTGGTCGTGCCGAAATTTGGCAATGAACTTGAAACACGTGTAAGAGGTATGAATAATATGGCCAAGACAAAGACGAGGCAGCCAAGAAAAAGCGTTGGCCAAAAAGCCGCGGCAACCGCAAGGGAAAGAACTTCTTTTGTAATATTTTTGCATGATTTACGAAATTTCAGGGAGTCTCTTTCGGCCTCTTTTCGTTATTTTTTTCCCCTGCCCAGGGTTTATTGTATTTTTAATTATTTTCGGCGTAATAACCTAGATTCGTGGCATCGACCGAAACCAAGTCCGAGTCCGAGTCCAATTCCGAGTCACTTGGTCATATAATTTCTACCTTTCCCCATAATGGTTGTTTTTCTTCAGTTCACCTTTTCTTTTTCTGGTTGATTCTATTTTTTTTTGCCTTTCTGATTTTTTTGCCCATCGCCATTTTATTCTTTTTCCCTTTGTTCAGTTCTTTTTTCACAGATTTAAAATTTACTAAAGAATGGAATTTTTTGAGGCACATTTTGGGGAATTTTTCTCGTTTTTGCGTTCACTTTTAAGAACATTTTTTATTAAGATCACCAGTATTTAAGCCAAACCAATGATAATCTATAATATACAATATGTTGGTAATATTATTCTTGAAGACATCTCTAAAGATTTTAAATTCCTCTCAGAATGCTCTTTATAGACAATAAGAATCGCTCCAATCCCAGGTACCTAATAAAAAGACAATAATAAGGCAGAAGAGTAAATTACGGCAAGGCTATCGACTGACAGTTCATTCATCAACGGAGCCCACGAAGAACCTTCTGAGGGCTACGCCTACTGTCTTCTACCTGCCTCAAACACACAGAACTGAAAAACCATAACCTAACGCACGTAGAAAAACAGGCTCACACAGATCCCAGGAGTTCCCAATCAGAATAGAACGGTAACTGGCCCACGGGCACCTGTGGCCAGGGAAATTAATGATTCTACCGGACACTCCTCGGATTCGTTGGCATACCAAATGAGTTCCTCGATTCACCACAAAAGGTTAGCCCTCAGTTTCGGGGTTCGTATCACTCACCTGGAAAGGGAAGAAGAAGAAGCGGAGAATAAATAATCAGCCAAATTAGTCAACAAATATCGCATACTACAATATGTAAGGGTAATAAAAAACACGCTCTAATCAAACGTTTTCGAAGGGCTAACCCCCACTCCCAATTTTAGATCATTTCCGTGTTTTTTCGGGTGTATTTTATTTTGCGTCTGATTCAGTTTAGGTTTATGACCGGCCCCAGGGGCAAAAAAAAATAGCCAAGTGCGCAAAAAGCCCTTGCTAGAGTTCAGCGAGCCCAGCTACGTACATCCATAAGTATGTTTGTAACTTCAAACAGGTAAAATAGACGGAACCTTATCTTATCATTGAAATGCACGTGAACGGAATGGGTAAACATAATCGTTTGCATAGGGGTTAATATCGGACAGCATGTTGGACCATGTGCCTTTTAGATGGGTGAACTAGTTAAATTTTAACGTAAATGCAGAGATCAATACTATCAGGAAATAACTGGGTTATCTAATACCTATATTAAGGATTTTTTCTTTGGTGATATTATTTTATGGAAACACCCTATAGAATAAAAGTATTGATCTTCCAATGGAGAATCCTCTGATATGGCGACAAATCGCCAGCATTGAAGGTTAAATCGAATGGACTCCGACAGATGGCGCTGCGGGGGCAAATGGCTAATGGCGTATCCGTAAGATACATTTGCTTATTTTTAGCCACTTAGATACCAATTGTGTGTGTGCGCTTGCCGAGCTCAATTCACTAGAAAAACAATGAACATTTTCAGACGGACAAAGTTCTGCTTTCAAGTACAAAAATTATTTCGAGCAGCCCAAAAACCATTTAGCTCTCTATTTTAAAATGCGTGCTCGAGTATTTTTTTTGGGTGCACATGTGTGAGTGTGTGCGTGATGGTCTCATTTTCGGTGTACATACACAGAAAATTATTTCGAAGTTCAAGGTCAGTAAACTTGCTACGCACACGCACAATGGGAAACGAAATGAAATAAAACAAGAAAACCGAAACGAAACACGAAGTGCGCAGAGAACCCGAGCACTAACACAATCGCTAAATGATCTCTCACACGCACACACACTGCCGAAGCGATTGCTCTCTCGATCGCTCTCTTTGCGTTTTAAACTAGAACGATTTTGGAAGAGAGATGGAAAGAGAGGATCAAATGGAAAGGAAGGTAAGACAGATCACCAAGTAAGATATAGAATGTATCTTAGAAGCCGCAATACCCTGTAGGTTAAAACCGTGTTTAATTGTTATTCAAACCTACATATCCATTCCATTTTATATTAAGGACCTATAATAACTCGTAAATCCTTCAAATAGTTTTACTAAATAAGTATTTCTAGTTAAATTTTCTTTGTCAATTATATTAAGTATACTTCCTCAACTTCAAAGTGTCTCCTCAACAACCTTTCTGTCTAATTAGTTTTGACCCGACAAGGGTATTGCGATCGTTTGATCATAGGAAATAGTTAACAACGATTTGAAACTTGTGCGGGTGTAAAAACGATATCAACTTGATTTGTTTGAGCCTCGAAATGATCTCTGATGATCTTATGCTCGAAGAACCAGTTTCGAGTCTCGTTAATTAACGAAATAATCTGCTGGAAACTTGTTCAAACAAAACTTCTGTCGATGATCGAAGCGGAGAGGCAAAGGCCAAATCATATTTTGGCAACGGCAAGGGTCAAAACTCGCTGGGAAGGTCAGAGTTAAATGGTGGCTGGAATCGTTTCCTATCACGATCTCTTTTCCAGTTTGAAGTCGCATTCTTTTCCAATTTGAATTATATTTATAATGTTTACTGGCACAAAAAACGGAAAGTTGTTGAGCGACTTTTTCTTTTTTTTTCAGTTCTTATTTGGTTACCACATCCCATTACTGCTATCCCTTTTACTCCCCAGAAAAACAGAGGTAACACCCTAAAACTAAATAACAAAGCAAATACACTATGCGTTCTTCTTAGCTGATGCTGAAATCAAAAGTTGGGATCGCAGTAAGTGCTCTCTCCGCCTTTGTTTTCTTTCTCCAGTCATTGCTTTCTTTGGTTCTACTCTTTCGTCTTTCTCTTTGCTACTTTCTTCGTGTCTCTCGAAGTTGTGTAACGTGGCCATGGCCTGCTTTCTTTATTTGGCCAGCGTCTTGGTCAAGTGAAATGGGTTAATGGGCATCGGCATTTCACTGAGATTGTTTGTTTTGCTTCTCGGTCGTATTGAGATGGGAAAGAATCTTTTCAAGTGCATTCGGTAGTCTCTTTTTGGACTACTTCTCGTCTTGCTTTCTTATGGGAAGATTTATGTACGCATATTGGTATATAAGGAAATGTTGGAAATCTATTTTTTCCAAAGTCCCTCACAATATATCGCTTGAAATGCTGGCGGATCTCATTTAGACATTCGCCAACTTTCAGTTCTAATTATGGTTGTTAAATTTGTTATTGTTAATTACGCCAGTGCGTGTGCTTTGCCATGATTAATATGATTAAGAGAATCTGAACTGATGACTGGTGATGTCATTTGGCCAATCGTTTTGCAGTTTTAAAGGTTCCAAACCGGCAAAGCCTATTAAAAATTATGGGAATTTTCGCAGAGTCATATTTGAGGCTCGGTTCAGTCGAAGTTAGACAATCGTAATTCGCGTAATTAGGCGAGTTCAAGTAACTTTTGCTTAGTGCTTAGTTTTGGCCATGTCATGGCTCAGTTGCCAAGGGGCCAAAAGCGCCCCCAACACCCCTCTTTCACGCTCAGCTGTGCGTCTGGCATATTCAAGTGTCAATTACAATTGCCTCAGGGGCGCAAACAGAAAGAAAAAAAACGTGAATTTAAATGATTATACACGGAGCGAACGTAGGCAGCATTTAAAATGCGTAAAGCGAACTTGAACTTCAGCACAAAAGAAGGAGGAAGTCGGCCCGAAATATCTACGAATTATCTACCTGGCGCAACCCAAGCAAAACCCAGACCTAAACCCTAAACGCAAGACCGAACCCTACCCAACTCGATTTCAAAGTCAAGGGCTAAGGGGCGAACGTGTCCAAAATGCTAAATTACCCTACATAGATAAGTCCCCAAAAAGTAGTGCCCCAGAAATTGAGAAGGGGTTTTTGGGGGAGTTACGTGGCTCGTGGCACGTTGGGCGCCATTTTGTAGGAAGCTCCGAAAGAACGAAAGAGAAATGAAAGACCACCGAACAAACCGCTTTGGATCAACTCAAATTTTATGCGGGCAACATTAACAAAATAAAAAAATAATACAAAATAAAAAACACAAAGAACCATAAGAAGAAGCACAGGGAAGGGAGCAGAACACACGCACCAAAAAGCGAACAAGAAGAAGACACTGCCAAACCGAGAACCAAACTTTTTTGGCAGAAAAAAAAGAACACACCAAATAATGAAAATGTCAATGTCCGAACAACCTTGAAAGAAGCCAAAGGAGAAAAGCTGCCACACGAAAAAGAGAGATATTCAGCGGGGGGAGGAGGGCGGAGGAAGAAAAGAGAAGGGTGGAAGGAGAACCAAAGGTAGAGCGTATCGCATTGAGAATCACTTAAGTGTAAGGGCCCAAATTGAATTTGCAATGCGCATAAAGTTCCCATCTAACCCTAAAAAATAAATTCGAAAAATCCAATCCAAATAAAGGGTTTTGCATCGTTTTCGATCCGGGCAATTAGAATTTGAGATCACTGGGATTGATCGCTACGCAGTTGGATAGAAAGTTAAGCATATCAATTAGAGATTGCTGAAGTTCTAGAGGAACCTATGGGTGCCTATGGTTCTAAAAGGAAAAACTTACCCATAGAAAAAATTTGAAAATCAATGATCTTGGGATAATTGCTATAAAAGAATTTCACTAATACATTCGATTTCGATTTTAATGCTCTAGAAATAAATTCTGAAATGAAATAGATGACCTGATGGGAATTCTGGGAATACAGAGCAGAAACACGGGTAATATGTATTTATTCAAAAGGTTGAAGTGTCTAAGAATCCAACATAACAGTATAGCTAAGCAATGTTCAAAATTAATAATTTTGTGATTTTTTTAGCTAAAAATAAAAAAATATAAAATAAATAAACACTAATTTAAATAATCCAATTATTGGTCACTTGAAAAAAGCTATTTGCCAAACATATGCTGGCGCCCCAAGCGGGCGGCACTAGCAACTCAGAGCTTTCCCAATCCCTAATGTTGCTACCTCCAGCCGCCAGGTGGCTTCGGAAGAGAACCCAACATATTCGTTAGGGGGTGTCTTTTATTTGATTTTTAGTGATTTCTTTGGATTCTTTCTTGAAGATCTATTTTAAATTATAACTTTGCAATTTTTACCAATTATTTATTATTTAACAAAGTAAGTTTAGAAATAATGTTAAGTTAAAACTAATTAAAAATTTTAGTGTAGAGCTTTTCAAATTAACTAAAATAAGATACTCCCACGATTCCGGTTGAAATTAACAGGAAAAATTGCATTTTAATCTTGATGAAAGTAATTTTCGGGAAAACTGCAACCATTTGAAAAGGTTAAAAACCCAGTTGAAAAAACGTGGTTTCGAGAAAAAGGCGATTAAAAAGTACAAGTTCCTTTTCAGTGCTGTAGTTCCAGCGACATTGAATTTTGAAAAATTTTGAAAATCATTTGAACCACATATTTTACATAAGTTATAGATTTGATTTATGCAAAAAAAAAAAACATTTTTGAAACCAATACCCCATTAATTTTCAACAGAAATTTTTTTAATCACTTTTATAAATTTACAAAAGTAAATTAATTTGTTCAATTAATTAGTGCAGCTTTTGGCGCGATAGAAATTAACCCACCACAAAAGCTTGCGTAAAAAATTTACAGTTGCTCTTTGACGTCACTGCAGTTTTTGAAGGAAAGCCGAAATTGAGTTCATGAACGTTTGTCGACTTCAATTTGTGCGCTAGGCTAGGCGAACGAAAAAAATATACATAATATGCCCACGGGGGAGAGGGAGGGGGAGAGGGAAGGAGAAGGGGCGAACAGTCGCCACATGCAACGAGGTCACGTGCAGTTGGCTTGGCAATATGGCGCTCTACACTCACACAAACTCACGACGCGATAGCGAGCGGCTCTATGAAAATGCACTGCAAGGTTGCAGCCCCCCACACCACCCCCTTTGCCTCCTCATTGTGAGACAGGGCGAATGAACTGAACTGACCCGCTTCGCAGTAACCTCTAAAAATTCTCTCTTCGTATTTGTGCGACTTTTTGTCTACTATTTTTGAGATTCTATTGAAATAGACAATCAGCGGGTGTGTGGGTGGTCGGCTTTTGTTAGCTTAGTTTGGTTTGTAATAATTAAAATTTTATTTGGTATATATTCTTCGATCTTTGGATTTCTGAAACTATTTATTTCGGTTTTGCGTATGTCATAACTTCTCAGATTTTTTCCTATATTAAGTGATTTTATTGAAATGGATTAAAGGTATGCAGAAAAATGTTTTGAAATCTTAGGTACATAGTTTTCTTACTTATTAAGTCATCTCTAACCAACAAAAAAGGAGAACTTACAATTTGTTTTTATGTTTTTAAATAAGAAACATATACGGATTTTTTATTCAAACAAAAATGTTAAATTTATTTAGCTTAATTTAGTAGATCAATTTAAAGTTCGAAAATTTAGGCCTTTATTATTAAAAATTAAAAATTTTAGTTACAAATAAATAAAGATTATAAAAGTAGTTAAAAACTGTCGTAAGAAGTCTCAAACATACGAAGAATATTTTTTTATCAGTGCTATTTTGTGTCTTCAGAAAATTGAAAAATGTTTTATTTGAGAATTATACGTTTGCTGGACAAAAACATTAGATGTAGTATTAAAAAAAAGGTTTGAATTCTCAGGGATCTGTTTAGTTTAATCCTTCAGTTTTGGCTGAGCGAAAGAGAGGGGAACAGTTTTCCGGAGCTTGCTCATTCTCGCTCTTAAGAAACGTTACCATTTCCGTTCGCCATCGCCAAAAAGCTTTTCGCTCAAAGCTTTGCCCCTTGAGTGTGTTGGTGTTTGTGCGGGCACACAAATTGAGTGCAAGTTCATCACACAGACGCACACACTGGCGAAACTATGACAAAATCCGTAGCTGCAGTTTGTATCTGTGTGTAAATTTAGATCGAGGCTATTGCTTCACAATGCTGCCGGTGCATTCAACTCGGAGTTCAGCTCGGACAAAGCAAAGCCAGCGGCGGAGAGCCAGAAATGACATTAAGAAAAATTATGTTGAATTTATTTATTGCATAGAACGCAGCGCTAGCCTCTCTCTCGGTTCTCGACTCAATTCCAAATGCAAATCGTGTGGGTCTGCGGCACCAACGATCACAACCATCGGACAGGGGACCGTACATATTCCGTAGCCGCGCACATTTATTTTTATGAGTTATTTGACTCAGTTTCAGCGGTGGCAAGGTTGTGGCCCACTAGAAATACTGGGGCCAGGTGAAGAACCCCTAATGACATTCGACTCGACTCGAGCGATGCGATCGAGCCGACACTGTGAGCTTGGGACTCGTTTTCGCTTAGCTAATTTGTTACAACTTACATACGTGGCGGGAATCGAGGGATTAGAAGCGTGATTGATCGATCGCAATTGACTTACCTGAAAGTAGAATAAATATTTGATAAGTAATTGAAAAGGTTTTTAACTAAGTTTCAAGGGTATTGTAAAAAAAAGTATAATACATTTTACATTTGTTATTGCAAAAGTCAAATATAAAATACGAAAAATAAAGTCCTGATGCACGAGACTGTATAAGATAATTATTTAAATACTTAAAACTTATTTTAGGCGTCACTAAATTTCCTTAAGAATTATTATCTTTATCCACAACTTTGATCTCCAATCCAACCGCCGCATAAATCAAGCATTTCCCAACATTTTCAGCCTTCGCTCCGGCAAGCTACAAACTTTTAAGCCATCCGCTCACTCTTGGCCAGCGTTAAAAACAGTTAAGCAAATGTTCATTCAGGGGCATTTGTGCACTGGCACAATGGGAGCACAGCAGTGGCGAATGCAGCGCGAACAGGAGCGGATCAAGGTGAGCGGTGGCAGCATCCATGCTGCAGTGGAGCCCCCAACTGGGCGCCAGAACCGGGCCAAATTGAAGGTCGGACATTGGCCCAAAGCGACTGATGCATTTACCCCAGAAAACTGCTGTCGGAGAGCGAAAATACGAGGCATTCTCTCCCCCTCTCTTTATCTTGCTCTCTCTCTCTCTGTGGTGGCCACGTTGCGTATGAGTAATACGTGGTTTGGTCCCACTCCCCCAGTATCTGAGTACCTCTCTCCTTCGCTCTCTGTCTGTGTCAGCGGCAAATGTTGAAATGTCTGCTGCAGTTGACAGGCAAATGTGATTTCTCAGGCGAAGGATATAAAATAAAAATTGTTTAAAAAAAAATTGGACCTTCATATATATTTTTTTCATAAAAGTTTTGAATTTAACAAGTTTCTTAAATCTAATTAAACTAAATTCTAAAACAAAATAAACATTAATTTTAGCGAATTTTAAGTTACATTTCAAGAAGTACATTTTATTGTATTTTTATGATCATTTTTGAACCTCGATAAAGACTATTTAAAATATATTTAGAAGAGATAAGTTAATTTTAAAATTATTTGCCCCCAAGTACTGGCAAATAATGCGTAATTATTTTAAACAATCGAAGAATCATTAGACATTATTTGTTTATCCGAAAATACTATAAACATGGAACAAATCTGATCCTGATCAAGTATACGCACTGTTTGCCAACCCACACAGACTAAAGTCCCAAACTGAAACAGAAACTGCCTTGCACCCTTGACATCCCCCTGCCCCTCGCCATCCCTCGGATCCCCCCAGCAAACGCAAATGTTAGCAGAGTGGAAAATAAAGCAAAACAAAAAAATTTTATTAGGTCATATGGCTGGCAACATATCGCCGCGTACATCGGCTGTAGCGATAATAGAAATAAACACACAGGCGCACAACGAGCACACACATAGTTGGAGATAGGGGCAGCAACGAAAAAACAAACCCGAGCTGCGGCAGGTCAATGAACGGCGTGGCAATTCCAAGGCCAAAGCCACAATGCCTAGAACCCCGGAGAGAAAAACTAGAGAGGGAGTGCGATAAGCGAAAAATCCGAGAGAAGCATAGGGGAAACGAGAGAGGAAGTTTCGGGGAAAATAGGGGAAATGCGGTGAAAATGTCTAAGGGTTTTTCCCATTCTAGTTCATTAGGAAGCCAAAGTTGTATTATTTTTAAAAAATCAAACATTAAAAGATATAGAAAGCATAAGTACCCATCAACTCTCCTAACCTTTCGAAACTTCCGAATAGTTTGGAGAGCAGAGCACGCAGTTCTATTAAGAGGGCGAATAAACTGCGTAGCTATCGGGTTCTTTAATAATGCCGGCGACTGTCGGTCCGCTTATCTAATCACTTGCAAAAAACTTTGGCAAAATAATAAAAAAAAAATAAAAATAAAAAATATTAAAAACCTTTTCTCAAAGAAATGAAAAGGCTTTGAATTATCTAATTAGATGTTAGATGTGATTGAGCTGCTATCAATATTAAGGTGATATTTAGTTTTATCACCGTTTAGTATCCGGTATTGATTAACTTGCCATTAGTCTTATATGTATTTAATTAAAAACTATTTTAATTTTTAAATCTGTTGCCTATATTTTCTAAGTATTTTATGGCTTGTACTTAAATACAAATAAGTTTAAATTATTATTTACACTTATTTAATTGATTCCCATTTAAGAATTGCTTCTAGCTTAAAAAGCTTAATAAATAAAAATCCCACTTCTACATTTTTCTAAGTTCAATACGTATATTCTACAAAGTCCACATATTTGCAGAGAATCAAACAAATATCAGACGTCACAAGACAATCCCATTTATTCACAAAAAAAGTGTCACCCAAGCGTTTTGTTCGAACGCAAAAACCTAATATTGTCAGTCATAAATCTCTAACTGGCAACAGACAAAAAAAAACGGAAAGACATATAAATTCAACAAAATAAATGCCACAAAATGTCAACAAATGCCCCAAATACTTGTGGCACGTGCATGTGTCTGTTCGTATAAGAAACCGAAGCCATTCACTTGCAGCAAATAGTTACAAATAAAATAAGCAATATCCAAGAGGCTAAAAACTAAACTCGGGCCGCAATCTTCGTGCCATCCATAAACGCTATCAATTGAAAGCGAAATTCACTTTCATGGCTCCCAGTTCCCTTTCTCCCGCGCAACATTCCCGCACATTTGGCCAAGTTCAACGACCGCACGAGTCCCTGGCCTAGATTTTCCAACATCAGCGACAGCAACAGACATTGCTGATATTGCTGGTGTGCTTTTACTTTCGTTCACCGTCGGATTCGTTCGTGTTTTTCGCTGCTTTCGGCTTCAGTTTGATTGGTGCTCATGGAATAGTCCCACTCTCTGGGAACGTTCATGCTTTGGTCTATAAGATAAGAGGAACTGCTCCAAAAAATAATACAATTTGAATAAAAAATAATTAAGAACTTAAAACAGAAAAATTAGTTGAAAACTGTAGTGTCTCGACTTTGAGTTACCCGCTAATCACAGCCGCGTTGCAAAATTTGTAGCCTATCTTCAAGCGCCGTCTTTCAAAATGCAGATATTTCTTTTAAATATAACGAATGGTAATATTTTCCAAATCACATTATTTCGATTATTAAAGGATTTTTATAAAGATTTTGAAACCCAAAATATACTAATTAAATAAAAAAAAGATTAAAATTATTTCTATTAAGAATTTTTAAAAATTGGATTTCATTAAAACCAATACTCACATTTGTAAATCGAGTATTACTATAAAAGAGTAGATGTCGATTTGCGTCATGTTCCCCCAGCCCAAACCATAAGACCCAAAATTCTGGAAAAAATTGGGTCTGAATCGTGTGTTAGAGGAGGTGTGCACTAAGAAAGGATTTTTTAAAATTCGGCTCCTAAGGACTCCTAGGACTCTCGAAAAATGCGGAATTGCTTGATTAAAACATCAACCATTCCCACAGTTTTCAACCAAACAAGTTGATATTTTTATTTTAAGCTTTATTTGTGGAAATCTTTGAAAGCCCAGAAGATGATCCCCAACCGACTTCCGGTTGGGGCACTTAATTAATTTTTCCGCACCGATTATGCGATCGGATCCGTTTTTGGTTTAATATGTGGAGCTATGCCATACAATCAGTAAGGTATTTTTTTTTTTTTTTTTGGACCTACGGCTGATTTTATATGATTTTTGTTGTAAGATTGCGGGGGTTGCGGGGACTTTTTTGGCAGCACGTTGTTTTTGGTTTTTGTATGCTTCGGGAGTTTGCAGCACTTACGAACGAATTCCGAACACAGCTCTCACAAAAACAACGTCAGCAGAAGCAGAGCGAGAGAGTAGAAAGCAGAGAGAGAGTCATTTGAAGCGAACTTTCAGACGTCACATTTGAATGTAAGAAACGCAATGACACACACACACATCGACAAATTGGCATGTACATAAGTATGTAATGATTAAATTAGGATAAAATAACGGATCACCTAATGGATGCAATTCTAAATCAAAATGTGTATGTATCCCGTAAAATATTAAGGAGTTTTAGTTTCTGGGCTCTACTCGAAATCTGTAAAAAAAAATACATAAACTATTGAGATATACGTATACATACGTACATATGCATTTTTGTACTTTAAAACTATAGAATGCGTGCAATAATATTTGCGTACACAAATAACATTCCAATTTAAGAAAAGGTAGTATTCGCACAACGTTGATAATCTGGAAATTGTACTAGCCAAAACATACCCACAAAAATTAAAAAAAAGTTGGTTTTAAATTTTGTTAAAGGCGGGGGGAAATTGTTGGAAAATGGCGTCTCCAAAAGGCTCACACGTCGAATTACATCCCAGTTTTCACTAAAAAGAGTTGGAGCTGTATGTGGGTTTTTTTTTAATTTTCCTTATTTCCGAAAATATTTAACTCCAGCTGTTGATCCCCAGCCGACATTGGGACACTTCTTTTTTTGTTTACCGATCCTGCGGGCGGATCCGTTTTTCGCTTAAACCATTTTGTCCGTAGCCTTTCATAGGTGTGTGTTTTTTTTTATATACTCTTTTTTAAGCTTTTAAGGTTTTTGGGGGTTAGATCTGTTCGAAAAAAACAGTAAAAAAAATAGTAAAAGTTTTTCTCTGCATTCGCTTAGTTAACCAAAATGATACATTTAGGCTACCAGAACGGTGGAGTTAAGGTGGGACTAAGGTGAGGTTAGTGCGGGGTTAAGTTGCGATTAAGGAGGTATTAGATAGATTAGGGTAAAAGTAATGTAAAGAAAGGGTGAAGGTGAGAAAGGTAAGGTTCGTTTGGACTTTAGCGAGGATAAGTTGGGTCAAGGTGACAAACAAGTTTTAATAAGAAAAAGTGAAGTTAAAGTAAGTAAGTAAAGTAAGGAACATTTTTTTTCAGGTGAGACTAAAGTTAGGTTAGCTAAGAAGAGGAAACACTTGTGTTAGGGTGAAAACAGCATTAAGGTGCTAAAAAAAGTGTGCCAAGGGTGAGAATAAAATAGGTGGGGTTAAGGTGAAGTAATATTAGGGTTAATGCGGTGTTAAGGTAAGGTAATGTTATGGTTAGGAGGATATGGATAGAATATTAGTGCGTTCTAGGTGGGTTTACTGTTTAGCTAAGGTTAGGCGGGATTTTACTCGGATATTCTTTGCTAAAAGTAGCGGACAACGTCGCTTTGGGTATTGCTAGTTACAATATAATCAAACAAGCATTTTGAGAAAAAATCCTCTTGAAATTTTACGAGCACGTACTCCAGCATCGCATAAACGCTTTGTCGTCAAATCGCTTTTCTCTGCTACGCATTTTGATTGCCGAATATGAATATGTAATTCAATTATGCGGCAAGTATTAATCATTGCTTGAGAATCCATAAAATATTCAGACCAGGATGTGGCCAGTCAATATGCCAATAAAATTCTTATTGCCCGAAAGCAGCAGAAAAATCCCTCGGCCAAGATAACAAAAACACAAGCAAACGCGATTTGCTATCGTCATGACGTGCATCCCCCTTTTTCCCTGCCTCGGATGGTTGCGTTTGCTTTTTGTTTTTGCACAAAAGGAAATATTTAGGTTAATGAGTTCAACGACCGCCGAGGAAGTGCCAAAAATACACGCAGTACATGGAGCCAATAGAAAGATAGACAGAAAGTGAAATCATTTTTTTCTAGACAGGGAAATGTGGATGTGGATAAACATAGGCGTGGGATCAGAAAGGGCAAGGTAAAACTATAGGGAGTTCTCAGTGACTTTCAACGGGTTATGCTTTTCTTGTTAGTTAATATCAAATCATTGAATAACTACATCTCAATTTGGTTAATAAAATTGTTCATTTAGAATATGATATAGTGTTATAGAAACAATATAAAAATGTAAAGTAGAGTTGTTAAACAAATCCAAGAAATTATTACATACACTAATTAAAATAAAAATAATAATGTTTTAAGAGTGATATATATTTTTAATATTTATACTCCTGTTTTTAAAATATGGTCCATAGATTTAAAGTATATAAGAATTGGGAAGTATTTCCCAGATCGTGTCCTTTCTTTTCCAAGGAATTTAAAATTTAAAAAACCGTATGGTTTTTCATACTCAATCAATTGCAATATTTTTTCAATGTACTATATACCCTATATCTATAATCTATGAATATTATGGTGATTCATTGACTCACCAGCTAAAACTCGTCCAATCAGACGTTCGGTATCGTCTATATGTTTCGCCTGGGCAAAGAGATCCTCCCGACTGCCCACTGTCATTATGTTGGATTTTCGTTGAAAAGGGGGCGTGGCTCGAGGTATTTAATTATTTGAATTTGAATGGAATTTATTTGATTGATCTATAAATTTTCTAGGTTTGTACTAGTTATTGTTTTTAATTATCTATTTAAGGCTTTTTTATGGCACCTTTGTGAGTGTTTAATTTTTTAGCTAACTATGATATTTTTGCTAAAAATGTGTATTTCTAATTTTGTAATATTTTAATTTGATTTGATTTCTTATTAAATATTTGTGTGCACAGATATATCACAAAATAGCAACCAGAGCAGCGATGATGTAGGATTTTTTACGTGTTTTATTTTTGGCCAAGTCTTTATGCATTTTCATCTAATAAATGCCACCATTTGTTTTTGCATTGCTTAACTATTTAACATTTAGAAAGACTTATCACTCTCTCTTTATGACACTTGGGGAATTCTCAAAAAATATAAATACATATATGTTTTTGATTTGTGCTTTGGCCGTTAGAATTCACGTGGAAATGCCGAAAAGTTTGGGAAAGGATTTTTGAGCGCCGGGAACAGTCTCAGTGTTCAGAATTCAGTATTCGCGCAGCGAGCGAAGAACGCAGAATAATAAGCAAAACAACAAACGCGGGGCGCCAAAGCCGAAATGCAGAAGCAGAAAATCGCAAGTTTCTCTCAGCTGTTCGATTTGTTTTTCGCTTTTTTGGGGCCGGCTATTGGAGCCATCATATTGCGGACTGCTTGCTTGGAGCTTTGCACTGCTTGCAAGCGGTTTTGGGGAAGCTTTTCAGTGATGGCGCGTGGATTTCAAGTTGATTTTTACTTTTCTTTACTTGTAACAATTATTAAGAACTGTGCATAATTGCTATATAATATTTAAATATTGTATATTTGACATAAAGGAAATAACCATGTTCTATCTTCTATTCTAATATCTATTGGAGATCAACTGCTTGTTTAAGCCTTCTAAATACATATCCTTAAATTAAGTTTTTATGAGTTAAGATCATCATTCTAAGGAATTGTTGTTCAGATTAGTACCTTGCTAGCTTTTATAAGGTTACATTTTCCAGTAAAAAGTTCAAACTGATTTTTAAAATTTATACGACTCTTAGCAATATTTCTTTTTAAAATGTATCATCTGTTATTACTTTGTTTTTTGCTTTAAAAATATTTAGTTCACCAAATAGTTTTGTTTAACCAATTTTGTTAAGCCTGAACCAATTAACTCAAATTCGAACCAAAATCAGTCATTCTTGCAGCAGACAAAAGTGATTGGCTCAGGTTGATGACGAACATTTAACCAAATGGGCAACTATCAGATTGTGGCCGCCAAAAACCAACAACGGAATTAGGGACCGCAGCTGAAAAAATCCCCAGCCGATGTCTGATTGCCAGTCCGGTTGGCAACAGAAGCTCCGAAATCGTTGTCCTGCCTGCCGAGGGCCCGAAAGCAGAAAGCAGAAACAGCAACAAAAGCAGAGCGGGCCAAAGTTAAATGAACTGTGAAAATGCCAATGACAGAAGAATTATTCAAGGCCGGGCTGACGAACAGCGATACGAACCAAAAACGGGGCGTGAGAAAGGCTTCGGCGATGGCCAGTGGCAACAGAAACAAAGGCAACTAGACCTACAGCAGAAACCACTCAAAAAGTTTCCTCGGAGAGGCGAGAGAAATCCCAGGAACAACCCATGCACAATCAAAGGAATCCCAATTAAAAATATAAATAAACCGAATTTAAACTTAATGATGAATAAATAAGACGTTTTAGTACTCTGAATATTATTAGAAAAATAAATTGAAAGAAACAAGATTAGGCAAACATTGCAATCTAGAAACTAAATTGAATGCCCTAAGAAACTATGAGTTTAATTTAATTAATAAGAAAAAAAAAGTTTAATGAATTTAGCAACCAATCAAGCAACAGAATCTTCTAAAAATCGAACCCCATTTAGGATATCTTTTTGGGAAAGTAGTAGCAATATAAATATTTAAAATGGTTTACAAAAATCAACCAGCAACTAAAAAAATTATGAGCCCTACCAGCAACATCAGCTGCATTTAAGACCAAATAGAAGACCAAAGACTAAATGTTTGGGCTGGGGAAAATCAACGTCTGTGGCTTGTGCAACGCGAATGCGACAGAATCCTTGAGCTACATAGGTATTGTCCTAGCCAGCAGCTAAGTCACCTCCATTTTCCGCCATTCCCCCTCCCTCCCTTTGATTTTTCAGCTACCCAAGAGTGACATTGGGAACTGTAGCAAAATGTCAGCGAACGCATTTGAACTTTTCATTGCAACCGAAACTCCCCACGTAAGCCGAGGGACGGGGCGGGGGCCATTATCTCCGCCCACTGAGGCCGTGCCTCTAGGTCTGCCCTCAATTCGGATTCGGCTGCCATGTTGCACAATCCCGGCCAGCAGTCGCAGCCAGCGATTCTGTGTCGTTGCACGGGTTCAGGGTCACTTCGCGTTGCACTCAGCGCCCAGCAGCAACATCTGGGTGTGGGTTGAACCACTTGGGCTGCTGCACGGTGAGAAAAACTTACAGCAGTTTCCGACTCAAATTGAAGCCGAGTAATCACTTTGTAATCAATTTGAGTGTAGTATAGGATCTCCATCGTTCTGATTTGCAATGGTATAAGATTGTCTTAGCAATGTAAGCACTTCTGAAATTATTCAAACTTATTTACCTCAAGAGTCTTAATTTGAAATCTCCAGTGATTTGAAATCACTTGAAATATGTATCTCAAAAGTATGCTAAGAAAAATACCTACAATATTATTTAATTTATTATTGCATACCAAATAAAGCTTAATTATTATTTGTTTGAGGTCAAAATTAAAAAGAATTTTTAAAAAGATTTTTTTCTAGATATAACATTTTTTTCTGTGCAAAATGGATTGTGTTGCTGCCACTAGTGCTCCATTAAATGTGTTAGGCGCCAAACGGTGTGAAAATAAAAAGCACTTAACCCACCAGCAATTCACCGCTGATTCGATTAGGCCAACACCGCTGAGAGCTGAGAATTGAGAGGAGAAGGGGATTAACTTAATGGAGAAACACAATTTTGTAAGAGAATGGAAGGTTGCGCTCGGTGTAAGATGACCACGGATAATTGAAGAACAGGAAAATAAGAATTTACAAAATAGAAATATTGAAAAGCAGCGCATTTGATGGATATTTACCGACACATACTTCTATATTTATTTTAATTGCTAAAAACTAAAAGTTTTATTACTTATTACACATATGCAAGGGTACCTTTAAATATTAAGTATACGTTAAGAGGATAAAATAAATTATTCCCAGTGAAATCAATTTTTATTAAATAAGTAACTACTTTGTAAGTTATATTTTAAGTTTAGATAGATGCAGGTTCACTTTATCCCCACATAACTCTTCCCGATTCAAATATCTAACCTCAACCACACATAAATCGCATGATCCGCTGACGTTGTTCCCAAACGCACACCCCTCAAACTCACTTAAACATGCATATACATTTATAGTGTGGATAACCTTCAATGTCTATTCAACTCTCGGGGAAATTCGTCCAAGGACATGAACTGTGCTCACCCCCACAGCGATTCGACTCCATGCAAATGGAACAGAAGGCGCCGATAAATGGTGTCCCACCGTTTTTACACCCTAAAAACATAAAACGTTTAAAATGTTTAATTAAATTCGAAAGTAACTGCCATTCAATTCAAATGCCTCGACAAATGGCCATTCGAAGGTAGTTATTATATTTGTGTAAGGATTTGCAGTTGCTTGCTTTGAGTGTGGCTCAGTGTTTCTGTATGTGTGCCATGTCATTGTCCTGGATAAAGTGCAACGACTTTGGCCCTTCAAAACGTCACGAGGAGTGCGAGAAAAGCTTGAAAAGCTTCGAGCTGGGCTTTCAAAAGTAAAAAGCTATATGATTTTCTAACTTTCAGGATTTCAAAAGGGGGGATATGATATATGATTTTCTAACTTTAAGGAATTTAGAAAAGGGGGATTTTTTAGAAATGCGTTAGAACTAACATTATTTAATTATAAATCATATTTCATACAACATTTTATATTTTTGTATTTATTTTTATGGAGGTAAGGGTAAAGATTTATAATTTTTATAGACATATTATTAATTGTCAAGTTAAAGTAGGTGTAAAATATATTTCCAAAGGCCTAAAATACATCTGCAATCTTTGAAGAAATATTTGTATGTGCTCGGTTTGTTTTCTAAGCGTTAAATTTCTTAAATTTCAGCTTTCCAATTCGTAAAATCTCTGTAATCGCTCTGTGTAAATTTATCAATCATTGGGAGCTGAAATAAATGGTGTTGGCTCATAGTAAATGTTTCTCTGATCAAATATAATGTATGGGTCGGTATTCATAGAAAAAGTTGTGATAGGAAGCGCATAAATATAATGTATATTCCCCAATCAGCAGACAACAAAAGCGGGGCGACAAAAGTTATTCACACAAGCAAACTTAGAGAGAGGGAGAGCGAATGCAATGGAATGGGAAAGAGGGTGCTAAAAGGGGGTGGCTGCTTTGGAGAGTGTGAGTGAGAGTGCGTGAATGTTCGGCACTCTCGGATACAAATACAGGCTCAGATACACACAGACACACACACCACCGCACACTGGGACAACACTTGGCCCAGATTATTTTGAAGGTCGCGTATTATCGACGGTCGTTCACCTATTTACTCGGCAAACAACAAAAGCAACAAATACACACACCAGCGACGCTGACGTCGACGTCGACTGCGGGTGGGCTTTTGGTTTTTTCTTTCTTTTCTGCGTCTGTTTCTTTCATATATGTACATATGTATACTATGTTTGTAAATTAATAAATGTTCTGGTACATACACTGAATTCCTGTAAAAAAGCTAAGCTTATAATAATAAAAATAACTAAAGGCATAATTAAAGAATTTGTATCTCAATTTTAATTTAATTTACTTTAAATTTTCCATTTACATAAAATGTCTAAAAAGTTACTTTAAAAATATTTAACAATAATAGCCAAGCATTTAAATTATTTGATTTGTACCTTTAATTGAAATATAATATTTGTATTCTAGTCATTTTTTTAATAAATATTATTAGCTAATTATTCAATTGATGGGATATTGAATGGTTTCAAATGATTTACTGTAAATATTTTGGTTAGGCTTATGTATAAGATCGGTGTGTAAATATTTTTGTCGAAATTATTTTTGTGAAATTATGTGTACATATATTTAATCAGCAGTTTCCTCGGCCTGTGGTTGCTATTATTGTTGCAGCAGCGCGTGCGACATTTGTTGCCGTGTTTATTGGGAAAGCTCACTAAAAAGGAAGCGGGAAAATTATGCGGAAAAGCTTTTGGAGGAAGTATTGAGGCAGTCCACAAACACTCCCACACATACGAGCATGGTTTTCCTTATATTTGTGTATATTTTTCGCCAGTTAATGCGCATTAGGTGAGCCAGCGAAAAAATAAACAAAACGCTTAACAAATACCAATACACTTAAGAGCTTAATAAACACAAGGGTGGTATCCCAAAAAATGGTCGTAATGTTGTTGGTTTTCAATAAGCTAAAACATATGTGGCACCTTAAAATTTGAGTGAAGCTGGGTGGAGAGCCTGTGGTGGCTGAAAAATTGACAGTGTAAGAGGCTATGTCTCTCCCATTTGCAAAGTAGGCCGACGAAAGCTTGTATACAGTTAGGTCATTAGGTCACGACTGTGCGAGAGAGATGGACGGCTTTCAAGAAGAAGAGAGTTGGTATCGAGATGAAATACAATCAGGAAATATAGCACAAAAATAAATATAAAATTAATTTTAAAACGTTATGATGTTTATTTAAATGAACAAAAGGATTAAGCATTGATTAGGTAAAATATAGACATTGTTTATGACTTATTATCACCAGAAGAAAGGTATAACTTAAAATAAACCAACCCTTTATCAAATAAATATACCATTTTCTAATATTAGAAAGTAAAATTTTACCAAAGTGTTTAGGACAGTTCTTTGACACAATACTGAAGTATTAATAATGTTAAAGCCAAGTAGCAAACATGGATACATATGTTGTTACATACACGTACATATTGCCTAAGGACATCAGCAGAAATTCCAGGAAACTTAAGGCACCCCCAGATTCAAGAAATAATATAGAACCAACTTTTCCATCAGAGCCAATATAATAAGGGTCCGACAAATATTTCCCAAGAAAGCGAGGACCAAAGCTTACATTTTAGAGAACGAGAGAGAAAAGTAAAACAAAAAAAAGAAAATGAAAAAGTCTTTGTGGGCCGATGGGGCGTATGGGTTATTTTTAGCGCAACCAGAGAGAGAAAGGCCTAGCCCAACAGGCTCAAACTTGAGGCTGCAAGGGGAAGGGATTTCGGTGGGTGGTTGTGGGTGGCTATTAAGGGGTTCGGGCTGTCAGCCCACCAAACAAAGCGGCTTATGTAGGGGGTTTTGACTTCGCTTGAGGGGGTTTGACACATTGACCATGAATTTGCTTTTACCAGCTGAAAATGTGGGATAAATAAATAGCTACTAAGAGATAGTGCACTCTAACAAGAAAGTGTCTTCTAATAAATTAAGTTAAATAAATGAAAAATAAATTGAGAATTAGTACTGAATAGAAAATAATTTAAGACAAATAAAAAAAATGGTTTATACAAATTCCAAATAATTAGGAACCACTTATAAAATAATAGAGATAACTTATAAGAAACAATATAAATGTTAAAAATATCATGGTACAAGTTTATATTAAAGTGTTTATTTATTTAAATTTGTATTTCAGTGCATACGAAGGTGGCTTTACATTGCACGTTGGCAAACGGAAAATTTGTATATCCTGTCAGCTTGAAAATGTTTTCCGCTCTTTAGCATGAACGGGGCTTTAAATCATCTATTATAATTTTTAAGCAAACAAACAGTTTTAGAACTTGTCAATACGACCAGCAAATTCAATTAAGTCATGAAAAGTGAACCCCAATAATGACAGAGAGAATACCAAATGAAAAAAGAATAAGAAAGCGAGAGAGCAGCGAGCAATTTCCACGAATTGCTCCATTAATAACACTAGAATTAACCGAAAGGTTACTAAAAGTCAAGGCCGCCAACGAAATTCGACACATGCCCGGTCGAGGAGCAACAACGCGAAAGAAAAGCAAGGAAAGAGAAAGGCTGATGAATTTGGCGCAGCAGGAGCGATAGAGACGGCAAGCTAGCACATTGACAAAGTGCTAATGCGTGTGAGAGTTATGTGCGAAATTTATGGGCCCATTTCTATTGGAGGTGGTAGCAATCAACTTGGTTAACAGCCCACTACGCCTGCCAACACCCAAACCGAACTTAATGGCTGTAAGGAAACATTTGGGGCCGAAAAAGAGAGGAAAAGCCCGAGGAAAAACGAGCCAAGTTTAGGAGAAATATTTGAAATGTTTTTTCTCTGCCGGCTGAAACGCTTAATTAAATTTGTTGCTGGCCCCAAAATACGGAAAGGAGGAAAGCCGAATATAAACAACAACGGAAACTAATGGTCTCGTTTGCTCAAGGTTAAGGTCGCTTCTGCTAGTTAACAAGTGTGCCTGTGAATCCATGTGATTGGTTATTTGCTTAGGATTATGTTGGACTAACAACATAATTAATGTGGTCTAGGTCTACCAAGAAGTGCAAAAAGGGAAAAAATGTAAAGGCAAATATATCTCTCATAATTTAAAAGGTCAGAAATAAGAGATTCATTTATTCGCTATAATTTTTAACTTGTCTTTACAACAACTATTTTTGTTGCATACTTTTTGAATACCACATTTCCTTTCACTTTTCATCCTAGTAGGGGGATTGCCTGCCGCCATCTATTGCCAGGTGTTGGAACCTGTAATATTGCATAAAGTGCAGCGAGAAAAAGCTTCCTTAGAAAATTTTCCAGTCGCAACCAACGTTTTTCCGCGGAGGCAGGAAAAACTGAAAAGCTGCGACTGCATTAAAAAGCTTTCGAAAATGCACTTCGGTTGCATGTCGTGGCTAAAAGCTCTTCAAAATAGTTGCAACTATTAGATAGACATTGCAAACTATAGACAACCCTGCAATTAGAAAGAATTTGCCGACAAAGAGATTTAGACACAAAGGAGAGAGCTTTCTTCATTTTTCTGCAGGTGAAAAGCCACAAGTTGCCGAAAGTAAGTGCAACAGTTGCAGCGGCATAGAGTAACTGTGTCACAGCTGTTCGAAAAAAAAAATTATTTCAGACCGAAAAAGAAATTCAATATGCTTCATTTTGTTATGAAAAGCGAAGCAACAACCGTATTGAGAATTGATTAATTCACAAAGATATTTTACAGAATCTTTTTGAAATAATTACATGTATTAATTCCCATGTATTAGGTTATGAATAATTACTTGCTTTATTTTAAATTTAAAGAAAATACATTAAGGTACAAGACCATTTCTTAATGATTTCTTTTTTAATTTAATATAATAGCAGTGCAATCGTAAATCAATCATATGAGAACAAAATATGTATATCTAACCCAATGCAAATTTCTGTTTTATATTGAACTTTTTCAATTATCCTGCTAATTTTTCTCCGAATTTTCAGAGAATATGGTTACAGTGTTGTATTGACCTTCGTTTTCTACCGGTGCAGTGCAGCCACATCCTGCACCAAGGGTAGCAAGGATCCGACATTGAGCTGCCCTTGATCGCAAGTAACCTTCAGCGCAGGCGAGAGCTTTCGCCCTCGGAATGCAAACTGAAAAATGTGAGCAAATAAAGGCGGAAGGGGGCTGCAAGGACATGGGCAGCGAGTCCTTGCCCAGGGGTAATTGGCTGGGGGACCGGCGCGTCGGCAAAGGTAAGCCCTGGCTTAATTGCCAGTTAATTGACTTTGAGTGGCATTAACCGACATCCGAGAGTGACTTACATTTAATTGGACCTGACAGACGAAACATAAGGCATTTTGGTACATACCTGCAAGAAAAGAAAGAGAGGACGAGATTAATTATAAATATTAAATGTGGGTCAGCTTTTGGGGCGTCAGTGGGTTGTCTTCAGTTCGGTCCTCTAAGATTTGCAGACATCGTGTCGAGAGTTCCCCAACTTTTATCCGTTTGTTTTGCACATTTTTCCTCATTTCTGCGCCCGGTTTTTGTGTTTTTATTGCGCAAAGCGCACATGCCAACGACCTTGACCATCACAATTTATTTTCATTTTACTTTTTGCCTCCCTCTCTCGCCTGTGTGTGTGAGTGAGAGTGTGGAGCAAGTGACACACATTACGTAGGTCCCCATTTAGTCGCTTACACAAGACCTCAGGCAAGGCCAGCCTCACCCGGCCACCCCCTGCCCACCCGGCATTTCCCTATCTTTCTCTCTCTCTGCCCCTTTTTGTGGTTGTTTTGTTATTTTTATAATTTTTTATTATACCCCCAAGTGTGAGTATGAGTGGCGCTGCCTGGCAATATTTTAAATGCGATTTACATTGTGCAAATAATTATCAAGATTATTTAAGTCGATTGTTCAAAATTATATTTAGAACACAAGTAGTAGAAATGAAAATTAAATATTTAATTATAAGATCTAAGGTTTATTTATTATATTGAAGATTTAATTTCTAATGTTCGAAGAAAACATTTTTGACTGGAAAAGAAAAATTATATAAATTTGTCTGATAATTCTTAAACTTACGAATATCATTCAAATATCATAATAGATATGTACTTCCTCATTAGACACCGATGCGCTTGATAAAACGTCTGCCAATGAATAATTTAAATTACACTTGATTCTATTTAGATTTTGCTTCCTATAAATGTGCACCTGTAATTTCACCTGCCCACCTTTCCCCAAGTCTCCCAAGTTCATTAGAAAACTTAATGCGGAAACTGGCGGTCGACTAACCGACATCGAATCGTTCAATATGGCCCGTACTCGAACACAAAAATATATATTTTCAATGTCACAGAACAAAACAGACGAGTGGGGAAATCTATATATACCTTCATATGAAATAGAGTAATGTGGGTGAGGTCAATACAGACCCATAAGCTACGTCAAAGCACAATTGATGATTGAGTGAGTGAACTTGCGGTGGCAACTCTGGCAGCACAGTGGGCAAAATGCCAAGGAAATTACTCAAGGCACGGAAGTGAGCCAAGGCTTCTCATCGAATATTTCCCCCAAGTGAAATTTCGCCATAATAAATAATAACGATAGGAGGAGAGCTTATGAAACGGCCAAATATAGAGGGAAACAAATTAAGAAGGATTGAATGTCAAAAGGCGAGGAGAACTGGGTTAGTATTCCAAAGAAATCCTTAGAAATCACGAGAAAAAATCAATGTTCATTACTCTAAGTGTTGGTAATTGGAGGAAAAATGGCAATTATAAGTTGACATTGACATCGCTTATCACACAAAAAACACACATGCAACGAAGAAGTGGAGGTTAGTGAAATTGGGAGCGTGGGAGCCTGTCGTTTCGTCCTTATCCTTGTCCTTGTGCGTTCATTATACAATCCGAAGAGCACGCGCCCAGACCGTTGTTGCTGTTTTTGTAGTAGTTGTCAACGCATGCACATTTCATTGCCACACACACACACACACACCTTCTGAGAAATCCCGCCCCCACAAACACATAGCCCACAACACGGCCCTGACCATGAACAAGGACTTGTCAATTTCAGCAGCCGCAGAAGCAAAATACACGGAAAAATATGAAGAAACCAATATGTTAACATTTTCAAAGTATAAAACATCAATTGCTGAATTTTGAAAATTAAATTCTCATAAAGTTTCAGTAGCCAAATAAATAATTTATGCTACAGCCATTCGCAAGATCAAGAAAAACCTAGAGAATTGTAGAAAATAGGATAATATTTCACTATTTTGTATATAAAATGGTGGATAGAATTTAAATAACACAATTCAATTACAAAATATTTAAGTTACAGAACTGTTGGACATTTAAAAGTTAGCACCATAGATTCGAATAAACAAACAACTTTATCCCAGTGCACCTGACGAAAGGCAAAATCATCATAGTTAGAGAGCGAAAAGGACGAAATTCAAGGAGAAGCGCAGCGGGAGCATTTCTGTTACGTGAGAGTAGCCATCGTAATTTAATTTTGTGTTATGAACACATTTTGCAATCTTTTTTCCCCATTACTTTCCAAGCCTTTTTACTTCCTTGAAAGTTAGTTCAGTTCAATTTCATTAGGGAAAACAAAAGTTTCGGTGTCACTTGGTCGGGTTTATTCATGCTGAAACTCGATTTCGAATAAGTTACAAGGGGATAACTCTTAAACTCATCGATAATCGACCAATTAGTCTCTTTTTTAGGAAAATAGGGGAAAAAGGCATGGCGGAGGAAATCCTTCGAAGGAGGTTTTTGTTTGGGTGATCATGGATAATGGGAAAAGCAGATTGTGATTAAACGAAATTGCTTTTATAATGTTGATTAAATAGCTATTTATATTAAAAACCAAAATATAATACAAAATAATTCAAGTTAGATATTATCCTGCATCAAGCTTTAAGTTTATTTTAAGTCCAGTGAAATATTATCCCATATTTACAACCAACAACTCGAAGTATTGGCCCCAAACAAATAAAAGTGTTCCCATTTAATACTGAGTAAATATGGCACCACTTCCCAGAAATATAAAGGTAATCAAATCAGACTAATTGGTTTCGATTTTACAGATGTTTGCTTTTCACATATGGGTCAATGACACCTGATAGTCTCGGTATCAACGGATCCGATGTTGTTTATAAGAACTATCCAATCAAACTTTTTCCTGACACACTAACCCATATATGTAGGGAAAAGTCTAGGGAACCGGAATATTTATGAGCTTGTGGCAGGGGGAGAAATGTCAAGTGCTTTGGCCCTGACCTGACCTCCGATACAACGTTGGTTGCCCACGCTATAACCCCTTTAGCCCAGCCCCTAACTATTCCGAACCGAGAACCCGGCAAAGCAACAATGTATAGTAGAATGCCATCAAAAATGCTAGCCCCCATTTACCTGGGGTATGGGGGAAGTTTTAACTTCCCCTTCTCCACAAAAGCCCCACTCTTGCTCTCTCTTTCGCTGCTTTCGCCGCTCTCTCTTTCGCTCTCGGAAGTGGGCAAGTATTTTCATTGCCATCACGTTCAATGTCAGGTTCATGCGCATCGCCTCCAAATGCAAGGCAAAGGTTATGCAGCAGCAGCTGCAGCCCAATGAAGGGCGCTCGGGGGGTTCAATTGGGGGAGGTAGAGGGGTTGAATCGGGGGTGGTGTTGGCCACTGGGTGGTGCCACGTTCGGCGGTTCTAAGGTCACTGTCAAGTGGCAATGGCATGTCCAAGGATGAGCCATTTAAGTGGCGACGTGTGCGGATACTTTCGGTATTTGTTTGGGTTAATAAGGTCTTGGGTGGCCCCGGATATCAGCGGGTTTCGATTGCGGTCTGGATTGAAAGTCAATCGATATGGGCGGGTGACTGGGGTTCTAAACTTAATTTAAGGCAATTTTGTACCAGATCTTCACAGAGACTTGGAATTTAAATTTTGTTTACTTATAAGTATATGGTAAACTGAATATTAAAATATTCAGTGGTTCTAAACTTATTAATTAAAAATATATTAAAATATTTCTAAGTTAATACAATAATACAATACAAATTTAGATTTTTACCAAGTTAGCCCCTTTAGAGTCTGCATCATAACAACAAAGCCGAACCCAAATGCTAGCCAAAGAACTTCAACAACGACAACAAATCGTGTTATTGACCTAAGTCAAGGGCACTGCACTTGAACTACATCTCACAGGCCGGAGCGGGATGGCGATAGCATATAGAAGGGAATGCAGATTGCAGATTCGAGTACAGCCCCGATTCGAATCGCAGCGAGTTGGTTGGAGTTTTGGGGCGAAAGAGGTGATCAGAGGGACTGAACAGAATCTGCGAACGTTTTTAGGCGCGCAAATAAACAAAAAGCAGATCACAAGAGGAAAAATGTATAAATAGCGCCCCCGAGACCCAAGCGTGACGCTCTATGGCCCTCTCTTTCCCGTTCCTTCGAAACGTCTCCCTCTTTTGAAATTGTATTTTTAAATTTCTGTTGTTTTATTTTGTTTTGGGTGAAGTCATGTCGTTGACAATATCAAGGCCAGCCCACCTACCAAACTAAAGATCCTTTGCACAGCGAAAAATTGACTAAAATTTAAGCCGATCCCATAAGTGTAGCTTTGATACTCAAAAGCATATATAACCGTCTTAAACTATTAAAAAAGCTTCAAGTAAATGAGTTCTTTGACGTTATCCATTAACATATTGTCGATTCCAATGATCTTTAATCAGACCTTTTGATCATTATTCGAAGAACAGTTTTAAACTAAACTAGAACTACTTTCCCGGCCAATTTCATTAATGTATACATATTCAAGATATAACTGATCAAAAATAAAATGCTTTTCTACTGTGGAAATGATGATTTATATTGATTTTCAATACTATTAGTTTCTCTGTGCACTTACACATGCACACTTCCCCCCTTCCTGACTCTTATGCTGTCTCTTTCGACACCCCTATCTCCCTCTCTCTCTTTGGCGGGCTGCGTTCTTTGCGATCCACAAGAAGCCAACGACTTTTGCTTCTAGGTCAATGGCACTTGCCTGAGAAGGAGGATCTTTATGCGCTCCCTGTGCAACCAGTTTTGTTCTCCGCCGATCCTGCTAATAACCAGACGAATCCCTCCCTGCTCCCCCCTCTTTCCACTGTTGCCGTCCTCCTCTGTCTGCCCTACATTGGACCTTTGGTCTGCTTGATTTAATGCTGGTACTGTTGCCCCTTCTGCATCTCGGTTTTGATTTTTTCCAGGCTCATTTCTTCGCCGCCTGAACTGTTCTGCTTGCTTTTGTTGTTACCAAAGTTCAAGGTCTTTGCTTTATCGTTCCTACCTCTGTTCTTAAGATACTTAGTCTTGAAACTGCGGTGACTCGAAGGCGAAGGATTTCAAGCGATTAAACTAACTCCTATTGGAGATTTATATGTATCTAGGGTTTCCTGAAATTATTAAAAATTTGTAATCTTCAATATTATTTTTAAGAGCTAAGGAAAAATATCGTATCCTAACTTTTTGGCTACTGCTGTCTGCGTTTGCTCGCAGGGATTTCGGTTCAAATTGTTTTTTATTTACTTTTGCAAAACCCAGCCTGGCCCTTTGTTAGCCGGTTCCCCCTCTCGCTCGCTCCCGATCTTCCCTCTCCTTCGTTCCCTTTCTGTTGTTCTGCTTTGCTGGCCAGCTTAATTATTTAACTTGATTCGAGTTTTTTATGTATGCATGCAATTCTCTGCTGTCTGCGCCTTTTTTCCCTCATTTTTTGTTTGCACTTTTGATTTTCTTGTTCATTCTGCATTTTTCACTTTTGTGGTGCATTTAAATTGACTTTGAGCTTCACTTATTTCATGTAATTAAGACGTTTCCGGTTCATGACCTAAATGTGCAATTTAGGGCAACAGCGCTGTAGCACAATGAGTATATGGGGTTTTTAAAGGACTGGTGTTGATATTTGCATAAACATTGAGATCGCTATTCGTTATGTCTGCAGATGACTCATGTGGAATTTCACAACGTTTTCGCAAACCACCTAATTTAATTCTGTATGAACATAAAGTCGAAGAACGTTTCTGGGCCAATATAATTATAAAAAATAGAATTCTGTATTATCTATAACAAAATATATAATTTATGTAATATAAATAAATCTCTTCAAAATTTTTAAAGTATTACATACATATTGTGATCGAATAACCCATAAGTTCAGTATAAAAATTTGTATTTAACCCAACAACATTTTTTTCCGGGAATATAAACCATAATGACCTTAACTTGTTTGCTACCTTGAAATAAACACTCGGGTTTACGTCTGAGAGTTTTCGTGCCCATAGGGCTTCCGTCAAATCGTCATCTAATTCAAGTACAAATGATTCAGTACATTTCAGTGCTAGTTATAAAAAATTTAAAGCTTTTCACCCAACTGACTCAGATTTTGAAACCATGGTGGCACGTGACAATATAGAGTTTAATAATAACAAGTGAAGATCGGTAGAACATTAAAAAAAATTCAATGGATATATAAATCATAGAGATTACATTTCTTAACCAAAAGACTAGATTTCAGTGCACTTTGACTTTTATTTTAAAACAGTAAGAAATTATTACAATATACATATTTATAAATTAGAATCATGTGTGAGTCATTTGCAAAAACCCCATTATCAAGCTGGGTAATGTTCTACTCTGTATATTGCATAACATTTGGTACTTTCGGCGTTGGTTATACAATGTATTTAATAATAAATATGCCAGATTATATAAACTTATTAGCGAAGATAGCCAGTTATGCCCACATACCACTTGATTTTTCAGCAACAGCTTGGATTGACGCTATTTGTAGCATGCTATTTTCTTTTATGTATATTTTGGCTGGTACTTTTATGCTGATGGGAATGAGAATGGTAAGTTAAGCGGACTCTAATATTAGTTTAATTTTTAATATTTAATTTGTCCTCAACGCAGAACTCAAAGTTAATATTTAAATTAGGAAATTTCCTAAGCTACTTTTATCCAATACAATCTTTTGCGTTTGTGCTACCGTTAGGTGAGTTTTTGATTTAAATGAGCACACTAAAAAAAACAATGAGAAACAATTCTATGTTAATCTTTTTTGGGTATGGCCATAACTTTACAAAAACTGAGTAGAAACCGACAAAGCTTATTTTTCTAAATTAATAAAAAGGGATTTTTAAAAGGTTTCTACAAAGATAGGCAAATATTTTTAATCCAGAATCGAGATCTCATTGTCCCGCCTTTTGACTGTTACTTTTCCATTTTCCTAATATATTCAATGCATTGATTTAGTTGTACATTGTGTCTGCGCAGTGAAAATATGCAGGTATAAAAAGGAATCATGGCCTGAAATATAACTGATGGTTTACGTGAATATTGGATGGGAAAATCCGTTACGTCGCAAAAAAGTACTCATGGTTATATTTTGTGAAAAAAATGTCGAGGGTCTGATGGTCTGAGCAATTATTTTTTGCTTCCAGCTTAATATGGCACCATTTCTAAAACTGAAGCTATCAAATTTGCGGATCCCAGTTAACTATGAATCTCCTTACACCTCTTTGTTAGATCGTATCGTACTACCCAGCACATAATACAAAATATCAAAATATCACATTTTAAAGATGTGTGAATCGTGCAAAGAACCTTCTTGCTGCGCGTGTTTTTATTCAATATGGAGCATAGTATGGGGCTCCCTCGGCGCCATCTCTTCTCTCGTCAATATATTATCTCCCACTGCATATAGTAACAATTATTTCGCATATATAGCAGCTCCAAAAACCGCATGGACGTATCACGTGTTACTTGATGGCTTTGGATTAGCATTTGCAGTCTCGTATATACTCGCTGGGACTCTAATGCTGATCGGAATGAAAAATGTAAGTAAACTTGTAATTCATTTAGAAACATATTCAGTAGTATTTCGATTTCCGTTATTACAGAATTCAAAAGCTCTATTCAAAAGTGGAAAAGTTCTAACTTATTTTTATCCAATAGTCTCGTTACTTTCAATATTTCTCCCAAGTAAGTATGTACATTCTATTTAACATATTTATCAACAAGATTTCCGGAAAAAGAACATAATCGGTTAAGATTTTGCTTTTGATTTAAATATTATGCATATTTTTAGCGAAATAAATATGATTTTCTCAAGTAAGCTTATAAAAGAGAAAAATGTTCTTCAAACTCGCGTGTCCTAGTGAGTTTGCCTTGGTAATCATCTGAGGTTTTATTTAAATTGTTGGTGTTCATTTAACAGCGCTGCCAAAATTCGGGATCGGCTTAGAGAAACAATGCACAACTTTACACATTTGTATCTCCGTTGCTCGTATAGTAAAAGGGTATATTGTATTCGGGGGACGTATCTATGCCGACCCTATAAAGTATATTATTCTTGATCACTAGTTGAGTTGATGTAGCCATGTCCGTCCGTCCGTCTGTATGAACGGTGAGATTTTGGAAACTATAAAAGCTAGAAATTTTAACTAAAATGTACTTGGTTCGAAAATAGCTATCGCAACAATATATATGAATTTAAATTGCATATGATAGGTACGTACGAGCTCGGTAATAAGATAATATTAAGGAAAATCTAGCGACATTATCATAAACATGTAAGTGTATGTAAATTTCGGCGTTCCGAAGTTAATTTTATTCTTGTTTAAACGATATGTTTATCTGATTAATACAGTTTACGTTCATGTTTTCTCAATATAGTTGTACATTGCGTCTGCGCTGTAAAATTATGCCGATATGTAAGGCAAACTTGGCCTTAAAATAATATAATCTATCACAATCTTTTCGGATGCGATCAAATTGACAGTGCAAAAACAAGAAGCACAAAGCGTTTAAAGAAGAACTGCTTTGTGACTTATATTCGGATGTGATCAAATCAGCAATGCAGAAAAGGCAAGAAGCGTTATAAGGAGAATTACTCTGTAAAATTTTAAACTGAATTTGTAATTTTACCAAATTAATAAGTTTGACTACTCTAATCTGTAAACAAATTAAAGACGAATCATGCGATTGATAATATTTTTTAATTTTAATACAGTTTCTGATACCACCTATGTATATACGGTGCTTAGTAAGTATTTGTTGAAAAGAAGTCCGAACTCAGTAAAGAAAGCTTCAGACCAAATAACCAGTTAAAAAACTAATAAAGTATGTTTAAAAATCTGTTAAATTGTTATTGGTCGTCTGTATTTAATAGTTCCTTAGGGTGAAACTTTAAAAAGGGTCAAACTACGGAGTCTGAAATGGGTATAAGAGCCATATGAAACTTGGCGAATAGTTTCTTTTAAGTATACCTTGATTTGTTTAAAAATTTTTCCTTTAGGCGACTGTATTAAATTGTTGCCATATCAAACAATAGGGTGAAAGTGGAAATTTGTTTATACTCTTCAAATAAAGATGGATGTCTAAAAATCGTATTCGCATTGAAGCACAATTTTAAAATTTTCTTCATTTTAACCCATTTTACAAACGTTCTTTTTTTTTCAACAATTTGACACATTCGAGTTCACTGTGAGTAATATCTCAGATCGGTATACGAACTTAATTTAGTCGTTCCAAAATACCCCCAAAATAAAATTGAAATTAATGTATAAATAAGTGCGATGTGCAAATCGTGTGACGAACAACCAGCTCAATGCTGCACGATATTCTATGCGTTTTGGTGCATATCACTAGGTTTATTCTTCGTCGCCGTTTCGGTGCGCAATATAGTGGCTTTGGAAGTATTTTCTGTCAGTTTTGACTTTTTTCCGCGCTTTATATTCTATGACCCAACGAGGTTCAAAACAACTTACATCTTCATTTATAGTCTGGATTTAATTTTTGGCTCAACTTATCTTTTTGCTGGGATTATGATTGCGATGGGGATTAAAGATGTAAGTAAATTAATAAAAAATTGGAATGGAAAACTTAATATTAATGTTTTTTGTGTTTCCAGAACTCAAAAGGGTGTTTTAAATTTGGAAAAACTGTAAGCTACTTTTTTCCAATATTTAACATTCTTCTTGTATTTCCATTAGGTAAGTGTAAAATTGTTTTCAAAATTTGTTGCCTAGGTAAATGACCTTTGAGTTATTGGTTTTACTACAAATTACTACTGAAATGTTAAATAAACATATAAAAATACCCTAGCAAATTAACTTCGATGATTTCGATATGGAATATAACTTTGTTATAGTATTACAGAATTTCAAATTAAATTTAACAAAAATCAGACGGATCTACGTATAATTTATACGGAAGAAAATGGAAATTTAACATATTTGTAATACTTTTGGGATTAATTTGGAAATAAAACAAAATTATCTGCAAGTGTATTTATACTTCGGCTAGCCGAAGTTAGCTTCCTACTGGCTTAAATTATTCCAACTCTGCTGTTTCTCTATATAGTGGTACATATTGCTAGTGCTGTAAAATTATGTAGATATGAAAAGGAAAAGTGGCCTCAGTAATTGGACGAATCTTATGTGATAGCTCGGTAAGTAAGTGAACTGTATTTTTTTTTGTCTTTTTTAATTATTTTTCTTTGAAGTTTGAGTGTGAAGTAAAGCGTGAGTACTCGCAATCTATGCAGATGGGATGTAATGAAATTGGCAGTGCACTTCGAAATGTATTCATAATACGCTGAAAACAAATTGAACCAGCTGTGCAAGGATTATTCAATGACATTGTATGTAAATCAATAAATGCTATTTTAATTGTTAATGTTAATAAAATTGAATAATCGATTTTATACCGATGCAGAGGGTATTAGGTGAGTCGATATAGCCCCATGTCCGAACGACTTTATCCTATAGTTACCATAGGAACAATCGAATACAGCTTGCAAAAATTTTAAATATTTTGCTTTATACGTCTATATCCTATAGCTTCCATAGGAACAATACGGTGAAATGGTGTTGCCAATTAAAATATCATGACTACGCTTTAAACCAAAATTAAATTAGTACAGAGGTCAGTAGATCTAAAGAAAAATTAAAATTATATCCAATTTAGATTTATTTTTTAGAGGAGTTTTCCCATCATAGAAACTTAGTAAGCTTTCGCTGTTTCAACTCTGAAGTCGAATTCGAAAGACGTGCGCATTGGGCCAAGATGGGAAACACTTGGTATTCATGTCTTGATTTAGTAAGTGTGCATTTCAGCAAGTAACACTAAGGTAAGTCCGATTATATGGACCACAAAATTCTAAATGTCAGCAAACATCGGTTTTTTACTCAGGAGCACCCAAATATCAAGGAAATATTTTTTTGCCCCGGTGTTATTCAGTTCGCATTTTATTAGATGAAGTTGGGTTAGTTTGAATCAAATATATTTTAAAATAGTTTTTCAGCACTGTCATTCGAATCGCAGAACGCAACATCAGATGGCAATCATGGGAACTTCGCTGGGAGGACATACACTTGCGTTTGGGATTACCAGCGGCACCTTGTAATTTGGCCTAGTGCGGTACCGTTACGCAGCCTCAGTCTCAATGCGATTGTAACGGTGCTGGCGAGGGCGCGAGAGGGAGATGGCGATAGGCGGATCGCGGGCGGCACTCAAGTACGTCACTCATACGCCCCGTTGCAACTGTAATCAAATTCACTTTTCGCTAATTGTGTTTACCGTCTCGCTCGCTCGTTCAGGAAGTGTTCTAGATTTACGTTACGCCTGCACTTGTTTTACCCCCTTCTCCCCATTCCTCCCCCTCCCCCACACCTCCCACTGCCCCAGTCACAAACACATTCATGCATCTGTTTGTGTAATTATTGTATTCTCGCTTTCAGTGTGTCACATTTTGTTGTTGTTTTTTTTCGCTTTGGTTTTTGTTTCTATTGCTTTTTCCTATTGCTTTTTGCCTTTTGTTTTTCTCTTCCGCTTCTCAATGTCCTTGTGCTTTTTTCTAACATTTTTATTGCGCTCGCCCACTTGTAATTCGCATTTTTATACAATTGCACATTGTATATTATTTTTGTTTTATTTGCATTTGGTTTTTGCTGATTTTGTTTCGTTTCGATGTTTTTGTTGCCATTAGAACAGGTTTTGATTTGCTTCGTGAGGCATTTTTATCCGCCAGATACTTTTGTTAACTGTTTTTATTTCTCTGTCGTCGTAGCCCGTTTATCTGTGTTCGGTTAAGTAACTGAAAAATTGCCATAACCAGCCTGCACTTGGCGTGACTTTGTGTCAATGTTTTGTTGATTTCCAATTGACTTGAATTAAGCATAGGTGGGATAGTAAAACAGTTATAAATCAATCAACTGTTGGGTAATTATGCGAAAATCAGTGATCGAATTTCAGGGCCAACAAGTTAGTTAGAAGGAATTTTTTCTAAAAATATTTTTATCTTTAACCGATTAAAAAGGATTTATTAAATCGAAGAATAAAAATTGATTATTTAAATATGCTTAAAGAAACCGTTGTGTTATTAAATCCATTAGATTTCCTTTAAACAAATTTCTTAAAATTGCTTTAAAATCTAAAAACTTTTTATTATTCTGGTGGCATATTTCCTTGATCAACGATTATTTTACGTTACATTGTGGCTATAATTGTGAATTATAATTTCAATCAATATTCAATTCGATTATAAAACCACAGTAATCACTTCGGATTGAACGGAAATTAGCAACAAGTACGTGTATTTATTATTAGTTTGTATAACCTCAAGGTCGAGAACCCACAAGCATCCCCGCCCCCAAAGCCGACCACTCTCACAATTTCTCTCGGTTCTCTCTCTGGCGATCATTGATCGGTTATAATAGGCCATAATCTATTTATTTATTCAATGGCACATAGTTCAACTAAACCTTAACAAATTACGCGTTTGCTTTTATTCTATTGAATAATATAATTGCCAGTCCTGAGCAAAAATCAGCATTTAGTATTGCTCCAATGGGTGTTATGTAAGCAACGGGGAGAGCGCATTTTCGCTGGCAAGGTCGTCGGATGACTGGGACTAGGCCAGGCAATCCGGAAAAATAAGTCAAAAAATCCGCTAATGACTCAATTGAAAGTTGGCCAGAACGCAAAAAGGCAAATGGGTTGGCTCTACAGCTCAGTATATGCCATCCATTTCGTCTGCTAATCAAATTATAGAAGCTGAAATATATTTAAGAGCTTTCAAGCGTGTTTTATGCATTTTAAGAATACGATGTTAACTGATAAGTACTATTAGTATTATTTTCTTTAATAAAAATGCAATCTTTGTTTAAAAAGTGAAAATTGGAGTTTGTATGCAAAGCCAAATATTTCCCCAAGCTAAAGTAGTTACCTAAAACTTGGTATACCGCAATGTTTAATCTGGCACTTTGGATAACTGTTTGCATAACACTATATACTAGTTAATATAACCGTTTACACAACAGTTGTTAAACTCGAGCGTATTTAAATTATTTCTCACTACCAAGAGCAGCTTGTCGAAGTGAAACAGGCGGGGTAAATATGTAAATAAATAAACAATTCATATTCGCCCTTAACGGAGTTACGCTGTATGTTTTATAATCTCTGCCTCAATAATGACGATCGACTTGGGAAATTAAGATAGTTGGCAGACCGCTTAATAGAAAAATGGTTGTGCAATACAACACACTTGAGTAAGAACCCATTTAAAAGCTCAAACAATGTTATTTGAATTTAATTTAGTTAAAGCCAAGGGCTGTTTTGTATTGTTAGTAATATCTTGAATATCTTGAAAAGAAAATAAATAATAAAGCAATGCCGGGATATTAAAATAATATAATTTACATTTTTTATTTTATATATTTTTACAATTCAAAATCTTAAAACATTTCAAAAGTTTAAAAAGGTAAACAATGTTTATTTCACATTATTTAGAACCTAGATACTTTCAACAAATTCTACTCTCTTTGCGTTTCGCTTTCCCTTGTGTGTTTATGGGCGACAATTGCTGCCTGTCACTTGCGCAAAATGATAACAATGGAATAAAAATACATTTCATGAGGGATATGGACGTTTATGAGTGCTCTACATACGCACACACAAGCAGCCAGTGTTGACCCATTGCTGATATGTGGGATGCGTGGAGCTTAAGGTCTCGAATTGGGTTTGACATTGACATTGAAAAATCTAGTGCCCTACAATCGAGCATATTCGACTCCGGGAGCAACAGGGAAAAACCAAAAAGGATAGTAAATCCGCAACCTCTCTGCAATCACTTTCACAACCGATGGCTCGGCTTGGAAAAAAGCAAATAAATCTATCGAATCGGCCCGGTTGGCCTTGACTTTTATTTGCTCAACTCGCAGACTCGTTTATTTATTAGCCAAGCAACAAAGGAGAACGGCAAGAACAACAAGCCGTGGTCCAAGAAATCGGCTAGCCCGACTCTCCATATAAGCACACACGCTCGCATGTATTGTATAACTAAGCGTATCTTGAGACATGTGCAAAAAAATATATAAAATGAAATAAAACCAAAGAAAAAAATAAAAACCCACAGCTCTGCCAAATGAAATCATTAGAATACCAAGACTTCTCAGCCCGAAAATCATTCTCAACTGTCACTTTCATCCGTATCTCTTTCGCATTCGTAGAACAGGTTCCGCGCTTAGCTGGAAATCCCGAACCGAACATATGATTTAACCTGACTAAAAATGCTGGTCACATAATCAACGCACTACGCTTGCTCGTTTATGTGCAAAAATAAACAAATAGTTGATTAATTAAAACTTCTGGGGGAAGCCAAACAAAACAAACTGAAAGTGAATAATTTATGAAAACAATCGCAACAGAATTCTCATTAATATCAGAAAACGAATAAGGAAATTCCACCAAAGTGTGCAAGTTGGAATAACAAAATAACACATTTGTCTATAATTAGGTGACAATCACAGTTATTAATTTTATGCTAAATTTGCATTTAAATGGGCTTTTAGAGATAAGAAGAAAAATGCTGATATACTATTAATAGGTAGGTACTATTACCTAATGGTTAGTTTTGACTAAGACTACATTTACAAAAATTTTAAAAAATCTTTAAAAATAAATTCAAAACAACTTTGTTACATTTACTGTATATCCCAAACCCAAACATATATATTTTATTTGAACTTACAAAAACAACTGAGACTGAAAAAACGGAAGTGGTATAGAAAAATCAGCATTGCAAATGCATCTCGCCGAGTAAATCATTAATAAAAAAATCGAACATTGCAGATTCTGTATAGATTTCATTTATACGCAATTTCACCCATATAGATTTAATTCAAATTTGGATGCGAAACCAACAAAAGTCAGACATAACGTCAGAGGACAGCAGAAAAGCAGACAGAGCGGCAAGTTTATTCCAGTTGAAGTTCAAGGTGAGAGAGCGAGAGAGCCAATTGCTGAATACACACAAAAACAAGAGAGAACGCTATAGTCGGGTGCCCCGACAATCAGATACCCGTTACTCAGGTAAAGGGTGTGCGAGGGAGATGGAGATAGAAACTTTGAACACGCATAACTTTTTAACGAATGGTCCGATTTGAAAAATTTCTTCTACATTTCGATAGGTATTGATAAACACAATAAAACTGCATTTTTACTTTTCCGAAATATTGAAATTTTTAAAATCGTATATAAGCGATTGTGGGCGTTAGAGGGGGCGTGGCACCTTTTTGAAACAAACTTGCGCTGCGTAGGAACTCCTAGAATCTGCAGGCAAAATGCCAATCTTCTAGCTTTTATAGTTTCCGAGATCTCAGCGTTCATACAGACAGACAGACAGACGGACAGACAGACGGACAGACGGACATGGCTAGATCGACTCGGCTAGTGATCCTGATCAAGAATATATATACTTTATGGGGTCGGAAACGCTTCCTTCTAGCTGTTACATACTTTTGCACGAATACAATATAACCCTTTTACTCTACGAGTAACGGGTATAATTAGCACAAATATATATAGGAATATATAACATATATCTTGCAACCTTGGCAATGCTAAAAAGTGTGCCGGGAATGGGTGGGCAGAGGGGGAGGGGTTGTTTTTGACCAACCCCCGAAAACAATTTCAATTTAAATTGATAATTAAATTTAAATAAAAATTCCGATTTGAGGTGCAGCACGGGATTGAATTGGACGTGTATATAAAATACATATGCATATATCATTCCAAAACGCAATCCTAAATTATGAGGTAATCCAATGATGAATTGAAATTATTTCGTTTGAAATGTTTTTGGGTTTGAAACCGAAATCTTTAAATCAGATTACCTCGACTTTAATACCAAGAATTAAATCCCCTCTTAAAACTATTGACCCAATCCCCAACTGCGCTCCACTTTCAAAACGTGCTTTAATTTGTATTCTATTCTAGGTCTTTGTTGTAGAAAGTAAAATTACTCATATTTGGTCTGACCTTTTGATGGTTTCAGCATTACCGTTAAACCCATTCATTCCGTTGATATGTATAAAAAATGTATCATGTGCGACGACTAACTGTACAAACAGCTCTATTAACTGCTGACTCACAAGTGAATACATTTTAATTTCCTACATGCCAAGTTACACTAAACTACGGATTTAGAAAGATATTAATTAAAAGTACCCAAGTTTAAATTACTGAATTTATGTACTTTCATTCCTCATATTTCATATAAATTTTAATACAAATAATTTTGGCATTGGGCAACCCTGTTAAGAATCTAGTCAGAACATGAAATTATTGTTTTTTATTTGTACAATAACTTTAAATAAAATTTAATGTATTTTCAATATTCTACTGTAAAACCAATTATAATTGCGTGCTGTCCAGTGTCCCTATATATTTCTGTATTGTAGGAACCTGCCGGCCGTTTATCCGACCATAAAGCGATCGACAAGTGCCGTCAGGGTCAACGGGTGGCTAGCTTAACAGTTCGACTGGCTTGACTTACCTAGATCAGGGATCGAGCTAGACGGCTCCTCGCCGCTGCTGCTGCTGCCGCTGTTGGTGTTGCTGCTGCTCGAGCTGCTGTTGCTGGAGCTGGAGGCGTGTTTGACCTTGGGCGGAGGCGGCGGCGGTGGTGGCCGCATCACCGAGTTGCCCAGGTTCGATTGCTGCTGTTGCTGTTGCTGCTGGTGGTGCATGTTGCTGCTGTGGGCAATGTTGCTGTTGCTGTTGCCACTGCTGCTGCTGCTGGATACCACGGGCGTGCGAAAGATGTGCGAAGAAGAAGAGCCGGAGCCACTACTAGAACTAACGCTGGCAATCACATGTTGCTGGTGTTGCTGATGCGACTGATGTTGCTGCTGCTGCTGCGCCTGATGTTGCTGCTGGAAATGATTGGAGGCAATCACGTTTACGTGTCGCGTGCTGGTGCTAACCACAAACTTCCTGGCCGCCGCCGTAGGTGGTGCAACACCACTGGAGATGTATTGCTGCTGCTGCTGCTGTTGGGGTGGAGGTGGTGGTGGTGGCGGCGGTGGAGGCGGCGGTGGTGGTGCCAAAGGTGGCGTCTGCCTGTGCTGGTACTGCTGCTCCATATAGGCTCCACCACCTCCTCCTCCCCTCCTGGCAATCACCGGGGATACAGGCGCCGATCTGGAGTGGTGGTGCAGTGGTGGTGGCGACACCGAATGCCGCCGGGCCACCACCACAGTGGCCTCATCGTACAGGCGGCCATCGCGGATCACGCGGACATGCTGCTGCTGCTGCTGTTGGTGGTGCAGCGGTGGTGGCGATTGCTGTTGTCGCTGTGGTTGCTGCTGTTGCTGCTGGTAGTGGTGCAGGGCCGAGGGACTGGCCGAGTGGCGACGCGACAAGTGCTGATTGGAGGGCAGGGTGCGGGTGATGATGATCTGTGGGGTGCCCGAGGTGGTGGTCAGCAGAGCTGTGGCCTCGGCCGATGAGGATCGCGATGCTCCCGCCACCTGGGGCTGGCTGTAGATGTGCTTGACACCGGCGGACACACCCGCCGTGGAACTGGTGGCTCGCTGCTGGACATACTCCACGCGTGGGGTCAGGATGACCTTCTGGGTGCCACCGGGCGTGGTCAGACCCGTGGGCTGGCGGGGCGGAACGGTCTGCACCTGAACGTGGGTGTACCGCTGGGGGGTCGGGGTCAGGCTGTTGCTATTACTGCTGGTTGGCTCCCGCTCCAAGTCGCGCTGCCTTTCGTTCTCCTCCAGATGCAGCATCTCGAAGTCAATCGGCTCGGTCTTGATCAGCTTCGACGAGGAACTCGATCCTGGTGATCCTCCAGATGATGATGATGCTGCTGCCGCTGCTGCCTGAACCGCCTCCATGCACTTGAGTTTCTTCAACATGTTATATCAAAATAGGGTGAATCGCTCAAAAATATCAATCTGCCTTAGATATAGTCTAAATATGTTGTATGGAGAGTTGCGTTTTGTTGTTTTTTTATCTGTTTTTGGATTTGATCCTGAATCACTTTTGCCTCACTTCTGCTGCCTTCTTATCCTTATCCTTTTCGCTGCTTGCTCCTTTATTTTTAAAATCAGTCTCTTCTTCTTTACGCTTTTTGTTGTTGCTGTTTTTGTGTTATTTCGTAATTTGTAATTTGTTCGCTTCTGCTTTTGGATTATCAAAAAATTAGTTTTGTCAGCCTTGAAAGTTGCATGAAAAAGTTGTCCTTTTCTTCTGTTTCTTGTATTCTATTGTATCCTAGAGAATTTGTTGTTTGTTGTCCTTAGTCCTTACGTTTAGCTTAGCGTTGTTCCTATACCTGCCCACAGTTGCTTGATCGTTACCATATGTCTAAATATATATACTTGTATCTGATGTATTCTGGTTGAGGCTCCTTCCGTTCACGATGAGATGAGTTCGACTGAGTTGCGTTAAGTTGAGTTAAGTTGGATGATCTCGTTCTGAGAGCTCTGAGGCTGATTCAGGGTCTGAGTTCGTTTTAGTAGCTAATAATACTTGATGGTTTATTGTTTGCTGATTTATGCTCCGCCCGATCCACAGCAGCGTCTGAGTATGTTTGTAGGTATTTCTTTGAAGTAGCTGCAAGGGATAAAACCATTTTGTCACTATTCAAACTGTATATTTTACAACCAAACATTCGAATAAAAATCTAACTACATAAGGAAAATATCTCAAATTAATAAACAAACAAATGTCATTACTTACTTTCTTGCAAATTGGAGTATATCGCTCGATTGATTGTTGAGTTGATTGATGTATTGATTGATTAAAATCGTTGAATAATATGTATAAGAATATATATATATTTGATGATCGTATTTAGGTGTGTATAAGGTTTTATCTGTTATTCGTTTGTTTTCAAATTGATTTTATAGTTATATATTCACTGCTTATTCTATTTTATATTTTATACAAGTTACACGATTCACAAGATTTATAATTAAGATTGGTTTTAGTAATTTTATTCCAAAAATATATGAGTTTATTTGTAAAGATATTTGTTTAGATTTTGCACATGAAACACAACGCTTAAGTTGCTTTTTTGTTATAAACTTTTAAACCTGAGCAGTAATTTTTGTTCACTTTGTTTTTTTTTGTTTAGTTTTCCGTGTTTATACTTCCGTGGAGTAGTTGGGTTATTTGTTTTTTAAACACCTCTAGAAAAATATAGTTGAATTGTTTATTATTTTTTACATAAAACAGTGAGTATTTTTTCTTGGGGCGCGTTGTGTGAGCTTTGATAGATATTCAAGTGACACTTTCAATTTAATTTTATTAACTGCTCCAAGCTTTTTTATTGGTTTTTTCACTTTGATTATAATTTGATTAATTCGTTTATTTTTCGGTTTTAGGCTCTTACACTTGTCTCTGCTGACTTTTGACCTTTGTGCCAGGCGAACGCTGGGCGAATTTGTTTATTAGGAACAACTTATTGAAGCACATTGCGACGAGGTGACGAATAGAATGGTTTCGTCGAATTGCACAGCTGTTTCAGCGGTATCTCCGATTTTCTGGCATTATGTCCAGCAACTTTTCTCCTCTCTTCCTATATCGTATGGGCCAACAGCTGAGGGTCGAGAATCCGAGTGGGTGGTCGGTAGCAACAGCTGGGCGCCCGGGAAGGTCGTTTTTCAGGGCGGAATGGCAGCAGGACTCGAGGTTCAAGAACAAGGACGAAGACGAGGTCGGTGTGGGGGCTGAGGCTGGGGCTGGGGCGAGAGTAAGAGGACAGGACAGGACCCAAGCAGCTGTTCGGCCTGCACAAGGACAAGGACGCTCACGAGGCGCTACGGATACGATACGAAAACGACACACGGACACGGTTACGGTTACGGTTACGGCCACGGCCACGGCTCAATGTGGCCAACACTTGGCGCCCTTGACAATGGGCTCACGCTTATATAAGGAGCCTTGGCGTGCTCCCATAATAATTGCACATTTCCCCGAATTATTGGCACTCTCTATTCTATTTTCTTGCAATTCTCCCTTCGGGTATTCTCAATCAGTTGCATTCACTCTCTGCTCGGCTAGTGGGATGTTGTTTGTTTGCTAGGATCGCGGCTGGTAGGAATACAGTCGCAACCGTTGCGTTGGCCGTACTTTCTCTGACTGAAAGACTGAAACTGCAAAAGCTCGGAAAGCCAGAACAGAACCAGAAAAGAGCGAAAACAGCGAGTCGGCTCTCGCGCAAAAAGCTGCACAATGAAAGTGAAAACCGTCTGAGAAGCGAGAGAACCAGGCTGCAGAGATGGGAAGAATTCGGTGGCGAGAGGCCCGGAGAGAGAGCGACTGCGTACGAGGAAGCTGAGGCGCAGAATACAACAAGCAAAACATAAATAAACAAAAATAAATGCGAATGAGCCAGCCAAAAGCGAAAGACGCACACAGATTTTGTTAGCTTTTTTTCTTTGCGAAAGGGGGTTAACAAAATCTGGACTGGGGCAGTTTCGAGGGGGAGTTTTTGGAGTTTTTTGCGGCACAAGGGTGGCTGATTACTCGGGGGTTGTTCGCTTTCCATTTGGGGCTTCAGTTAGCGGGCGCAACTTCCGTGTTACGGGTGCGTATGAGTAATATGCGTGCGGAGAAATTTCCATGGGGTAGCGTTTTTCAGTTGGTTCGGGCTATTCTGGGTTATTTTCTCTGGGTTAGGGCAGGGTTACGCATTGAGGTAGGTTCGGGGTCTGCCTGTAGTTGATGAATGGAGCTGGAGTGCCCAAAAAGGAATTATACGCATAAAGTTTGAGGTATTTTACGACTTATAATAGTGACTACCAAAATATAGAAATATGTTGGAAATTTTAAATTATACTATTTGGAAAGATAATTACAAAAAATATTGGAAAAATCTAATGTAATTTCAAAAAAGAAAACAAAAAATTAAATATATTCTTTAGGAGGAATTTCAGGTTCAAAAATAAATCTCTGGCATTACAACTTCAATTATTTATAATAAGCTTAAAGTCATAACATAAATTAATAGCCTTCAATATCCCGTTACAAAAATTCGTAACACGTGCATTTCGCTTACTTTCACCTCTCCTTAAATAGCAAACCAGAGCAATCATGTGACATTGTCGAAAGGAACGCATATTTTTTCGAAGCGCCATGAGATGATGCATCATGCCCCATAATTCCTCGTCGATTCGATGGCGGCCACATAACGGAAGCTTCCGCAATCGTCAGTGGGGGAGACCTCCAAAAAATACATATACAAATTCTAGCTACCAAGTGAACCGCTATTTACAAAACGCAAAGGCGATGACATTCAGTGTGCGAGTGTGTGCACTCGCGTGTGCATGGCAACATTCAATAGCAGACTAATCAACAAACAAAATGCAACCTCACGAGCTGCAACCATGTGGAAATCGACAGAGGGAAAATACTGAAAAGCCTATTTAAATCGGAAAACTCATCGTGAAATAAGTAAATTAAAATATTTAATTTAAATATACAAATTTAGTTAAATTTAACGATGTTAATCAGCATATAAATATTTTGAAAATAATAAATTAAATAATACTCAAAATAAATAAAAAAAACTTCTATGATTTATTTACTAAAGTTTGTCAAAGCAACTTTAAACATAAAATTAATAAACAGAATAATATTTAAATTTTTAGGAAAATTAAGAACGTTTTAATAAGCTAAATAAAAGTTAATTTATTAATTTACACCATAAATGTACACTTATTAAGGGAAAATTTGTTCCGAAATTGATCTAATTTTTCTTCAAGTGCAAACGCACACATAAACAGCAAAAAAAGCACACCCATGCCAAAGCGGCAATGTATTGACCTTAACACTGAACGATATCGCACACACTTGCATTGCAAAATAAGAACTTGAAATAGAATAAATCGAGCGAGAGAGCAGTGCAAATAAAAAGAGAGCGCCGAGAGAAATAGACTATACGCGTGTGTGTGTGCTTGTGTTCAAGTTCACCCACACCAAGGCAAGGCTAACAGAGCGTCTACAGTTGAGCAAGCAGCGCACTGTTATCGCGCTGTAGAGACCCTGTTAGATTTCCCCCTCTGTTTTTTGGGGTCTCTGCATTTCTGCGGAGTTGCAGGGGGCGTTGGGTGGTGGGTGGCGGGTGGGGCTGGGCACTATTTGCAGGGGGTGTGGCTCACTTCTAATGAGGGTTGCAACTCCAGACGGAGTTTCGGCCAAGTGGAATGAGTCAGACAGAATTGGACTGGGGCCAAAAAAGGAGCTTATTCAGCAGGAAGGATAATAGCTGCTCTTGGGTTTAATTTTTATTTAAATAGTCAATATACTTGAGCATCTAATCGTGGGATTCCAAGGGGTATGTTAATTTAAGCAAATAAATGTTTTAAAAATAACACTTTTCTTTATTTTAATGTTGTATTTGACAAACTCAACACATGTCTTTAACTTCTTTATTTATTTCCAGTTAAAGACTTCGTTTTGAAACTTTTAACATTGCACTTTTTAATACCAATAGGGTGTTTTACTTGTTCTAATTTTCGATATTAAATACTCTTTTTATATCTTGATCATAGATATTCCGATCATTGTTTATGTTTCTTTTTTAATTATAAAAATCCAGTCAAAAGTTTGTCATTTAAGCTAAGAACTTGGGTTTTGTATATTTAACTTTGAACCATAATTTAGAATTAATTTCCTTTCTTTATAGTGAAGTACTGTTTTATTAAGGAAGTTCTCGGTGGCTTTTTTAGTAGTAAGTGGCACATATTTTATCAGCAGAAAATAGGACTTGTTTGAAATAAGAATAGGATTGTTGTTATGAACTTCACATCAATTGGCATTTTGTTAAATATTTTCCAATTTGGTTATATATTAACCTGTTTACACTTTGTTTTTATGAATTTTTTACACAGAGCATTTACTTTTTTAATATATATTTTATAAACACAAATGCCTATTCGTTCACTCCAGAATTTTACAAAGATGGGTTTTTAATCGCCTGATTGGGTATTCCAATTGGTATGAAATTTTAGTTTCAACGTTTATTTTAGAAGATAGTTTTATTTGACAATTTTCTGCATATGCCTAAAAGGGCTATTCTTGATCTTTATTTGTGTAAATTATTTCCATAAATTGGCACACAAAGCTCCCACAACACTGCACTAAATCCAAGTAGTTTCCACGTACAAAGAGTCCACTTAATCGCAGACATCCCGCAGATACTTTTCGCATCCGCATCCAGGGGATAGCAACTTGGCCCGATCGAATTCTGGTGCTAACAAACGAAAGTTAACCGCCGATTGGTAAGACGATTGCGCAGAAGAGGAAGAGCGCGACAGAAGACGGAACGCGACGATGCGTTCCACATGACGTATTCAAAATGAGTGAGACCGAGACTGGACTGCAAATTTTCGCAAAAGTGAAAAATTCTACTTTCAATATGAAAACGAACTGCGCTGCCGCCGTCGACGCCGACTGCGCTGCCCGGGCGGGAGTTGTGCAGCAGCAGCGCACTGTGGGTGTAGGTAAGGTAGGTCGTGGTATGGGAATGCACAGTGGGCACAGTGGGAAAAGGGAGAGAACATCCGAGAGAGCGCGAGAGAGCGGCAGGCAGAACAGAACCTGCAGCGAATGCAGAGAACAAAGCGAGGCAGAGAAGTCAATGTACAAAGCAGATTGGGGGTGCAATGGACGGCGCAGAACTCAGACTTGGACGTCCCTACAGTGGGTGCTGGTTAGTATCGACCCCACAGTTTTCTAATTTTAGAAAAACGTAAAGTTTAGTAGCTTATACAAATAATTGTGAAAGAGTGGGAATCTTATATATATTTAGTAATAAAATAGCAACATTTTTTTTTATTCAAGTTGTCTTGTTTTATATACCCAATAAACACACCGGAGTAGTTATATTCTATGTTTTAAATTTCAATTATACCGCAACACCAGCTCCACAACTTTGTTCAAGGAGAAGGACACAAATAAAGGAAAGAAAGACGATTAGTGTGACCGAAAGCTAAGATTTGATTAATGCTTGTTGGATATTTCTATATAGGAATAGGGGAATTCCAACATAAAGTTTAGTGGCTCAATCCCTAGTACTCACATCGGCTAAGAGTTTCACTAGTCGAAAAATATTATTCTTTGTAGTGTGACCGAAGTTTTCAGAGTTCACCCGCATGGTCTTATTTTAAATCAGCTGGGTGGACAAACACCCAGCAAACACAGCAACGTTTTAGTGAAAAATAGCAACAAACACATATTTTGTTAATACATTTTTATAAGTTTTCCGAGTCCTCCAAATTGTAATATGGCAAGTCGCACTGTACTATGCTTTCAAAGCTTTATGCCCATGTTTCTGGTCTGTTCTGTAGATATCGTGGTTCCCGCCTGGAGTGACTTGCCCCTTTTGCGTGCTTCTTTTGGGGTTGCAAAGTTTTTGGCATTCCGGGAGTTGTCGTAGCACAGAAATTAAAAATAATTGCAAAAAGTCGGCGAGTGGGTGGAATTCTCCGGTTCTTTGGTTCTGGTTCTGGTTCTCGGCCCTCTGTCTGTCTGGAGTTGCAACCCCTTGGGCAACAAAATGAAAGCAAACTTCAGACTCTTCGACTTGGGGTTTGGAAAACGAGTGGAATCAAAGGAGTACGCGGTGGAAAAGGCGGAAGAGGAGAAGGAGGACAAGCGGTTTCCTAGACACTCGATGGGCTACATTTTGTTTGGTAAGGTCGGTCCAAGGCAGAGATACTTCCTTCATGAGCTTCGATGTTAGCCAACTCCGGGGGTTGGACTCTAATGGACTTGGCTTCCTTTGTCTTTCAAGCTGTGGGGAAGGTTTTAAGGGAAAAGTACCTTGTAACCTTGATTTTCTTATTTGTAATTTTTAGTGACAAGAAGAAAAGCTGGCAAGAACTGATCAGACATGATTCGGATATATTTAGTTATAAAATATTAAAATCTCTGATAAGTACCTCGAGTCTAACCGAATTTTCGCTCGAATTAGTTTAGAACTTTGTTCTACAATTACAGTTTTATTTATTAAATATATACAAACCAATAGAAAAAGCCATTTAACAATGCAAAAAACAATATGAGGTTTGATTATGACCTTTTGCAATTTTAGAGGCGAATCTTCCCCATTGAGGACCTCCAAAATGCAACGAGGGCATCGCATTGAGACGCTGGCCCTGGCAGCCACGACACAATAGTGGCCAAATATCATGGTCAATGACAGCGTCGTGAAATTTCCAACTGGCGACACGTGGCAGGGGCAACCAGACACCACCCTTCGGTTGTTTGGAGGGGATGCCACCTTCCACCCAACCCGCATCTGAGCCTGAATCCAGCTAAATATCTCTTTCTCTCTCTCTGCAAAGAGCGGAGGTGCAATAGCGCATGTTTGGGAGCTGCAGCGTTGCAGTTGCCACACGGCTGCACGAAGGTTAAAAGAGTTTTCAGGGGCACTACGGGACTTACAACTGCTTCACCCGGCGAGGACCAAGGACCAAGGGCAAGGACACGCAGGCATGCGCATTTCCGCATCCGCTGTCGGGTCCTTGGCTCCGCATTCGGATCCTTGGCGAGAAGTGCCCCATTGCCAAGGTCCTAAGCGTGGGGAAATCAGTGTTGACAGGCTATAGTAGCTTTCATATTACTAAAATAGTTAAATTTCTTAAATTGGCGAAAAAAAAGCTGATCATATTTAAATATGTATTGTCATAGATCACAATTAAAATTTAATAAAATTAAAAATCTACCTTAAGCTCGCCACTATTTCTATTAAAATATAAGAATTAATTTTATTATATAGTTATATAGTTTAGGGTCCCTTAAAAATTGTTTCTATTTTTATTAGGAAAACTATTTCTTGTCTAATTTAATTTCTTAGCTTTTATATGTATGTAAGCAAGACAGCTGACATGACTACTATAGAAAGTGACGCCTGTCCCTCAGATTTTATTCCATGATGCAGCCGCCAAACTCCTGCAAATGACATTGAGTGGGTGGCAGACAGTGGGAGAAAAAAATGTATGGAGTGCGAGGGGGGCAGATTAATTTCAGGGCTGCCCATTGCAGTTGTTTTGCATTTCCTTGGCCAATTGTTAACTAAATTCACCCGACGCAGTGCAAGGATATATGCCACACGTGTCACCCACACTCATTCAAGCGAGCACAAATTCGACATTGCCTCGATGGCCATTAAAAGGTCAGCACACAGAAGTCCTTGCCCAGATTTGAATAAAAATTTCGAAACAACAGAATTATAGAAGTAGTTCACTGGAATATTTAAACATATTTAAAATTGTTTTCCAAAATATAAAGAAAGTCCAAAGTCAGAATGTTAAAACCATACTTTATTCACCTGGTTAAAAGCCGTATTATAATATAATATATAATATTAAAGTTTTTTAAGGGATAGTTCAACAAATATTTGTATTTATATATTTCATATTTTCATACATTTTATAGTATTTTTTAAAAAACCGCCCTTCTTCTCACCGAAGGAAATAAAAATGTCATGAAAATCAGATTTCTGTCAAAAAATCAAATGTCTGTACCAATTAGCAGAGCAGTACAAATGTACATTGCCTTCACCAAAACGAACCAAATTTCAATATCAGACGCAAGTCAATTATTGGGTCAATGTGCGTGCAGTGAACTGATTTGGCCAAAAAGCCAAGTCAAAGCGTAAAGTGGCCGAAAGTGTGCTATAAGTCAGTCGCCTCCAGAGAGTTCATTGAGACTAATTTTCATCGGGACCCGCAGAGCATGACACAGGCGTTCCAGAGGGTGTGTATTTTGCTTTATTTATGGCGGAGGAGCAGCCATCGGGTCGATGACTCAGTGGGAATATTCGGGTTCCCCTCGGATAGCATTTGCCCAAAGTTTATCCTCTTGTCCTGCGTAAGGCTTATCCTGTTGGCACCACTTGTTTCTAAACACGAAGGGGATATGGTGCTTGGATTTGAATCTAAAAATAAGTTTATATTCAGCGATTTAGAAAAAGAACCTTAAATAAAATATTTAGTTTTAGAGTTTATAAATAATATTTTAAAGAATTTACTTGAGTTCTTATTTTTTCGTTTCAGCAAGTTTAATAACTTTACATTTTGATAGCGATCACTAATTTCTTTGATTACAAAAATTATTTATACAATAATATACTATATGGTTGTGATTTGTAAAAAAAATTGAATTGTAGCCAAAAGTGTCGGTCCCTTGAATAAGTCTGCAGATTTCCCACGTGCTTGAGACCTCATTGTCGCTTGTCCTGTTTTATTATTCCGACTTGCAGCCGGCAAAGGTGAATCATTGTTCCATAAACTCGCACTTTTAGGCTCCTAACCCCCGACCACCTGATGAGTAAGCCAGGGAATTTGCGGCCAATGTTGTTGAACCTCCTCGGGGCCTGTGTCCATTGCACCTGACACGCACTCCTGGATGGAAAGGAATAGATCCAAATGGATGGGTATGGCACGAAAGTTCAGTCGCAAGTTCAAAGTTCGTGTCGAAATCGGTTTTGTTTGGGCATTAGTCATATATTTTAAATGCATAGTGAAAGAATGCATGTTCGCTTTTCCACTTTTGGCATAACAAACCAATTAACTGCTTTCACATAAGTTTTAATTATGAAAATGATTGCTGTTTTACATGAATGCAAAGCCGTTAAAAACAACACACTAAACAAAAACACTATTATGATCTTCTTAAAATGTTTATTAAAAAGTGCAAATATTTTTAACTAAAATAATCAAGGGCGATCAATTCCCGATTGGATGTCCTTGGAATCTGAAAAATGTATAAATTATGCTTAGGAATATGTCAGTCACTTCGACTTACTAATCGACGGAGCCATTTTGACTTTGGGCGTGCATATATAATCAGTCGGAAAGGATCCTCCTGCTGGACACCATTCTCCTTAAGGGTTTCAACACGTATGACTGATAGATTTTTATATCCAGCATTGGGGTATAAAAAGTTCGTAGTTTTGGACATGACCGGAGTAACTTAAAGAAAGCCATCTCCATCGAATGAAGGTGGATTGCATCTCTCATTCATTTTCTCAAGATATATCCCGTTCTGTAGAATATTATCCAGGTGGTGCTTTCCACTTTGTTGCTGGAAAACTCCTCAATAGACGAGCCACATTCCTTCACCAGAACCATCCACAATTCGGGACAGAGGGATACAAGCACTTGTAGGCACTGCGGGTGTGATAGGAAAAGGCTTTTCCCAGCTTTTCATGAGCCTGCGCCAGTTGCAGTTTATCAACCAGACTCTCCAGTTCCTTGAATATCCGATCGAGGACGTCGAACGGCAAATCTGTTATACTCCGCTGGTTTTCCATCGGAAAGCTTTTCCCTCTAGAGCGAAATGCGAACTGAGAAATGCAGCAATAGTTGACCGCCAATTGAGAGGGAGAAAGAGAAATCGAGCGAGAGAAACCGATAAAGCATTTGACAACTCTCCCACTTTCAGTTCACTGACATTACATTCATGAATTTACTCATTCTTTGCCAATACGTTGAAACATATTTCTGGAAACTTACATCAATTAATTTTGAAATTTTAATTTTAAAAAATATATTTTTTTTACAATTTTTAAATTGCTCTATAGGGACTTGAAGGTTAAAATGGAGCCATATACATTTATTTATGTTTCTAAAATACAATTTCCCAATCATCAAAACTTGTACAGATAAAGCGTATGGATCACTTCGGGATAAGATGTCCGATGTAGCTGGAAGACAGAAATGAGAAAACGAAAACTGTATGTAATGTAAATAAGGTAAGTTCCACTCACAAATCGTCGAAACCATCTCAGCTTATCCCGGCAGTACAATATCAGTTCGAAGGGCTCTTTTCGCGTCGCAGCATTATCCTTAAGAATATCCACCATGGAGGTGACGAATGCTTGGTAGATTCTTATTCCACCCAAGGGAGTGGAGAATAGTTGCAGTTTCTGACAGCTTCGGATTACTTGAAGGAAACTGTCCCCATCGAATGGTGCCGGCTCACAGCTCTCATCTATTTCCTCAATATTCTTGCCATTCTTCAAAATAAAGCTGCACACGTATCCTTTGATTCTGCATTTGCAGAACTTTATATAGAGGGTCTTGAGCTTCGGACAATCAGGTAATACTGTGGAGATCTCGCAATTCTGCATCTTAAAATCCTTCAAGCTTGGCCATATCATGGGATGAAACCCATCTGGTGGAGATATACAAATGTTGCTCACAGTCAAACAACGAAGATTGCTCATCTGTCCACAAATCTGGAGCAGATTAACCGCTCTGCATCTGTATCCCCTTCCTTGATAATCGAGTCTTAGCTCCTCGAGAGCCACCAATTTGTACAGCTGGTTGACTATAAAATGGAAGGAATGTTCATTACATAAAAATAAAAATTTTAATAAATTAGATAATATATATTTAAAAAAAATTAAAAACAATACCCGTGCTTACGATAAAATATTTCAAAAACGAATAATTAAATTATTTTCCCTAAAAATAATATAATAAATGAACAAACTTTATAGTAGCCCATAGCTTAATTCTTAAATACTCATATTAAAATAAACATCAAGACTCAAAGTAAGTTAAAAATCACAATTTACTTAAATAAGGAAATACCTGAATAGGAGCCAAAACAAAAACTACAAACATTTAGTTGGAATGCCGAAATCTGATAATCTTTTGTAATGCCCAAGGAGAAGAAATGTACCGTTTAGTATTTTCAGAACTGGAATATCAACAACCGCTTATCACATTACTTTTTCTACTATATTCTTTTAACCCATTAACAACCAGAGGTGTTTTTAAGCACGATTATTTATTTCATATTTATGTATTATTTTTTTAAATTATTTTCTAGACAGGGTTCCTAATTAAGAACCTATTTTTTAGGCCAATTTACAACTTGCCAGAACAAATAAATCGTAAGTATTATTTGAAGAATAATTATAAGTATGGTAAATTGCTCACCTCCTCTGTCAATGTATCCTTCATACAACAATTTTCTCAAGTTTTTTAGTTCTGCCACTGCATTTAGGATCCTTGGCGATTGGCAACTGTCGTTGAGTTTTAGTTCAACCGAAATCAAAGATTTCGCCATGTTGAGCAGAAAGGATTGGACGCTATGACTGTTCCTCAATGTAACACTAATATTCACCGACTCCAGGTTGGGACAGTTCTTCGCTATCGATTTGGCCAATAGGTCGCTCCAGGTGTCCGAGCCACAGATGAACTCCACGATTGACGGACCGCATTCCGCCAACAGAACACGATATAGCCGAACCGGAAAATGTATTTTTGGGGAAAATATCTTGTAATCACTGCCGCTGTGGTAGGAAAACGCTTGTCCAAGATATTCATGGGCCTGCGCCAGTCGAAGTTTGTCTCTCAGGTTTCGTAAGTTATTAAATATTAGATCGAGGACTTCGAGTGGCAAATCGGTTATAGTCCGTTGATTGCTCATCGCAGGTACCCATACCCTCGAGAGCGAAGGGCAAACGAAGAACTGATGCGAAATCGAATGGTATAGGAATTTTTACCGTCCGCCCAAATAAAAGAGTGTAGAGAGGAGAAGAGCGAGAACGAATTTTATACCCCTTACTCGTTAGGTTAAGAGGTATATTTGTTTATAAGTATGTAATTAAGTGAGCTATGGTGAAAGTCTTACACTTACAATTTTTCTTACAAAACGTGGTAAGTAATAGAAAATAAATCCTTAAACTACAAATTTATTTTTATATTTATTTATTTGAGCAGTTTATTTGGTAAAAATATATTCCGATCAGGGGTCTATGTGTATCCTATAGCTGCCTTTGGAACAATCGGTCCAAAAACGATTCCGTTCTTGTTTAGAACTCTTTCAGTAAATAAACAAATTGTATATAAAGTAATAATATTTTCTTTTATATTTCTCTTAAATTTTCTAAAACAGTACAGCTCCAAATTGCCAGGTCAAAGATTTATTTTTAGTCAGTAGTCACATACAAATCGATTAACTCTGGATTGGTGGTTCGCAGGAGCTGGAAATAAAGACAATATATTACATTGAATTATTTTACTTAATCGCACTCACTAATCTTCGAAACCACTTCCACTTAATACGCCTAGTTATAACCAGTTCTAAGGGATTCTCCCGCGACACTCCATTGTGCTCTAGAATTTCCACTATAGTAGACACATAGGCCAAATAGAGTTTAATGTATTCCATTGGTGTGTAAAAGTATCGCAATTTTGGACAGCCCCGAAGCAGTTGGTGGAATTCGTCGGCTTTGATTGGCGGATAGTAACTCTCATACAATGTTTTAAGATTTCCTCCATTTTTGAGAATAAAACTCAAGACATAGCCTTCGATCTGACATGAGAGGCCTTCAAAATCCAAATATGTGAGCTCTCGACAGTCTGGCAATTCGGTGCACAATTCGCAGCGAATCAATGCCAATGATTTCAAGCCGACCCACATCACTGAATGAGGCTCATCGAACGGAGTTATTTGAATATTGGTCGCACTTAAGTCTTTGAGATTCCTTAGTGGGGCACAAATCCGTAGTAAGTTAACAGAAGGTTTACGTAGATAATAGTCATGTTCGATCGTCAGCTTCTCCAGAGCGACCAAATTCTGTATCTGGTAAACTAAAAGAAATTAAATGTGAACGGAGATTTAATAAATAGTTAAATTATATAGTTGTTATTATAATTTAAAGATTTTATTTAATAAAACTGGCATATGAAATGATATAAATAGATAAATAAAAAAGCGGAAGGGAGGATGAGGAGATTATTTTATTCTATGATAGGTTGATATAGACAGGCTTTTAATTTCTAAATTTTTGTATATAATGCATGTGCCATTAATATTATCTGCCGAACAAAAATAGTATAGGCTCACCATTTTCGTCAATATTTCCTTTAAATGAAAATTCCTTTAACTGGGTCATTTTGCCCACGGCTTTTAAGATTTCCAGCGGAAAACTTTCTTGTTGGTCCAATGTAACCGACAGAAAAGTGTTTCTCATTTCAATAAAAAAGGATTGGATGGTCATACAGTCAGATCTATACACACATGTTGATACCGACTTCAGTTTGGGACAGTGCGTCACAGCGGCCTGGGCTATAGGATCGTTCCAGTATAAGCCTGAACCGCCGCCACCAAAGAATAATTCCTCGATCGTGGTGCCACACTCCTGTATAACGAACACCCACAATTCGGCCGTTAGCTTTCTATCGGGCGCAAGTCTTTTAAACTCATTGCGGCAGTGGAAGGCGAATGCTTTCCCGAGATTCTCATGAGTTTGGGCTAGGCTCACTTTGTATTGCAAATATTTAAGGTTTTTGAATATCTGATCGAGGATTTCAAACGGCAAATCGACAATAGTCGGTGGTACGTCCATCACAAGCTTTTTCCCCAAGAGCGGAATGCGAACTGTGGCAAAACTCATCGTGTGCAGAGAGGGATGCATTTGCGAGCTCTAAGAGAGGAGCACTAAGAAGCTTTTTGTTGCTCTCCGTTTGCAAAGCATTATCGCAATTTAAGCATTAATAGTGTATTTCATCACAGCTCAGGAAGTCGTCATAAGATTATCGAACCAATTCCTATTCCCAAGGTTCCTGAGGGCCAAACTATTCTTAACTGGTAAAAAAAATGTTAATATTCAATGTTACCATACTTTGTTTTTTATCTATTGCTGTTTTTATTAATTTAAAAAATGTATATATTTTATTTAACAATTTTCGTCAAAGATTTTTCTCTTTGATTTGAACATATATTTTTTTTAATATATTTAAATAATGATTAAGGGTAACAGGACTAAGACTGTAACTAATATTTTTAAAAGTTCAGTTGAAAAATCATACTGATTCAGTGATAGATTTTCCAAATTTTCCCAATTTTTCCAATTATTGATTATGTCTGTCAGAAACTAAATTATTTATTTATTTTTTAATTAAATAAAAACAAATTTAACAATTATGTTTTTTATTGAGTTTTTTTAAAAGGCTTTCTAAACAAAAATTTTTGGTCCTAGCAAATTTAATTTCTTGAAACAGTAAGAAGCGATATTGAAACAAGATAGTTATTTTCTTCTTTTAAAACGCGATTTTTTATACCCGTTACTCGTAGAGTAAAAGAGTATATTGTATTCGTGCAAAAGTATGTAACAGGGAGATGGAAGCGTTTCCGACCCCATAAGGTATATACATTCTTGATCAGTATCAATAGCCGAGTCGATCTAGACATGTCAGTCTGTCTGTCCGTATGAACGCTAAGATCTCGGAAACTGCAAAAGCTAGAAGGTTGGGATTAATCACACATATGTATTCTTTGGATTCCTAAAAGTGAAATGGCCGCTGCAACTGACAATATATCTATATATGACTTATTTCTATCTTCCTCGCACTCCCTAGCCGAAGTACTCAACTATAGAATTCTTTCTTGTTTTATATATTACAATGTATATCTTATATCATATCATATCTTAGTTGCTATGATGAGATGAGGTAGATATTTATATTTATACAAATAAAAATAATTTATAGACTCCGGTTGTAGCCGGTACTTTTGCGCTTAAAAGACTCACCATTTTCGTCCACATATCCCTTAAATGAGAGTGTCTTTAATTGGGTAATTTCGGACACCGCTGTCAAGGCGGTAGTTGGAAAATGATCCTGTTGATCTAATGTAACCGATTTCAGCGAGTTTTTCACCTTTATCAGAAAGGCCGGAACACCGTCCCGACCAGACCTATAAAGAACAATTGATACCGTTTTCAGATTGGGACAGTGAGTCGCAACCGCATCGGCTATAGTGTCGTTCCAGGAGTAACCAGAGTCACCGTAGACATATTCCTCAATTGTGGGGCCGCATTCCCTTATAAGCATCGCCCACAATTTGGGAGTTAATTGCGAACCGGTCGAGAGTCTCCTGAACTTATTGCGGCAGTGAAAGGCAAAAGCTTTTCCGAGCTTTTCGTGCGCTTGAGATAGGTTCACTTTACATTTTAAAGAAGTTAGATTTTTGAATACTAGATCGAGGATTTCGAATGGCAAATCGGTAATAGTCCGTGGATTTTCCATCACAAGCTTTTGCCTCGAGAGCGAACTGAGAACTGTGTCAAAACTCAGTGTGTGCTGAGCACGATGCAATTGGACACTCTGAGAGAGGAAAGTCCGGAGACTTTTGATTTCTCTTCACTTGCAATTCTTAGAATAAGGATGCTATAAATCATATATTTTTTTAGGTTTCTTTTAAAAGTTAGGCAGAATTTTGAAGGAATTTCTGAAAAAAGAAATATATACCTTAAACGTTATCTTAAGAAGATATTAATGACAATTATTTCATCTAGCACATTTAGCGGAAAATTTTATATTGTACATCCCTCGCTTTCCTTCGCTGCACTTTTTCACAGAGAGTGCATTGCAAAATAATGCAGAAAGCTTTTTTTCTGTCCAAAGCTGAGACGTTTGAACAGAAAGAGAGAGAAGAAAGAAGAGATTGTCCCAATCTCAGTTCACTGCCCCTTCGCATTATTTGGTTCTAAATACGAATTTCGGAGTTGACTAAGTATACGAATTTCTTAAGTGAATTGTTTTCTTATATTTCCGGATATCAGTCGATATTTTGAGTGTCCAGTTAATTTTCGCTCCACTTATACCTTAGCATTCAATAGAGCCGACCTTAATTCACCTGATTTAATTACATTTTAAGGATTGTGGTACCGCGTAATCATCAAAACTGCGAGAATTTCATGATATTGGCCCAGAATGTTAACTATTTCCGTGTTTTTAAAATATCAGATCGAAAACTTCAAACGTCAATTCTGATATAGCACGATGGGATTCCACTGCAGAGCTTTTCGCGTAATCCAAGCTCAGAGTATCAGTTTTGAGCAGTGACAAAGTAAGTAAGCATGTATATATAAACATAAATGATCTCACATGTGCAATGAGCTGATGACATAAACTTTTATACATGTGCAACATTTCCTAAAAAGAAATTCGATAAATTACACTTTTTTTTACCGTTAAAGTTTTGCGAATATTTCTATTTTAAGTATTCATAAAAAAGAAATCCGTTTTGTATTATTAAAACCTCTATCAATCTCAAAACAATATTTTTCCAAATTATTTGTTTATAACTTAAGATTGACGTTCTACTGGCACATATAGATATCGACGTCCCCACTCCTACACGTATCTTAAGCCATAACCAATTGCGGTTTGGCCTCGAAGTTGACTGCGTTTAATGGCCACTTACTTGGCCAAAACATCAAGCCAACTCTGCAATAAGATATAGATTACAGTAATTGTGCCGCCATAATGCACCAACCCCTTGTGACAACCCCAACCCCTGACTTTCAACTGTCGAGCGCTCATACCAAACGATGTCTGGGCCCAGACAGTTGGCCTCCTTCTCCAACCAAAACTTTCGCTAATTTGTAACGTTGCAGCAGTAAACAAAAAACTGCAGCGGGTTAAGGGTGGAGACAAGGGTTAAGGTGCAGAAAAAATATACGATTTCTGTTACAGAATTCAAATTCGTATTCCTTTTCATTGTGTATTATTATTTGTTCAACTAATCTTTTGAAGGGTTTGCTAAAAATGTAAAATATGTTAAAAGTTAAAAATATAAAAAATGGAAATATCTTATAAATGTATGGTTAATGTACAATTTCTAACGACTTATACTAAATTTGTTCTCCGTGTAGGGCCATGGCTGACACTTTTGATGCCAGTTGCGTGATAAGAGGAACCAGATGAGCCGGTGACGCAATGCAGACCAGCACGGAGGTCAATAAACCAAGCCTAATGTTGCAGGAACGGCGCAAAATTTCACGAAAAAAGGGTTGTAAGCTTTTACAGGGGATAGCACTTCAGTTTTGAAGTGCAAAAGCATACAAAACCGGGGTTGAATTTATATACAAATTTCAAATTTCTTCCAAGTTGAAAGCATGGTATGTGGTTTGAATATATGAATACGTTTCTGGGTTATCACTTTGCAAAAAATAACCTTCGAATATCGCCACTTGGATGTATTAATAGGAAAAAAAATAATTAACTAAATAAAATAATTAGCTACATAAATTAAGTTTTTGTAAAGATGTATTCATAATAAAGCTGAAATATTGCTACTGGGTTACAAGAAGTAATTAAGATTTAAGTATGATACCTATAAATACAGTGTTAATGGATGTTTGCTTGAAAAAAATCAGTTTCTCAAAAAAATGGGAAATTCACCAAAAACGCTTGGGGAAAAGTTTGTAAAAAAGTTCCACAGTTTGAAATCGAATAAGAACAGTAGCTTTTCCCAAAAGAAGTTTGTAGATTTCCCATACCAGCATGATAGCTATATTTTACAGAAAGAAACACCTGCTCCCAGTTCCCTTTTTTATTTTCCCAGTTTGGCAAATGCAAGTCTTGCCGACTGGTTTCGCTACAGGATAATTGTTCATTCGAGGGCCAAGGAATCCGAACCACCCAACTTTAGTTCAGCGCAATTGCAATAAGCAAAAAGGGGTTGTTACATGCATATTGCAACTGGCAACTGTGACTCACCTCACCTAGTTTCCACTGTGGAAGTGGAGTGGAAGAGCGGGAAGTTGCACAATAGGCTGGCTGAAGTGTCTTTTGCCACTTGCAACTTTCTCCATTTCTCCGGTATTAGCGCACACTCTCTCCCTCCAGAACTTTCCCTGTGACGAAGTCGGGCTGAAGAAAACCCGCCCAGCCGGTTCTTGGGTAATCTGTCTAAGCAAATATTGCGAGCCCAGGTGAATGCAACTAGTTTTTCCAGCACTGGGGAAAAATCGCAATGGCAATGACCCAACAGAGTTAGCCTTGAATCTGCTGCAAGTGGAAAACCAGTTGGTGGCATCAGAAGAATAACAAGAAGTTTTCCACCAGCTAGGAAAGAAAATGGCAAGAATGTTGGTCTCTGATTTTTCGTATCCCTAAACATGATCAAAAGCTAAAATTGAGAGAGTTAAACAAAATAATTTGGGTATAATACATCATAGTATAGGGACGGGAATATTTTGATTTGGAATCGGAATTACTTACGATACTCTTATTCTTCCTGTGGGTATTATATTGGTTAAACTCTTCTCTGTAATAGATATGCAAACTTTATCAAGTTCTTATTCAACATCTTTCGACGATAATAACCATGCCCTTGGTCAAGTCCTAAGCGATTGATGCCAGACGAGTTTCGAAACATCTATTAAACTATGCAATATCTGCTTAACATCTTTACGGGGCCCTTGTCTCGGCGCAATGACGCCAAATGAGCTGTCGGCACCGAGCAACCACCCACTGACAAAAGCTCCCGCGCATTGATAAGACAACTTTTACTTTAGTGAGCGCTGAGCAGCAGAATTTTCTAGTTTTCACTTGTCACACAGACGAGGTGGGAGTCTGAGTGCGGGTCCTATTTTTACTACTTTTTTCTGGGTGCGGCACTTTCTAATACCCCAGCATTGGCGGAACGAGCAGTTCAAATGAGTCAACGGGCGAAGAGGAGCGGGAAGAAGGAGGAGCCGAGTGCAGCAGGAGCTGAGAACCAAGACTCCTGGGAAAACCTAGTGGTATGGGTAGGTCAACCACCAGACGTTGAACCCAGCACTCACACACACTTGCGCACGCCAACTTCCGTTGAGAGCCAAGAGAGAATCGGAAAGAGAGGGGATTGGAGGATTGGGGATCGCCGGGGTTGGGAGGAAAACTCACGCGAAAAGCGTGCAGCACGTGAATGGAGCGACATGCTCAGCAGAAGAGAGAGAGAGACGGAGAGGAAATAAGCAGGGCAATGTCTGCCTTGGTGGGCGAAAGAGAACGCAAGAACGAGAGCTTTGAAGAACGATTTTCCAAATACCCTATATCGTCTAAACCGTGTCCATTTCCGATGTAATCAGAGTTTTTAAAATACAGTTTATCAGCGACAATATAATAGAGTAAACTAAACTTAAAGTACCCGCAAAGCACCCTAAAATGTCATTAATTTATATAGCTATTTTTATATTTTTAGGCTTAATACTCACAAAACACATTTTGAAATAAAATTTTCTTTTGTATAATAAAGATACTTGAAAAAGGCTTCTAGGCCTGCTCAAAAATACCCCTTTGAGCAGTGTTATTTATAACTCTAAGGGCCGTTTTTCGTCCACATGTTAAATTTAAAGAAGGGTTCTCTAATCCCTAATTATGGGAATTCAGAGTTTAAAATCTACTTTAAACTTAACATGCAGATGAGAAAACGGCACTTGGAGCTCCGTTACCTAATATTTTACAACTTAAGCAAAATCTATACATCATAGTTCACTATCTCTAAAAAGTAAAATTATACCTTCCGGAAAATTTTAAAGGTTTATATTTTATCAATTACGGCAATGTGTAAAGGCGACGAAACCGATTATTGCTGCACAATCTTCAGCGCTATATGGAGCATAGCCATTGGTGCAGTTTTCTCTTTAGCCGCACTGTATAATTTATTAGAAACGTGGAACTATTGGCCACACTTCGGAAAAGATCCCGTTGATTCGGTCTTACTCGTACATACCGTAATTGTTTTCATTGTCTGCATTTTGTATCTTTTTTCTGGGATTTTAATGCTGATGGGAATTTTCCGGGTAAGGTGGACTCTCAAACAAAATTTGAAATACCTAGAATATATTTTTTCTTGCATATAGCGCTCAAGAATGATGTTCGTTTGTGGAAAAGTTCTAAGCTATTTTTTTCCAATTGTAACCTTCTATATGATATTTACAATAAGTAAGAAACACATTGCAAAGTAAATGTAACTCAATTGTATACTAATTAATTAATTATTCTTATATTTCTGTTCCTCTGATTTAGTTGTCCACTTTTCATGCTTGCCGAAAGTATGCAGGTATATGAGGAGAACTTGGCCGTAAATTAGGAGCTTGCTGTAGTGAACAATGCCAGAAAATACTTGGAGAACGGCACTACCAGGACGGTTCTGTGATGTATTTCACTATGTGAACGTCAATACAAATCTGTTGTGTATTTTAAATCGAACGTAGAGAGTCATCATATTATATTTTAAGTTTACCATAAAAAAATTTAGTAGTGGCAAATTTTCTTTGACTTTCGGGACCTTTTTGGGTAGGTTGAATGGGCCTTAATTGAAATATTTGTGAAGTCTAAAATGAATATTTGACCGCTTATGGCAGAACTACTGTACGACAATAAAAAATTCATTGTTCTTAAAAATAGTAAATATTAAACTAATTAAAAATTATATTTCTTGAATTTTTTTACTTTATTAAAGGTTTACTTTAAGCTATTTAAATGTAGCTATAAACTGGAGTGTTTTACTTATGTGTATTATTTTAAAGGCAGGTTTTTATATCTAATAAAATAAAAATTATAAAAATGCAGTTACTTACTTAGTGGAAATATTAAATACAGATTAAACAATGGGAATAAGTATGAAACAACTTTTCCAAATTTAAATAGCTTCTTTGAAACCTATAAAAAATTCAAATAAAATATTACTTCATATTTAAACGTATAATTGTTGGATTTTACCGTAGTAAATGCTATTAACAAGGCAGTCCCAGCGAAAAAAATACGTAATGGAGACAATCATATAAATAATAGTGAACACAATATAATTCGCGAAATGCATTTTTCTTTCAAATGTGTTAAATATTCCATAGTTTGCATGGCTAATGCCCAAGCCACCAATAACTATTCACCATATTGCATAGAACTTCACGTAACAAAAAGCTGGAATTTTGTTACACGACTTCCACATTTCCAAATTTTTTATACTTTTTAAATTTTTGTAGAGTGACTTGTGATTGAATAATTCAGTAAATACTACGATTTTTAGGACATTTGCCAGAGCCCAAAAAACATTTTTTTTTAGGGTCAAATAAAAATGTTATAATCCGGGATGACTCTCTGAGTTCGTTTTTAGAATAGCAACCACAGACGTTCCCAGGCTAACAAATTTTAAAGGACAGTCTGTGTGCCGTTTTCCAAGAATTTTGTGGCATTGTTCACGACAGCAAGCAACTAATTTACGGCCAAGTTTTCTTCATACACTTGCATAATTTCGGCAAGGACGAGAAATGGACAACTAAATCAGAAGAACATAAATACAAGAACAATTAAAGAATTAGTATATATTATAGTTACAGATATTTTGCAATGTTTTTCTTACATATTGTAAATACGAGCAAGAAGGTATATAATGGGAAAAATAGCTTAGAACTTTTCCACAAACAACAACTTTCTTGAGCTCTATATTGCCATTTATAAAAAATATCTTAATTAGTATTTTAAATTCATATTTTTGTTTAAAAGTACGCCTTACCCTTACAATGCCTAGCAGCATGAAAATTCCAGCACAAAGATACAATATACAGAAAATTAAATAAAATAGAACTAGTAAACAGTAGTAAAACTAGTAAACAGAAAATAAACCAGGTTGACCAGGAAATTATGGGCTTCACACATTGTCTTAAATGATAAAAAATAAGTATAAATTTCCGAATGATTACGATTTTTAGAGTTGGTGAACTGTGATGTAGATTTAAAATATCTTTCCTTTAACATTTCCTTTTTTTAATCAATTAGTTTTTTAAACAACTAATAAATGCATCAAATGTTTGTCTATCCATATATCCAACTAATACAATACTATCTTAACAATAAAATTTATTTGCACCTGCGATGCTAAAGTTGGCAACAGACAGGTTCTGTTCCATAATCAATTATATTTAAGAATTTACTTGCAATCTAAGCTTTTGTTGGTTGGAAAACTCCCCGTTCCTGTTGTACTGCTTGGTCAAAATATAATACCTGATGAAAGAGTATTCGAAGAACTGGGGGAACTCAATAGCATCGTCCGTTGCCTAGCGTCGTCTCATCGTCGCATTTCGCAATTCGCATTGTGCGCTAGTTTAGTGGGTTGAGTGACACAGACACAGTTTGCGGCTAGAGCGAGACGGGTGAAGGTGCGAGCGGGAGAGGGAGTGGGAATGGAAAAGGAGCGACGGTAACGAACAAGTTTTCAGTGGCGGAGTTGGAGGCTCTGTTGCGATTTTGTAATCGCAAACCAAGTGTCATTACAGGGTTGCCATATGATTGAAATAACTCAAATACGGTAAAATCTCCCCAAAATCGAGGAAAATTGATTGTTATTAACAATCAAAGCAACTAACTTTTTTTATAAAAAATATAATAAGAGAGAATATCTTAGAAGAGGGCGTTAAAAAAGTAAAACAGTTAAATACGTCCTCCAAAATCGACGAAATTTGATTGCTATTAACAATCAAAGCAACTCACTTTTTTGATAAAAAATATTATAAGAGAGAATATCTTAGAAAAGGGCGTTAAAAAAGTAATACAGTTAAATCGAAAAAATGTCCCTTTCTTTCTTTCTTTCACACACATTAAGTATTCGTAATACTTTAAAGAATTATCTCAAAATATATTGCGGCAATAAATTCAAGGCAAAGACGGTTGGTCTAATGCATTGATTTTGGTTGGATACTATTTCAGGATATTCTCTCGAATATAAAAATAAATTCCCCTTTTTTAAAAAGAAACATTCCTTTTGATTTCTTTGAATTTTGTACTATCTGGCAACTTCTTTACCCATTTAACCCATGCCTTATGAAAAGTTTAGGAAAGGGTAAGGCTGGCGAAAGCGTGCACGTAGAAAACAAAAATGCCAAGCGAAAAAGAAAAACTCCCCAAACGAGCACTGCAGTTCTCCAGATCCCTCTCTCTCGCTCTCTCTCCTTCTGCCATTGCCGTCTCTTTCCATCGCCGTCTCCATTTCCATCGCCATCCGCCCATTCCAGAACAGAGCTCCCAACTCCCCGTTCAAGTTGTAGTATGTTTTCGGGATGTGGAGTATACCACTAGGATGGATGGATAGCTCACACAGATACGGGGCTTTTCCTGCCTCTGTGTGAGTACCTCTGCGAGTGTGCGTGTGAGACGAAGCGAATCGAGTCGAGAGTAGAGTAGGACAAAAGGGAGACACAATTTTGGTAGCAATGACCTTCACCGCGTTGTTCAAGTTGTCGTGCTTGTTGTTGCTGCTGCAGCTCCAATACACACACACCCACTCAAACGTATATATGTGGGCACACACAGACAGGAAAAGCAAATGCAGATAAAGAGAGCGATAGAGAGCGAGGAAGGCACAATGAATGATGCATGAGTGCAGATGGTTGTGAATTGTTTTGCTGTGCGAAAAAGGGGGAGGTGGTTAGCTCGCTATTTCCGCCCTCTTCAAAGCACGTTAAAAAATTATTTACTTGTGTTTTAAATTTTCACATTACGTAAAGCTTTTAAATTAATTGTTATCTTAAGCCATACTCAAAAACATTTTACAAACATTTATAAATAAATTTAAAAATTAGGTTTTCGAACAATTTATTCCGATATTAATAAAAAATGTTTAACTTATATATATTTATTTATTAACAAAAGAGTTCACTTTCATTTCATATTTACTTCCTATTTGAAATACAAACATATCTATAATTATATTTTTCTAAACTTTTTGGTACTTAAAGAAAGGGGGTCACTCTATTTTATTATTTTCTAACTTTCAAGATATTAAATTGTGCAGCTTACTTTTAATATTTCTTGTTTCAAAATGTAATAGATAAGTCAATGATGAACAGGATCTAAATTGTACTTGATCTCTAATTCTTAAGAGTTCAAATAGCCCCAAAACAATGATATTTTCTCTGTGCACACTATACCCTCCCAACCCGAATATTACTTCTTATTTGAAATACGAACATATCTATAAATATATTTTTCTAAACTTTTTGGTATTTAAAGAAAGGGGTCACTCTATTTTATTATTTTCTAACTTTCACGATATTAAATTGTGCAACTTTACTTTTATTTCAAAATGTAATAGATAAGTCAATGATGAAGGGGATCTAAAAGGTACTTGATCTCTAATTCTTAAGAGTGCGAATAGTCTCAAAACAATGATATTTTCTCTGTGCACACTCCACCCTCCCACCCCGAATCGGCCGCTTTTCCCGCTCGCTTTCCACTGCACAAATTAAACGTACAAAAGATAAAAGTGCTTTGTGCTGCCATTGGAAATAAAGTTCTGTGTGGAAAAAGGCGGTCTGTGGAGGGGTGGGTCATTTGGGGGCTGGGGGCAGGAGGTGGTGAACCTAGCGTAAACTTGACACTGACGTTATATGCACTCCACCCGCCCGCTCCACTTTGCCACTCTTTTGGCCCCAGGGTGCGGCCCGTCGTTTTTGTTTTCCTTCTCTTCTTTCATTCGAGTCTTGCCTCTATTATTCTTTTTTCTGCATTTTATTATTTTTTTTTTTTTTTCGTGAAAACTGCTCAAGTGCGACGCAGACATGGGGGGAGGGACAGAGGAGGGGGTTAGCATGGAGTTTGTGGGCTGGTTGGGTGTTTAACTTTTGGTATCATTGACCTGGAGTTCTGGGGAGTCACAAGCAGACAAAAAGAACCTTCCCCACTTTTCTTTGTGGGTGGAAAAATGGGGAAAGGGGGTGGAGTTGGAGTCGAACGGTTAGTCATTGTCGACGCCATTTTGGAAAATTTGTCGCCAGTGCATACAACTGCATAAACATACAGGCACATGGCCAAAAGGGATGTACATATGTCTTTATATAAACATACATATTTGCCGTTGAGCTTTATATTTCCCCCACTTTACAATAGGTTAGTCTGTTATTGTTCTGTCTGTGAGGATTAAAATTGGTCCGTGTGTGCTCTTCGTATATATTTCCACATTTCCACACTTATATGAAAGTATAAAGAGTATGTATGGCAAAAAGTTTTCGCTTTTCGTTGATTTTCATTTTAATTGTGGTGTCCCTTTTTATTTTAATTTACTTTTTTTTAAGTTTACTCATCAGTTAGTTAAACTGTCACATGGTGTTGTTGGGGGGAAAGTGCTGAAGTGAAAAACTGGTGAGATGGGAATACCCGAGGACAAATTAGGGACAATGTGGATGGAAAGAGTGGGATGAGGAAAGCTTATTCAAGAATAGCATAAAATGAATCATTATTATTCTCACTATACTATGATTTAAGGATATGAATGAAAATAATTTATTTGGATATTGTTTATTTGTATTTTTAAAGCAGATGTATATTTAAATATATTAAACACAACATTCCTTAGTGCTAAAGATTAGCATTATTTGACAAACTAAGATAGTTAGCGAGGTAAATTTATTTTCAAAGTTTCGATTTTGGTTTACTGTTTTTCTCAAATCTTTTTTATTTTTTCCGAATTAAGCATTGCATTTTACCAAGCCTCCAAGAAACTCTAAGCTAAAGTATTCTGAAAAAATTAAACGATTTAAGAATCCCCACGAAGATTTCCACACTGCCTTCGCCGCGTAGAGTCCATTTAGTTCTTCAAATAGCAATTGGAAAATTCCCAGTTCATCTGCAATTCACTCATTTGCAATTCAAACTTGTTTCCACAGTTAGTGCTATCCGAGTGCAAATCTCAGCTGTCCATTATCGTTGGGCATCTGTCCCCCATTTCACCCCACCGGCACCTTGGCCAGCAGATACCAGATGGGTGCCCAGATGGGGTGCCAGCAAATGGAGCACTCAATGGACTGGGCCAATTAAAAATCCAGTTCAAGCTCAGCCAGTGCAGCGTCATCATCATGGACATCATGGGCCTGGGCCTTCCGATGGTCGGGTCTGCAAACAGAAAGGCCACGGGTGCGTCTTGGTCACACAATAGAAGCCTGCCAATGCATAAAGCAAATCACAAATAGTTTTCAGTGCTGTTCTACAGTATAACAAATTAATTAACTACATTTTAGTAGAAGGCATTTTATTTAATGATTTATTTTAGCTTTAAATTAATTTTTAGTACATTTTAGCTAAAACTGAAACTAAATTTTCCAGTTAGTATTTTTTTCTATTTAGAAAATATACCATATAAATATTATCGTATGTTACAAATATTATCCTAATTACAAAAAATAAATAACTTTTTACTTTTATGGTATCAACAATAAATTTACTTTATGTACGATGCATATATTTCAAAGGTGAATACCCAAATATGAATTAAAATATTTAAATTATTTCTCTGGCCAAAGCGACTTTCTAATCTCCCTGTACCTGTGCACCCAGAGCCAGGTACCTCCCTCCCCTCCCTTGCTCCCTCAAACCGAGGTTGATGAATGCCAGACCAGTTCGGATCAGGGAGAGTCGGAGAGGGGGTTTCAAGGTGGCGGTGCAGGAAGCCGCTGCAAGAAGCACCGAGAATGCCATGGCCAATGCCATCGTGGCGCAGTGTCAGTGTCAATGCCAGCAGAGCCGACCTGAAACTGGGTGAGAGTGTGGGAGGGGAACCGGAGAACCATATAACCGGGCAACTGGAGAACTGTAGAACTGGAGAACAGGGGACTCCGAGAACCGGAGGAGCAGGGTGGGAAGCCGACTCGGCGCTGTGGAATGCAACAAAAGCTGCAGCCACGATTCCAGCGATTATAACATCGGCTAGCGACTCGAGAGGCCATTAGCCCGAGTGCTAGGCCCATGGCCCATGGCATTGGCAGTTAAGGAGGCGAAGACTCCCAGCCAGAGAGAACTCTACGGTAACTCTCTCTCGATTGCCCGCATCCAAATCTCGGCTTTTCTCTAGTGACGACGCCTGCGCTTATCGTTCTTTGGGCTGATGATTGGTTGACTGGTTCTTGGAAGCATCCAAGGTGGTGTTATTAGTGCGAATTTGGGGCCAGGAAAGTGAATTTGTAATAGACAAGGCTATGATAAAGGGATCGTATCATATACTTCGGAAGCGATCATTCATTTGATTGGAATATATTCTATTTTAGTTTTGTTATACAACAAATAATTTCATCCGTTTATTAAATTTAGGAAAAGGATGAAACCTTGAAAACATTTGGGAAACCAGAGTTTAAAAATAACTTTAAATTAAACTTGCAGTCGAGAAAACGATCCTTACTTTAAAATTTTTTAATAATTTCGGTTTTATTTAAATACAAATTTTAATTAAAAAACTAAAAATATTCGAAAATACTTTATAAATCGATCTAGTTTTTTTTAAGGCGTCTAAGCGCAAGTTAAACTATAAAATTTTGGATTGCCTTCTAAAATGATTGGACAAAGGTGGAACAACAAAAGAAGGAAGAGAGACCAAAGCGTTTGTCTTGAAGCTTGTTGATTGAAAACTTACCCACAAATTATGCACTAGCGAAAAACGTGTTTGGCTCACAGAGCTGGGCATTAAGTCAACTGGACAGACTTGGGCTCGGAATCCGGGAACTGGGAACCGAGAACTGGGAACTGGGAACTACGATTGGGAACCGCGCTCAACGTTCGTCGACCTTGCAACTCGTTCTGCACATTATGCTTATTTATTTTTGTTTTTCCAGCGATAGGCAAAGGCAAGGCCCATTAGCAAATGTGGGAAGGAGCAGTCGTTGGTCGATGGCAATACACTTTGTTCAGATAGCATCGTCGCCGGTCGGCGTGATGGTCATTGAACCGCTAACCGGACAAGCACTTTTTATTTAACCCCCGAACAACCGGAGGCGGAAAACTCCAATGCCCGAAAATACATATCCTGGTGCCATAAGTCGCAGTAGATTTCCCTTTCTACTGCTGTCTGGCCTCTGTGTTCTCGACTCTTCGGTACAGTTTGCCCCGTCGTCGGATGTATTTCTGCTGGCAGTCTGCCGGTGACTTCCAGCTCCATGCCCCAAACTCCTGCGTTGAATATAACTCTGGTTTCTGCTGCTCCACTACCCCAAAGCTTCGAAAAGGAAATATTTTTCGCAGTCGTTATGTTGGTGTTGGTCGGGAAAAGGAAGGGATCTGCCATCGAGCTGCTCTGTGCAGTTTCTCTAACTGAAAATCAAATACAGGCTTGGCTTGATAAGCATTTTTTAGAGGTTCCCCATTAAATATTTTTAAGCATTTATAATTTTTTGTATATCAATTATTTTAGCCTACTTTTGTGCTGACAGAAAGAATAAAAATAAAACTATTTTTTGAAGTTTCAATAAAATTGGCATAAGATCACAATATTATTTAAGAATATAGTTCGCCACATATGCCAAGCATATATATTTATATTGATATTAACAGGCTTAAAAAAAGTCGTAGGATCTGAAGTCATAAACAACGTTATTATTTTATATTTATGTACATTGAGTATTATTTTAATTGAACCATATTTTCGGTTTAAATTGTTAAATTTAGTAAATTATTTAATTAATACTGCTGAAATAAAAATGGTACATAATATACATCCTTGGAATTATTGCAATATCTGACAACCTATCAATAGGTTTTTCAGAAATGTGATAAAAGTTTAAGCCAACGTTAACATCTCCAAACTTAGCCTCCATAATAAAGCCTATCGAAATTAGCTGACAAAAAATTGGTTTATCAATGCGCAATCAGATTTATGGCGCTGTTTACTGAAAACCCAGAACCCTGGTCATATGCTGACTATCCACAAAACTCAAAAAAAGCCCCAGACGATGAATTGCAGTCCACAGCTGCTGTCCTGCCCAACTCCAATTCCTTAAAAACGAGAAAGAGAGGGTTAGAGTAGGACAGAAAGAGAGGGAGAGAGCGAACAAACCGAAAAAGCATTTCGTCGTTTTTAGCTGGCACGAACAGATCAATGACCTGCATTTCACAGCCGGAGACACAATTCAATCGATAAAAGTGAAGAGTTGGGGCACCGGCTCACACAGACACTGCACACACACACACACACACGCACACACTGACACAGCGAGGAAAAAACAACATGGCGAACGTGAAATATGCAAGCTTCCTGCAGGAAAAGCCAAAATGGCAGACAGCATGCGGCGAACGTGACGCAGTGCAGAACGGTTGATGGGAGCGCGGGGCTCGAAGGGGGGTCGGAAAGGGGTCGAAAAGGGAGAAGTGGGCTACTGATGGGGTCAGAGGTGATGGTGGCGCTCCAGGGGTGGCTGCAGCCACAACGGAACTTTCTAAAATTTCTAGAACAGCAGCCAACAGGAAGGACGAAAAATGTGGAGCGAGAGTGAAGCTCGAATATTTTATTCCATTCAATCAAATCGAGCAAGCCAGGGGCCAAAAAGGCTGATTAAAAATTCAGCAAACGGGGGGAAAACCACTATTCTGGCCAGCACACAGCAGAGTTCCCAGACAGACACCGCCGAATGCATTGGAGCGTTAAATAAAATAGCAACAAACATATTCATATTGCGAACAACCCCACAACAAACACTCAATCCATCGACTGTTGTCTAAGCCACCGTCCTCGAACACCACCGAAATCCCCATAGTTCCCAACAAACTGACCAGAATGTAGACAAAGGTAGTGCCCAAAAGTTGTTGTCAACTTTTCTTGGGGGTTTATCGAGGAACTTACCGCCTGTCTGAGAGCTTTTCGGGGTTGTTGCTGGCGAAACGGGAAATTAATGATATTTCTGGACATGTACTTGACTATAACAATCTGGAACAGGACAAAAATCAAGGGTTAGAAGGAAAAAATATGATCTATGATTTTACTTACACTGTTCATTCTTCTTTTTTTTGCAATTGTACGTTTTCTTAACTATTAATCGGATTATATCCAATGAAAATAGACAGACAAATCACAATACAAAGGCAAATTAAATACACAATTAGGAATCCAAAGGTAAGGTAAAGACAGGCAGCCAAAAGAATCAACATTTTCACGATTTTCAAGATTATAACCGGGTATCCAAACACCGTGGTTATATGCGAAAGGTGTTACATTTAATATATTCACAAAGTTCAAGAATTTTGATTTGTATATAAAGACATAATTTTAATTTAATTTTTATAATGACATTTGACATTCGGTTAATGATATCGATAATAACAAAGGTACCGATTAAATTTTGATAAGGGGCGTATTTTGGTAAATTGTTGAAGGACCTTATACCTAATTTGGTTGGTCTTTTTATCTACTTCCGAACCAAAAATAACCCTTAAAATCGGAGGCGAATTTAGTTGTGTTTTTTGTATATTACCCGTCTCTTCTTAATTTTTTTCGGCAGTAACGATTTAATTTTTTTTAAATATATCATATTTATTACCAGCAGTATATTAAAAGACATTTTGAAGGATCTGAAGACGAAAATAGTGTTTAAACCTTAATGGTGACTGCCAAAGACATCGCTGGAAATTTTTTGGCAAATCACATTTAACCAGACTTATCATATTAAGAATCTAAATACATCATTTTAAAAATGTAGGACTAAACTAGTATTTTCTTTAGAACCCTGGCACAAACTGCTATGAAATGATATTTTTATTAAAAACAAATGTTTACGAAACACAATGGGAAACAAACTGGTTCATTAAATAATATTTGGCTGCTTTGTGCTATTTATATGATAATGTTATAAAAATGTAATTGTTGATCAGATATCTAAGGTAATAGAAGTACACTTTTAACTAGTTCATAAAAGAACTTTTCAGAAGTCACTCTGAATTCAAAGTTGCAAACATAACTACATGTAGTTACGATATTGTAATGTACTTGCGCACATTATTATTAGTTGTAATTCCCGGATATTCATCATATTTATATGATCATGGCTACCAACCATATTATAAAAATGTATTTGTTGATTAGATTTCTGAGGAGGATAGGAGTACTCATTTGACTTTTTGACAAAATATCTTTCTAGAAATCACTATTTGAATTCAAAGTTGCAAACATAATTTCATGTAGTTACGTTATTGAAATTGCTTGCGCACATTACTATTAATTGAAATTCCCGAATATTCATCATACCACCCGTGGACCCAGGAGGTATGGCAAGTCAATTAGCCTTACTAACACACTCCCACGCCACATTTTTTTCGGCTTCAGCACGTTGTTGTTGTTGATTTTGATGTTGCTTCTCGAGTTGCGCTCTGAAATGAAAACTGCAGCGAAAGTCAGGGCATGGAAAAAAGCGAAATTTTTTGCAGTCATCCCGAAAAGTGCAGCCCTGCAAAATTGTAGTCATCCTGGCTCTCTCCGAGGGACTCTCCACAGGAGTGTCGCTCCCTCTTCCTCTCACTCCCACTCTGCATCGCTCCATCTCTGTCACTTGCAGACACAGACAGTGGGAGTGTGGGATTTTCAAGGGGAGTTCTGTTCAGTTTTGGGGAGTTGTCCCGGAGTTTGGGATTCTACTGTCTGGGCAACCCCTCCCTCCTACTCCCAGGCCCAAAAACTCAGTTTCGAACTCCACCCGCAGAGTTGCCATGACAACCAACCGATATTCCACAGTCCAGACTGGGTGTTGCCAAATCCCGGCACTGAAAACACGAGCAAAATATCCAACTTCTCCCCCGATGCGCAATGGGTCAGTGTACAATTATTTTGTCAAATAAAAAAATCGGTGGAGAGTAGGTTATGAGGGGAGTTATAGGTGATTACTGAACATTGGAGTGGTTAAATTGAATTTAATTTATTACTAAACATACGATTGATTACCAATTTAAATTTGTAAAATAGTTTTACAACTAAAGTATCATGCTATCACAGTGGTAAAGTGTAACTAATATAACAGAAACTTTAGAACGAAATGAAAGCCGATACCAATTTACAAAAAATTTCAAATATTAAACGAACACTTCTTTATTACATTAGATTAAAGTTACAATTTGAAAGAAATTTTTTTCAATGTATTTTTTTGCATTTCACATATATGTATTTTTTTGTGGAAGATTTATTATTTGGTATTCGGTTGTTTTGTGTTTTAGGACTTACTTTATGAGTCGCTTTACGTTTAATTCTTTGAATTTGTTGAAGTTCGTTATGTTCACTCTTCAATTCAACAAAATACAACTAATTCCGTAAAAAATCACGGAAACACTCACAAAATATCCAAAAATAAATTACATTTTCGGCTTGGTTTATGGCGTTTGCTGCCCTTGTGCTACTGGTGGTATTATTCCGAAGTAGCCATTGCCCATATAGATTTGTGGTTCATCGGGTCCACTGCCGTCCGGATTGGTCTGCCAAGTGATCGTGAGACACGGCTCCCCCGCACTGGGAGCCTTGGGTATTGTGATACGGTAGTTCTTGGCGTCTTCTGCTCTTATATTATGTTTAATTAAGATAACGGGGTGTTGAACTGGAGTCGTTTGTTGAAAAGTCACTTGTTGTTGAGCTGGATTCACTAAAAAAGTGGACACGGTTATAAAATAAGTATTATCTAGGTTTATCTTTTTCTCTAGCAAAGAAAAAAATATATTTTTTAAAAGAAGAAAAATATTAAGTGACTCTTGAAATTATATCCAATTTTGAAATAGGCTTTAGTTTCCGTATTTAATTTCGACTTACATGGCTGGCTCCACGCGCAGGCAATCAGCAGCGGATAGAAAGCCAGAAACTTGTGCAACGCCTCTGATTTCATAATTTATTTATATGCGGTCTATGTGGAAATATAAACAAATACTGTTGTTGTCTGGCTTCCTATACTAGATGCAGCAGTTCTGAATTATCTTTCGATGACGACGACCCGTCCTTACTCCAAGCACACTCAGCTCAAACTGTTCGAAATGTCAGAGCAGCTCGGTATTTTGAGCTCTTCCCGCCCTCCCTACTCTCGATCTCAACCTGGTATTCACTGGGTTTACTTATCAAAATTTTCCTGAATGAACCAAATCTATTTGTAAACAAAGCTGAGCGCAGTAGCATCGATCCCAGATTGTGAATCGGGAGATAGGGAATTTCATACGCCTCTGAGAACAAAAGAAAAGTCTCTGCACTGGCTTTTAAAAGTTTATCAACTGTAAATTATTTTTTACAAATGTATAATGCTTGTGAATTGAAATAAATAAATTTGGACTGAAGAAGAAATCACTTCTATGATTTTTTATAATTAAAGCTCAGTATATATAACTGTCCTATTTTTATTGGGATAGTAATATTGAGCCAAATCAAAATATAGTTGTAATTGGGATAAATCTGCAATGTTTAGGAGTGTCACAGAAATCAACAATGGTTTTGGCATACATGTGTATGTAAATATTAAAAAAAAATAAAATTAATAGTTTTACTGAACAATATTTTAAATACTGCTGCATTATAAATATCTTGGTGTAGTTAGTTATTATACCCGTTACTCGTAGAGTAAAAGGGTATATTGTATTCGTGCAAAAGTATGTAACAGCTAGAAGGAAGCGTTTCCGACCCTATAAAGTATATATATTCTTGATCAGGGTCACTAGCCGAGTCGATCTAGCCATGTCCGTCTGTCCGTCTGTCTGTCCGTATGAACGCTGAGATCTCGGAAACTACGAAAGCTAGAAGGTTGAGATTTCACACACATATTCTTGGGCTTCCTACGCAGAGCAAGTTTATTTCAGCTGAGCGCCACGCCCCCTCTAACGCCCATTATCGCCCACTAACGGTTTTAAAATGTGTCTGGCGCCCACACCTTTAAAGACTTCCGAGAAGTATAAATGCAATTTTGTTGTGTATAAATATACCTATCGAAATTTAGAAGACATTTTTCAAATCGGACCATTCATTAAAAATTTATGCGCAATCAAAATAATTTTATATATCCATCTCCCTCGCACTCCCTTTGGCTGAGTGACGGGTATAAGATAGTCGGGACACCAACCCGACTATAGCGTTCTCTCTTGTTTTTTATTTAAAATATATCTCTGTTAACATTTGCCGTTAACATTAAAGGTAATGTAAACTGCTTAAATTGTATTAAAAGGCTTACATGTAAAATTATATGTAAAATGTAATGTAAAAACGTGGGTTTCAAGCAATTTACAGTTCTTTTTACTGCTTTCAAAGCAGTTCTTCAAGATATTGGTTTTCAAAATAGAAAAAATATAAAAAAAAAACAAGAGAGAACGCTAAAGTCGGGTTGGTGTCCCAACTATCTAATAATCGTACCTCAGCTAAAGGGAGTGCGAGGGAGATAGATATATAAACAATTTTGATTGCCTCCAGACACATTTGAAAATCGTTTATTGCGATTGTGGGCGTTAGGGGGGGCGTGGCACCTCGTTGAAACAAACTTGCGCTGCGTAGGAAGCCCATACGGCGTTCATACGGACGGACAGACGGACAGACGGACATGGCTATATCGACTCGGCTAATGACCCTGATCAAGAATATATATACTTTATAGGGTCGGAAACGCTTCCTTCTCCCTGTTACATACTTTTGCACGAATACAATATACCCTTTTACTCTACGAGTAACGGGTATAAATAGTTTGCATTAAATATGGAGCTTTAATTTGTGAAAATAATTATTTGGGTTCGCTTTGATAAAAACACGACTTTTTCTTTCTATTAATAGATGTATATATACACCTAAAGATTATAGATAAACTTATTTACATCAATTCAACAGGGTGAATAAATTAAAAGTTTTAGTTGGCATATATTTGAATAGTTTTAATATTTCTCTAGAGGAAATACATTTATAACAATAATTCCATTTTTCCAAGAAGCAAACTCCCAGCTAATATTTGTTTTTTGCTTTTATTTAGTATTTCTTACTTTACAGCGAAAAACATGAAACACATTTTTCAATTAAATTACAAAAACTAAACAAACAAGCTTAGCAATTAATCTAAGTGTCTTTAATAGTGAAATCTTAGCGCAACAATTATTATAATCCGTTAGGTTGATTAACGCTTTTCATATAAAGTACGCTAACAATAACATACAATTATCGAATCTATTTGAAACTCGCTCATCTCGCCCTGACTTAAACTTAATTATAAATAACAATTTGTGTCGTTTTGATTTTTATGTATTTTACAAATGTCGCTTTATAATGCTTAAGTTTATTTTGTTTCTGTTAAATAAGAATATTGCAAATTAATTATAGGTATATTGGTTGGTACTCCAGTGTCTTCGCGGATAATTCTTTCCAAAGTTCGGGGACTGGGGCGTGGTCTGAAGGGCACTTGGGGAGGTATATAGAAAATCAAATACTTTTGGGAAATTCCATTCGAATTAAATACTCTTGCCTTGCCCTTGGACGGAAACCGTTGCTCATAGAAATTTTGGTCTAGGCCAAATGATAATATGCATCCTTCTTGGAAGACAAATGAAAATGAATTTTCAATTTGCAGTTGGGAATTACTAATTAATTAATGAGAGACACCTACAAAAGTGTCTCATCTAAACATTCATTTGTGTCTTTTTTGCTACTGTACACAGTCTTTGTATGATTTTTTGTTTTGTTTTTTCGTTTGCTTGTTTGTTGAAGAACCTACATCTAAATGTTTGAAACCATATTACACCTCGGTGCTGTGCGTCTGAATTCGGACCTTCTTAACGCTTCCATTGCGCCGCATCGGTGGCGAGCTGCCGGATCCGGAGTAGCCGGGATTTTGAATGCCCAACGTTGGATCCGGCCGCGGTCTCGGCTTTTTCAGGCTCGATCGTAGGGGCGATCGCGTTACCGAGTCGAGGGTGGAACCATTGGAGACGCTGGTCACCGTGGTGCTCATGGAGGCAACACTGCCCGCCGTTCCCGCTCCATTCCGGATTCCACTGTACGGCTTCCCGGAGGCGTCCGTCACCGAGACGCCGTTGCGACTGCGCGGCTCCTTGAAGCCCGGATTATTGAACGTGGTGGCACTGCCAGGAGATGAGGCATCCAGCGCCATCGTGGGATCTCCGCCGGGACTGCGCGAATAGATCACATCGTACAGGGCGGCCACAAACAAAGCGATGGTTAAAACAATAGCCACAATCTGTAAAATTAAGTAAGCAACATTAATATATGAATATCTACATCTTAATTATAATTTAGCAGTCAATCGATAAAGCGAGGAGAAAACTACCATTTCTAAATTTTAATATCTATGGATACAATTTAAAAATTTTATTTTCTTTCAAGCATTCAGGGGGTATCCTTAAATCTCTAACAATCAAAAAAAGCTAAAGCAATTATTGGGTTCCTTCCTTTTTGACATTTTCGACATTTTCATTGGTTTATTCATTATTAAAAATCAAGAAAGATATAATTTTTTGTCAAAAACCTTTCGATTTATTTCTGTTTGATGAAATTATATCAAATTATTATTTAAATAAGGGATCGTAATTAATATAATTTAAACAAAAAAGTATGTATGTATATGTATGCCTTAAATTTTTTGTAAACTCACAAGACTTATTTGCAGTTTCTAATATAAGTCCTATTAAATGGCTTATCTGACCCAAGTGTGGGAAAGAAGGATTTACATTTTAACGCAACAAAAATATATTTTTTAGGATGGATTTTTACCATAAAGATTTTTTTCTAGAAGCACCGATTGTTGTTATATAAAATAAATAACTGGTATATCTAAGATGTAGATTAAATTAGGATTCAGAGATTTAAATATTATTTTTAAACTTCAACAAAAATGTTAAGTTTTGACCATAGAAAATTAGATATTTAACTTTGCCTGTATATAATCAGTTTTAACTGCTCTCTCAACTGCATGAGTAATTAACCATTAATCACCTGTATATAGAAGGAAATGCCTCGCGATATCTTGAAGCCAAAGCGCTCCTGCTCATCAATTTGCAGAGCAAACAAAACCGTCGCTATGATGGCCAGTACACCTGGAAATAAGTTACGTTTATTTGCCGTTCTTAGCAAACCCCATCTGAACTCACCTCCGATCAACGCCAGCATTAACTTCACTATCACTAGAGTTGTGTAGGGCATTACCACCTTCTCCCTGGATGAGATCATCGCGTGTTGAATGACCGACAAAATGCAGAAAATGCCCAGCACTGCTGAGCTGCCGATGGCCAAAAGTCCGCTGACGAAAACTGCATCTGCAATGGGAGGAGAGAAAATATTAATAATACTTATTAGTTCGGTAAGTTTATAATAATTATAAAAATTAGGTTTTTCCATTTAATAGTTTTTTTCACATTTTTAACTAAAGGATAATAGTAATTTTTAAAAGTATCATTTAAAAATATATTTTCCTTTTCTATTTCTATCTATTCTATCTATTTTCCTTTTAAAATTTAAAATACTTACTGCTTAATCTAAACTTTGATACGTCGTTGCCGCATTTCTCGCGATTATACGTCAATTGCTTGCAGACCTTAAACGGTCCAAAGTAACCTCGATCGAAGTCATAGCCGCCTGTTAATTGGAAATTCGAATTAGATTGATCAAATTAAAATATTGTACAGTGTGCACTCACCCGATGGACTATCGTAGTAACCCCAGATGGGTATGCCAATGGCCACAGATGCCAAGGCGAAGCAAACAAAGCCCAGGCAGGTCACCCCAGCAGCATAAAGTGTCGACTTTGCCATGTTTTACTGTACAGCATAACGATAACAGTCCAATTGAGATCCAACGAGCTGAAAAAAGGAACAAGACATTAGCATTATATTGCAAGCACTTTTTAAATAATGAAGACATCGTTCTGCCAAACGATGTCAAATGCCTATTGACTTTGAGCTACATTTGCCAATCCGAAAGATACAAAATGTCATTGTCAAGCGCATTTGAAATGCGAACACGACGATAAAGGGGCTTAGCTGTTTCCCAAAAATCTTCCTACATGCATTAGCAAATGTACTTATGGAGGCACCACCCACAAACCCACCCAGCCGAGCACTTTGTCATCCTCGCATCGAGCCGTGTGTTCTCATCACGAACAATTAGATGCCATTCATACATAAAGAGCTACTTGTAGTTGACCTTGAGATTGCATAAAAAAAGACCAAGAAAAAATAATGCTTACGCAGAGAAATATCTATCTCTGTGTGGGTCACACACATATCTGTAATAATGTATCCAAAAGATACACAAAAGCTCTCAATTCAATTTTTCTCGGTTTGCGTTTTTTCCGTAAGCGGATTTTAGCCATAAACCGATTTCCTCTTACATGTAATTAAATGGTTTTTACGAAATATATTTCTAGTCTATCTATATCTGTAGCTACCCCTAAAGACAAGTTCAGCTCGAGGAATGCCAGTTATTTTTGACAGCTCTCGGCTAATTGATGAGCTATTAAAGACCGCGTGCAAAAATAGCATTTAGGAGGTAATTGGCGTAACGATATCAACTGGGCGTATACGTATTTTCGAAAAGTAAACGTTAAATATAGGTGATGTGGTTTTGTGTGAAAGATCGCATTACAAAGAGTATTTTCTAACAAGATAAGTTCTTAAATTGCTAATTTATGTAATTAAAATAACTAAAATATATTGCGATTCTGACAAAACTGAAATAAGATAAAGTAAAACTTATATTTCATGTACATGTATGGATTTTTTAAGTTTCTTTTACGACATATAACTTATAAACCCTTTTTTAAGCGCGTACAGTCATTATAGGTCTTGGGGAATCTTTTCTACGCATCAACTGAAAAACCCCACGGTGAATGTCTTCTACCTTCATGCTAATAAACTTAACAACCTTCTCAATAAGCCACTCAAACCCCTCACCCCTCGTAATGGCATAAATAGTATCACATGCAAGTAAGTCGAGAGTCCTCAATGACAGCGAGAGATCGCAGCGAGCATTGAAATGCCAGAAACCAGAAACTGGAGACACACTGGGCCCGATAAATCCAAATGAATCCGAGACGAGGTTGCCTCATCTTGGCAACTGAATTGGAGTGGAGACTCCGATTCTGACGATGTTTGCCAGACGCTGTTTGTTGCTCTTAGCGGTAAATAGACAGACGAGTGAATGCAAAGGCGAATCTGAAGGAGGGCAATGTGTGCCGCCCGTCTTAAATTACCCCAACGAATGCCGCTGATGGTTCTGCTTCTTGGCTCGAAAGTTGGCCAAGAGGAAGGCTCGACTTTGCTTGCCGAAGTGAAACGGAGATTTCGAAAAGCCCCAGAGAATGGTTCTGTAGAGATCCAAACATTTATATCTTCAGATCATAATTTTTTATATCTTTTTTGAATTTATATTCAGAAGTATTTGAGATATGTATTATTAAACACTTAATTTCTAACTTATACCCTTTGTTGAAACACTAAGTTAAATGATATATTATGTTAGTTTAATGATTTTATAAGGTATCTTTTTAGCACTTCTAGCTTTCTTCTGTGTTGTCTTTGTGATCTGCTCTTTCTACGCCTCCCAATTCATTCTGCAACTTTGTTGTGTGGCTAACAAATGGCCGCTAACCTCTGGAGTCGAAGCTTAAGCCAAAGCCAAAGCCAGGCCAAGTCAAAGTCAATGGAATGAACTTTTCTCAATTGTGTCACGATTTTCAACTTGCATAAATTTCTGTTCGGATACTCCCCTCCATTTGCCTTCCGATCTCCCACAAAATGTAAGACTCGTCGCGTGGCTTCTTTTATTTTTCTTTTGAACCTCTTTTCTGGCCATCACATCGGTGATCGTGTGTAGGTGGTCGAAAGACAGGGAAAAGGCCCAAAGCGGTGTTTGGAATGGGGGACTGAGCTATGGAGCTCTGGGCCGTTTTGATTGCCCGGCTAAGAGCGTGATTCAGAGGTGATGTGCATATGTTTATATGATTTACACGCCGTGCGTTGGTGTCAAGAGAGAATCTACAGTGTACGCTGATTAAAACCATACTTTAAGTAACTTAAAATATATAGCATTAAGTATAACTAGAATAATAGTAAATAGTATCAGGTTTTTTTTAGAGAGTGTTAAAAAAATTGAGGAAGACCCTATGGTTAGAGTTTGACTTTATAACAGAGAAACAAAAGTTCAAAATACTATAAAAATAAAATGTATATCTTCATGATTAGGTTTTATGCACTCCAAGGACGTTAAAAAAGACTAAAACTTAATTTAATATATTTCATAAAGATCCGTGATAGAGATATTCTACTGTTGATGTCAAAAGTCTGCGTTGCCGCTTATTGACTGGCCAAGCAAAAGCCACCAAGTGTAATTGTCAGCGGGCCGTCCGAGCCAAGTCAACCTCACTTTTCTTGCCACATGATGTGGCAGCCACTTCGTGTGGGTTTCCCGGGTCTTTCGGATATTTACCATAATGCCATAGCCATGAATCAAACCACCAATGAGGGAAAAGATCTTATAAAAATAAATTTGGAATCGAAAGGCTCATTTCAATGCTAACAATACACATATAATATATACATTACATACATAATATATTATTGTAAATCCCAACTTTGCGATAAAAATAATAATAATAAAGTCTATTATCCTTGAAATAATGAAAAATTAATAGTTACTTAATAGTACCACATTTAGAATTATTAATACATTTTTAGGATTTCGACATTTAGTAAATAACTTTTTCTTTTACGTACTATTTTTCCACCATTGCTCTAATTTTTAGTCACATACATATGTATTGCATGTATCCACCATATATAGGTAGGTTTAAAGTATTTTTATTTAGCACGAATGCAGCACTCTTCGTCAATTGTCGTGCTTGGAGCCCATTAATCCACAGCTTAGTCACCTCGATTCGATTTATCTCCGGCCAAACTCCCAACTTAAAGTTCAACTCGTACTTCCATTAGCATTTCAAAATCGTCCGCAGCAACCAAACCAAATCAATTAACTTGGGAAACGAAAGCCGTCCAAATAAAGCAATTTAAGGCAGATCACAGTGGAAAAGAAAGGCCAACAACCTTTCGAGGATTGTCCAGACCCAACCAATCCATTCCGCTCCACTCCACTCCAGACCCATTAGCCTCACTCACTTAATCAACAGAATGTGCAAATTTTCCAGACGAAGGGCCAAACCTAGCGCAACCCAAATAAAATGGAACTTAGACTAATGAAAAGTCGCTTTTCCGCGGAAATTGGGTCACCAGTGGGAACGAACCAGCCGGACCAGGAACCCAGACAGGAAATTTACTTCAATTTGTCGGCCTGCTCAACTGGGATCGACTCGCACGCCTGCAAATCAAATGGAAAAACGTGTCGCGGACTCTCTAATGGTGCCTCTCACCTTTCCACCCCTCGGCTCACATTTCCCCACCTGCATTCTCCACCTTTCTGCTATTGATTTTCACCCGAATCGTGGTTGGGATTATTGTTTGATTTTCTTACCGCGGAATTAGCGGGTATATTTTTTGATCCTAGAAAACAGTAGACTAAAGCTACAGCTATCAGATCAAATTATTTGATCAAATTTATCGAGGATTATCATAAACTCACATTGAAATATTCCTTTTGAAAAGCCATAGATAAATAATTTACCTTAATCGGCTAAGGCTTTTTACGAACCCTTTATAGGTACATAATATTAAATTAATTATTTTAAAAAGCAATATATATTATAGTATTATTTAAAAATCATTTTTTTCGTAAAATTCTACGATTTTGGTTATTGAAAATTTTGTAATTGTAAAAATTTATATATTGTGAAAATTAATAAAATAAAAGAGGAACTCAAAGTCTGTAGATGTGAAGTGAAGTTCAAAATCGTAGTTAGTTGGCAACGCGAGCCAAGAATTTTCCGTGCTGTATTTTCTTTGTTTTGTTTATGTTCGGCCGCACTTGTTGCCATGGCAAAGTGCAAAACAGGCCACAACAGCTGGGGAAAAGTTTGTGCCGTTTCTGCTTTTGCCGTTGCCTTGGAAAACTCTGTAAAATTGGGCACAGTGGAAATGCAATTTGGCTGGCGGCTCCTCTTTTTTGGGGTTCTAAATATAGACTCTGCTTGCCAAAGTCAAGTGAGGTTAGAACTTGTCTTAATTGAGTGACAGAGCAGACAGCTAACGAAATTTGGGTTTCTTCTGTTAAATTAAGTTGGGGTTGTTTTGGATGACTCTTCTTAACGGTTAATGGCATGGAAAACTCAATTCAACACGAAACGCTTTTATGGGGCATTTCTGCAGACTCTATCAGCTAGGTTTTGTGCTTTAAGTTTTGAAAATATAGAACATACTTAGACTAATACCGATAATGCGTTAATAATTTAAAGATACCTATAGTTTAATCAAGTTATCTAAATTAATGGAATATTTTGTTATAATATTATTGAACTTAGAGATCTAATTCGAGATTCCCATGAAAAACTCACACTAGTTAAGAGAGGAAGCGAAGTAGAAATCAAAGAAACAACTTCCGCTTAATCAGAAGATCTCAGAGCTATATTCTCTTCACTTTCTGGAGAGAACACAGATTCCCAGGCTCCAGAGCACAGAGATCTAGCATGCTAATTTCTGTTCACATACAATTTATAAGTTGAGGAAAACACACAGGTAGGTTGGATGGTCTTGGAAATGGGTCAAACTAGTTTTTAGATATGAAAACATGTAAGTTCAAGCTGTGTTCAGCTTTTGTTGTCATCTCTCCAGCTGGTCTTATAATAGTTGTTCTTGTTTGATTTGTGGTTAACACATTTCACTTCGGGCTGCCAACGGAAGCTCCCGTCTTCCGTCTCTGTCTGAATCCCTATTTCCCACTCGCTTCTGTGGAAGATTTTCACGTTTCGCTGGACTGGGAAAAACTTTTACTTTGTTGCTGCTTCTTTAAACACTTGGTTTTTATTTTGGGTGAAAGTTGCCGCCTAACAAAAGCCCTAGACGCTATCTATTTGGTTGCGATCTCTTTCGCTCGCACTCAGCCATAAGTAGTTCAGTAAACTGTCAGCGTTTTTCTTCTTTTTCTATACTTTTCAGTTAGTATTTATCTATCGTTATGACAAGCGTGCAACATGCTGCAAGTGCGACAAGTTGTGCAAACAACAATAAAGCTGCCAACGCCCTCAAAAACTTGTTGGCCATCCCTTTACACTGAAAAAAGAACTGGACATATGATAAAAAGGTGATACACAAAGCTTATAAATAAACAATTTGGAGTCGATGAGATCCATTTCCAATAGCATTCGTTGGAATCAATCAAAAGAAATAAACATTAATTTCCGTTAAAATTTCATAAGAAGCGTTAACTGAGGGCAAAACCCAATAAATAGGTCTCAAATTAACTTTTTTTAGGAAATAAATTATCAAGAATCTTAAAAGTATTATATTTAGGTGTAGGCATCCCACAAAGTCCTCGCGTTTCCCAACCCCTTTTCATATGTGTGTCAGACATTGTCATTAGTTAGTGGGGAGGAAGAGTGGGAAAGCGTTTTTCGTCCCAGCACTGAAAACCGTTTGTTCTGCGGCCAGCTGTTGGTGTCCCACTTTGTGTCTATGTCCCATCTTTTCCACCATCTCACCCTCATATCATGTTCTACTGTCCCCACCCATGACTGGGTTGTCATATTGCTGCATAGGTAAAACCGTTATTTACATAACATGTGCTGCATTTTACATGAAACGGTTAACCATCTTCTTCGGCCGTGTCAAACAATTAAGCATAATTGCTATGAGGCAGGCAGCAAAATGGAGGAGGGTTGAAAGGGGACGATGGGGCAGGTTTAGTTGAGTCTTAAGTATTAAGTCTTAGGCCTGGGTAAACTCGAATGTTTGTAGCCTTAACAGCCATGTTACAACGTTTTAGGCATTAACTCAGCTTAGTTACAAGTCAAGTTATTCAGCTGTAGTGGGTGTGAAACAAACAATTTATGACTTTTATGATAAAGCACGTATGTTTTAATGATTTGATATTTTTATGAAATTAAATAAAAGAAAAAACATATCTTTAAAGACCATAAATGTATTTTTTTTATTTTTCACAACCTAACTCATATTACGTATACGTAGAAAATAAATTCAGTAAATATTTATAGGATAAATAAATAAAAATGTAAACTTTTAAACGAAAAACCATTATTTATAAAAAAGGAAATGTAAAATAAAAGTAGAATCATCATCATCATTAAAGTCTTTACTCCCATAGTAACCCAATTGGATCGGCTTGAATAGCCACCCAGGGCGATACTAACACGTTCTGTATATTCGTCTATTCATTTAATTTGCTTGTGCTAATTTCTCGCTTGGTACGGCAAAAGTCACACGAAGAGTCAACAGAAGCGAACAGATTGAGGAATAGAGGTCCAGGGGATTGGAGATCGGGCTGGGGATATGCCTCGGTCGATTCAATAAAGTCATTAGCTAAAGTAGCCAATGCATCGGGGACGTTCGTCGGTCCAAGATGAGAGCAGAATGGAAAGTGCAACGAGGCAGCGGCTGATGCTGCTGCTGCACTCGAAAAAAATCATGTTTACCCTCCGAGTGATAGGGAAAATAGTTTTGCCTTTGCCTTATCTAAAATCTGTTAAGAAGAAGATCTTATCTGATTTACACAGACAAAAACAACAATTACTAAACGTGTTTGAATTTTTTAAATTAAGAATAATACCAACAAATGAGTTTAATTTCATCAAAATATCTATTTCATAATTATCTAAAATAAATTTGAAAAATGTTATAATTTAATTTTGACATGTAAATCCAAAGAAAAAATATTATATATTATATTATATTATTATGTTTAAGTTGTGTTAAGAAATACTTGTAAATACTTTAAATTCAATTTTCTGAATTGTAATTTTATTATAAGCAAAATTGGAATTACAGAAGATATTTTTGTCAGTGTGATGTTGCTGCTCTCATCTTACTGCTACTCATGTTGCTGCTGTTCATGTTGCTGATGTTGCAAGAACGACTCATGTGCATGTGTGTGCGCATTGTTAATGGCTGCCGCTGTCAGTTAATAATTCTGCGTGCCGCTCTCCACGCCCCAAGGCGTTGCAAACTAACTAACTAACTAACTAAACAACTACCAAAGATGGTCCGTTATCTTTCTGAGAGTCGATTTATAGCCCAGAACAGGCGGAAGCTCGGGGATTTCTTTGTATTCTGAAAAAGTTTAGGGAGGTTCCCAAGAAGAAATTGCCATTTATTTTGCTTAATTTGGGTTACAGCTACGCCTTTGGCTAAAATTTAAGAGCTTTTACAGATCGTTTCTAACTTCTAACCAAAAATTTGTATTTTTCTAAAAATTAATTTTAAATTGTATACGGTTAAAAATATATTACAAAAAGGTATTTAAATAATAATTAAACCTTTACATAAATATTTCAAATTTTAATCACTGTATTCATCAGCGGAAATTACTGAACCAATTCTCCTGAATACTTCAGCGAATAGAGCGATTTTCAAGTATGAACACGCGATTATTAGCTTTAAAATTTCTTATAAATAAAGGAACACCCAACATGATTGTGGATTCATTAACTATTTATAAAATTATAAAGAGTTTTTAGAGCTTAACTAATTAAATCCAATAAATATCTTTTGTTTGATTTACAAAATATCAATTATAAATATTTATATCCGGAATTTTAAATCTGCAAAACGAACCTTATCTCTTTATATTCGCTTTAATTTACGTTTTGCCAGCCTTATCAGATTTATTCGACACTTGAGTCTTCACACTTGTAAATAAATAAACAGAACAGAACAAAACTGCCTGGCACCATCAGATCCCAGAGGCTCCATAAACTGCTCAGATGGATGAATGGCCAACTGGCACTCAAGTGTGTCTGGATTTGGTTTGGGTTTGGGTTTTACAGGGGAACTGCTCACCGATGCAGTCGATAAATCACGTGCGCTGCTCATCTCAAACGGCGATTGTGATTTTGTCAGCCGTGGCAACGGCAAAATTAAAACACGGTTGCCATGACTCGGACTTTTTAGTTCGCTAATTAAATAGGAAAATGTTTGGTTATGACCTTTCCTCTCTCTAGCCAGCTAATTAATAATTAAAATCACGTCAAGGATTGAAAGTACTTCCGGAGAAGCAGGTGCCATAAAGCAGCGGGAGCAACGAACTTATTTGATGAGTAAAGGGTGGGCTTTCTAAAATTTTGAATTGAATAAAATACAGTAATTAACGGTACATTCGGAGCAATAATATTTTCCCATATTTTTGGATTAACACCCCAAGTAACCCTTAGTAAAATCATGTTATATCTGTAGGTAAATAAAATACTATTTAAGACAATGTAATACAATATATTATATTCATTAAAAGTCATAACTGAGAGTACAAAAGTTATAAAAATAACTCATAACTAAAGTATTCATAAATTTCCCCAAGCATCCCACTCAACAATCGGCTAGCAGACAAGTTTCCCTCATGTGCAGATTAATATATACCTCCGTGAACTCCCACATCAAAATGGAATTAACATAATGTTGATCAGTCGCAGATATATTGTTGGAAAACAAGTTTTCATTGTCTACAATGAAGGGGCATGCAAAGGTTAGCGAAAAGAAAAGCCTCTAATGAGGCGGCCGCAAATACTTCAAACGTAACTTGAGAATTTCTAGCTCGATTAAATGGCCATTGAAAAGGCAGCATGTTCAAACCGAATGTGTCTTCCAGTTGAGTCATGCAAATATTGTTGATCGTCTTTTGGCCGCTGCCCTTTTAATGTAATTTAATTTGTGCCTCATTCCAGTTGTCAGTTATTGAACCGGTTGCTGTTGTCTTTTCCCCATCGCTTCTCGCCCATTCATTCAATTATTTATGATTGTTTTGTTCAGTACTTGTAGAGATCACGGGTGTATTGTATCAATAAAAATTGTATATTAATTATGTAATTTCCTCAAAATAAATGGGGATGCTTAAGAAGAAAATATCTACAGAAGCCTTGAGGTCAAGGATTTATTGTGGCAATAATAAATTAAATTAAATTGTGCAATTTGGGAAATAAATATGTTTATATGATCATATATATGCTAAGTATAATAGTTGCAATTTCTTTTCTTTAGCTTATATGTTATTCTTATTTTAATTTTGTTTATGTAGAATTCGAGCTACTTTATCTTCGCCTTTGCTGCTTGAGGCCCTCGAGGCGTATACATAATTTCATAATTTTATGATGTCGCAAGACCAGTTACATTTCGTTCGCATAAAAATGCGTGGAAATTAAAAAGAATGAGAATTGAAAAAAGTTCCGAAAAAGAGAAGACAGAAGCAGGCGCGGTTCAGGTTAACAACCTTGACCGCGAATTTGATAAGAGTGGGGAACATTCTTTTATTGACTTTTGTTGGTGTGGAATTCAAGCTGATTCGGCAAATATTTCGGTTAAAAAAACGTTAAAAGATCTTTTTAAGATTTGAAATAATACATAACAAGCTGATTAAACAAGACCCCGTTTAAAATATAATATTTGTTTATCGGTTAGCTACTTACTTCTAACTAATTTTATAAATCCATTTCAATTTGGCAAACTTTTATTTTTCTTCTGCTACAATCCATGACTCAAGGATTCGTTCTGGGTGGGTTTTTCAGCCTATCTGAAAGGTACAACAAACACAAATAAGAGATTAGTATGAAGTTGTTTGCGGTATTTTAAATCAATGAATCAGAACGATTTCTTAGGAATTTATGTTGAACAATATTTGCCGTGGGTATTTACTTGGCTAAAACCCGACTTTAACCCTAGGAAAAAAAAATAATAATAATAATACTTCCCTTTAAAGTATCAACATTATCCTCTCAATAACTGAAAATAATGTGCATTCCAATGCTCCTAAGATGACATTTTCATCTACAATCGATGCTCGTTAATCACTTCCCTTAATTAAATGATAAACTCAAAACGCAACTCAGCTAACAACCACTGCATCAAGTAAAACTACAATTACTTAAACTCTTATCAAAAAGGGGGAAAGGGGTTTAGCAATCGTGCCTTGAATCGTCGAGTTAAAATTGCATGACAATTACCCCAGAGACCCGGAGAGTCGAGCAAGAAAATTTCAACGAAATTTGTATGCCAGTTGCGCAGCAATGACAATGGTTAATGGAACCCCCTCGCAACAGTCTACCTCGCCGCCCCTGTCTCGAAATTGCGTGAATCACGTTAGTCAGCGGCGTGACAATGGGTGAAACGCAATCAAAAGTACTTAAAAACCCAACCGACAGTTGACAAGCATCCAAACGATTTGAAACAGCTATTTTGATGGCTTTCTAATTTCCTCGTGTTTCTTTTCCTTTGGGTTGGGCAAAAAAAAAACACTTTAATTAGAGACTTGCAGTTCACATGTATTATAATTGACCCCCAAACAAAAGCTGAAAACTAGGCGAGCAAATCGTTGTCTCTTTTTGTGGTCTCTCTGTGTGAGTTTCGTGTTATGCAAGTTGAAGCATTTAGTCTTGACCTCTTCAAATATTTTTGTTGGTTGAGCAATTGGAAACCACCCAAAAAATAATTCTGACAATTTTGTTCAATTTCTGTTAGAGAATTTCGAAATCGGAGTGCCATAAATTAAATGAAAATTGATTGGCTTTCAGATGCAGCGAAAGATTTATGAGCAATTTCAACAAATTAAATACAAATCAGAGAAATCGTGTTATAATCGATTGTATTCTAACTAAATATTTGTTAAATTATTTTACTGGCATTGCATGTTGTAAAGTTATGAAGGAAATCGGATTGTCATAAGATAAATTACAATTCATTGGCTGGATGCAATTTGAAATTATTTTTCAGACTTGGGTTGTTGTTCATATCTAAAATTATATTAAATTCTGTTCATAGCATTGCATGTTTAAAAGTTATGAAGGAAACATTTAAGTTAGGAATTCTTTACCCTAATTACACACAAATATACAAATTATACTTGTGTTTATGAAAAATTATATATTTATTTATATATTTATTTGTGTTTACTCATAAATTAAAGTGTAATCACATGAAAAGCCAAAGTCGGAAATAAACATTTTTAACGGAGAACCTTAATTAATTGAGATCATAATTAATAGCATTACATTTTTGTTTTTTTAGATGATCCAATAAACATTTTATGAAAATTTTTCAAACGACAGTAAGCTAAAGTATTATTAAAGAATTTTTAAAACTATACATCAGTATTCAACACAGAAGTAAATTTAATTTGGTTCAGAAATGTTTTAATACCGGAATTAAAATTGTAATATAATAACCTTATCACAGCCAATTCAACATAAATTAATGGAAAATAAAATGAATTTACCAACAAATTTAAATGTATTTTTTTTCTCACTACATAACTATTTATTCAACCCCTTAGAATATCTCTGTATTTCAACCAAATAATAACAATTGTAAAAATCCAACGCATACAAAATCGAGTGTGAATAGTTTGGACTGACACTACCATTCAATCCAATTTTCCAGCAATTTTCTCTTCACATTAAAAGCCGTTTTTCTATCTAAACTTTTTCCGAATGTTACCAAACAAATCCCAATAGTTTTGGCAGTCCATTAACTTGGGCTAACAATAATTTGAACCAAGTTGAGTGCTGCACTTTCGTTGAAAGCCTCACCCCGTTTAATTGGACCCAAAAGCTTCCGACTGCGGCAGCTCGCTTTTTCATCTAATTTCCTGTTTGACAATGGCAAAGGCAGTTTCAATTTCGAATCAATGCGGTGGGAACTCCCCCTCACATACACTCAAAAACATAATATAGAACAGTAAATGGATTCATGTAATCAAAGTTAACGCAAAACTTCAACAAAAGAATCGCTGAACCGCATCCTCCCTCCGAAAAGAGAAAAAGAGCAGTGCACTTAAATAGCTGCATAAATTTCAATTAAAATGCAGCGAAATAAGAAAAATAACAACAAGATGTAAAACCGCTTTGGGCTAACTCCGAGGGAATGGACCCTGCAGAAGATGAAGCAAACCGTTCCAAACTCAATTAAAAGGGCACTTAATTACGCAGTCAAAGTGTGCAAATGTGAGAGCAAGAGATCTAGAAAGGGAGAGCCATAGAACACTTGTAAGAAAGAATGCCATAAGTCAATTTGCATAAGACAAGCTAAAGTTTGGATTGACCATGACGCCGATTGCGCAGCCAATGCAAGCTTACAGTGAAGCAGGTGTTTAAATAAATGATAAATACCAGTTAAAAAAATATTAAAATTAGCATATCAAAGATAGCATTATCAATCAATGTTTGAAAATACCCCGGATAGGTAATCCAAAATAAATAAATATATTTTTAAAATATATTTTTCATGGTTTTCTGATTACCTGATTTACTGATTTCAACAGAAAAAAATTCTGGAAAAAGAGTTTCGTTTTTGCCTCTTATTTTATGAAATAAAAGAAAACTAGGATCTTGATCTCTCGCAGTAAAGTTTTAAGTCATCGGGTTAAACGCTGTACCTTCGATATATTTAGTATAATTTACTTGAAATTTGGGAAAATTAGGAAAAATAAAATAGGATAAATTTTTTTTTATATTCCCAATCTAGATCCACTGTTCTATAACCAAGGTTTGCTGCTAGCGTGCATTACATTAGCCCTGACTCGCTCTAAAAAATTAGCTGCCTCGCTTTTGGTAATGCACAAAAAGCTGACCACGCAAGTGTGACGTCGCCAGACGATGTTGTTGCTGTGGCCGCTGCTGCTGCGTCTGCGCTGTTGTTGTTTTCTTCCAATGTTATTTGGCCACTCAACCAAAGCTCCCCATTTCCCACTACCCGTCCTCCCCGCCCCTTTTCGACCGATCAACGCAATGCCGTCGACCTGCCCACATTATGTAAAATTGGAAAATCCGATAGGCGTGGTCGCCAAACAACGCTCAAAAATTCTTTTACATGCATGCAACCTAAAAATATGTACTTTATGCTTGATAACAAAGTTTGGGAAGAGGAGCATGAACAACAAAAAATGGGAACAATTTTATTACAACATTGTTTTTTAATTTATTACAAAATTAAATTGTTGGAGTTTTAAGTTTTAATATTGAAAAAAATCTAAAAAAAAAATGTTTGGTTTATCAAAAATATCAAATTACCAAAAAAAATTCTTAGTAACTTTAAATTCGATTAAAAGTATAAATTAAATAAAAATAAATTTTTTTATTCATTCAAAAATAAAATGTTGTTTTTTTATGTGCAGCGACAATGGCAATAAAGAAGAACAATAACAACGACCAGTTTTTAAGGCCTAACGGTGCTCAACGTCACCTACTTTTCATTTTGGATTTTGGGTTTTTGGTAGATAAAATACCTTTTCCCATAAGTGTGTGTGCGTATTTGCGTCTCTAACCGTTAAAACCGGTTTTACTTTTGGTTTTTCGTAAAGATTTTGAACATTGAAAACGAAATTTATTTTGGAATGAGACGTGAAAAGGTTGGCCCGAGGAGTTTTGACCGAGTTTTCATTTCGTTACCAAACGAGCAATGCTTTTATAGAACAAGTTTTAAGAAAACGTCTTACTTTTTTACCTTTTCTTATTCTAATCTAAATCAATAAACAAATGTGTATTGAAACTTAAAGTTGTCTTTAAAAAAGACTAAATTAATAAATGTATTTAAATGAAGGCTAAGGGAAAAATGGTAACTACCTAAAACAAAGGTTCGAATACATTGAACGATAACAAGATATTTTTCTTTGACTTTTACTATAACCTGTTTCATACAAATAAACAGCATTTGCATTTTATAACCACACTCCGAAACTTGATAAGTAACATGAGAGATAAGACGTCCAAACGTGACCATCATGGAAAAAAGAAGATGAAAGCAGAGAGAAACATTAAAAATTCTTTTGTCAAAAACGCGTGCCAGGGTCAACCCAAGTCAAGTCTTGTAATAAACACAATACAAAACTTTATAGAATATGCATATATAAGGTTCTGATGCCTATCACAAAAGTTCAAAAAATGGTATATACCCTTTTACTCTACGAGTAACGGATATACAAAAGGCGAAGAAGAATACTCACATATTCCTTTCTCTCTATTCTCGTCTAGATTCATATTCTCTATTCATGTGTTTGCCATTTAATGATCTCCATGCGGAATATGACTTTGTGGAAATCGCTTTACATAAATCTAAGAATTCTCTCCGAAGTAAGAGAAGCTTTACAATGTCGATATCAAAATAATTTATCACATACAAAGATGCATAACTAATATGATTTTAATAATTTTGAAGATACCTCACTAAACAAACCATTTAATATTCCTTTCGCAATACCTAATTCATTTGCGTATTAATTCATTCCTTTTTAGGGGCGCAATCCATAAAACAGTGCTCCGAAAATAGTCCCAAAGGCGAAAAGCTTGTCGTGTCTCAGAAATGTTTATTATCCCAGTTTTATGAGCCCGTAAAACGCTTCATCGGCTGGCATGCAACTGCTCCCTTGGTTAAGAATAAAACGTTCATTGAGCAGGCCAACACTTTCGCTTACTTGGGCCAAGTCTAATTTTACGTAAGCACATCCCAGCTCGAATGTCCTCATTTCCTTTGCCCAACTTGACTTTTCCTCCCCTTAATAGGTCAACTCGGTCAGGATTAGGTCACATGACTGCACCCACTTCTGCGTTGGCCAAAAAGGTTGAGTTGGTAATTAAATTTGAGGTCAGTTCTTCAGACGGCTATCTAAATGTGGCAGGTTCCTGCCTTTGTTGTCGAGTTGGCAAAATGCTTTTATCTACGAGAACGAAATGTAATGAATTCCCTTGCGTGCCAGATTGTCATCATTTGCCTGAGATCATCAGAAGGGAGTCGTAAATATAGTTTGTCAATCTTTCGCTTGGCTGGGTGCTTTGATGGAAGGCTACTATGGTTACAAAAAACTCATGACAGTAACCAGGAAAAATACTTCAAATGAAGGGATTTTCTTAAGAGCTTCATACTAATTTGCTTTGTTGTTCTTGGACCTTAGAATGTGATTTCGCGTTGACGTTACCCCATTACTTGATTACCGGTTTTTATACCCGTTACTCGTAGAGTAAAAGGGTATATTGTATTCGTGCAAAAGTATGTAACAGCTAGAAGGAAGCGTTTCCGACCCCATAAAGTATATATATTCTTGATCAGGATCACTAGCCGAGTCGATCTAGCCATGTCCGTCTGTCCGTCTGTCCGTCTGTCTGTCTGTCTGTCTGTCTGTCTGTCCGTCTGTCCGTATGAACGCTGAGATCTCGGAAACTATAAAAGCTAGAAGATTGGCATTTTGCATACAGATTCTAGGAGTTCCTACGCAGCGCAAGTTTGTTTCAAAAAGGTGCCACGCCCCCTCTAACGCCCACAATCGCTTATATACGATTTTAAAAATTTCAATATTTCGGAAAAGTAAAAATGCAGTTTTATTGTGTTTATCAATACCTATCGAAATGTAGAAGAAATTTTTCAAATCGGACCATTCGTTAAAAAGTTATGCGTGTTCAAAGTTTCTATCTCGATCTCCCTCGCACTCCCTTTACCTGAGTAACGGGTATCTGATTGTCGGGGCACCCGACTATAGCGTTCTCTCTTGTTTGGGGTTGATTTTAAGCTTAATGATGTCAGCTCATGGAGTGGTTGACTCCACCTGTTTTATTTGGCTTAACTTTTATTAAATTTCAGGCAAATTTCAGGCACGCTAGGAAATTTGCTTAGAAAATTGGCTACCTATTACAATAATGGTTACATAAACATTAGTAAGACAATTTTGTATCATTAAAGCGAAATTCACTCAAAACAAAACAAGAAGAACTTTAAGTAATAGTTATTGTTTGCATATGAAACACAATTATTTTATTGTTCTAAAACATACATTTGTAACATGAAATTTTTTACAAATTCTAAGAGACTTTTGAAGTGGTATTTTTAATTTCAGGCCCCGCGTTTCGCTTTTGTTTGCCTGCTAAAAAATGTTAATTAAGTGCAAAACTGCACTTCGACATTTTGTGACAATTATTTTGTTTTCAACTTACAACATGGGTCGGAAGAAGGAGAACTGTAATTTCGTTTAATTGCCTCACAACATTTGCTAATTAGGTTTTACAGTTGGGGAAACTCTTATCACAATTTGCGAATATTCTCAAAGCACAGCGAAAAAGTTTGCATATTTAAGTTGAAGTCAGAGCCCTCCCCCTGATTTCCCCCTATAACCAACACCTGCTGAGCTGCCGTGACTGAAAGTCGTTTAAACTGTTTCACTTGCTGATGTTGTTGGATGTTGTTGCTGCTGCTGGCATAATTATTTTTATACATTTTTTGTTTAGGTTTCAAAGAGTTGAGTTGAAGCTAGGTAAATAAATTAGCAAGCGGATTTTGCACTTGCACAGGCGTTCAAGGCAAGACTTTTGACTTTTGCATCGGATGGTGTAGTGCGGTGGCCTGGAGTTGTAAATCTTTTTCTGCATTTTTAATGAGCTTTGTTGATAAGCCAAACGGGGTTATGTACGTTGGTGGGAAAACTGTAAGTTGTTTCAAGAGAAAATTGCAGGTTTGAAGGAGTGTAAAAGAGACTTGGATATTACTTTGAATGAGTTATTTTATCAGGGCTGGCTTTAAAAATAGATTGACTGTTTAGAAAGTTTTTTAAATTTGGGTAACGTTGTAAAGAAATTGATTTTGAAGATATATAATCGTGAAATCCATTTAATACAATGCACACACTCTTTAAACTGTTATCGTGTATAAAATCTACAGTCTTTGTTTACCGATCTCATCTGTATCACGTTCTCAGATATCAAATCTTATCCCATAGGAAAATGATTAATATCTGAGAAAACAATTCTTGGGAATGTGAAAGTAAACAGATCTAATCAACAATATAAGCAGGATAAGATCGAATGCCTTATCGCCATTAAATACATATATTTTATATTTACACAAAAATAATTATAAAAATAACAAAGAACTTTTGTTTTCAGTGCTAAAAAGTTGTCTACATTGATCGTATTCCGTTTTTTCATAACTTACAATATTAGTCAAGAAGATATTAAAAATACAACTTTATTATTATGAGGAAATCGAAAGTACCAATTTGCAAAATTGATTTTACCAAAAGATCATTCATAACCGAGACAATCTTATTCGGATCTTTGCATAGTAAGCGATTGCGACACCCCACACATATGAAACAATATTTACAGTCCAACCAGCGCGAATTCCCATTCCAATCAGAGGTAAACAAAAATCAAAAGCGACAATATCAAAAAAATGCCAACAAACCTGTACGAGTTGTTCTCAGTTGCAGCGCTGCTTCTGCCGACTGCGCTGCCTCTGCCAGCGTCGACCCGTCTAGAACTTCGACTTGAAAGCTCTCAGGTGGAGTTCTTGGGCTTGTTGTTGTTGTTGCTACTGATGTCTTTTTGCATGTGCAAATCGAGAGAGAGCGAGTGAGAGGGAGCGATGGGGCCCACTAATACACGCGCGTTTTGACAGGTAAGCGAAACACGTCGCAAAGAGAAGAAGAAGAGGCAGTAATGAATGATCGTCGCTTTAACTTTTCGATTGCATTGGTATGCGTGTGTGCATTTCTGGGAGTTAACTTTTTAACACTTTTTAGCCTTGGAATTTCTAAACTTTTAATGCACTTTCCACACTGGTTTCGAACTGATTTCAATCTTGAATATTCCACACTATTTTCACACACACACTTTCAAGGCGCGCCGGCTGCGCAGGCGACTTTTGTTTTAAGTTAGCCTACGTACAAAAGTCGGAGAGCGGAGTTCGTATCTCGTATCTACTTAAATGCGACTAGCGCGGCGGTATATCGGCAACTGAGCGAGCAGTTACTTTTCGTACCTTCCGTCAAGTTCACCTGGCCAAGAAAGCTTTTAAGCCCGAGCTTAGCGCAGCGCAACCGTGAGAAAGGGACTAACGCGTTGGACATCTGGCTATTTTCACGCTATATATGGCGGTTTTTAGCATTTACATGTTAAACCGGGCTTGATAAACTTACTCCTTTCAGGCCCGTACTCTTGTCTTTTCTTAGGCCTTGAAAAGTATGGAAATTCACAGTTTAAAGCGTACTTTAAATTTAACATGAGAAGGAAAAAAAGGGAAAGGGAAAAAAAAACTAAAATCGTTGTTAATATTCAATTAATTAAAATATTAAATATTATGATACTTACTTTTTGATACTACAATACTTAGTAACAGTTTTATGTTCAATTTCAAAAATCTCGTTTGGTATTTGTATGGTGTTCCAGTTATTTGTTTCTATGTTTTAAATATGCGTTTTATAACCATTTATTTTGTTGATTAACGTTTAAATACAATTTTATATTAAAAAGGAATTTGCATGGAAGTTTTTCTTGAACCAGTTATGTTTTTCAATCAAATTTTCTGGCTTTTTTGTGCTGGTTCGATTGCCTTAATTGGGCATTACTGACGGAACCAACAATCGAACTTCATGGAACTAGTTCGCCTCCAGAGTTGCACAACAGTTCGGCAGCGGCGAAGTAAAAATTAATTATTTTTAATTAAACTGCTAAGAAAATGCTGCGAGCTGGGTGCCAACTGCTGACGCAGTCCTCCCTTCCCGCCGGGAAGACGGGAGGAAATAGCTTCGCCCTGGAATTCGTCCGCTGGCGCCGGAAGCCGCGCTGGCTGCCGGTGGCCAAGAGCAAGTTGTTCCGCGTGCCCGAGCGCAAGAAGCAGACGGAGGAGGAGCGCACGGAGCTCATGAGGCTCCACAACCAGTACAAGTAGGTGGACCATCGAAAACTCCGACCCAAAATGGAATTTTTCATATTCGCATTGGTGAAGTGTGCCTGTAATCCTCGCCAGAAGTCCCTCCTCCAACTTTAATAATACATATTAAATATGTATAAGAAATTAAAATCCTATCCTAAAAAAGAGTAATCCTTTTAAATATTAAATTAAAATATTTAAAAGATGAATTTCTTATGGAAAACAAATCCATAAATCCAACATTTCAAATCTTCAAAAATGAAGAATTGGTGGATTCAAATAATTGTGTTTGCCTTCTCTTTATCTTTAACCTCTTAATTACAGAACCCAACTGCGCTCAGTTCGGCAGTTCCTAAGGGAAGAAGTCGTCCGCCACGAGGAGACCTCCACCGCAGACCACATCGTGCTCACTCCCGAGCAGGAGGAGGCCGAGTTCCAGAAGTGCCTTGATGCCAATGCCGCCTGGAACGCAGCCATTGCCAAGGAGCGGGATCAGCGTTTGGCCAAGGAGCGAGAAGAGAAGGTTGCCTATGTCCAGGAGCGACTGGAAGCACGACAGGTGCGCGAGGAGGAGCGCAGGGAGCAGGCCAACCAGCGGGTTCTGCTCGAGATCGAGCGCTCCAAGGCGTACATCACCAGGGAAAACTTGGACGCAGCGATTGAGACCGCTTTGGCCAATCCCGTGGACCACAACTTCGCCTTAGACTTGGCCGGGAATCTGTACCAGGGACGAGGCACCTCCCAGCTCCCTGATGCCACTCCCGAACCCAACCAGCAGGTCTTGAGTAATTAATCGATTGTCTTAGTTTGTTGTTACATTAAAAATGCTTATTTAGCTAAATATGATTTTTAAGAATTGTGAACTAAATTTACAAATTCATAAATGCGGCTTTTTTTATTCAGCATAATGCAAAATAGTTGTTTTAGAAAGGAGTTATGAAAATAGGTTCTTTGTACCTAAATAGTAGATATAAATTGATGAATTTAAGTATTTAAAACAATATAGTCCATTTACGGATAACTATTAATATTGATAACTCAATTTACTTCGCTTATCTATAAAGCCCATATCAATCATATTCCCATTAAAAAACAAATTTGTACATTCAATTAGCATATTAATCTATCAGTTTTAAGCAAATGAAGCCCAGTTGACGGTTAGAAGAATTTCAATCTTGCAAATTAATGTTTCCCTTAGAAAACAAAATCCTATCATATTACAAATTTCTATATTTAAATTTTATATACGGCATTTAGAGTAGGAATAACTTAGACTTAGGCGCGGCCTATTTACAATATTACATATCTACTAAGGGGGAGTGGATGCAGGTTGTGCTACGAGCTTGGTACCGGATTCGTTTGTTTGGCTGCCGCCTCCTGCTGCTCGAAAAGATGAACCCAATCTGGAGTGGCTTTGAGTTTGGCTTGGATGGGTCCCAAATTTATCATGTTTCCGCTACGCTGCTCGCGGTTCGCCGTCACAGACATAAGCTCCTGCAGGAAACCCGGATCGAGACCCATGTCCAAATCAAAGCGGGTATCTCCAAGCTGCAGCTTAACGCGACCCGATTTGTACCTTAGAATCTTGCCGATCTGCCCCTCTTCCAGCTGCCGGAGCACACTTCCCTTGGCTCCACTGGAGGATTTCGCTGCAGGACTTGATGGCTCAGATTCACTGTTAGCTAGCGGATCCGGCTTAGATGGTTCTGGCTCCTCGGAATCATCGCCAACACATGGCAATACATCAGGAAGCTGCATGAGAAAGATCTGCGATTGACTGGAGTCCAGAAAGTTTCCTATGGTGCGCGGATAGCGACCGTATTGCAACGGTGGTTCCTCTAAACTGGCTACCTGTGCGGCCACATGCAGCTGCTGCAGATGCTGGGCTACTGCCAAAGTGTCTAGAAGCGAATAATAAATTAGATTACAACTAGTTGTCTAGTGGAGCATCTTACCCTTCTGTGTCGAGGTTGAACTGGTATCCTCCTGCTTTACAATCGGCGTCTTCTGGTTGACCCAAAGTCCTGCGTTTCAAAAGAAAGTGACAGGTCATATGTAGAAAAGTTAGCTTGACATATAAATGCACACAACACCTACCCTCCTTCAGCAGGATTGGCCTGAGGGCCATCTCAGTCTTGGTGGGCTCCTCCTCGCTGAGCTCGGCGTCGCTGGCCTCCGATTCTCCCAGAAGTTCCTTGATCCTTTCGGCCTGGCCCTTGTCGTCCTTACGATCCACCCGTTTCCTAGCCACAGCCACCTCCTCACCGCCCCTCGCATATGCCGTTCCATTGCCCGTGGACCTTCGCACGTGGGCATCGCCTGCTCCTTCGGAGAAGAGTCCTTGGGTCTGGATGAGCGTGGAGTTGCCCCCGCCAGCGGAATTTCCTCCACGACCACGTGTTGCTCCGGTGCCGTTGCCACGCCCACCCCTGCGGCCGCTCCTGGGCTGGGTGGTGTCCTTGGAGGTCTTGACATTGCTGTGGTTTAGATCGGGTGATGAAATTTTATGATTTTGTTAGGCCACACCAGCACTCACGCATTTTTGTTTCGCACCGCATTCAAATTGGGAGCAAAGACCTTTTTGCTGGCTGCCCCAGCGCCACGCCCACCGAGTGTCAGATCACGGGCGGGCGTCAGCCTGGTCATCCCGTTGAGCGTCTCCAGGGGGCGTGCCCCGCCCCCGGACGGACCATTGCTATTCGTTGTGGACCCACTGGCTCCACTGATGGACGAAGCTGCTGCTGTGGTGGCCGTCATCCGCTTCGCTGGCATGGCGTCCCACTCGCGCCGCCCGTCCTCCCAAAAGGTCTGCCCACGTTGCACAGCTCTAATTCCCCTTAAAATCCGCCTTTTTTGCGCTGAAGTTCGCGTTCAGTTCTTTGGTTTTCCTTTGAGGTTAATAGGAAAGAAGTGTGCATGCCGATACACTACAATCGATAGTTGTAATATCGATGCCAACATCGATATTATCTGTAATAGCATAGTTCCACTGAGCCCATCAGTTGGCACTTTAGACAAATGTGAAACTCCGGAGCACATCCACCATCTGACAGCAGATGACAAAGATAAAACAAAAAATGTTAAAAAAAGTATTTTATTATTGTTATTATAATATATCCGTTAACCGAGTTTGTACTGTAAACTTAGTTGAACTGCGTGACACCAAAACTAGACACAGTGTAAACGGACCATTCGGTTTGATACGATACGATATACTATCACTATGTATCGATAGGGACATCTGTTTGTGATTTTATAAACACAACAAACCGGCGAAATCGTCTTCCACCTCTCTTATGGCCAGAAAGTAACACAAAAGGAAAAGAACTGGGGAATCATGGCCTCCAAGCGATTTGGCCCCATGAAGGACTTTGCGCGGGCCAAGAAACCGCGTCTGGATGTCAGCGTGACGCGCGGATCAACGCGGCCCAGTCCTCCCAGGAACAATTTCGAGGGAATCTTCTGGGATGACGATGACGACGACGTCATCCTGATGGCCACCCAGCTGGCGGAGGCCGAATTAGAGGCGGAGGAGCGCAAAAAGAAGGCGGGAACGGAGGCGGATATGGCCCACAGCGAAGTGACCTTCAGTGAGTTCGCTCCTACGGGTCAGGGCTCGACTAGCACACAGCAAATGTTTCCGCCCCCGCCACCGCCTCAAAAAAAATCCACCTCCCTGGACATGGAAGCCATCTTCGGTGACGACGATGACTTTGACTTCCTGGCCGTAACCCTCATCGATAGCGAGCCACAGAAACTGGCGGACTCGAAACCCAGTACGAGTAGGATCACAGGTTCCAGCATCACCGTTCAGCAGAAAACCACGACTACCATCAACGCCACACAATCGCGCCAGCAGGAGCACCAACTCAAGTTCCTTATGGATCGCATCGAAGCCCTTAAACGGGACAAGGCCCAGCTGGAAAAGAACCTGGGCGATAGCAACGAACGCAACGAGATCAAGTCGGGAGAGGTGGGTAGACAACCATTTCTTTTTGTGTCACATAAAACCATATCCAAATCTAGGGAAATTTCTATGGTAAAGGATCTTTTTAATATACCTTCTAAACTTACTACTACTTAACTACGAAGGGATCCTGAGAAATTAATAATATTAGAAAGAGATATCTGTATGTTTTTATCAGAATTTAATTTTAGTATCGGCCAGTAATCTATAGAATATAGAAATTATACAGTCTTCAAGCTTATTATTCTTAAGGTAATTTTAAAATAATTTCAAAAAATAACATATGTTTTTAAAAAAGGTTTTAATTATATTAATATTACAATTTTCCCAAATCGAATTTAAGTAAAAGAAAAAGATTTGAAATATGTTAAATTATGATTTTTTAACTTTTTATAATTTTATATATATATAATATAGAAAGATCTTCGTTATAATTCACATTATTAAAAAGAAGTTATAAGTTAAAACAGTAAGCTATCTAATTTAAGGACTTCAAGAAGTGATTTCATAAAACAAGTGATAACTAAACTATATTTATTTCCTCAGGTTACCCTGCTTCGCGATGAGCTGAAGCACGTGCGCCAGCAGCTGCAGGCCAGCAAGATGGAGAAGCTGGCTTTGGCCGACGAAACAAACCGGGATTGCAACAAAAAAGTGGCGGAGGCGGCCAAACAAATTGCGGCCAAGGACATCGAATTAAAGATGAAGAATGCCGAGTACAGCAAGCTGAAAACACAGCAAAGAGCCCATGAAAAAAGTATGAATACCAGCATTTTCCAGGCTGCCCCAGATCCGTTAGCAAAGCGGTCCCTACTCCGCCTTCAGAGGCTCAACATACACAGACCTGTGCCCAGGTTAAAAGCAAATAATGGCAGTATGTTTGAATATAGCGAGGATGAGGATCAGGGTAAGAAACGAAGAAACCCTTTCGAACTAGAGCTAAAGCAACTGCTGCTCTATTACGCTCAGTTGCAAGCGCAGCCAGAATCTTTGGATAATCTCATTCCAAGGATACTCTCTTCCGTTGGCAAAGTTTTCAAGGAGTTTGCGTCGTATGCTCAAAGCTTGGACTTCCCACATAACTGCATGTTATATCCTTACAATCCCTACAACCTCGAGGAGCGAGTTCACCGCATTTCTCTTCCCCAGCAGGGTAGCTTGTATGAAAACGAACGGGCTGTGCCATTGCGTCGCTACTTGGCTACCTTGGCGTTGATTTGCCGGCAAGAGGAAAGGATTTCCCGAGCTCTCCTGGAGTGGAAAGAAAATGACCTGGGACTACTTGAGATGGCAATCGAAGCTGTAATTAAGCTGGGATTTTCCTACGAAGTTAGTAGACATTTTGGTTTGCTGGAAGCTTTGACTTCCCTCCTGAATAGCCTTCTACAAGAAGAGCGATTGCCTCAACAGCATGAGGAGCTACTCTTTGAGCTGCTTAAGCAGCTGGTATTCACCCGACCGAGTCCCTGGGTTTTCGCTGAGTTAAGCTGCTGTTTTTTGAGCTGCCTTCGACAATCCCAACTGATGGATAAGCTTTGTGTAAATAGTCCCAAGGACAGCTTTGTGTCGGACCGTGTTCGCTCTGTTTATCGATTTGGGCCCGACTCCTGCCTACTACAGGTCTATGCGGGATTACTGGAGTTATGCTTCTTTAGTGAGACTCCTCTGAGAACGGATCACTTCCAGTTACTGCTTCAAATTGGAAGAAATCACGTGCGCTTTGCGTTCGAGTGCTTCAAGAACCCACCGGATTTCATATTGGAAATGCTGCCGTACTTTACTGATGTTGGAGAGGAGGATTCTGGCGACAGCACTTTGATGAAAGCGAGCAGCAGTTTGAGTTGCAGCACCACGGGAGCGGTCCATGGATCGATGTCCAATGGGTCTACATCTGCGTCCGTATCAAACTGTAATCTAAACTCAAATTCAAATTCGAGTTCAACGCAGCGCAGCAAAGACTGCGAGTGCTATGTGAAGTTATGCCTTAGTGCGGTCACGATTGTCTTCCAAGTGATGCACCAATGGATGTTGCACGAGAGAAAATCAGGTGTGTGTTTAATAAAATGTATATTTTTGAATCAACTAATAATATTCTTCATCTGTTATTTAGGTACCGATGAGGTAGGCGAGATTTCCCGCATTGCTGTGCACCTGCTGACCCTCGTCTTTCATGAATATTACCTCACCTGCCTTTTCCGCGACTCCGAAGAGACGACAAAGCACTACCTCAGCCTAATTTGCAACTGGTGGAGCGAACATGCAGACTTACTTGGTTTTCAGCCAATACACTGTAACTCAACAAAGAATTTTACTTTTTTCCATTCCTAATTTCTTGAAATTCCTCTACCACTTTAGTGCGTTTGCTAAACCAGCTGGTAAAAGCCCATTTCATGCTGAAACCTCTCCATCAGGAGGCAAATCCCAACAATCCAGCCAACGATCTCTCTGAATGGAACCGCATTGTCAAAAACGCAGATGCCCAGAATAAAGTCAAGTCAGCTGTGAAATTTGATCCTGCTAAATTGCTCGACATCGACTTCTTTGCTGCTCTCAAACAGGAAGAGAGCACCTTTGAGTAGTTATAATTTGTTATGTTTAGTTATTTTAGTAATAGTTTTTAGGGTTTGATTGAGTGCAGAATTTAAACCAATCTGTTAAAATAGTACTTAAAAGTTTAAATTGCAAATATGAACTTTGGATTAATGCTGAACAATTAAATGAATATTTGATTTTAAAATCTAATTTTATTTTGCTAATTATTATTATAAATAATTATTATTTATAGTTGATTATTTTTTTTGTATTAAGCTGCTACAAGAAATTTTTTTGCTTTATAACATTAGATTTTAGACAATTATTTTTTAAAGAAAAAATTTAAAATTCTTGTTTCCAAAAACTAAATGTTTGAACTTGGGAATATTTAAACTAACCGCTAAACAGTAAAATCGATAACAGATTAGTTAATTAGTTCAACTTATCGCTCCAGAAGAACTGGCTTAAACAGCTGATATATTGCTCATTTGAACCAGTTCGGTTCGCCTTGAACTAGTATATAAGCGCGATGTTTTCCCGAATTTTAGAAATATCATTTGTTTTTTCGCTTTTAGCAATTTAAAGCTGTATCAATCGTGTGTTTGTAGACAAATTTCGCTGTATAGATTGCGTGCACTATCAGCAGTTTAATGTCCCAAGCGTGCATCACTTCCCATGCCTATTATTGCTAATTTTCCCCGATTGGTTGACAAAAATTGCAAAGGTTCGTAAAAATAAACAATTGCATTATATACTCTAATAACAATAAGCTCTAATAATAATATCGGAAATGATGATCACCACAAAGTTAGGTCCATAGATCCACAATTCCAAATACATGTTTAAAGCGATGTCTGCCTTGGGGCTCCTTAAATTTGTTTGGTTCTTATTTTACATATCCCTAAGCAGTCGAAAATTTAATAATATTCATGAGATTGTAAAGAATTCTTAAATAAACAAGTCCTTCCCAAAAGGTATTCAAAGATCCCAAATCGAGCCTGAACTGAATTCAAGATAATCGTACAGGAAATAGATAGGTATAAATCATACTTTTATTATACCCGTTACTCGTAGAGTAAAAGGGTATATTGTATTCGTGCAAAAGTATGTAACAGCTAGAAGAAAGCGTTTCCGACCCTATAAAGTATATATATTCTTGATCAGGGTCACTAGCCGAGTCGATATAGCCATGTCCGTCTGTCCGTCTGCCTGTTCGTCTGTCTGTCTGTCCGTATGAACGCCGAGATCTCGGAAACTACAAAAGCTAGAAGGTTGAGATTTCCCACACATATTCTTGCTCTTCCTACGCCCCCTCTAACGCCCACAATCGCCCACTAACGATTTTAAAATGTGTCTGGCGCCCACACCTTTAAAGATTTCCGAGAAGTATAAATGCAATTTTGTCGTGTATATTTATACCTATCGAAATGTAGAAGACATTTTTCAAATCGGACTATTCATTAAAAAGTTATGCGCAATCAAACAAATTGTATATATCCATCTCCCTCGCACTCCCTTTAGCTGAGTGACGGGTATTAGATAGTCGGGACTATACTATAAGGTCGAGGAAATAAAAATACAAAATTATTAAAGTCTATTAACACAAAAAATATCTCCGAAATTACTGAAAAAACATAGGTTTTAGTTAATGTAAATTGTTAACCTGGGATGGGTTTTTTCCTTACCGGCATCGTTTTAAAAAAGTAGCAGACTTTATAAATCAAGCTTAAAACGTGATATTAACATCTTTTCCGTGTGGTAATCTTATCATTTTAATTTTCAAAATAACACAATTTTCATACTAGCGTAAATAAGAAGATTAATTTTGGGATTAAGATTAAGATAACCTAAAAATATTATTTAACATTGTCGAAAAAAATGTAAGGTTTGGGCAGGTGAGAACATAAGTGTTTTGAAATTGTGTACTTAAAATTGGTTACCCCGTGTACAAAATTCGATAGAAACAACCTTCAACCCGTTGTCATTCAAGGCCCTCACTTAACCCATTTTTATTATTTATAATTCAGTGTCGTGATTTAATTAAACCACAGACAATTCCTCTTTGTTTTTGTACATATTTTATTATTGTACTCATCTAAGTATTGCTCATATTTACAGACAAAAAAAACTGATGAATTCAAAATTAATTTAAATTCGAATACATAATAAATTTTGGTAATTATTATAAATCTTTGTAGTTCCAATCTTAGTTTACTCTGTAAAGTCTATATCGCTTACAAAAAAAGTACTGCCCTAAAAACCGAGTACTCCCCATATCAAAGTTATGCAATGAAACGCATTAATTGTATTATAATTCTATCACAATTACGTGGGTATTAACAGTAAGATAATTTCGTCAATGTTGAAATGCAACAGATGTAAGGAATCAGTGAGCCCCAAGTGGAAAATAATTTTTTCTCTGTGTTGATCATGTAGTGATAACGACAAAGCTCCCAGATATACGTGTAATAAATCTGAGGGAACCCCGGAGTGAATTTCATAAGTAGTGCAACCCACATGGGTTTAGTCGGTTGGCGAGGTTTGTTCAGAACGGACGTGAAACTATGGAGCGGGAAAACTATAGTGCGAAATATTTCGAGAAAGCTTTGGCGAGAGCGTATAGTTGCGAAAAGCTGCGGGTGGAAAACTTTCACATCGAGGTGGTGAGCCAGAAAGGCGAGAACTTTTGCAGCGTCATCTACCGGGTGGCGTTGGACTTTCGTAGGTCTCCCGATGGCGATCTTGAATCAGGAAAATATGTTCTCAAAGACCTGCTGCCCGTCGTTGCCGAGTTGGGAACGAATGAAAGGGATATGTTCGAGCAACTACTGCCAGCAATGTCAGCTATCCTCGAAAGTGCTCCAACGGAATTTGGCGAGCACAAACTGAGTGCAGAGTAAGTAATGACGTTTTCCCAAAGAACACTCAAGAATGGAACTAAAACTTTATTAAGCTGCATTAATAAATAAATAATCATAAAATGTTTCTAAAATGTTTTTGTTCATAAAGTAAAATCTTGCAAAAAGATAATATTATTAAATAAATATAATTAAAATGTTCATATTATTGCAGAAAATGATAAAAAATAAATCCATTTTAAAGTGTTAATTGCATGATCTTGCAAGTTTAGAAACCGATTGACCTTTTAATTGTTACTTTAGTTGCCTGCTAGCCGAGACATCTGCTGGAAAGGAGATCTACATTCTGGAAGATCTGTGCGCCCTGGGATACGGATCTTTCGATCGCTATCAGGGACTAAGCCTGGAAGATGCCAAGATTTGCTTAAGGAAACTGGCTCAGTTCCACGGCTCTTCCATGGTTTTGTTCCAGAACAAACCCGAATTGGTGGCTAGGCTTTCACCTTCGCATTATGCCAAAGGACTCTCGGATCCGTTCGCCAAGGCCCTCGTCTTAGATGGTACCGAATATGCTGCGGAATTTTTTGCCGACGAACTGCCGGAAATATCGAAGAAAATGAAGGCACAAATACCAGACGCATATTCGCAGAGAATGCAAGATGTGGTCGATCCGAATAAGTCTTCACTAAATGCTGTTGTCCACGGCGATCCCTGGCTAAATAACATTATGTTTGACTCCGCTAATGAAAAGGCAGTACTTGTGAGTATGAAATAATTTTAATTTAATGTACCTATTTTTGCTGATGCTGTTACCATTTTAGGTTGATTTCCAGAATTGTTATTGGGGCAGCCCGGCCATTGACCTTTATTTCCTTTTCTACACCAGCCTTAAGCATGAAGTACTGCAGGAAAATCAGGATAATCTGGTGAATCATTATTTCCACAGTCTCCAAGAGACATTAAAACATTGTGGCTTCAAGGAACCACTGCCCACTCTTGATCAATTAAAGGATGAGCTGAAACGATGTTTGTTGTACGCCTACTATGCAGTTACTTGTGAACTACCCATTTGTTGTGCTTCCCCGGAGGCAAGTGCCGATTTCGGTGTTGACACCTTTGGAAATCCGGAAGCTATGCTAAGAAAACGTCACCAGTTATTTGCCAGCGAGCGAGTGCGTCAGACGATAAAGGCCAGTCTGGTGGAGTTTGAAAAGCAGGGTATTTTGGAGACCCCCTAAAAACAACCCCATTTTTTTCAATTTACTTCATTTTAAAAGCTATTATCTCGTTGAAGTATGCTATACCAGTATTTTGTACAGAATAAACTGTTTTCCATATTGAATAATTTTGCTTTCACTAAAAAAAGGGACTGCCCATATGTATTCAAAAAATTGTAGCAAAAAATAATTTGTTATTTATTTTATTATCCGCATCTACCACTGTTTTTAAAAATATATAAAATCTTAATCGGTTGAAAAACACGAATGGTTTAAACGCGTAAATATTTTCCGCAAAATAAGATAATCTGCTTTTTAAAATAATATTTTCAAATATTTTTTTCTAAATCTAAATAAGTTTTCTTTTGTAAGAAATGTTTTTTCACCCCTTTTAATTTCTATAAATATTATTGATTCATTACCTCCTTTCCCGCTTTTACACATCCCAGCTCTTCTTTGAGAGAATCCAAACTCAAGTGAAATATCTTGTGTTTATAAATAAATTTGTAGTCTGCCAAAGTTTCTGGCCAAGATTTACGAGTGTGAGTGTGTGATGCATGTGCCTCGGCTGGCTGCATTAAAAGCGATAAAGTTCTCACCTCCGTTTCGAGCCAACTCCATGCAGCTAAATATGCAAATCGCTTTACAGTTATTCTTAGAAAGTTGTCAGCTGCCAAGTGTAAGCCAACTCGGCTCCAACTGAAGCCAAGCGAAGCGAATCGGGGAGCATATAGGAGCAGAATCCAGGTTCAAGGAGGAGTATCCTGCAGGAGCGTGGGAGCCAAAGTGCATTTGACGCCAATGTTCGAAAACGCTTGTCCTTCTTCAAAGTGTTTAAAAAGCAATTTATTGCTATTGTTCGGGAGCAGTCAACTTAACCTATCCTAAGCCTGAGTTTGGAACGGGAAAGGTGAAAAATCTGTGAAGGAATTTGAATATCTGAAGGGTTAAATGTGTTGGTATTCATAGCCAGATATTTTTCATATATTTTATTATTATTATTTTCTTATTTCTTATTTTAAAATTCTGTCATATTAAACGTAATAGATATTTATTTTACCTCTTGGCACGAAGAACAAAAACATGTTTAAGATTTAAATTACACAAATCGTTTCAACTGATCGGTCAATTACCATTACATTTTCGCCCCCTTTTTACCACCTTCTTGCTCCCATGGGTAATTGTAAACCTTAATTAACATTGAAAACAAACACGACGGGCCAAACGCAAACAGAAATCTGTCTAAGGCTGCCAGCCAGTCGAAAGAAACCCATAAATCAATTTTGAAATGCATTAGAGACAGGTAACCCGCCGCCTACTTTCCCCCTTCCCCAATTTTGTCAAGGAAATGGCTTCGAGCAAAGTGACTGCAGAATTGCAGCAACTCGAAGGGGTCAACTTTCTGGAGCTGGTCAGTGGCCAAAAGTTGCAACAGAGTCAACCCCTAAGAACCAAGTCCCCGGCTCCCTTCGTCACCTTTCAATTAATGCGTATATCTCCAGTGTGATGGCAGAACCTGCTGCCTTTGCTTTCATTTGGGGTTGCATTTACTTAACGCCTCGCCTCAGCACTTAACTTCCGTTTCCTGTTACCAGGGGAAGGGGTTCGATTCAGTTTCTCTGACTTTCGGGCAAGGCATTTGCAACTAATTGAAAGTGCAATGCGATGCTGCAGAATGCAATTAATGCCTTGAGGCTCCAGAAGGCCTGAGCTCCCACCTTTCAACGTCTGCAAACGAGAAGTTGCATTCGAAACCGAAATGCTCAGAAAAAATGATGTGTAAATGAACTTTCTATTGGGGGTGATCAAAGACAACACAGGAAGTTTGAGGAAGTGGCTGAGGGAGTGATTGGTTTTTGAATAAGTCTTGCGAATCTCAAAGTGGGTTGCTTACAAAGGCGAATGATGTCTGTAACCCTATAAAGAAAGGTGAAAAGTCAAGTTTTTAATGTTTATAATATTGTTCAAAATCGAATTTCTTAATATCCACAGGTTCAGGATATTTTGTATACTTTCTCCCAAAGAACTTCGTATTTATTTTAGAAAAGAAAAGAACATATTTAAATTTTATATGAACTATTTTCTCCACTTTCTTAAATTATAATTTAATAAATATTAAAACTAGAACAGAAAATAACTAAATAGTAACTTAAAGTTTCTTAATCAACGATTATTTGACACCCTTTATTCTCATATAATCCCCCACCATTTCCTCTCTCAGTGCCAGAATAACTCAAGAAACTTTTATCAATTAGCTTCCAACTACTCAGCGTATGGCTGATGTTTGGGAAATAAAGATTCCATTCCGAATCCTGTGGGGCATACAATTAAAAGCAATAAATTTGCCCAGGCAACCATAAATCAAAGTCCGATCATAATCTCAAGCTAAGCAAATAGAGAGAAAAAGCCAAAAACGAAACTCTCGTTTCCGCTCAGCATTTTCTCCTCTTATATCTGAAACTTCGAATCCATGGAACTTCACCACAATCCGGGGAAATAGTCGCTTCGCTTCGTTTATTAATTGTACAACTGTCTCCAATCATAATTAATGAACTTTCGGCACATCCTCCGTCGCAAACTCCACATATCCCGAATTTCGGGGTGGAGTGCAGAACCAACACTGAAATATAAACACAAATGTTTTTCCTGGCACACCATAAATCTTTCATTTGGCAAATCTCTGTGGGGCCTTTCCGTTCACATTCTATTCCCTTCTCCCCACTTTTTCCTTGTTCTATTTGGTTTAATGGTTGGCAGTATCAATTAGACACATTAAAGGATTTACTGGGCTTACTTTTATTGTCTTAGAAGAGATTATGTGTGAACTTAAAGTAATCAAGTTTTAAAAGAAAAACAGAGTTTCCTACCCAATAGATGGATAATCGTAGCACATTCAAAAATATTCAAAGTTTTGCTACCCCAAACGGCTGCGATTCAATGACTTGGTAATTTCAGTCCGGGAATGCGGAAAATTACATATGCAAATCCCTTATAATTACCAGCTAACGTCTTCGAAGGACCACATTCCCCGTTTGCGTTCGGAAAAGCTTAAAAGCAAACACCTAAATTGCGATAATTTTTCATTTCGCTTCGGCTTTTCTTCAACGTCACTCATCAGTGGCTCATTTATCAACGATGTCTGTGCGATTGCATTTAGTCAGCTACTCATTTCAGAGCCAAATTTAAATAATTTTAAAATGATGACAAAAGCTTTTCCAGCCATCCAAGTAATTATATGCGCACATGGCAACCAGAGAAAGGTTATGAGGAGACTACAAGCATTAACACTTTCACGGCAAACAATCTAAAGATAAATGAAATCATCATTAGTCATTGGCCAACCCCACGCACCCCGTAATCACATGTGTCCTCTCCAATTTTTCACATTCCCTGTCAGAAGGGGAGGGATTATGTGTGATTAAATCCTGCAGATACCAAAGTATTCATATGCAAATTCTTTGTGGCAGGGAGTGACAGGTCTCTAGTCGTGCAACTAAGTACTCCGAGTCCTTTTGGTCCATTGTCTGTGGCAAATTATTTATTGGCCATCATTACTTTGATTGCATGCTGTTTTCGGTGATGTTTGAAGAAATTGTTAGAATTTATGCTTTCGCTAGGCCTTTTTTATTTTTATATTTATTTTGCATTTCCTATTTTAAGATTTAAGATTCAGCTAGTTGAAATCGTCAGTTTTTGTTAAAAATATTATTATGGAATGCTTTACTCAGCGAGCGAGTAAGCAATAAGCAAAATTACTTTCCTCACATGATTGCCCAAAACGTTTTTCATTTTTACAAGTCGCTTTTCCTTACGACATTTTCGCGCTTAAGCGTAGCAATAAAATCGTAATAAATCCTTTGCTATTTTTGATAATATTCTAATGACATTCTCTGGTAACCAATCGTTGGCAGCTATCTTTTACGAGCTTTGCGCAGACATGAGCCAAAAAACTAATTACCTCAAACCGAGTTTTTACATGAGAGCTGAGGAAACTTTTATGGCCGGTGTGGTTTCGGCACTTTCAATATAATTTTTAATGTCATTTTGCATAGGATTTGAATGCTGCAATCGATAAAAGGATCTCCTCCCATTCGAGAGAGCTTTTATGACATTTTCGGTCCGTGCGAGTCGAGGCGGAAAATTTGTTCGCCCATAAAAGCGCAGCGCCGTCACTCAGAATGGGTAACAAAAATTATTCATAGTGCAACTACCCCAGTCTCTCATTCCCCTATAATATATGTATGCATCTCAGTGATATAAGAAGTTGGGAGATGTTTGAAGGAACTCTGCAAACTTCCTCAAAATTTATTACCAGAAAGTTACTGCGAGAAAACAACAAGTTTACAACCTGAAAATATTATCTTAAACTGAAATTCTTAAAATATAAGACTATAAATATATTCACTTTAAATTACCGCAATTAAAAGAGTAGTTTTCGATTGAAAGGTTTTTCCGGATCTCTTTAGGAAAATGCTCCCCTACATAAGGATTCTAAGTAAAAGGACCTCAAACTGGTGCTTTTAACCGTTTTAAATAGGAAGAGAAAATACAAAGCTTTCAAATACTTTATTTCTAACAATTTTAGAATAATATTTTCGACCCATTAGTTAGTTTATGTACCCAAAAGATGTCGTTTATGTTTTTAAATTTTATAAAATTACCACAGGGAATACAATTAATTTCTGCAATACATTTTGGTATTTCTTTTACTTGCAGCCCAACCTTAAAGTACCAGAATCGCCATGCGGCCAAAGGATCACCCGGACTTGCACTTCGATGTGATCCCGAAGATGTACGATCCTCACTTTAAGGTGTTTGTAACGAGCCTATGTCATGTGCAAAAGCAGCTTGAAAAGCTGCCGCGACGGTTCTGCCGGATGTACACCACTGATGGGCTGGCCACCCAGCTGCTTAAGTACCTGCAGCCGCTCAAGGCGAATATTACGAAGGGGGATTTCCATGTGGTGGAGGAGGGCCAGCCCATTCCACTAATCCTCAGCGACGGAAAACGTCTGGAGGCGATGCTCTGCTCTGGAAGTCATCTGGGCCACAGTCTCATCCTGCTCATCCGGCGGCAGCAGGGAGGCAGATTGCTCTACTGCTACTCGGCTATGAGGCTCGATAATCTCGGCCGTTTGCTGGGCAACGCCGCTTTTAACTCATGGATCGCCGAGGGTACCGAGCAGCTATACCTCAATCTATCTGCTGTAAATATGCCGTTTGCCCCTGTTGATTTCGATGAGATGGCCGTTTCTATCGAGGATCATGGAACGAGGAATAACAACAGCGTGGTGCATCTGGATGTGCCGCTATTTGGCTACGAGGAGATGCTCTGGAAATTGGCACACACGCGTCTCCTGGGACACATCCGACTACATGAAAAGCTAGCTGAAAGCTATAAGTGCCTTAGTCCTGACCTGGAGCGTTTTCAGAGAAATAACAATATTCTTAGGGTCTATGTCTACGGTTCCTTGGAGGACGCTAAGCTAATGTGTCGGCCGAGAAATGTAGTTTCCTTAAATATAAAGGACCTTAAGTGGTCGCCAGCACCGACGAGGATGCACCTGCGCCAGCTATGCAGCTTGCTGCGACCGCAACACATCCAGGGGATTGTGCCCTTCCAATCGGACGGCGTCATTCCGCCCATACCGCCGTTCTTGAAGAGATTTAAGGCAAACTACTCCCCGAAGAATGAGATCGCGGTATCAAGGATTCACAATGCTCCCCCCAAAAAAGGGGAAAAACAAGGACCCTATCGAGCTATCCAGGCCAGACGGGCCTTTGAATTTGTTGATGACGGAGACGATAGCAGTAGTTAAGCTAATACAAAATAATAGAATCCTAAATAAGAAATTTATATGTTTCATTTCCATATTAACATGCGGCTCCAAATTTGATAAAAGTTGTAAAGCAAATCTCATATTAAAAAAAATTTTATATGTGTCTCAAGGCCACTTTGGTAAAAACGAAAATAATGTTTACCAAGGGGTTTAGGTTAACTTTCTCTTACAGAAATGTATTCATGTATTTGGGAAGTGCCCAAACTTTCAGTAAATTTCCTTTAGTACCATAATATTTATATTATTTATCCATAAATAATAATTTTATTATAAACAAAGTATTTTCCGGCATAATTAATTCAGCAAAAGTTCGGCATAATACCTTGACTCCATTGAATTTTGCTTCCTTTGCTTCAAAATATATAGATAGAGATTGGAATGCGGACTTATTGATTTGTTGGTTCAGTTAGAGTGTCTTCATCCTCCCAATCGGCAAGACGCTCGAACTCATCATACGCTTCTTCTTCAGTTCTTAAGATTTCAAGATCATCCTGGGTAATATTTGATTCGAGTGAGCGTTCCGCATCCTCCAGGTTTAGAATTATTTTATAAAAATCTTTATCAGACTGCTTTGAAGATTTCATGATTGTAAGATCATCGTATACAACACTGGATTCCGGAATATTGTCTGAATCGAATAAGCCTTCTGCATCCTTTACAATTATATTATTAACTTCTTTATCAGTCTGCATTGAAGATTTCATGACTTTAAGATTATCGTCTTTAACACAGGGTTCCTGTATTATATCTGAATCGAATGCTCCTTCCGTAGCCTTCGCACTTATTTTATTAACTTCTTTATCAGACTGCTTTGGTAAACTCATTTTAAGATCATCGTCCCCAACAAGGGATTCCTGGGTTTTATCTGTATCGAATGAGGGCTCTAAAAATATTTTAGCACAATCTTTATCAGATTGCTTTAATGAACGCATTTTAAGATCATTGTCCGCAACACAGGATTCCTGCGTTTCATCTGAATCCAATGAGGTTTCCATATTCTTCGGCGTTAAAACTATTTCACAAGAATCTTTAACAGACTTCTTTGAAATATTCGTGTCTAACTTGACTTCGGTTTCGGATGTAATAGTTAATTCAGTGGACTTTACTTGATCTTTACGTTTACGGAACTTTGCAAAATTTATTAGCAGTGGTTTCATTTCATAAATTTTGGGAATTGTAAAAAGCAGAACGAACACTATATAATAAGTACAAATTATGATTTATGTTTTTGTTTATAATATGCTACTACTTACCAACTTGGAACAAAATGGTGAAGTTGATCATCTTCACAACCAGGGCCATGCCACCTAGGAAGATGAACACTTTGAAAGATTTCCATAGATTCTCTACCAATAATATCGTTCGTAGATTATCGAGGAACCAAACGATTTTGGTTGAGAACAAGACTCCTAGCTTTTTCGATTGCTCTGGGGAAATACTGATGTCCATGTCAAGATATTTCTGGTAGGGATTTCCGGGGATATCAGTCTTATTGATCCACTGAAGGAACCGCACATAGAACCGGTAGAAGATCGTTATCCATAGGCCAGTCACAGCCCATAGGTTCAACACGGATATTGTCGACCCAGATGATAGATCATAGATTAGGGTCTGGAGGGCTACGAATATCAGCATCGACTTTTGCCAATTGCGCCACAGGATCAGATTGGTTATCCCCTCATATATAGGGTTTGATATCTTTTGGGTCACTTCTGCGTTGGGTGCAGAGACTGCAAGTGGGTTCAGATTTGAAGCCATGTTTCTATTGATGTTTATCAGAAATTCTCGAGACTGTACAAATAATGTTTATTAGAGTTGTAGCCAGTTCTAAAATGATTGCTTTTTTGGCTTTCTTTTTAATGACAGTAAAATATGTACATACTTGATTTGTTTTTTGTTGGCTTAAATAAATTGTAATATGTAATATATCTATATCAGGCCTGCCAAAAAAAGTATAGTTATAAGGATTATTAAAATTACGATACATTTTAGTGGCTACCCACTCTTAAAACCCGCCCATCTTTTGACTGCCAAAAACACGTGTTGCCAAGATGCGTCACCTGTCAAAATAAAAATTACAGATTCCCCATGGAATTATGCAATACAAATTTGCATGTTCTGTGACTGGGATTGTAAAGGGGTTTTTTCGCAAATACAAAATGTGGTTCGTTTTTTTTTTGTCTTTTTCTTATAAAATGGATTTTGATTTAAGTTTTAGACGATTTGTTTATCAATACTGAATTTTTTTCCAATTGGTTTACCTATAATAATGCATTATATAAAATGCATTAATTAGAGGCAGTTGTTTTTAACGATAAATCTTTGCACACTTTCTGTTCGGTCTCTAACTTTGAGAATTGTCAAATCAATCAGAATGATTTTCAAGACCTCTTTATCACAGCTTCGGTCTCTTTTGATCCGTACCGTCAACAAGTTCTTTTATCCCAATTCTGCAAGCAATCTGGGCAAATAATTTTGGCACGAGGTGTGACCAACGCCCATTGAGGGTGTGGTTAATGACACTCAGCCTTCTGTCTCCCAAGTCAATCGCTTACCGATTGATTTGTCAAAGGCATTACGCTAATATTTTGGGCAAATACTGGAAAAAAGTCACTGGCTCGCCGGCGTCAAAATGACATCAAGTGGTTTCACTTTCCACCCTCAAGAATCTGTAAAAATTAAAAAAAAATGAATATGGGGAGGGTAAAGAGAAGGATATAGCAAAGAGAATTATTTAGATGGCTTGTTCGAGTGTAAAAAAGGCTTTTGATGCCTGGTTCAAAAGTCAAGAGTTCATTTACACTTTAAAATAGTCAAAAATTAAGCTTAAAGCCACATTCATAAAATAATAATAAATAATAAGTAAATAGTAAAGATTACAGTTTTCCATTAGCAAAACTGAAAATCCTTATAACAAAGACATTTAATTTAAATATTACCATTTATCCCTAACATTCCGACAATGTTTAACTGTAACGTAGAGACATTTGTTCATTATCCGTCTGAGATTACTTGAAAACTACGGCCAATTTCTGTCACCTTCAATTAGAATTACAGGAAATTAATATGCAAACAGTAAAATCGTTGTATTTGCCTTCATACATGGGCAGTTTAATTAAACTAAATTCCCCCATGGAGCTCACATCACGACATCATGCACACAAACCAAAACCAAACCGGATATTAGAATGTTTGACAAGTTGTCAATGCATCAAGACTAAAAAGGACAAGGCAGAAAATTGCGGAAGAAAATCTTATCGTTCATTTCGAATGTAAATTAAAACAAATACACATAAAATTACTTAAAATTGCACTGAATTCCTTTACCTCCTGTCAAAAAATGAAAGTCGTTGCAAGGAACGCAGATGACAAAAATATGGAAGGACCTTATAGCACTGACTTGAATGTAAACCGAAGTTCACCAGTTTAAATCCCATAAAAAAAATGATTGAGTATATTGTGCCATTATTTCATCCTTGTTTATCAAATCTTAAAATCGTTAAAAAAGTTCTTCTTACAAAATTAAAAAAATTACAAGTCCCAGGAAGGTATCCTTTTTAAACCAGTGTCAAAAAGGCATAAGATGTCAACGTCCAGAAGCAACCTGAAAATCTCAGCAAATATTCTTCTTTCGAGCCGATAAAGTTGTCATACGAGTTCGGCTCCTTTAACGTTTTCCCTTCGACTTCTTTATGGCCAGGCGACAATGCTAGGAATTTCTCGTATTAAAATCGAAATAGCCCGAGGGCAGGAATCCACCCCAGACATGGACAATAGTATATCTGTGATATGGGGGGGAGTAAATATTTCGGCTGGCCCCTGAGTTCAGGCCGTGTCCTTACAGCTGTCAACATGTTTAATTGAAACTGACACTCAGTGTCATTTTATGGACATTGCCATGCGTTACCGTTACCTTAACTGTAACTGTAATTCGACTTGCCTTAGTCCTGCTTGATTATTGTGGAACATTCCGAAAGGGGGAGTATCTTCCCTTCAATATCTCCCCCTATTGAGAATGGCGTAGTGCATTGCGATGTACGATTTCTTCTTGTGTGGTGTATTAGTTAAATTTATATCCTTAGACTTTGACATTATCTATTCCGCTTTTATGTTCCGTCTTTCTCAAAGTTTTGATCTTAGTATCTTAGTATTATTACATGCACGGATTGTAAAGCAACAAATAATTTGTTTTGAAATCCCCCCACAACCAATTTCTGGATCTGTCACTGTATTAATATAACACTTAACTTAAGATTCCTCCTTATTTTCCTGTTAACAATTTAATATGGTCTTCAGGTTTTCCATCTTGTCAGTCCTGATTTCTGACTTGTTGACGCCCGGAACTCCTTGTTGAGTCCCCCAAATCACCCGTTCTCATTCGACGGAGAAGAACTTTAGCCCCTGCAACACTTCAGCGATGGAACCCCAAACTCATCCAAACTGTAATTATTATTGCTAAGCTCAGTCGCCTCCTTTCCTAGCTGGAAACAGGAGAACCGAGCCCTCATTTAATTGCAGACTAGCAAATACTCAAGATATTTTTATGCAGGCAATTCGTATTTTTTCCGTTGGGGGTTTCTGCAGCTTTTCGATAGGGGAAAAGACGGCGGCCTCTTTTGTTTTCGTCACGGACGAGTGGCGAAAAGCAATCACGGCACAGCTCCTTGCCAGGAAAGGCAAAAATATCTTTCGCTACATTTCTTTATTTATTTTTTTGTTTGCGCATTTTTCCAGGACGTCTTTTGTGTTATTGGTGAAATTAGAATTTCTCATTAAAATAAGTGTTGGCCGAGGGAGTCGCTTGACTTGAGACATTCAAGCGTCTCCCAGGGCAAGGTGCTCGTCCATGGCAATGGACTTAAGGCCAAATTCCCATTTTCCCCCTCTTTATACCCTTGCAGAGGGTATTATGATTTCAGTCAGAAGTTTGCAACGCAGTGAAGGAGACGTGATTAGCATCACTAGACAAGTCGATCTGGCCATGTCCGTCTGTCCGTCTGTCCGTCTGTCTGTTTCTACGCAAACTAGTCTCTCAGTTTTTAAGCTATCGGTATGAAACTTTCCCAAAAGTCTTCTTACTATTGCAGGTAGTTTATAAGTCGGAACCGACCGGATCGGACAACTATATCCTATAGCTCCCATAGGAAGGATCGAAAAAAAAACGTTAAAAAAATTCTAGCTTCGGTGTTTTTTGAAGTATTACCTTCTAATCTTGGGAATATTATTTTTTATATATTTCTAAATTTCGAATTAAATATTTAAAAAATCGGATCACTATATCATATAGCTGCCATAGGAACGGTCGAAAAATTAAATGGAAATTAATAGGAAAAAAATTATATCTTTGTTGATTTTTATTACATATACTCTGATACTCTGGGATATGACTATTTTTAAATATTTCCGAATTTCGATTTTAATTTTAAAAAGATCGAACTACTATATCATTTAGCTGCCATAGAAACGATCACAAAATTAATTTGAAATAATAGGAAATTTAACATTTTTGCGATTTGTAAATTAATAGAATGATCTGCAAGGGTATATAAGCTTCGGCTTGCCGAAGCTAGCTTCCTTTCTTGTTTTTTGTTTATGCATGGTCACTCATTAGTTGAGCTTGAAATCTGACTGACAGAGTCTGGCATTTATATCTGTATCTTTATTTGTCCTTGCTGGGGGAACGAGTCGTTGCCATCCCTAATGGCTTTTCTATCCAATTGTTTACTGCTCTTTGCGAGTAATTAAAATGCCAACTCTTTAACATTTTATTTTAAAATTCTTTGGGTCCAGTGGCTTATCTTATTCATCTTCAAACGCAGGTTTATTAGAGGTCTAATAGGCTTAAAAACTGAAACACTTAGCGGTTACTTAAGGGTTAAGCAATGGTATACATTTAAGCACAATAAAATTAAGTTCGCTCTGTTAGACAGATTGAAATTAATAATTGACGACTTTTCCGTCGGAATATTGCTCTTTTGAATTCTTCACCCTTTTGGAAGCACACAAATAAAAAAGCTTTTAATGCGATTTGTATTTGATTTAAGTATACTTATGATAGATATGATATGATATGATATGATATGATATACGATAGTATATGTGTATCATAGGTATTATGACAATTTGAAGAATATTAACTGTAAACTTTTTATTTTTCTGCCATTTATTCTTATTTTACGTCCACTCTGCTTGGTTCTCTGTCGTTAGTGATCGCACTCACATCCATCGTACCCTCTCGATCAATCGATTCATCTTCTTATCGATGGTTACATGTGTTCTTTCTTAGTGTTACCTTATCTAATTGATACAATATTTACACTATTTACATTCGGCCGACCTGGCTACAGATCGACCACGATCTTTACAAACAAAGGGCAACAGTTTCATTAACATTACTTATCCAAGGTTTAAGTCTAGCTGGTTCTAAAACACCTCTAAATGGCATTTGCGTTAATTGGCAATCATCAATATCAACGACCTCGTATCTATCATTATCAAACACACGACTTATCTTATAAGGTCCACGGTACTTAGGAGCAAACTTCTTATTTATCTCTAAATTATATTCACTAATACGATCCAAAAGTTTTCCTAAAATCTCTAAGTGCTCACATACTGTCTTTGTCGCTATAACTATATCGTCCATATAAATTACTAGGCTCTTCTTTCTTATAAAGATTCTCTAACAAGGCACGTATTCTCTCCAAGGGGTCTTTACTATAGCTATCAACTAACATAGTATCTACAGGAGTGTCTCTACGGATCTCTAAAAGGCTTTCAATAATGCTATCTCCACTGCTCCCATCAAGGTGTTCTCTACCGGTTTCTAAAGGTTCGTCTCTACGGTTCTCTACGGTTCAACTCTTTTTCCAAATCATCCACACGTTTACACGCAGCGTACAGCTTCTCGATTTGATATAAGTGTTGTAGCTCTGCCTCGACGCTCGCCGACACTCGTGCACGACGCTGCCCGTCCAACGCCGCCGTATCGGAATTTTCCAGAATTGCCTCCGCCATCAAATCACGATGCATGTCCGCACTTGCAACATTCGTAACTTCGAGAATTTCATCACAAGCAGCAATTCGATCGCAGCGCTGCACGTGTGCAGCCGCCATATTAGAACTTTCCAGAACTTCTTCGCCGTCTCCTTTCTGCTCACGTTCCAATTCGCCACCAACACAAGCGTCGCCGTCTGCTCTAGAAACTTCTGCAGCTCCACACGATGCCTCCTCCAAGCTCAGCTCCTCTAGGTCAAGCTTCTCAAGTTCCAAATGCTCCAGGCTTGGCTTCTCCAGGTTGTCCATTATGGTTTTCGCCGCCGCGCGTAGTTGATGGATGGTGGCGTCTTCTTAGAAAAATACGTTCTCCCGCTCCAGAAAAGCTTTCAGCTCAGGTCTCGTCTTCTCCATTATATCACCACATCTCATGACCAATGAGTTATATTTTGTACGGGCCTTTTACCCCACACCTGGTATGTAAACTTTTTATTTTTCTGCCATTTATTCTTATTTTACGTCCACTCTGCTTGGTTCTCTGTCGTTAGTGATCGCACTCACATCCATCGTACCCTCTCGATCAATCGATTCATCTTCTTATCGATGGTTACATGTGTTCTTTCTTAGTGTTACCTTATCTAATTGATACAATATTTACATAACAAATATTACAAATCCTAGCCACAAAATATGTTTATTAAATATATGTAGGACCGCGTATATTTTAACTAGTATTTGTTTTTTAAAGGTGTCTGACTTTTAGTTAGAAAATAAAATTATCCCGTCCATTCTGGGGAATAGAACTCGCACCTCTGCCTTTATGCAAGCCAAAGTTTTCGCTTGTCCAACTTGATCCACCCTGACCACACCCAATGCACCACATGCTTCCGTAGATATTTGATATGGGGCACAACATTGTTGCTACTTCGGTGCTTGAAGTGTGGCCAAAAGTTTGAGCTTTGAACTTTGGCTTGTTACATTCAAGTGGCTGCCATGTATAAATGTTTGGTTTTCAGATCCGCAAAACTTTATGCAAAACACACGAAACTTTTCTGAATATGGGCGAACTGTTTGCCGGTCTCTGTTCCCTGTTTTCTGTTATTGTTCTGTGGCTGGTTTGTATTTCTGCATCATGTGCTGCTGACAAGCTCCGTAATTTCCCCCGTCTCGGGATCTGCAATAATATAGATAAAATGCAATTTCCTTAAGCAATTTTTGTTTTAATTAATTCTGTATTACTATTTTTTGTGACTCCTACGTGCCCGGAATTTCCCGCCTTGGCTTCTGTTTAATGTCTTCACCAAAACAAATTTCGCCCCCCGAGGGACTGCATTTAATTTTTCCCTTCCGTCTAGTTTTCTCTGCTTCATTTCTTTGTTTGCTGTGCAGTGTAATTAGCCACCTTCTGACCAAGACAGCTGCTGATGCTCCTTCTATTTGTGTACGATTTTTTCCATTCCCTGTTGTGCATAAAGAGTTTAAGTTGACATTTTGTATTAACAGTTTGTAATTTTCTTACCCCTTTCTTTTTCGAAGCATTACCATTTTTTCCTTACTCTATTTCCTTACTAATTTCTTGCTTTCGTGCATTTTACTTGCAGACTGGTTAATTACATTAGCAAAACAGTTGCGTTTCTGTCTTAAAAGTCTTTAAAAGGTTTTCTTAAATTTCTTTGTTTTTTTTAAAAGATTTAAGAATGACAAAAAATATATTTAAATGTATTAATATTGGTATTTATGTATATCTACATAACAAAACAAAATGTGAGCCTACTACAAAATTCCACATCGATTTAATTTATTTAGTTTGAAGAAAAATCTAAGGAAATTTAAGAATTGGTTCAGACTAAGGACTTTAAAGTAATTCAACAAAATCTCGGCACAATTTAATGGATTCCAATTTTATTGTAACTTTATTACCTCCCCACATACTCGATGTAACTGGATGCGGAATATTGTAACACGTGATTCAATTTCGTTGATCAATTTTAATTGATTGCTTCAATTGGTCTCTGTGCAAAAGCCTCCCATCCTTTCACGAACTGCAATCCCATCAAGATTTTTATGTTCATAGCCACTTTATTTGTTGCTTTTTCTTCCTGTTTTGGCTGCTGTACTCTTTTATTTTTACGATTTTTATGCGTTTTTAATGTGTAGAGCAGCTACTCCTTTTATTTGCTTCCCTTTTTTTGCAACTCGCATGTAATTCGATTCCTAAATGTATTCCAACGGATTTTTATGTATTTCCACAGCAAGTTTATAGCGGTATTGTTCGCATATGGGCGTTGGGACCGCCCTCTCTTCGGATCGTTACGTTTTCCGGTTTAATGCATTTCCGCAGCCTTAAAGTATGCCACACTAATTAGCATATGAGTTGTGGCTAGCTGGGCCGCAAACTTACAGCTTATCGCAAATATGTACCTCAAACTCCGATGCGATCCAGGAGCAAATGGGCACCATCCATTAGCCATTAGCCGTGGGGCCGTCGTAAACCTAGGACAATATTGACGTAATCGACTTTCAGCTGCCGCCCAGCGACACAATTCAACCACAAATGAGGCTTAGCCGTGGGGCAATGTCACCGGGGCCGATTACTTCAAAGTCGCCTTCAACTCCCCACCCACTCCGACCGAATACCCATTCCCTAACATCCCTATCCAAAACCCCATCACACATCACTTGGCCACAGCTCACCTCAAACAACCACGACTCGCAGGCGGTTTTCATTTGTTTTCACATTTTGGGTTGGAGTACGGTTTACTTAACTTGAAACAATGAGAAATGAATGTGAATTGACCGGAATGCGGTAAGGAAAACCACATTTGGTCGTAACAAAGTTGAATTAGGCTTGAGTTCACAAGTTAAAATGGGTACATTGCTTTAAAAATCATGTTTTAATAAGGGAAAATTGTGTGTTTATAATACTTAAAAGTGCCAAAATTATTCAAGAAATTACTTACAAACTCTTAGATCAAAAGATATTTTTCTTAACAATATAAAGCACAAATAGATATTGAAGAACTACATTTCTATAAGACTTTGAATAAAACTTCGAAAAAGAAGATACAAACTTTGGCAAACTTTTTCTATTTCCCTTCCTATGTAAGGACAGTGGGTTAGATCCCAAAAGAGTGCAGCCATTTGTAAGCCATTCAAAAATAAAATTTATAATGCAAAACACCCTCACACCCCTGGAATTCATTATAATTAAGAACCCTCGCCTTGGGCCTTCTGACGAGACCAACGCCGTGAATTATGCTCCATCATAAACTTATGCACGATGTACAGATGCTGGACATAAAAACTGTGTAAATGAAAACTGCGCCCAGTCAGCGGCGATAAAACATTGCGTCAAGTCTGGACCGGGCTTAGGATATGGACCTGGATTTCATATCTATTTAATGGGCAACGACACCCCAAGAAAGCCACCGTGAAGATCTGTGAATTGAGATAAATAAAAATATGACAGCTGACACTAAAACGAAGAGACGCAGCGAGTACTCATCATAATTAATGCCGCGGGTTAGGTCGCAATAAAACCCTGGAAGGATTCATATGGATAATTAAGTTATGGCGGGTGCCAACAGAAGGGTTAAGGCCTCCCCGCGAATGCAAACCCAATAAAACGATCGTAAAACTTGGCCCAAGCACTCAACATTTTAGGAACATGTTCCTAAGGCGAATATTTTAATTTCGAGATGGATTTGAAAAGGAGCTTAGTGGGTAGGGTTGGTCATAAAAGTCCAAGCGGACATTAAAAAATGTGCGCCATAATTTGTTTATCAAGTGCACTTATTTTTGGTTCAGCCTTCAACATTTTTAATTCTGTTACAAATTTATTCCAGCTGAGCATTATGAAAGCTACCGGGTCAAAACTCAAAACCGGTTGAACTGAAAAGTACTAAATATACATAATAACAATTTGTTTAATAAACCAGTTAATTTAATTGTGATGCTTTATCCTAAGACTTCTTTTATTTATTGATTTGTGTTTATAAAATGTGTATTATTTATCAAGATGAACCCATGATATTTGAACTCCAGAATGCATTGGCCTTAAGATTTCGTATTTTTATTGTGCTTACAAAATATTCAAATTAATATTAGGTATACAACAAAATAAACCCATTTTTCGTAGAACTATTTTGTATTGATACGACTTTTTATTCCCGTTACTCGTAGAGTAAAAGGGCATATTGTATTCGTGCAAAAGTATGTAACAGCTAGAAGGAAGCGTTTCCGACCCTATAAAGAATATATATTCTTGATCAGGATCACTAGCCGAGTCGATCTAGCCATGTCCGTCTGTCTGTCTGTCTGTCCGTCCGTATGAACGCTACGCCCCCCCTAACGCCCACAATCGCCATAAACGATTTTCAAATGTGTCTGGAGGCCACATCTTTTAAGATTTTAAAAATATATAAACGCAATTTTATAGTGTTTATTAATACCTATCGAAATGTAGAAGACATTTTTCAAATTGGACCATTCATTAAAATGTTATACGCAATCAAAATTGTTTATATATCTATTATTAGATAGTCGGGACACTAACCCGAGTATAGCGTTCTCTCTTGTTTTTTGTTACATTTGCATTTAATCAGCAATAAATTAAATTAATTGTTGTAATGATTTACAATTCTTATTGATAATAATATAAACATTTATAATTGGTTTTGATTTCGCTTGTTATGTAATAGTCATGTGTAAGAGTTGTTCATAATCGTCTAAACTTCGAGCTAATATAAATCTTTTATTATTACGCTCTATTAATCCTGGAGCATTTCTGCGATCATTTACTGGAAATCCTCCTGAAGGTCGATCTTATTAATATAACTTGTAGCGAAACAACAACTATGGAAAGTATTAACTCTTGCATTGTAGTACCGCTTTCTTCAGCTCTTAAATTGTAACTAATAGAAATCTAATTGAAGCCAGCCGAGTTCCAATCAATACATGCTATCAACTCAGCTTTAGATTAAGTTTTAACAAAGCTCACCAAGATTAATGTCAACAAATAAGATTGTTTTTTATTTTTTAATATTGATTTGGATTTATTTCTTGTTTACACCACTGCATTGGTACCTATAGCATTTTTGTAGCTTTACCCTACTCAAAAAAATTCTTGCATATATTTTATTAAATAAAAACCTAATCTTAGTTCTTAACTGAAACTAGGCTCTGTACATGGAATGCATTTAATTCAAAAAATAATTTTAAATACTACAGGTTTAAAAAACCCTTAATGGAAATTAATTGAAGTTTATTGACATCGTGACTTTCCTGTAAAAAGTTTTAATTGAATATATTTATTTCGTCATTGTTTAAAATCGATTTCGAATGCTTGGAAATTGGCTAGAATATTTTCATTCTCCAACATACCCATCTAGCATAATATAAAAATCAACCCGCCCCAAAGTCCCACCACCTATCAGCCACCGAGTTCAACAATCTTCGAACCCCTTCTTCCAGTTCCAATACCAGAAACGTATCAGTTGGCAGATAGAACAAACTTTTATGCGCTTGTTAACAAAAGCGTGAAATTCAATGCCCGGGACGAGCTGAAGGGTATAAAAAATAAAAGAAAAATTTACGACACTGCGAATTAAACTTGATTTTTATTTAAATAAATTGCATTTTATATTCCTCCGCCTTCTCCGCCCCCGTGGCTGCCACAATAATAAGCAGGCAGCGATCATAATTTGCACCGGAATCCGATGATGAGGCTGGCGGATAATGGTGATATGGGAGTGTGTGTACTTTCCGCAGGATAAGGACAGACCGAATGACTGACTGGCGACGGTTTGGTGGCTGCTTTATGCATTTTTATTTATTACAGCACCAGGAAATGTTTGTTGATTTTCCGCTGCTCGGTTGGCACAATAAAAATCCACGCCAGCCAGAAATTATTTTCTAGACGAACGCGCCCCGCTCAAATCCCATAAAAATGGGCAGGCAGAAAATGCTCCAAATTGTACAGAATTTTCTTTTTATAAATCATTAAAAACGGAAATGTTGTGCTTCGCAAAGAAATTGAACCTTTTGAACGGAATAAAGTGAAACGAATTGAAAAGGGTCGATTTTAAAGGTTCAATGGTAAAATTGCAGTAGAAAATGAAGAATTAAAAAACTCATTTTTATAAACATTATTGGCTAGGTCCTTAAATGGCAGCCACTCTATATAGACATCTGATTTTGGTATAATCTCAAACTAATAATGTTAAGCATGACCATATGTACATTTCCCGAAAGAATAGCATATCTATGGTATCTAGTAAATTAGCTAACTTTATTGTCAAGGACCTTGGCAAAGTCAATAGACTTCTGCCTAGCCTCAATCGATTTTCTTGACTCTACAAAGATAGGGGTCAACGGTGTGGAGGGTGATCACAAAGTTAAGCTTCATTTTCACCTGTCGCTCGCCGAGGGGCTCGAACAGGAAGTTCCTAAGCAGATGTGCCAAAACCACCTTGAGCATCACCATCGCATATCGCTGACCCAAACAACTCCGTGCTCCAGCCATAAATGGTATAAAGGTGGTGGCCTCGATCTTGGGCTCCGCTCCACTGGACCAGCGATCAGGCTTGAAGACCAACGGATCCGGAAAGAAGTCCTTGCAGCGTCCCATGTAAATGGGGGATATGATCACATCGCTGCCCTTGGGTATGAAGAAATCATCTGAAGATGAAATAAAAATATTAATTAATAAAAATAATAAATAATAAGTATAAATAAAATAATAAATATAAATAATAATCAATAAGTATTGATCTTTAATATATATAGATGGAATGGTATTTTAGGTATTTAGAGCTAAAAATAAACAGGACTTACTTATTTGGCAGTTAGCTGTGGCTTTTCTGGCCGTGAGTGGACCCGAAGGATACATTCTCAGCGTCTCCTTCACACAAGCCTCTAGGAACTCCAGTTGGCGCACCTGCTCCATGGAGATGGGTTCGCTATTGTCCCTGCCGCACACCGACCACACCTCCTCGCGGCAACGCTCCTGGTGCTCCGGATAAAGGGTCATGTTATACATAAAAAACTTCAAGGTGGTGGCCGTGAGATCGAAGCCCCCGAATATAATGGTGTCCACTTCCTCGCGAATATCCTTGACGGTCAAAGGTTGACCACTGGGTCCTTTGGCCTGGAGCAAACTATCTAGAAAGCAGAGCGTCCGCTTGCCTCCTTCCATTTCTGCATTCTTAGTGGTCTGCGAATTGTAATTTTCCGCATCCTGACTGATCTCATCCATTCGCTTCTGGATAATGCCCTCAGTGAACCCATGAAGTGTTACTAGTAATTCCTGCTCTCGTTTAAAATGCGATGTGCGGCGAAATATAAACGAACTACGGTAGAAAATGTTCTTTAACCGTGCATCGATGATCACAAGAATTCTGTGAGAAGGCAAAGAAATGTAATATTAGTCTATGTACATTTAAATAATATTATTAAAGTTGAATAGAGATCATGTTTAATTCGGTTTTCCACAATTCTTAGACTTACAGAAAGGAGGTAAATTTCCATATTTTGGTATTGAGTGATGTAAAAATTTTAATTGTTAAAGCTTAATATTATTTTGTTCTTATCTGACCAGTAAACAATAGCCAATTAAGAAATAAATGGTTATTAATGAAATAAAGTGGATGCAAATCTGACAGTTTCGATGGATGGTCACAAATGAAATATACTCAATTACTCATCGAGTAAATAAACAGTTATCACATTGAGTTGAACGAAAGGGTCAACTAGTAGTTTTATGTCTGAACAAATGTTTGTTTTGTTCTACTAACGTGTGAAAATGTATGATTAATCATATTGTATTTGTTGACTTATACGAAACTAAGTTGTCTCCAAGGGAATGTTTTTATAGTAGGTAAAAGAGCAGCCAACTTACTCTTTAACAGCATCGAGATAGTCGGATTTAGCATTCGAGAGAGAACCCACAGATACCCCGAGGGCCGTTTCGCAAATAGTATCCAACGTGAAGCAACTGATCAGTTTGAGGAAATCCAACGGTTCCCCGGATTCGGCGAACTCCGTTACCCTGGACAGAAGAATCCGTGACTGCCGCTCGAAGACCTCCACAAACTGCCTGATCATGGCGTAATTAAAGGCCGGCATGATGATCTTCCGGCGATGGGACCACTTCTCGAAGCCACTCGTGAAGAGACCCTCGCAGAGCCAGTTCTCGAACACCGCGTAGTCATTGGTCTTCTGCAACAGCTGCTGAGCACTGCACAAGGCCTGAATGTCCTTGGGATTGCAGTCCAGGAGGTAGAGCTTGGTGCCCATCCACAGTTTCCCGCGATGATCCTTCAGATGATTGGTGATCATTTCGGTGGCGCGGCGCAGAGGATGCGGTCCCACCAGTTTGGCCAGGATGTGCAGATGGCCAATGATCGGCAGGGCCGGTGGAGCTGGCCAATTGTGGGTGAGACAGTCGATCCTCCTCTGGTGCTCGAAGACATAGAGCAGATATAGGGTCAATGCGACCGACAGGAGACCGAGACCGAGCCAGAACATTGCGACGGAGGTTCTAGATAGCAACTGCCTCGCAACGATGTCGCATCAAGCGTTTTAAGCGGAACACAGACGCAGAGATCAGGCTGCTACTATAGGGTCACCGGACCCAAGGGTCATAAAAGTTGGCTGCTAAGCGGAATTACACGCGGAGAAAATCGAGTGACCGCAATTTCAAATTATTACAAGCTACGTTCAGACGCATTTTACGTGAACTGTCAGTGACTTTTCTTTAAAGAATTTTATGAAATTCATAATTCGACAACAACTATCCAAAGAACTTTAAACAATAAGTTAATATTAATAAATATTTGTAATTATGCAAGTAGAGGATTCAGCCACTAAAAGGTTTGTATTTAACCTGATGAATGTTCAGCTTGCAAAAGGACTATTTTATTATGATGAAATTAATCAATGAAAATCACGTTGGTAAATGTATATACGTGTATTATTGTTATTGTTATATTGACTCAGTATTTATTTGTAAATTTTTTGGTTTTTTTTCGAGTGCAAGAACTAAACGATCTTTAAGTTTTGCACTTGGCTTCGCATTGTGAAATGCACCGATTAAGAGCAACTGTCGGGTCGACAGCGGTATTAACACTGCGCTTATTTATTCATACGAAATTCGTACACCCCAATATGTATTTTATAAGCGTATTCAAATCGATGCGGCTGCGAAATTGAAGTGACTCTTTTTGCTCATCCCCAGGCATTTAAGTACTTAACATCAGGCATCGGAGATGTAAACAAAACATTATGAATCAGAATCTACGACTTCTAAGTCGCATTCGCAATGCTCTAGGTCGGAAAAATAAATAGGTGTGTAAAATGGGATAGTATTTATCTTATTTATTACCGAATAGCATCTGCAGCCTGTCATTAATCTTAGAGATTTGGGTTTTCAGTATAGTTTTCAGTATAAATATTGTTGTTTGCCTATCGGAACTGTTAAAGTAAGGAAATAAGAACTACTCTTAAGTCGAATTTGGTTTTAAAATGTTCGACATGTGTTTTATATCTTGCTATAGTTATATATCCACAAACAAAATATACAGTCATAAATATAGAAAAAATTGAATAATTTTTAGTATTTAGAAGTAAGTGTTCTTTTTGTTACGTCCAACTACGTTTCATCTCTAAACTTAAGATCCGTCAGGCCAAAAAATTAATAAATAAATACACTTCAATTTCGTCGATGCTTTAAGTTCCCCTATTACTTTTTTGTTTTATTTGCTGAATTATAATTTCGATTGTACTTCTGTCGATTGCATACCAATTTCATAAGGCTCATAAAACTTGACGGGTGTTTGGGCGGGGGCCACCCAGTTACGGGCATACGCGGAGAGAAATTGTGATTTCTGTTTCCTAAAATCCATTATCTCGTGAAAAATTGAAAAAGTGACAGTTATGGCTAAAAATCAAAAACAATTTGCCAATTATAATTCACAAAGCCATGATAATAGATCAGGAAAAGATTACTTCCCAGATAATATGAAAATTGGGATTCTGCCAATAAAATGTCATAGCAAATACTGTTAACGAAGATGCTGTAAATATTCTGTAAATAAAATCAAAACAAAATTTACAATTACCTGAGTCATCGGGTAGAAACAAATAAAACTATTCAAATACCTTTATTTAACTTCCCACGTTAATAAACAAACAATGTGTCATATTTGTCAATTATATAATATCTGTTTTATTTTCATTTATTACGCATAGAACAAACAGATATTTAAATTTGTACTCCAGCTATATGAACTTTATTATGATTGCCATTTAATACACTCTTCAGGAGGTTGTGTTGTTGGTTTTACTCTCGACCAACTGTCATTCAATTCATATTTTTTTATCATTCAAATAGTGACAAGTGCTCCATATTTACACTAATTAACACGAAAAAAGTTATCAGCCGACAAAATATACAATAAGAGAACAAGAGTAATTGTAATTAAAACGGATGGGACTGGGTGGAAAATAATATTTGCTGGTCAACAATTCATACAAAAATAATTAATCCTTCACTTTTCTACTCGTATTCATATATATAAAAGTGCCTGGCTCTTCCGGCATTTCAGACATTTTTATTAAAATAAAACGACAAATGAATGGCACAAGAGTGAGTTTAATTAAAATTATTTTGGTCAGTTCAGGTTTCAAATTCATGTTCACAAACTTTTCTTTTATTATAAAGGGGTCGAATCGCTTTTCACTAATTAATGCTTATTGACTAATTATAATGGTTACAGATTTGTTTTAATTTAAACTGGGTTATTAAAAGGGTACAATTAAAAATGCCTTTAAATAGAAACATTTCTTAGAAATTTTAAAATCCAAAAATTGAAAATGAACTTAAGAATCAACTAAAGTGAATGGGAAACTGGGTAACACTGTTAAAATTGTAAAGGACTCAAATTACAGATTTTTTCGAATATATTCGAAACTTTTGTATTTTAAAATTTTCCTATTGGCTGCGTTCTTCCCTTAAATTCAATTTAAGGCTTGTGTATAATCGCGAACTCCATCCTGTGACACTAATCAGAACTAACTGGACAAAGCACGACAATAACCCTTTGAAGTCCAGGCGAAGCCGAACAATTGCTTTCGCGTAAATTCCCTTATCTAATGGATGCCAATAAACAGAGATCCACACTCGCACACGTATGTATGAATATCCTGCCCGGTATATGGGGATATAATACAGTTATGCACCTGACAGGACCAAGAACATTGTCTCACATGGAAAATTAAAAGTGATGCGTGGCCACGAAAGGAGGTGGGGCTTTAACAGGGGGAGGTGCAGGGAAAGGCTTCTCGGGTAGATTTTGGCTGGGTGGAAGTGGGGATAAGGCGGTTCAAACTAATTTGAATTTATGCAGCAAAATGTTGACCATACCGCTGAGTACTCTTTACCTTGCTTTGGGTATAGTGGTTCAATGAGTCAGAAGTAGGAATTTTTCTTTTTTTTTTGTTGATTTTGCTTATGTGTACAATACCGAAGTTTATTTGATAGTAAGGCATTTATTTATTTTATCGTATTTAATTTACATTTAAAAATATATATTAAGAGTTTAAAAGTGTTTTTCCTATAAAAAATCAACATTTTAATGTATATAGTATTTTTAGATCAAAAGGATGGTAAAGATATAATTAATCACGCGATAATCTTGCAAATATATAGAATTAAATTCGGACTTCAGTTTTGTTTAACACTAATGTTCGATCATATGTAGTACATAATATGAAAATATATATATATTTTTAAATATTTTAATTAATTAGTTTATTTTATATATATTTTTTTTTATAATTTTTTTTAAAATAATTTAAATGTATATGATTAAATTTTTTTTTAACCTTTCTGTGGAAAGAGTATCTATTCGTGTAGTCCTGACGATCCCGACCTTCCCCTCATTATTGTTCTTTGTGGGCATTGGTGTTCTGTAATTAAACTGCATATTATCAGCCACGACACTCACACATGCACTCAACCACTCAACTGAGGCATTTCCACCCACCCACATGTACCACATAATTATGCAGACATTTCCAAGTAGTAGACGAGGGGAGGGGACTGGGCTCGGATGGGTCAGGAGGCCGTGAAAAGGACAGCCCAGCTGTCACTTTGTGTTCAGCATTTGTGTAAAATTTAATTTGGCTACATTTAATTATTGTTTATGTAAGGCTTGTATGTGTCGCTGTCGCTACCATCGAAAATTGTCATATTATAAACAATGATAATTTGCCAAATGCGAGGCGATTGGCTAATAGATATCTGCTAGTATCTCTTAGTCTAAGCAAACCGAGCTAAGCCCAAAGGGCAAACCGCTGTTATACCATGGTTTACACACAGAAAAAATACAACAATTTATTAAAAATATAAAAATAACTAAAAACATTTATGGGGTTAATACAGATATCTTTTTGGGCAAAATTATGGTGGTATGTACGTTTAATCAGGATTTCGCCTAAGAGATTTCTGTGTTACCACAAAAAAAGTATTATAGGATCAATTTATCTTATAAATAAAGACTAGAAATCATTGGCTAAGACATATCCGATTTTTCATTAAATTAAACAATCTTTTTAAAATAAATGCTATTAAAGTATAGTTCTTTTGTGTATTATTGTTTTTTGCCTTTGAAAAATAAATAAATAAAATATGAAAAAATATATATAAATATAATATAATAAATGAGAAAAATATATTTTCGCAGTGCCGAACTTGTGCACTAATCGCATGTTGTGTCAACATTAATCGCATCAAATTTAATTTCACAATAAATGCAAAGACGCGACGCGTTTAGCATAAATTAAGCAGGCTGTAAATGGAAGCCGCGGGCGGTGTCTTTCACTCCTTCTCCTGCTCCTGCGGTCTCGGTTTATTTTACCGAGGTGTTTGAGGCGGTTTTAGCCTGGGTCCGCCCTTCCTAAGTAAGTAAAAATTTCAAACACCACCAAGGGCTCGGCTGCTGCTTCCGTTTCCGCCTCATTCAAAGGGTGTGAGTTCTCAATCGGTTCGCATTTCCCGCGTATTTATTGCTTCAACTTAATTTAATTGACAACCCAATCTAAGGATTCATTAAGCTTGGGGAATTAAATGTCTTTAATTAGCGAATGTTGATTCAATTAGATCAAGTCTGCCTTTTAAAACTCATTACAATAGTTATGGCTAAAACAACGGTTAGATACAAAAGTTTACAATTTGTTTAAAAAAAAATGGTTAATTTTTAAGCTTTTTTAACTATTATTGTGGTCGGCATAGGTGTCTTTATCAATCAAATGTACCTAAAAAATAAGAAAAACAAAAATCCGACCGAAATCGGTTTATCAGAAAAAAACACTTTTTTAAACAAAAAAAAATTGACACCATATTCTGTACCGGAAACAAATTATCGTCTTCGATGAGTTTTTTTTCCATTTTATTTTGTAAACTGGTGTTATGTTAGCGGAACATTGAATAAACATTTGATTAAAAATCTACCCAAGTGGGCCAGCCCCATCCGAAGGTCCGATTTTTGACGAACTTTTTGGCTTTTCCGGTTTACAACGACAAAAAACTTAATTTGAACGGTTTTGGGAAATTGTAACTAAAATTAACGCAAAAAAAAACAAAACGCTAAATATGCATAACATTTAATTGGATTGATAACTGTTTAGGTACACTAAACTTATAAATTTATTGAATCTCTTTAAAAGAATTAATATCTAAAAATATCACTTTTCTTACAAATTAGTAATCAATTTTTATACCCCTTAATCGTAGAGTAAAGGGGTACATTGTATTCGTGCAAAAGAACGTAACAGGGAGAAGGAAGCGTTTCCGACCCTATAAAGTATATATATCACTAGCCGAGTCGATATAGCCATGTCCGTCTGTCCGTTTGTCTGTCCGTCTGTCTGTCCGTCTGTCTATCTGTCTGTCTGTCTGTCTGTCTGTCCGTATAAACGCTGAGATCTCGGGAACTACAAAAGCTAGAAAGTTGGGATTACCGACACATATTCATGGGCTTCATACGCAGCGCAAGTTTATTTCGGAGAAGTATGAATGCAATTTTGTTGCGTTTATTTATACCTATCAGTTCGTAGAAAAAAAATTTTAAAACGGACCATTCGTTAAAAAGTTATGCCCGATCAAAGTTTTATATCTCTATCTCCTTCGCACTCCCTCTTGCTGAGTAACGGGTGTATGATACTCGAAATACTCGACAATAGCGTTCTCTCTTGTTCTTTTTCTAATTGACCGAAAAATATTCTTCCCTCCTCTTTATGATTACAAACTGCCAACTCATTTTGGCTTTGTATGTACTAAATGGGTGGCAACAAGAAATAAATAAAAAATATCAATTCAATTGGCTTTCATAAAAGGCTATTGTTGTAGTTCAATTGTAAGCATAGTAAAGAACCAGTTTACATGTCGCACTAATTCGTTTTAGAGCTTGTCCCAATAAACTTCCATTAAACTTTGTTTAAATAAATTTAGTATACGTAAAATGAATATTTTTGATAACTCCCAAACCAGGAAGGTCATACTCTTACGAAATAATAAAGATTAGATTAGCTTAGACAAAATGTCAGATGGCAGTAATAAAAATGTACAGATTTTTCAAGTTGCATTTATGCAATTTTTTAAGTTGTCTCCATATTGCAGAGCGGCGAGATTATAATTTCAAAACCTGTTTGTTTGACCACCCCACCAGCAATGTTAAAAGCTGCAATCTGAACAATCTTAACTTACTTTTCTCCTTATTAAAACCTCTAATATTCAATCATGACTTTTATCCCAATCAAAATGAAGTGCCAACATTTTGCATTTCCCTCTGGAACCTTAAACTTAATCAGCCCCATCTGGCCCAAAGGTTTTAGCGGCATTAATAAAGTAAAAATAATAATTTTAAATTACTTTTTTAAGCCTCATGCTTGGCTGCCCCGACAGTAATGAAGTCTCTTTTTCTCTTTTGCCACATCGCGTTTTTGTTGGGTTTTCGATGCTTAACCTTCGAGGCGCAAAATGTTTTGTATAAACTAGTACTTGCGTACATATTTCTTTCCACATACTCTTTTTGATAGTAGGGTTAATGGGTTAAATCTTTTAACAAAAAAATCATTTTGTACCTAGTTTGAAATAAAAATTACTTATACTATTAAGATTTCTGTAAAATATTTAAGAAATCCTAATTTATAAAAAACAACTAAAAAGTTGTATTTTTAAATATTTCATTTATTTAATATATTTGGAAATTTTAGCTTCATAAATGGTAAGTGTTTCAGAGTATACCGAATGTTACCAATGCTCATCTTATTTAACAGTGTTGTTTTTTGGACAGGGCGTTGTTGCAACTGAAGGACGTCGGCAACTGCAATTTGAAGGCAAGCAAAACAAATGAATTCTGGGAGACGAAGTCGGAGCGGAGTGAATACTTTTTGCAGCTGTTCTGAACGGAGTTTCCAGTGGCACAGACAGCACTCAATTACCCTTACGTATAACCACTTGTTAACTCCATTTCTTGGTGTTGCGCTTCGTTAAAATAACTAAATTTTTTACTTCTTCTTCTTTTAATTTTTATGTACGATTTCAGTCTTACCAGAATGGAATTTGCTTAAATTATACCTAATGATTTTTATTGATTCTTATTGTATTATTTTTAATTATTTGAGTTACCTAATAATATATGAATTATTTTTAAAAATCGAGGGCCTCCCTTCTCTTTCCAACTTGGCTGTTAGTGTTGGCTAGCTGGTCAACCTCAAGATTGCCGTTAGCAGTGGCAGTTGCCTCGACTTCTCGACGGTTGCACTTCGCTTGACTGCAATTTGGCCAAGTTAAGCAGGGGAAAAAGTTGTCGCTGTTCTTGTTGTTACCTTTAATTTCAGTACGTTTCGGTGTTGTTTTTTATCGTGGTTTTTTTGGGTGATTGTTGGCCACGGCTAAGTCACGTTCCGATTGCGCATTTATCGCGTTCAACTTGCCGTCCGGTTGGTTAAGTTTCTTGGCCAAAAAGTCTCTCTCCACTCGTTGGCTCCTTTTTTTGGCCATTGCAACATTGCCAAATTGCCTGGCTTCTACATGTTGCAGTTGGCAGGGTCAGACGGGCTTTTATTTTTATTTTTTAACTGCATTGCACTGTGGGCTGCGTCAGCACAATCATAAATCTGTCAGCGACCATCCTATGACCTTTCTACCTGCTCGATAACCGCTCAATTTGCAGCTGTCCAGGGGATCGTAAATAAATAAAAGCTGAGGAAGTCGCTTAAATATTTACTGTTCCACCAAGTGGCCTACGTGACAGGCACGCGACTGACTTATGTGGTGCATTAGTAGAGAATTTGGCTTCTGTTTTGGGGTATTCCTAGGTCATGGTGATCTGGCATAAAATTTTAAAACACTCATATCTCTTACAAAAACCATGTTTTCATGTTTGACTGTACTTATAACCCTATGAACGATCCTGACGAATAAAATAATAATAAGACCTTACACATACATACATAAAGGGTCAATTGTGCCTCTGTTTTTTGCCAATTATTTTACACATATTTTGTACATCCTGTTTTGAGGAAATGTGAGAAGGATCAGCACATGTCCGTTGTATATAAAGAGTTTTTGACAAAATGGTTACTAAAATTGTATAATTTGGTAAGAAAACACTTTAATCATAAATCTAATTTAATTTATTATATTTAATCAATAATAACTTAGTCATTCTAAATGATAGAAATTATCGAATTACAATTGGTTTTAAATAAGGCAGTACGAATAATTCATTTTAATCATTATTTTTAACTTTGTTGGCATTTCATTTTATATTGATGATCTAAATATTATTGAATAATACCCATAAAACATGATGTTAATTTCTCTAATATCACTTATAGCACCACTCAGGTGGACCACCTAAATCTCTCGACCTCTTTTCACTCCAATTACTCAAGGAATTTCATTCCACAGCTTGCAAAACTAAGTTGGCCATAATTCCCCGCTGAGGTCGTTAGCCCGCTCGGGTAATCGAACCTGTAAGTCGCCCAGTTGAACTGAGTACATATATAGCTACGATGGTAGGTGGGTAAGTAAGTGACTTATGCTGGCTTTAATCAAACCTTTTTTAAGCCGAGTGATGGACAGTTGTGGTTACGACTGGCCAGTGGCCACAGACAATTAGCACCACCGATCGCCGTACAGTGGGTGCTAAAACACAGCGAACAGGTACGAAGCGCTCTCTGATAAACCCAGATTTCTCGCATTATTTCGGAGAGCCTCTCACGAACAGCTGTACCTGGTTTGATATATCTACTTGATCCGGCTCTCCGACTCGGCTCGCTCCCTCTCCCGATCAGCTGGTCGTCTGGGCCTAGCTTTAGTGTTATATCTTGGACCCGCTTCAGTTCAGTGGCACTGCAACTTTTGGCCGAATCGGACGTATCGTGGCTCCTTGGATAAATATTTCAGCTACCTGTGGCTATCGCGTGTGTTACCTGTATCTGTATTTTGGCTTTACAGTTACTAACGAGTTATGTGCGCTTGAATGCCAAATTTAATTGCCGCTCTTTGCATGTTCGTCAGCAGTAATTTCAAAACGTTTTCGAAAAGCGAGTAAAAAACTACTTTCGTTTTCCCCCCTGAACTTTCCATTTTTCTCGCTCGTCGTCTTGCCATTGAAAAAAGTGTCAAACCCCAGGTGCTAACCAAAAAAGAGCCAACACATTTAACACGAAAAAAATATCTGAAAAATATCAAGTTGTGAAACGCGTGTGAATTTATCAATTTTTGGATTATGGCCATTATGGACACCGCCTGGCGCTGTCGCCTCACGATCTTCGCCATCGTCTCCCTGCTCTTGGTGGGCGATCTCTTTGGATATGGCGGCGGCATGAAGTCCAACCACCCCAATCCCCACTCGGTGAGATCGGGGGGCGGAGCGGGGGCGGTTGGTGCCCCAACGGGTCCGGCGGCTGCAGCGGCCAGCAAGTTCCAGTCGAAGAATGCCGAAATCGATATAACCGAAGGTTAGTTTGATCATCCATCCCGACTTGCCGTTGCCTTTTATCCATTTTGCCATTTTTCATTGACAATATGTTTTACTCGTCTGGCGTCATGCATTGCCAAATTTTGGGATTTTTATTTTGAATTTCGGACTTACAGTAGACTATCGGTGAAGGGAACTTGTATGTATTGTGAGATGTAAATATTATTTATTTTGAATTTTGTAGTAATTGAATTATTTTTAAAATAACAATCAATTAAGTAGACAAAAATGGAAAATGTTTTATCTTTTTTAGCGCTTTACAGAAAACTTTAAAATATAATATTGTTAATGTTTTTTTAAACCATATTATTACCATATTATTTATTGCGTAAGAAACTTTTACGCTTAATTTATGAACAGTTTTGTATAAATTCTATACTTTATATATTTCGTTAATTTTGAGATTGCTAAACATTTCAATAATATTTGTCAAAATCAGTTCACTCATTAGGTCGCCTACTGCAAATATTTTTTGGGAATTTTTGTTTAAGTTTTTTGTTATACCATAAATTTTGTATTTGGTCTTATCAAGGTTAATTTCGTTTTATAAATGGAGGCTTACTTATAAAGTGCTGGAGGCACGTGTAAGCTTCGTTTCGGGTTTAAATGTTTAATTACTTTTTTTGTTGGTGGCTCGGTAGGTGAAAACCGGAACTGAGCCCGAGGAGACTAATGTACGATTGTTTATTACACGCGTGTAGCTCAACTAAAAAAAGTAAATGTGGCCGATTTGGAAAATACATTAAAAGTGCGAGAGGTTAGAGTCATACAACAAACTTGTGCTTGGATAAATCTATCTTCCATTTAGAATACATATATTCTTAATTGAGTTTTAAAAGCTAAAGATAAGTAAATTTTTGTGATGGGTTTGAGCTAATGATGCGGGTATTACGAGTTGGGTAGGTGAGAATTACTAATATATTAAAAACTAGAAAGGAAGCTAGCTTCGGCCAGCCGAAGCTTATATACCCTTGCAGATAAAAGAAATACCTTTTTAAGTTGTCAGAAATCAAAACGCCTACTTCCTGCAAAGTTACAATGAATTTTCTTATATTTGTTTGATTATTCGTATGGGAGCCTTAAGATATAGTGGTCCGATCCGGCTCGCTCCGACATATGTACTACCTGCAATAGAAAGAAGACTTTTGGGAAAGTTTCATTGCGATAGCTTTAAAACTGAGAGACTAGTTCGCATAGAAACGGACAGACAGACAGACGGAAAGACGGACATGGCTAGATGGACTCGGCTATTGGTGCTGATCAAGAATATATATACTTTATGTGGTCGGAAACGTCTCCTTCACTGCGTTACAATATCTGACTGAAATTATAATACCCTCTGCAAGGGTATAAATATATATTCAGTTAAATGTTTCTAAAAATTTTCCAATAGGAAATTTCTTGGAAATTTAAGTACCTAAAAATTACCTAAAAGCTTGACGTTGTCTGGCATATTAAACAAAAACACGAGACGCCAAAAGTTTCCATAAACTACAACAGAGCCATTAAGATTTTTTATGACCCAGCTTTTGAGGAAAGTTACTTCATTACTCGACTTCGTACTTCATTTGAATTGCTAGACTCATGGAAAGTATCTGATTCCGAAAATAATGAGTATGTATGTTTTTAAAATAATGTATAAACAATAGTTAACATTAAGAAAATTATTATACATTTAAAAAACATTTACCATTGCTGTAACGTTGCAAAATAATTTAATAAATTATATAAAGTTGGAACTTCTTCGAAAACTTTTATGTAGCCTTTCTGTATTTCCACGCTGCAATGCTTTTCCTGTGTAAACCTAAATACTCGCTTAAAAATCTGTAAATCGTCCAAATTATTATTCAACAACATCGAAGTTCATGTCCAAACCGATCGTTCAAGAGCTTTCAAAGACAATTCGAATACACTTCTTCGTCGCCACTTTCTCGTTGATTTGCATACACAATATCGAACCCTATCGTATGACATAACATTTGGGCATTGCACAACAAATGTCGTGGCTAAACCGGAAAAGATACTCGAACGAGTGTGTGTAGAGACAATAAAACTTAAATAAAATCAAAGGAAAGTCGAGAGTTCAGTGCACAGGGGTTTTAACTTTATTTAAATTGACCAGGAAATGGAATAACCAGGGAAACATAAAAATACATCAGTCCAGGGGTATTAAAGCTCCTATTGGGTTCCCAACAAAATGAATAAGCTTTATCTATTCTTTGCTATCTTAATTTCGACCTTAATTTGAAGGTTTTGCTTGACAATCTAGAAAAAAACATTTACTGGTTATTTTCTAATCATTTATCGCTTCTTTTCAAACATGTTCTTTCGAAAAAACATAACAATAAGGTAATACTTGTAAAAAAAAATGTATGGGAAAACATTGGTAAAAGATATTACTGTAAAATGTTTTTATTCAAATTTGACTAACTTTAAAAGATTTATCAAAAATTACCTAACATTTTTTTAAACGAAGCATGTATTATATAATAATCGGGGTTTAAGGAAGTACTCCAACATAAATCTAACTTATATTTCTCTTATAAATCCCCTGAAATTATCGATATTTTTGATATTTTTGCAATATTGATTCGATAATATCAATATTTTCAAGGGAAAACACATATTAAATATCAAAAATGTCTATATATTCTTTCAAGCTCTACCCAGAAGTCCCTATATCACGAAAGACAAAAATATCCCCCAGACCATTTCACAGTTCATTAAGATGGCTAAACCATCTCAAAGTCATTGGAAGTTGGTATTTCTTTTGTGTTTCTCGAGGTGAAAGTGGAAAAATGCCAAGCAAATAAACTTGACGTAATAAAACTCGAAGCGAACAAGTTTTGCATGTTGAGAGAGGGTCTTAAATTGCATCGCAACTTTCCCAGGGAGCAGCAGTTCATTAGCGTGGGCCAAGTATAAAAGTTTCGGGTAAATAGGGTTTTTCGCTCAATATTCCAGTTTCGTAAGCGGCGTCTAGACAAATCCGCTGTCACTGTTTAAACTCAAAGTTCATTATTCTAACTTGCTCACTCGAACAGGAAGTGATGAAAACTTGACTTGATTTGTGACATTTAATTTATCGAACTAAGCCAAGACACAAGCCTGGGTTTGGAAAATATTCAGCCATATGTTGGACCATAACCGGTTCCGATTCCAGACGTAATCCGTTCCAACTGAAGAAGTTGTCTGGGCTAGAAACGAGTTCAACGGAAATCGAGAGTGGAGTTGATAATCTCGGTGTTTGAATACTCACGTTAATCGCTTGTAAATGCCATTCACTTCCATAGAGATATATCACGTGCCCTTCCCAATCTTCCCCATAGCCGGTGGAAATTATCTGAATTGACAATTTCGGTTTCTTTCCACGTCTTTCTCTCTTGGCCGAAAACAAAATAAAGAAGATACAAAATAAAGAATCACTTTGCCGCAACCTTTAGCTGATGAATGCAGTGCGTGATAAACATGCCGAGCTTGCCATCCATTTGCATTTATTTCCATTCAATTACGTGCACTTGGAATCCAAATTGATTCCACAGAAGGAGTCACCTTAATTGACTCTAGTTCGGTGGGGACTCACAATGAACTGTTTTTACCGAGTTTTAAAGGAGTCAAGCACAATGTATTTCGGAAATTAAAAGAACTTGTAAATTTAAGTATTTAACAAAATTTAAAAGTTTTTTTATAAATAATTAATTAAATTAAAAAACAATATTGTGAGAGCTTTTTGTATTTATAATATTCAAAAACCACACCAGAACTACCGATAGCTCTAAACTTGATTTGAAGAAATAGTATTTTTAATTAGCTATTAAAATTTATAATAATAAATAGATTTATTCCGAAGATTTATTTATTAGTGGATTGCGTTTTTGAAATGGCTTTGGATAGAAACAAGTTAAACAGAATCGAAAATACCCAAACAAGCAGTACAACATATTGAATTAACTACCTATATATTTTTATAAAAATCTATCATTAAATACAGCTGAGTCATGCTTGACTGCATTTCTTCGTAGTCAAATTAGTGAAAAGACAAGGGGCATAAATTAAAATACTTGTTATCAGTAACGAATAGATTGAAGCTTGGATTTTCACACCGCGATAGGGTTTTTGCATCGGTTCCGCACTCGAAGTTAAAGATCCGACAAAACCAGCTGCCTTAGTTGGCGATAGCATAATGAATATTCGACTGGAGACCATAATTAATAAAACTGAGCGTTGAATGACTGAACAAATATTCAAAGTAAAGTTCAACGCATCGACTTGGCCTTGTTCGTGGCATGGAGTCGTTGAAAAAGTGTTGGATATAAATTCGCAACAGCTGATCGACCGCATATAGCCAAATAAATATTTGGCTTACTCACCGCAAATACACATCTATGTGCACTCGAAAAAAATAAACAGAAATTCGCCTTGTTTATCCGCTTTCCACACTCTCAATTTCTACATTTGTCTGCCTGCATATTTGCTCAATTGTTTACAAACTGTTGCCTTTTGTTGACAGTTTGTTCTAAGCATCTATTAGTCATTGTTTTGTTTTAGCCTTAGATTTGGCAGCCTTGGGGTTGGGATCTCCGATCTCCGATCTCGCTTCTCCCCCAATATATTTTTTAACGATTTGCGCAGTTCCCGAAATCTTAATTTGAAAGCAGTTAGCTATGCAAATGAGCGCCAGCAAGTAGAGCCAAAAACCAAATGTCACAATCTAATGGGGCCAGCCCCCTGATTAATATGCCCGCATACCTAACTTAATTGTGTTTTTGTTTCAGAGCACGATTTCAATGAGTTCTCGGCAGCGGCTCAGTCCCTGAAGCCGGGAATGGCGGTGGTTACTGGGGCGAGTCTGAAGACCAAGTCCCAGCTGACGGACACCATCAAGGAGTCGTGTCTTCCGAAGATGCTCTGCGAACTGGCCTCCAAGCCGGAGTACCAACTCAGCGAAAAGGAGCGAGAACTACTGAGACTGATCAGGTAAGGGACAAAATAAACAAGGAATAGATAAATAATGCAGAGCAAAACATAACATAAAAAACAAGTACAGGTAGAGAACAGAATTTTGAAGAAACCAAATACAAATCCAAACTCGACCAAAAAAATTTCAAATAATTTTAAACAATATTTAGAAATTATTCGTTTAAAATAAATATTTTAATTTAATTATATTTATAAAATAGGAACTCATTTTATTTATTATGTTCTATGCACTAGAAATATTAACTAAAGAGGTTAAAGTAAATTAAGTTCAAGTAAATAAACTCATTTTAAAAGCCAAATAAATTAGCTAGCATAGGAAAATTTAAGATAAATGTCAGAAAACACTGCAAATACATTTATTTATGCATGTTTTAAACAAATTCTAGAAACCGGTTTGCAGTGACTTGTAATCATCGCATAGCCTCAGCATCAACTAATTTTAGTTTTCGATGAGAAATCAATTTATAATACATCAGGGATTAAACCTAGCTCGTTAAGAATTGAAAAAGTTTCAGTTAACCAGATCAAACAACGCTTTTTGGGTTTACAACCAAACAATCAACTTACTTGTACACAAGGGAAATATTTTAATTATTTTAAAGAAAAGTTCCAATTGAAATAAACATTTTATATAAGTGTGTCAAATCCTTTCATAAAGTATACATTTACTATTTAATTTGTAGACATTTTTAGTTATCATCAACCTATGGCATATGGAATCCATTTTTGATTACTTCATATGATACTGTTTTGTATGATATTGTACTTCACCCCCAATTACTCACAATAAAATCCTTTGCTTCCTTTGTATTTATAGTCGTTTTTAACCACACCGTGAAAGTATTTCGATTGTACAGATTTGCCATAGATTTTTACGAATATTTGCCCGTAAAGTGCAAGTAGAACCAGTTCTGAACCGATCAACCAAACATTTGCAAACTCAGCAGTTACGAAAGTCTCCGAACAGGTTTCAAAGGGCTCGAGTGCAGTTTTGATCAATTGCAATCCATTTCATATCTAGTAACCACCAGAGCTAATAACACAGTAGGTGACTCACAGGGAGTTGAACAATCCGCGGGCAAAGTGCAGCACTTGCAGCACTTGGGGAAACAAAAGCGCCATTCAGATTAGCTAAATGCGGCAAATATTTGAGCCCCGACTGATCCCATGGATCAGCAGTCGTAAGTCGTAACCTACCTCAACTTCAGCTGTAACCTCGCACTTGAGACGAAGGTGAGCCCCAAGCTGATCTGATGTAAAAGCCCGTCCAGTACAGTACATAGAGTCGAATAAGTCAGCGGCAAGGTGAATGGCTGAGGCAGTCTAGAATCTAGATGTTCGAAAAACTACAGAAAGCGAAACTTGAACAAACTCCAAACGAAAAGGCAGGCGAAGCGTGAAATGATAATGGCTTATTATAATATTTAACATTTGTTCAGTTGTGCTCGGCTGTGGAGAAACTTCCGTCTAATGTGCCCACTATTTGCAGATCTCCGACAATGCCCTGGATGATGAACATGCCGCCGAGCAAATGGTATTTCGCGGCCCACATGGGCGAACTAATGCGCCACACGGGCGACAACCTCAGCGGACCGATGGGATGCGCCAATCTCTGGCCCAACTGCCCGATCAGCTCCAAGAAGCTGATGAAGCTCAGCTACAAAGTGAGGGTCTAACCACTGGATCCGTATCCTAAGTATTAGATATAGATTTAGCCGCCTCAGCTTTTGTACCATATGTCTTCACCGTTGGATTACCGTACCCTGTAAATTACCCTAAGTTTAGATTAGACCTGAGTCCCGACATGACTGAAGTGACTGTAGAACTGTAACCACTCGTAACCGCATCCGTATCCATACCTTCTGGCTACGAGTCCTAGGTAGTTTGTAATTACATAAGTGTGACTAGTCACGACCCGATTTAGCATTACGCCTAGTCTAAGTTCGATGCTCCTGTAATTGTTAATAAATTACACTCTTTTGTTCAAACTCCCTAATGATCTGCCTTAATCCATCTCGATTGTTGCCCTGTCACCTTCGGGTGATTTGAGAAATGGCTTTGATGAAAAAACACCAAGTTCATGTACGTACGGGTATGTAATTGCTAGGAAGCGTTCGACTTGCTGGCAATGGAATTGTATTTTTAGAAATTGTTATGCAATGCAAGGTTGACTCCGCCATTAAATGTGGCAATCCAACGGACTTTGTGATGCATCATTGGCGATTTCTCGTTTGCCTGGGTGGAGTTTAATTGGTCTAGTATAATTGGGTTTAAATTTGTCCATCGCATGCCGAGTTTGATGGGAAATACACGTTAAGCAGATTGGGCGAATTTAATCTGCGTAGCGGAAGGTAAATATTGGCTGTGTGTATTGTTGTCAGATAAAAACAAAAATAAAATAAAAAAATAAAATATAATTTCAACTTGTATTAAGAGTGACTTCTAAAACAAGGAAAGATAAAATAAACATGGCATTTTATCTATTGTTGGGGCCACAGAAATCGCTAGGCACTAATATAAATTCTACACGAATTCAGCGCTAATCGATTTCTGTAATACAATTACAATAGTTTACAATATTACAATTATTTACAATATTACATAAATTTAATACAAGATAACGTTGCTTTATGATAACTTAAAAATAACTTAACAAATAATTCTACAAAATGTTCATTGTCTCCATTCTTTATGTATATTTTTAAATTACCGAATATTTCCTTATTAATAGAAAAGGGATTTTTAATAAGTCGTTAACTTATTTTACTGCCTTATTTATTTAATAGTTGCAAGACAAAAAAGGTTTATCGATTTTTAAAAATGTGTTTATTTTGCTAGGTAAGTATTTTACAGTCCGGACATAGGAGTGGATATTATAAAATTAAGGGATTATTATTTAATTTTCTTTCTGAATACTGCATACAAATACGAATGAAAGCCATCTTAACTTTTTCCAGTAAATTTGTAAATTGGTGTCAAAATACGTATATTGAGCGCATACTTTCAGGCGCGGTCCAAAAACTACATATACCACACACCTTGAACGGAAAATAAACAAAAATCAAAAGCGAACATTTTAGTGCACACTTTATATGCAAATTCGATTAACTCAATGACATTGTGAAAAAAAATTAGAATATATTTCGCTTTGTTTACAATTGTTTCTCTGGTCGATCGAGTATTCCGAGCACAATTAGCAGAAAAAAACGAATGGGCATTCGGGTGAAATTGTCGGATTATGACAAACATATTGATGACTGAATTAAAAAATCGACTAGAAAGTAAACAAAAACAAGAAATTATTTTTAGATTTTTCGATAATGCATAAATCAGTCACTGACACGGGGCAATAAATAAAGTAAATCCATGAAGGGGGTGAAAATGTGAATTGAAAATCGAGTCCTAATTGAAATTCCGATTACAAACACGTTCGATTTGACAACAAATTTGGCCAGAAGTGGCACAAAGCAACGAAACAAAACAATAAAAGTCAACATATTCGTAATATCAAACAGAAATTGGGTCAGATTTGTTTAACTGTTTCAGCATTTTTGTTGTTGCCACGCTAGTTGCGTGTTCCAGTGCGCAACTTTCATTGTTTGGCATGGCCCAAATTTCGTGTTTGGCTTAAACCCGGCTCAATTTCTGCTTTTGGTCCGACGTTTGACAAGTTGTTTGGCTTATGCAATCCGTGGAGAAGGGGGCGGAGGTGCGATGGATTGGGAGGACAGGTGCAGCAGGTGCAATTGCATTGTCTCAGACTTCTGTCAGCGGCTGGTTTCTTTATTTCTTTCAATAGTTTCCGCATACTTGGCGCTCCGAAAATAAAAGCGAAGTTTTGGCAACGGATTTCGCATCAACGAATGCGTAATACTCTAAAATTAAAAATGCTGTGGAGAAATTAATTTTTAGTTTTTCTTTTTTCTATGGCCACGACTTACTAATAGTAACTTTTAATAATTTGAAAGAATTATACAACAAAAACTTAAATTTGTGACTATTATGTTTTTTACCCAAACAAATAAAGTTATTATAAATTGTTCCAATTTCAACAGAACAATTATAGTCATTATATTTTATGCAAAAAACTTTCTTGTCAATTCATTATTAGTCCTAAATCTATTGTGATTTTTGGTTTCCAAAACTTGCTTAAAATCTAATGTTTAGAATGTTGTTACAAATAGTCCGATATTTAATTATTAAAATATATGACCCTTAAAAATGTTATGATAAAACTAGGTTCCGAAAATTCACTTTCATTTGTGATTTTTATTTTAAAAGGCTTACTGCGATTTTTGATTTTTAACGTAAAGTTAACTGATTTTTACCGTTGTCCACCAGGTATATAAAAATTAGCAAATTTGATAAACAAATAAAATTATATTTACTCTTGAGTACAAAATGTATGAAATCATCCTAGTTGGTAACAAATTCAATTAAAATCCCAGAAGGCTATTTAAAATAAAAACAAGAGAGAACGCTATAGTCGAATGCCCCGACAATCAGATACCCGTTACTCAGGTAAAGGGTGTGCGAGGGAGATGGAGATAGAAACTTTGAACACGCATAACTTTTTAACGAATGGTCCGATTTGAAAATTCTACATTTCGATAGGTATTGATAAACACAATAAAACTGCATTTTTACTTTTCCGAAATATTGAAATTTTTAAAATCGTATATAAGCGATTGTGGGCGTTAGAGGAGGCGTGGCACCTTTTTGAAACAAACTTGCGCTGCGTAGGAACTCCGAGAATCTGCAGGCAAAATGCCAATCTTCTAGCTTTTATAGTTTCCGAGATCTCAGCGTTCATACAGACAGACAGACGGACAGACAGACGGACAGACAGACGGACAGACAGACGGACAGACAGACGGACAGACAGACGGACAGACGGACATGGCTAGATCGACTCGGCTAGTGATCCTGATCAAGAATATATATACTTTATGGGGTCGGAAACGCTTCCTTCTAGCTGTTACATACTTTTGCACGAATACAATATACCCTTTTACTCTACGAGTAACGGGTATAATCACTCAACTGTTATTTACAGTCCGTGGATAAATCCGTATCATAAAATACGGAGCTTATCCAACAAAAACCAAATATACACCGCAAATTAGGTTAAGAAAATATAGGACTTATTTACTTAGCATAAAGACAATTTAAATGCCCAATGGCAGGGTGTAAGTATTAAAACCTTCACCATATGAGGGAAACTGAAAAAGCACGAAAATTTTCCACTATACAAGTTGCCTTTCCCAACCTACTTTCCTGCTGCACATCAAGAAGAAATAATAACCAAGGAGAAAATCAAGTGTACGGTAGATGTGCATAAAAAGTAAGACAAACTTTGAATAAGCGGCCGGAGAAAAGCGAATTTCCCGTAGCGGTAGTTGGAGCGTTTACAACTTCATCGCCGCTCGGGAGTCTCCACTGTGGATTGCGTAACTCTGGAGGTGGCTACGTGATCTGGTCGAGGTGTTTTCAAACGGGTCCCGGCGACTTGGCCAACTGACTGATTGAACCACTCTTGGATGGACGATTACCTTCGGTAAATTATTCTTATTAGTGCGAACTCATTGCATCTGCTCAGTTATTTAAAGTGGATTTCCTCGATATTCATATGGATTTCCGTACTTCACTCTCCTCTGAGAGTTAGCTTGGCCAGAGACACGTGCTCCACTGCGTCGATTGATAACTGATTTGGCAAGCACGAGCATAAGCATTCAGTTAACTTCAACGGTGCTAATTAACTGAGCCAACAAAGTAAATGTTGAATGGCAGTATGGGCTAATCAGCGGTAGATATGCCCACTTTTTTGGGAACTAGTTCAATAAATTATTGCTTAATTTTTTTATTTTTAATTAATAAAATAAAATTTTAATTGAAATTTATCGATGTGAGAACATTTTATTCAAATAAAAAGTAAAAAAAGTACATATTTTTAAATGCACTAACAAAGTATAGTATGAATTAACACCAAATATAAAACACATATATCTAGATTCTAGAATATAGACTCTACGATCGATTTTTAAACTTGAAAACAAACACGATTGGAAAAAAACCTTTTAGGTTGTAGTTTTATGAAAAATTAACATAAGATTTTAAGGAAATACATTTATTATTTATTCTGAAAGTTCCACCTGTTGCTAGTTGACAAACTCTAGGCGTTTGACCCTCAACCCAAGCTTAAATCGATGCGAAACAAATTGCTCAAATCACTTGCTCGCCCATATAGGAAATCTTGCACTTCGTCCATCGGACTCCCCGGTAATACCTAACGGAAATGAGGTAATTGATATGCAAGTCAAACGCCAAAACCAAAATAAAACCGCTGAAATAAAGAGCAAGAAAGGAAACCCCGACGAGCCAAGTGCGAATGCCCAGACATTTGGCTTGAAAGATTTCATAACTTTTCATAATTGCACAGACGACGAGAGAGGCCGGAGCGAAAGAGGTACCGGCGCTATAAAGTCGGGCTGCTCTGGGGACTCGAGAGAGCGAGCGTAGAGCCTAGGCTGCGCCCTCCGCTTAGTGGGCCTCACTTTCACTTACTGGTCTTGTCTTTGGCTTCCGCACGAAACTTGGTCAAAATGCAAAACAAACTTGGCCCGCAAAAACCCGAAACACGCAGTGGCGTCGAATAGGGGATGGGTATTTAACAGAAAATATTTTTCATACCCGATATTATAATCACAATTATTTTATTTCCCCAAATCACTAGTTTAATAAAATATTAAAAAAAATATATATATTTAAGAAACCGAAAAACAATATATAAAATAAATGCAACCTGCATCTTAAGGTTAAGACACGCATTTTAAACATAATCCACGGAATTGCTTTGACTAAGTTTAATGTTATATTACTGAAACTAAAAATGATTAGAATCTAAACTAAATCTAAAAATCTTAAAAATTAAGGAATTTATTAAAAACCATTTGAAAAACCCTTTAATCAAAATTAAATACCAATTGGAATTAAATAAATATGATGCAAAGTAAATAAAACTTTATTTTTTTGATATGCAAAAAGAAATTTCTTCGTTGACGTCCCTGGACCGAAAAACCCACACATGGGAGTGTAAGCTTTACACAACAAGTGATTTCTGGGGCCTACACTTGAGGTTCGGCCAGCGACTCTCGGTCTCGGCTTCTCTTTGTTTACGTTTACGTTAAAGTTAACGTTTGGTTTATTTTTTATGCGGCGCTTTGGCGGCTTTAAGCGTCCGCAGGTCGCCTCAGTCAGTCCAAGACTTCAAGCGCACCAAGTCGCCTGCCGCTCCACTCCACTCCAAAACTCGAACCGTTCGGGGATCGCACATATAAAGTGGTATTACGATATATTACCCAACATTCGGCGGCCATGAATCTGCGCTATATCTGCACCCTAACTCTGGTGCCGACGCTCTGTGTGCTGCTGGTACTTCTGCTGGAGTTCGTGGAGGAGGGCCTGGCCCAGAGTTCCGACCCACTGTTCGAACTCCCCGTCCAGCTGGTCGGATTCCCCGTAATCGTGCTCTCCGTCCGCCTTTCCCAGTTCGCCAAGAAGCTGGCCTACTCCCTCAGTCCCAGTAAGTCCGGCGCCAATCGAGTGAAAGTTGAAAATATGTTGTGCATAAATTAAGTGTTTTGCATTGTTAAAATCAGTGCAGGAATTCGGTGAGGAAATTTCCAAAATTATTCCATTCAAATTTTGGGCAGCGATTTCGTTGGCCGAAGTTTTATTTTTTCCGCTCAAGTGAGCTGTTAGAGTTAAAATTATGCATATTTGCTAACTTATTAAAGTAAAAATCAGAGAAATACATAAGGTGTTTTACCGATAACATTTAAGTGTTGCTGGATTACATAATATTTGATGTGTTTCTTATAGCCAATTACCTGGAAACCATTCTTGATTCATTTAAGAGAACAGTAAACATATTAGGTTGTTTAACCAGAAAATAAATGAATGTGATAATTCCATTTATCAATTTTTTTATCAACTGATAAAAGAAAAATATGCAATGTTTAAGAGAACTGTGCTGAACCTTTCCAATTTCATATCTAATGAAAAATATTAAAACAGCTTGTTAATAACATGTTATTCATAAAGAATTTTTAACAAATTATAGAGCAACAATTTTTGAAAAGTAAAAGTAAATTATTATAAAGAGGATAATTTTTTCAGGTCAAACATGTTGGAATTGTTAAAGAATCTTTTTATCGATTATCAGTCGAATAGGTATTACTGCACCAGATCCAAAAATAATTTATGTACCCTACGCATTTATAAATGTAAAATGCAAATAACGACCTAAGGCTTTTTAACCAACCCATTTTGTAAATGTGTGTCTATTGCTGATGGCTGTGAATTGTTACTCATTGCGTTGGACCGTTAAAACCTGATCTGCAAGTGCGATGACAAAAGCGGCGGCCAACTATCGTGCTCGTCCACTTAGCCGACAAAGTGCGAAAATGGGGTCAAGGCTGTCCGCAGCCAGTGGCGTCAACCATAACAAGTGCCACCGCTCCGCGGAGCCGGAAACCAAATATCAGAGAGGGGGAAGCTTGATGATGTTGATGTTGACAGCCGAGCCGATAAGCTTTAGGCATGAGTAACCAGGGAAATACCCCAAAATCAAAATAATTATCCAAACTTTTTGGCCAACTTCAAAGCTGCGCTAAGAAAGAAATTAAGGAGGGGAAAAAATTGTACAAAGTGGAATATTTATTAGTTTATTAACCTTTAAGAAATTATGCGCCCAAAAAGGTATTTTAGATTCAAAGGAATTAACTACAAGATTTTTGGGGTTACTTCCAATTGAGTTTTAGGCGTTAAAATAAGGTTTATAGCTATTTATACTATTTATTTAACTTCTTTTCTCCTGTCTTAAGATAACTTAAAGCTGTAAGTAATTGTAAAATGTGTATGAAAAAGAACTAAATAATATTTGTATATTACTTAGGTACATATAGATCTCGCAGCAGAAGGGACACCGCCCACCCGCTGGCCCTTGATGCTGAGCTGGCCCAAAAGCAGATCCTGGGTGAGTTCGGACCCCAAGCCTGCATCCTGGAGGAGCCGTGCCGCGTCCACGCCTCTCGCCATTCGGGCAGCAGTGAGCGCCGATTGCCTGGCGATGGAAGAGCAAAGCCCCACGCCGCCTGGTCTGAGGTCTTGAGGTAGGTCAAAAATATGGTAGGGGAGTACCAACTTGGAAGTATAATGGTTGATCGAATCACAAAAATATTTAGTATTTAGTATTTTAGCGGTGCAGGTTGGAAGTGAAAATTTTATTGGGTTACTAATCACAATTGATGTATTTATGGTGGATTACTTAGAATAAAATACACTCAAATAATTTGTTAATAAATACTATTAATTTTAAAATTATTAATCAAATTAGAAGTTAAAAGCTTATATTTTTTTAACCATTTTCATTGCAACTCACTATACTATTTTTAGTTTTTTAATATTTATACGATAAGCATGTGTATTTTATCAATGGGATTCTCAAATATCTATTATTAAAAGAAGATTTGCTATAGTTTTTTTTTGTTGAAGACAAATCATTTTTAGTACTGATTGCAGTGCTGCCATTTTGTCCTTTTTCCGAATAGATCTGTCCTTTTTATATCGGCTTTATCCTGAAAAAAAAGTTGAAACATCCTCTGTCCGGAAATCTGTCCCTTTTAATAATAATATAGAATATACGCACAAAAATTTACCATGGTCAAATGATCAAGCGAAGCAGGTTGTTAGTCGGGCGGAGTAGATCATTGAATTTAATATATCATAATTGAATTTAATATTTAATCCATTTCAAAAACAGAAAAATGTAGAGGTATTTACTTTTGTCCTTTTTTATTTATTTTTTCCGGTTTTTTTTGCTCATCTGTTCTTTTTTTTAAGCTGAGTGAAGGCAGCACTGACTGGTTGCCTGACTTCCGTAATTACTTCGATTCCCTTACTTTCTCAAAGCATTTCTTTCTCATTGTACCCCCATCCCATCCCCTACAAAATGAACTGGGTTCCTAGATATCATCATCGCTTTCGAGTGCCTTCCCCATTTTCTGATCAAGGGCATGCAGGGCTGACTTTATGGCAACTCACTCGACTCAAACGGGCAGTAACAACTCGAACTTCAGTTTGTTCTGGTTATATTTCTGTGCTGCGATTGCATTTCTTATGGCCACGTTTGCAGTTTGGCGCTGCTGCTGTTGTCATTTGGCAAATGAATGGCTTGTTTTTAGCCAAGGCAAAATGTTTTCCAATCAATTTTTATATCTCCTTGTTGTCGCCGTCTCATCCTGGAGCTCGCAGTTGGCCCATTGTCATTGGCATTGCTAACTCATCTGTGCATAATTTAATGTATCCTTGGGATCCCCAAGTTTAAAAGTGCATGTCACGACTTCGACTGCGACTTTGGCTTCGCCTTTGCCTTTGCCTTTGGATTTCAATTTGTAAGTTTACATAAATTTAGTTTGGCTTGCCAGTTCCTGATGAGTTGGTTGCCCTCGCAGCTCCCTATTGTCATGGTAATGTTATAAGGCATTAAGTTATTCTTCTCACCCATCAAAGGTCCCCGGTTAACTGCTGTGATTCATAATTAATGCGCTTGTCTCTGCAGCATCTTCCTTGATTTTTTTATGGCCGTTTTTGTGCAATAAAAGAAAGGAAGCTTGGATGGTCAGCGGTAGTAAAACATGTTTATTGTTGCCACCAGTTTCCATTTTGAAAGACTGGCATTTAAACCGGGCAGGACAAACAAAGGGCAGCTTAAAGAAAAGCTTCTTAGGAAGGTCCTTCGGCAGACGTGTCGTATGTGTAACATTTTCTCGTTTGCCATTCGCACATTTATTCTATTTAATATTTTGTGATATCGCAAAAAGGTTTCCTCATGCATCTGACACTTTCACACTTAATGTGCAAAAATGCTCACCCTTCACCCCTTACCTTTTACCCCTTAGCCCGCCCCCAAAATGGCCAAAAGTTGTTTGGGCAACGTGTCAAGAGCAAATATTCAAAATTATTTTTGAAATGCTCGTCCGTCTGAGCAGCCCTCACCTTCATCCCTGACCTAACCTGAGTTTTAGTTTGGGTCTGGCTGTGATGTTTTCGTTTGGTTTTGCTCTTTGTTTAGTTTCCGTTGCGCTGCAAATGTAATTGGCATTAGAAGAAGTTTTCTGCAACTCGACGTGTTTTGTAATAATAAAATATGATTAAAGTTTTTGATTAAATTTATGCAAGTGCACAGTGGGGAATGGCATGCCAAAGCTGGCCTTTCTCCAGGTTCTGGTCAGTTCTGCGCCGTCTCTTTGTTGTTGCCACTCAGTTTTTCCGGAGGGCATCTGCAGTTGTGTTAGTTACCGAGTTGATTAAATTATGCCACTGCAGACGTGTGAAATTTCAACTGTCAATGGGTCCATAGGTGGGCAGCAAAGGGTTCTGCGACAGAAAGGATGGCTATCACAAAGTAATCAGCAGGGTCCAGTCCAATTTCGACAGAATAGGTGGGATAAATAAATAAGTTAGTTGAAACTTTAAATGTATAAGGTTGTATAGTTTAATACAGACGCAAATATTGTATTATTTTTTATGAAACTGCTATTTATTTTGGTTTTTATGCTTTAATAATTATTTTTTTAAATATTGAAGGAGGAAAAACGATGAAATGGTACAACACGTTAAATAAAGTATCAACTAAAAGAACGAATAAAGAAGGAAGTAATAAATACATTCTATTATGGCTGAGATAATTATAATATATTAATATTAAGATTAAACCCATAGTAATTCCTGTAAACCAGTATTAACTAATGTAAGCCTTGCTTGATACATATTGTTCGCATTATATTGCCTGATCACCCCTCATAAGCATGACCATTATACAAAACCCCAAGTGAAACCCACTCCAGAACAAACACCATTCGCATTGTGAAGGAAAACTCTTTCTTTTGCGACTGCGGTTGCAAATGGCTTTTGTTTTTAACCCGGGGATGGAGCCTCTGTTGTTATGTGTGCATATTACCCACTTACTTACAAGTCATTATTTCTGTAATCCGCTTTCCGATTCCCCGCCTGCAACGTGCAACATGGATGTCCAACGACGACCAACAGGAACTACAAAGTGCAATCGGGCGTCAGTGGGATGAAACAATGGTACCTGCTATCCCTATTCATCGGCGATGCTGTGCGGGATGTGCCGCTCTGCAAGCACCTGGCCAAAAGGATGCCCTGTCCGGGAGCCGGTCCTCTGCCGCCGCCCCAGCCACGATGAAGATCTGGTCGGTTCCACCTCCCCCGGGGGACTTCTTACCAAAGGAGGAGGAGCAACCGCACGGAGTCCCCTTAGTCAGTCACATCGGACATCTTTGTTAATCATCCATCTTTCAGCACTCGCATCCAGCATCAATGTGCTGTCCCCGTGCACCCCATCATGTTTTTGTACTTTTAGTTGCTTTTAAGGGTTTTAATTTAAACGAACGCCCGCCAACAGACGTAGGCGCTTAGATTTATGAGTAAGCAAATAAATAAACAAGCCAGTTGGAAAAAATCAACCCAAATTTGTGTGTTCCTATGCCAGGACATGTCTGGACTCCCTCTATTTTTCTGCTCGGACAATGCATTTCCCGTTCCCCAATTTTCACGTCGAGGAAGGAAGCAAAAAATTGATACGCCAAAGAGCATGCAGCAAAAAATTTGGGCAGGCTGCAACGCCACTCGCAATTTGTTGACGCAAGGTATTAAAATGCAAAGGGTTTTGGTTTGGGTACCCGAATATCCTGTATAATGTGCAGTTGGGCATATGAGGAAGGGTCTTAAAGGCATTCCTATTTATTTATTTACTTTAATTTCTAAATATGATATAATATAGTGTTTTTAAAGTGAGTTAATTTTATAACCAAGTAAACAAGAATTTAAATCCATTGAAAAGCATTTAGCTTTGCAGTTAGCAGAAGGGATTTTTAAGGTATAAATAAACGTAGGTATACATACTTTTTTTGATAAAATATTCTTAAATCTTTAAGATTAAAATATTATTATACATAATTTGTCCGTAATCAAGATGTCAAAAAAGCAAACTTAATACAAATAAAAATTGGGAAATATTTATTGTAAACATTGGTTGATCGAATATGAAGCAGCAGTATTGCCCTTTCCTTTATCCGGTTCCAACGTTCCTTGTTCTTACTACCCCCTACGCCTTTCCATTTATAAGAACAAACAAAAAAGAATAAAACCAAATGTCGGGGTCTCGTTCTCTTAGCCCAAACCTCAGCTTTAAAGCCCCAAGCCTGGTTTTCCCATTTATTAACTCGTTGCATATGGTTTGCATACAAACGTCGTCCTGAGTGCTGTAAATAAAACGGGACGACAGCGACTGCAGCAACAAATGTCGCTGTGCGCTTTGCCTTTTCAGTGGCAGCCATAACAACCCTGGTCGCCTGGGCCGCACGAAAGTATGCTGCACTTTTTGTGCACTTTTGAATTTCTGTGTGATTTTCCTGCTGACAAACGTTCGACCATTTGGGAAAACACTGGCGGGAAAAAGAAAATGAAATTCTGTTTGCTCCTGAGGGATTCGACCAGCATTGTTCCAAAATTCTTTTTCGTACCCCGTATCAGCATATTCGAACCAAAAAACAAATTTTTACTTCTAAAAACTACACGATTTTGACATATCAATTACTATAATATATTATAAATCGAACTATTTATTTATAAAAATAATAATCACATTAGCAAAAACTTCCTAAGTAAAATCATATCCACTTTTATTATTTTCATATTTTTTTTAAATTTCTTTTTTTATCTTTTCACATCTGTTTGCCTGTATTTCGAATCAAGTAATCAAAACAGAGGATATTTCGGGTTCTAGCTTAAAATTCCGGTCGTATTTTTATTTCTTATTTTTGCATTTCCATTATTGTCCGGGTTTATCACATTTAATTTTTCAAACGTATTCCCTCGATGAGGTCGTTTGCCGCTAGATTTATGCCGCAATTCCACTGGCAGCGCGTTTCACTTGTTGAAACAATAGCCCCAGATGAAGAAAGTTTATCTTTTTGCATACTTTCGGTTGATTGAATTGTGTTTTATTTATAAATATTGGTTTAAAGCGTTAAATATGTACATTCTTATGTGACTAAGTGTTGGCCTGCCTCTGTGCGGGTCTTTATAGCTTACCCATTAAATCAATTAATGTTTATAAACGCAAAGGAAGAAAGCTACAACATCATAGGAATGGAATTAAATCTTTCGATTAATTTAAGTCTAATATAAATTATAAATTACTTTAAATACATGTTTAGAAAAATCGAGAAAATCTGCAAGGTATAATTAAACTAAAACTAATAAATTTTCTACATTCTAAGGAATGACATTTAGATTTGACATTTAATTTTGCTTATTATTTACAATTCAAAAAATGTTGTAATATTCTTGAGCATCCCTACAAATTGAACAAAACCTAACCTGTTTTAAGATATACCTTACTTCCATCAGGACGGATATAGTACTCGTTGACGCCCTGCGAGTTGGTAACATATATGTTTTTGTCATCCTCGTAATGGGGCTTTTGATTTTGACTGCTTCCATAACGATTGTCGCTGATGTAGTTTGCATTTGGGTAGTTGTAATGGGGTCTGTCATTTGTGGGATTCTCAAAGCGAACCTTGTTGCCCGGCATATATTCGCCGTAATTAAGGGAGTTGAACCCACCCTCCAATCGGTAGTGGTTATGGGGCCTTTGCTCATCGCTCACCACCAGTCGGTCCTCCTTGGCTTCTCCCACCTCATTGTATTCGTAGGAGGGCGCATAAGTGGGTCGATTAAGGATCTTGCCCTTCCGAATGTGCTGTTCATAGTGATCGGGAAAAATAACGCGAGCACCTCGTTGCGGAGGAGCTGCATCGTCATAAACTGCATTTGGAGGAGGAGTGTCATCCTTGAACGATGGTTTGATATCTTGCGCCTCTCGGATGCGCTGGATCTGAAGCTGTTCCTCCCGAACGAGATCTTCTCGCAGCTGCTCTTCCCGAATTCGTTCTTCCCGGATTTCTTCAATTCTCAATTGTTCTTCCCGGAGTTGCTGCTGTCTTATTTTTTCTCTTACTTGTTGTTCCCTGATTTGTTCCTCTAAGATTCTTTCTTCTCTCAATTCCGCCTCTCTAAACTGCTCCTCCTCCCTGATCCTCTCCTCCTGCAACCTCTGGTCATCCAGCTGCTCGTTCGTATCCCTAAACACAATCCTTTTCCCTCTGCGCTTTTCCTCGCCCAAATCAGATTGCGAAAGGCCATTTGGCAGAACCACTTTCCAGCCATCCATGAAAGATAAATCCTTGGCTTTTCTCACATTAGCAGATGGTTCTTCTTGATCCTGGGGAAATCTTAGCTTTCTTTGGGCAGCGTCGCGGTTAAATTCCCGGATAACATCCGCTGGTGTGGCATCCGGAAAACGGACAGCTCCTTCTTCGTGTTGCTCCTCACTTTGAATGTCCTTGAAGTTGATCACCCGACCTTCACCTTCATCTTCGGGAAACTGTAGGACACCTATGAGTTCTGTGTGCGCCTTGGCCGCCTCCTCCTCCTCATCATCCTGAAACTTCACCAGCTGACTCGTTTGCGTGTCCAGGTTGTCTTCTTCATCATGGAAGTCATCATCCACGCTGAGACTCCTTCTCCTCCTCCTTTGGTACTCCACTCCATTCAGGTATTCGGAAAGCACTTGGGAGAAGAAACTACCGATTCCGCTGGCTATATCAGTGGAGGGCCTTTGAGTGGGTCGGGGTACGGGACGCGGAGTGGTATAGCTTTGGCCTCCACCCCCGCCTCCTGTCAAAGCTGATAAAATGCTAAACAAGGAGCCTGTGCCGCCATCTCCTTGTTGTGCGGCCACAGGCGTCTCCTCCGGCTCACTGAAGAACTTGAAGAATCCGCCGCGATGGTTGTTCAAATAGTGAATGATTTCCATCTGTTTATTTAAAGGTTGATCAGATATAAGATGTAGAGTTTTAAACCGATTACATTTGCTTACATCATTTTTTGGACATTTCTCGTAGGTCTGGATGCAACTTCGCTCTCCACCACTTAACCCTAAAAGAGCAGCTCTTCCGTAAATCAGGGCAGGCGAGGCCACAGGGAATCCAGCCAGAAAACTATATGGGAAAAATCGCAATTGTATTAAAATTGTTTTAAATATAAACTAAATATAAAAACTATACTTTTCAATTTATTAGCGTTAATGTTAAAATCAAGGATATATGTAGGTAGTATTTGATAGACTTGGATTATTTAGAGCTCTTAGAAGACTGGGTAAATTTGCTTTAAAAAATAAATAAAATAAAGTTGTAAGATAAATTGGTTCCTCATGTTTCCACTAATATCTGTACCCACCATTATTGCCTAATTTTTCAGAGTAAGGCTGGATTTTCCGGAACTGCGACCAATTAACGAAAATAGCTCCCTTAGAAACGTTCGAACTGCAAGGAGATTTCACCCCCTTAAGCTTCCCATCTAGTTATACAAGTAATGCAACTCCATCTACCTTCTAGCCTCTCTTAGGCCGCTTATAAAACTTAATTGACTCGAAGCCAAGAATTTGGCAAAGCCAAAACAATTTCAATTTACAATGGGTGCTATCGCAACCCCTTTTCCCATTCCCCATTCCCCGTAGAAAATCCCCCTCCCGACGTAGCTCATTTAATGGAACAATCAATATGGTCTGCAAGGCAGTAATGAAGTCTAATCCCATTTAACGCTGCACCACAGAAACAAGATGCCCCCATCTGCCTCAAAATGCAAATTTAATAATATTTACTCACAACTAAAGCCCCTGCAAAATGGGGACCAGCCAAAGCCTCAACAGTGAGAAAAAAGGCATAGTAGTTTTCAGAACACTTGTTATATAAAAAAAATGTTATAAATTTGAAAATAATTTGAAATATTCAATATTATATATATTTTCAGATAATAAACACATTTTATTTTTGTTTTTGCAAATAAAAGTTCGTAAACTTAAAAAAGACTTTGAAATAAAAGTTGGGAAACAAAGAAGAAAACAATAAGTATAGTAAATATATAAATTGTTATAAAATAAAATACAAATTCTTAATAATATTGTTGCCAAGGTCAGACTTTTTAACATGAAGGTTTGAAATCCCTATAGAATAATTTATAATATAAATGAGGATGTGTAAAAAATACTACGATAGGGCTTCAAAAATATGGATTTATTTATTTCGCCCAGTGAACCCCAAATGCCTCGCCCTTTCCCTTTCCCCTCTGTGGAATACTCACTTGGTTATGGCTGGGGAGGTAACGAATCCGGGCAATTGGCCACGTAACGTTTGACCGGCAATCATCTGGCAGAGCACCTTGGGCACGCACTGCAAATCGTCGTTGCGAGCGATGTTCTCCAGTGCCCTAATGAGTTGTGTGTTGGGTGGTCTTCCTCCTCCCAGACCCCCGCTTTGTTGTCCTGCTCCTTGTGTGCCGGCGAAAGCGCCGAGGAGACTGCCTAATGGGCTGGCCGACTGCGAGGGAGCGGAGGGGGAGCCACCGCCCCCCAGGAGGAGATTCGTAAATTGTGGTGCATACAGCGAGGCCAGGGTGGCCAAACCACCGCCCACTCCGCCGCCTCCTCCTCCTCCGGAGCCACCACCCGATGACTGAGTGGCAGGACGATAGTTGAACTGCTGCTGCGGCTGCTGGAAGTGCTGGGACTGCGGTGGCGGTATCTCGCCAATTTGGTACTCGTAGTAATTATGTCCCGGTCTGGGTCGCTGGGGTAGTCCAGATCCTGGACCCCCTGCTCCTCCTGCTAGACTTCCAGGTCGTCCTCCACTCTGGGGGTTGTATTGATAGTTCGCAAACTGCGGCTGAATCTGCACAAAACAAAATAATATGAATTTATTTTCAACTCGTAGGAATATCATTGTTTAGAGATATCACTAGATTTATCCAACCTAATTTGTATGTATCTTAGGCAATGTAAAATAATTTAATTGTAATTACTTATGGCTAATATAAATATCGAAATATTCGAAAACGACCTTGAAAATGTATTTAAAATATAAATATTAATGAAATATTTGAAAAATATATTTAATCAAATCTAGTAAATTTTTGTAGTTTACAATTTGATTTGTTCTTTGTGTACCTGGTTGGGATTCTGTATCTGAGTTTGCTGTGGGTTCGGCCGCTGCGAATAATTATCAAAGTTGTTTGCATAATTAGACGAGCCTGGAGATGGCGCTCCACCCGCTCCTCCTGGTCCTCCCGCTCCACTTCCTCCCCCTCGATTGGCATTGATGTCTTGGCGTTGGTACAGTGGTCGCTGCTTTGGCTGCTGGGGCACAAAATTGGAAGTCTGCTCGGCCGCATAGCTGGGCGGTGGGTAATCATGGCTATCATAGGAGATTTTGTGCGCGGCGGTGGTGGGTGGTGCTGGGAGCGAAGGCGGTGGCCTGGTGGGTCGTCGATATGAGGGGGAGGGGCTTTCATCGAAGACGTAGCCGGGTCGCTTCAGGTACACATCCTCCACGTGGCCGGGACGCTGCTGCTGATGGTTCTGCTGGTGGCTTCCCACTAGCAAGGATGACTGTACGGTGTAGACTTGATCGTCCTGAGCTGGCTGCTCTCGTTGATATTGAATGATGGAAGGTGGAGTGGGTGTGTACCGATAGTTCTGCTGCGTATACGGATCTAGGTAGCTAACTACCGGCGTTGTGGGCAGCGGTGTGCTCTGGAAAACCGAATGCGATTCCTGGGGAAAGGAGAACTGCTTGTCCGAGGCCGCCTGCTGTCCCAGAGAGTTGGGCACTTCGTGCTTATAGTTCGGCTCCAAGTAGCTTGGCGGGATAGCGATTAAAGCCAGCCTGGGGCATCACATCCGAGGGCGTGAAGTCCAGCATTTGAGAGGGCCTAAAGCCTCCGCCCGTAGTCACTCTGGCTGAAGTTTCTGGTGCATTCTGACCCTCTCGAATCTGCTCCGAGGGAAAAAAGTTTTTCAGCTTCACGGAAATCTGCTGGTCATCACTGAAATAAATAAAAGCAAGGGTATAAAAAAAATGATACACTATTATAATGTATAGACATCGGATTTTTTAGGTGAAATCGTTTTTTTTTAATCCAATTTCAAGCCACATTTGATTGTATAAAATTTTTTCACAAAATCAAAATTACATTTAAGCCTAACTTAATTTCGGTTTTTTGTAAAAAATGTTTAACCAATATAAATGTCTCTCAATATGACTTAGGAAAATCATAAAAATATATGTTCTTCCCAAATGTATGCTAAATTATTCATTTGCCAAAAATTTGTGATTAAGAATAGCGTTAATACTTTCAGACTTTTGGTATAAACTTGAATTGAGATTAATTTTGAATTTAAAAAAAATAATAACAATAATTGTTGAACACTTCAAGTTTAAGGTAATCTAAAATTTGTATGTGGCCAATAATTTTGTATTTTTTAGCTCAAATAATATCTAAAGTTCGCAACAAGGCTCAAGGAAATTTGCATAATTCAGAAGCTCAATCAACTCACCCGTTGCCATTTCTTATGCACGACACGTCGAGGACTAATGCGATAATTAGAATTGCAATTTTCCATTGCACACTTCGCGGCTCCCATAGCAATTGCATTTTGGTGGTGGAGGTGGTGGTGGGAGGGGGGAAAATGTGGAAAATCCCGCTGCTCAGCTCACGTCAGCGATTCATAAGCTCAAGCCAAACCGTCTTCGCACGTCGCCTAAAGTGAGGAAAATGGAATGGTGGAAAACATCATAAAAACTTGCTGTCAAACTCAAACTACAAAAGAATTTCGCGCAATTTCCGACGACTTGTGCTCGACATTTTCTTGCTACATTTGCACATAAATTTATAGATTTACCACCCATCGCACTCGGGGGATGCGCATTTGCATTCATATTAATGCAATTCTCACGTGCTATCCGCCAAAGGAGTTTTCCCTGCCGACGACATTTGTTTAATTCCGTTTTTTATGATTGCGCCGTGTTTATGCAACCGCACGACTGCCAGAAATAATCGGATCCCATCATCTTCAGTCCCGGCGAGCCATGCAAAATTATTCGGATTATTGTCAAGTTTTATTTGGCGGGACGCTGACAGGCCTTAAAAGTTTAATGCCCAGAACAATTTGGTTTCCTTTTATGCTCGGCTTCTATTGGGACAAGTGTCTAAAGTGCATATATCTGAGTTCTAAATAGTCTGGTTGTGATTGTTCTTTGTTTTCGGTTTTACTCGAGTTGTTTTATTTATAAAACTCATGGGTATAGGATATTATAATGATGGTAAAAACTTATTATCGAAATATTTTAAACAACACTCAGTTTATAAATAATAAAAATAAAATATTAAGGGCACTATTTTTTTAAAAAAACAATTTCAAATTAATTTCACTGAGGTCTCAATAAAGTCATTCTCATCTTTTCTATTGAACCTTTTAATGATCATATTTTATGTAGCAGTGAAAGTGTGTTTTATGTTCTTAAGCCAATCTTTTCTTCGCTCCATCGAATTTCTCAAATTGATTTCTATGGTTTGTAGCACACACGCAGTTCATTCATTGGGATCTTAACTTTTTTAACACTTTCGTCTTCTGCAAACCATAAATTTCACCGTAAAATATGCACAGTTTGTCGCCTTGCTTAGTGCGTCATTTAGCGCTCTTCGATTTGCATTTCCATTCAAATGGAGTCAAGTTGTTGTTCGAGACATTGTGTGTGTGGAAAAAATGTGAAACACTTTTTAAAGATGACGCACAGGAAATTTCGAAATTATCTGGTTAAAGTCTGCCTCGGTCTGCAGCATCTGTGCAGAGTTAAAAATATATTATTTATGTTTGTGCTTGTGCAATATAAAAACAACTCCTATGCCAAATGTCTTGTTGAATATAAAATTTAAATTCCATGCAATTGCGAACGGAGACGGGCAACAGACTTCTCCAGCTGTAATTGCAGCCAAAAATTTTATGATCCCATCCGCAGGGGCAGAAGATATAGGGGGAAGATATAGGGGAAGTACCAGAAAACTGCATTTGCCGGTGGCTGGCGCCAGAGGGCGCTGCACTAAAACGAAAGACAGCAGACGGCAATGGAAGTTTACAAGAAGAAATGGCAGCTAATTTCAGGGGGTGCGGCAGGGGGAGTGTGACTGCAGCAGGTGCAAGGATCACAAAATGCGCATTGGGGGGATGGCCAAGCGGGGGGAAGGACACCGACACCGAACGAGAAGGCGGCGACACGAAAGGACACTTTACGCTCGAGATGCGTTCCAAATTGTGCGGGCAAAGACGAACACGGATACGGATGCGGATATGGCGTACGTGTTGTGAATTCTTTGGGGAAGTATCCTCCGCTTGTCAAATTACATAATCCACTCAACACGCCCCCTCATCGCCCGCCCACCAATTAGCTTTAATGGTCAAGGCGTGCTGAGGTTCGATCTGAGTCTTACTGGATTTGCTCAGAAAACAATGAAAATGTGAGATTTCAGCAAGGTAACATATTTAAGGTGCATTAAATATTTAAAAAAAAATTTTGTTTAATTAAATATTTATATTTATTTTCAGTGTGCACCTTAGGGATTTTAATTAATATCTTTAAAGATAACTAAATTGGATATCAAATAGAAATTATAAATCGGATTAAAATGGAATTTTTAGTGGGAGATACAAGATATTTGCACTATTAGCAAAATTATTTCTACCGACATTATCATAATTTATTATGCATCCAACTGTTTTGAAAATATTCAAACGAAATAGTTGTTTACACAATTTTCTCTGTGCACCCGATGAGTCACTTGCGTCCCCCGATTTTTGTAATGCCATTTTTGCGCAATTCTCCGCTGGTTCCACTTCTTTCCACAACTTTCTTTTCGCTCTTCCTGGCTGGCTGAACTCGAAAATTGGCCGGGCGTGTTTCTAGACACAATTGCTCGCTTTGTTTGGTTTTTGAATTGCTACATTTGAAGAGCTATGTATTTTAGGGGACCGGCTTTTGATTTTGATTTGCACACTTTCGGTTTCGATTTCAGCCGTGGGTTTTTTCCCAACTTACTCACTGCACTTTTTGTGAACGCCGCTGCCTCTTTTTCTCCGCGTGTCTCAAACGAAACTGAAAGCGAAATTCGAATCGAAACTGGTTAACTATTTAGCTCGAGCGACGCAACCGCAGACGTAAGCGGTGTAAAAGTTAAGGCAGAGCGCAGACGATTCGACGACGACGTCTTTCCGGCTTTAAGTTGGGCGATCGTTTGACACGCGACGCCGGCGCAGAAAAGCCATCAAGCCATTTCTCTGGAGATTAAGCCGAAGTCTTCAGTCCGGCAGAGAGAGCACCACCAGTAACTCGGCTTGGCCAGGTGGATTGGCTTCACCTGAGCACGCTTGGAAGAGCGCGCCTCTCTGAAGGTCAATGGTTTAAAGTTTAAACATTGAAATAGTTTGGGCTTTACAACGAAATAAAAACTTTAAAATACTTTTTTTTCAGAAAAATTTGTATTGGGAATCCTGTAAAAAGAAACAGAAGAACATGTTTGCTTATTATTTCAAGTATTTTATTCCTCGTGGCACTGTGATTAAAAAAACTTGCTCTGCGCTGGAATCCCTAGAATCATCACGAGTAATCCCAACCTTCTAGCTTTAATAGTTTCCGAGATCTCAGCGTTCATACGGGTTAATTAGATATGTTGTAACATACTACATTAGGTAATCCATTTCAATTTTATTCATGGTAAAAAAATATTTATTTTTTATTCATTCATTTATTTAAATTAACTTCGTGATAGAATTCTAAAAAGTTTCGAGTCTATCATTGTAAAAAAATAGTTTTTAAATTTGTAAATTTATCTTGCAAAAATAAAATGGAATCATAGCTCGTTTTCGGGCTCTATACATTGTCAACGAACTAATAAGCCTGTTGCACTAATCATATTTAATAAATCTCTTTGCGGATCATTCAACTCGGTTACACACGACGTTATCAATTACAATTACTTCTGTATTGCGCCGATTAAATGCCGCATTTGTTACACTTTTCGAGTGAGAAATGATTGTCCAACGAGGCAGTTGGCTAGTCAAATGGCTTAATTATAATGGGCCAACAGGCGGGGAGACCAGCAAATTGCTAGCCATCCAGCCTGAGTGAAAGTTGGGGCTCCAGAGAGCAGGCCAAGCAGCTAAGCAGCTAACAAGCCCAAACTGAAGCCAACTGAAACAGAAACCGAAACCGAAACTGACTCGAGTTGAGTAATTTTCTGCTCTAGTCGCTAACCTCCGCCCCCCCAAAGCGGCTTTCTTTTCCCCTCCCAACTAGCTGTTGGTAATAACAATTCCCGCTCTTTATAGCCTCTGAAGTAACCCAGCATCCATGGACTGATATTGGGACAGATTTGGCGGTCATACGAAAGCAAAACAAAATATCATCCAAAGATCGTGGGCTGTTCCCCGAACTCGCTTCAAAAATCAAAATCTATGCCAATGTCTGTCGTTCAACCCGCTTCACTTTTGCTTTTCGCCAGTCTCGCAATTTGTTTACATTTATCTGAGTTATGCAAAAAGCTCGAACTGCCTTCTTCGGGTCATGATTGATGAATGGCGAGTCGGTGGATTTTTATATCCGCCTGTGGGTGTACCTGGGTGTGTTGCCCGACCATGAAAGGTCGTCGATGAGTGGCGAATTGTTCCAGCATATGGCATTTTGGTAAAGCCCAAATGAGCAATAAAAAGTGTGAACTTTGTTATAATAAGATTACTTAAATGGAAAAAGACCATTTAATGCTTGAGATTTTCCAAAAATTTTCAAAAATGGCTATAACGCCATTTCGATATTCATAAGTACAATATTTTTTGCTTACACATACGATTTAACAAACATATCATTTTTTATATTTTCAAATCAAATGTTTATTAGGAAACCTTTTAACTGCAAATAGAATTGTTTTAATATTTAGAATTTAATGTTGCTAATTTACTTACAAGTAATTATGCGAATTGGGGTATTAGAAACGACGTATATTTACTTTGCATATAGCAGAATTCGGGATATCTGCCAACTGGGAATAAAATGGTTTGAATACAATAAAAACAAGAACATTTTGTTTCACTTACCCGTATTTGTAAGTTATTTAATTCCTCTTTGGTTTTCACTTCCAAAGCTAAAGAACCCACTTTACGACGCGCGACATCAACAAGGTAGGTCAAATATTCTTTGGAAAGTCTATTAGATTCTATAAATACTCTTAAATAACGCAAAACTTTGCAGCTTTCGAGCACATCGAGGAGCCCAATAATATCAGTAATGTATAAGGTATCGAGTTTCTCCGTGTAATTCGTGATCCATTTACTCCAGTTGAAGCTTTTGTCGGATAAAGCACATAAATGACGCAGATTCGGGAAAAACGGTAGATATGTGACCTTCTTGACAATCAATTCGAATTCTTTAAGGGCCGAACATGTTGATCCTTGGGACAAAATCTCGCAAGATATTTCGTCACACTCAATGAACAGATAAACAAGTTTTTTTAGAGAATGGCATATTTGAATGATATCGACTGGACACTCTTTTCGTCCTCCTTCAAGACACAGCCACTCCAGATTAACCAAACGCTGAACTTTGTGAACTTGTTCAATCAAAGAAGCTTATTAGAATTTCGAATAATAAATAAATAAAATAAACATACCGTTTTTCTCGGAAAAATCAAGAAGATGTAAATTTGTTAGGTGAGGAAGTTCCTGCAGGGCGGGGTATAAAAAATCATCCTCATCCCGCCTCATCCACAACTCCACCGCCGTCAGACTCTTCATGTTGGGTATAAAGTAAAACGGCCACAAAGATCTTACTTTCAGGTTAACTGATTCCACATGGGTACAGTAGCGCTCAAGAAGGTGTAGCATTGGGTAGCTACCATCTTCGGCAGTTATACTCTTAACAGCGGAGCCGCAAATGGGTAACACACGAGAAAGATAATCATTTTCAGTTCTGCATCCACTAAGCTCCAGATCTTTCAGCTCCCGCTTACAAAAGCTGGCAAATGATTCGCCGATGTAAGGATTGCTTTGGGCCAAACTCAATCGATCTTGATAATCCAGAGATTCAAATAGAATGTCTAGAATTTCCCGTGGCAAACTTGTGATATTTGCGGATTCCATTTTCTTAGCTTAACTTTTTTTATACGACAGCGTCTTCGAAAGGAAATGGAGGTCCCAGAGTTGATATCTTCGATAATCCGATTTATTTCACAAAATTAGAGGTGGGAAAACATCAAGGGAATTCTAGCACATTTTTTTTTTAATACTATTTTAAAACATTACTGTTCCGTTGGTCTTGTTGTCTGATGTCATGGATTAATAGTAAGCTATTTTAAAAATCAACAACATTAATTTTTTTCCACCTCTTCACCAAATAGTTCGTTGCATTCTTTGTTGTAATTCACTTGTTCCATTTTAAAAAAGTTATATTAATACAGTTTTAAGTTTTCACTCATTTGATATAGTCAGAGAATTTTTTCAATCAATTTGCGATTGACTTTTCTCTTCTACCGAAGTTAAAATCGGCTTTCACTCAGAGCACATCAGTAAGAAACAGTTGCGAGTTTAGAGAAACGTGAAACTCCGATGACCACAGAGCACATCTGATGTGATTTGAACAGCAGTTGCACATCCAAACATAAATACAGGGGGATTTCATCTGGCGAAACTGTTTTTATTCCCTTATTTTTGTAACTAACATAACCATAGCCATTAACCAATGAAACATTATAAAATTTTTTTTTTCATAGGCCTTTGAACGTTTCTGTAGTGAATGTTCATCATTTTTACAGTTGCATAGAAAAACCATCGCCTGACAGTCGCATACAAAATTTCGTCAAATTTGGATGACGGTCCTATACCTCCTGCACACCGCTGCTTAAAATTACAACAGCGATTCTTGTTCAATTAGAACGCAAAGACAGCTGATCTTCTACCCAATGGGAGGAAAAATGATTGGGAACTATTGTAGGTCAATAGTGTCGGCAAGAGAATTTCAACAACTTTTAACCGATTTTAAAAATTATTTCACTATATGCAGACTTATTATAGGATATGCTTAAATAGTTCCGATAGGTGTTTAAGTGTTGATCTTTGGCATTTCAGAAAATAATAATAATATAACAGTTAAAAACCCCCGGTTTATGTTGTGATAAGCAACTGCTGATCATGTCAGCTGTTATCGATTGGTGGATGCCAAAAATCAACACTGTTTCCAAGAAATGCACTCTGTGGGAAGAGCGTATTACTGGGAAATTTAGGAACGGCATGGACCTAAGAACCATCTGTCTAACAGGATCCCAGTGAAAAGCGGCTATATAGCATAAGTGTGGGCTTATTACACGACAGTTTTCTGCTCATTTACTATTTTTTTGGTCAGACTATATGGTTTTACGTCAACTGTAAAGAGCAATTAATGAGCAAAATTGTAAAGTCTATTAGGCACTTCTGGCTTTGTTTTGTATTTTGATACAATACTACTTGGACCGATATCAATGGTCAAAATTGAATCTAATTGTGTCTTCCCAGAAAGACCATCTGTGTGAAACGGTTGGAATTTTTTACAAATGTGAAACTCGTGTTCCCACAGAGCACATCCACCATCCAATAACAGTTGACTTGAAAAGCAGTTGCTCATAAGAAGTGCAGAAACATCGATGTTATCCGAAAAAGTGATGCTTTCTCAAAATAAAATCAACTCGGCAAAACAGCAGTAAATTTTCGTTTTTAAAAATTTGTTTCAGGATGGGTCGTGCCTTCATAAAATTTAATCTTTACTCGATAGGAGCTTACCATAGGAGAGAACGAGCGGAAATTGTCAAATATTCGTTGAGGCCTTTGTTCACCACGGTACTCAGATAAGCTAAGAAAATACCAAGAAAATACCACATTTTGTGATTAAATTTCGATGGCATAAAGAGTTTTCTAAAGAGTTCATTCATTGAAAACTATTGATATTTTTAGGAAATTCCTACTGAGCATACACTATCTGCCAGCCGTCAGAAGCTTCTCATCAAAACATCAGTCAAAAGGGTTTTATCTGGAATCAATTTCGACATTTAAAAAAAAACTAGAAGCCGGCTGTTTTTATATTTAGGGCTGGTATTTAAACTAACAAAGAGTCGTCCAAAGCATGAAAAAAGAATGGACGTTTGGAGTTTTTTGTTTTGGACGCCTCTTTGTTAGGTTGAATAGTTCCCATAGAATCGAACAGACGGTTATGGATAGATCGACTCGCCTATGGGTGCTGATGAAGAATATAAATACGGAAACGTGTCCTTTACTTTAATGCAAAATGCTCACTGAAATTAAATTACCCTCTACAAAAGTATAAAAATAAAAGCAGCAAAAGGAAATTTTACATCAGTCTCGCCTTGTTGCAATCTTTCTTTGCTTGTGGTTTGATGGGCAACTGCTGTTTACTTTAGCTGTTATGAAGTGGTAAAGTGGGAATCAGAATTTCGCGTTTGTTAACAATTCCAACTGTTTCTCACGCTTCTGAAAGTGCATAGTTGATTATCGATAACTGTATGCACGTTTCAGTTCCGGGCCTCGGTATTCAGCAGTTTTCTTGAAAATGAGCGGCACAAAAAGCATTTTGGATTTGCCTATAAAGGTTCTCGGGTGTATATTTGGAGAACTGACTCTCCATGCGAAACTTCAATTGGCACAGGTGCACCCAGTCTTTCGAAATGCATTCAAACACCACATCGGTAATCAATTTCAAAGCATAACAGCCGGGGACTTGCCGTTTGAAGCGTGGGCTATCATATTGGAAATATGCGGTTCGGACGTCACCGAACTCATTTTTATGGATGCGAAAGCGGAGGATCCTCTGGTGAATTTGCTTGGAAAGTATTGCAAGAACTTGGAAGTCCTGCAGGTTTTATCTGAGTTTGATGGCGGCGCGGCCAAAGACCTGGTCTTGCAACACAAAGAACTCCATACGATCCGCTTGTGCGATCCCGATCCAAAGGAAGCACTTAGCGCCATGTTAAATCTTCCAAAGTTAAGTCATTTAGCAATGAAAATTTTTTCCGGAAAAGGAGGTACGTTTCGCAAAATTGAAAAATAACAAGTATTTTTATTCTCCATAAATTATAACTCTATATCCTGTCAATAATTACAATTACAAAATTGCATGTTTCGATTATTACAAAGCAATATTCTTTATGGGTTCGGAATCGCTTCCCTTCTATGTACCTGTTTCCAAATTTTACTCAACGAGAAACTGGAATAAAAGCTAAAATGCATACGAAATTATAATCGAATATCAATTTTTTTTTAACGTATTGTAAATATATTTCCTTTGTTAGTACTTCAACTTCAATTAAAACCTAATTTCGTTGCATTTTTTTATATTTTCTTATTTTAGTTCTTAAAGTACCACAACTGCTTCGATTGGAACATTTGGAATTGCTCACTGACAGCCGAAAAGAATTCATTTGCCTGCGTGATGTGTGTAAGACACTACCAAATCTTTGTTGTTTGACCTTGAGTAACTTAAAAATTCAAAGTCAAGGGACAGAGGAAATGTCTAAATCGATTACATCCCTTCACCTCTATGGTTGCGAGGTCCTAGAAGAAGCTCCAAAGTTTCCAAATCTGCACGAACTATCGATGGTTGATCTTCATTTTCATATTGGCAACGATTGCAACTTCATTAAGGCACATGCGGAAACCCTCGTGATCTTGACCTATTATGCCAAAAAACTATCAGACACTAAGTTTCTGGAATTGCTTAGTTGTGCGACGAATTTGCGACTACTAATTCTGGTACTCCATAAAGACTACAAATTTACGGCAGATTTTGCTGCATCGTTTATTAAAACTGTAAAGCATAATGGTGTTGTCAACAGAAGTAATCCTCTTCGTTTGATAACAAATAGTAATCGTTGTGTGGAGATGCAACGGCTAGTGAGTTTTAACCTTTTTGTAAATTTTAATATTTCAAAGCAACGGTATTTCGTCTTTCAGTTTAATGAAACTCCGGACTCTGAAATCGTGGCAATGAATTGGCACCATACTCATGACATATTGCCATACTTCTATAGCATAGAATGAATGGAACATTATTCAGCGACTTAAATATCTTTTTGGAATACACATTTTTACATAAAATCTTACATTTAAATGTTATTTTACTTGACCTGTCGATTTTAGATTTAGATGATTTAATTGTAAAATTAAGTTAAGATTTTTCAAGTGACTTTATTTCAGAAGAAAATTCAACACACTTTCTGGAATACATTGAAGAATTTAAAAGGTTTTGTCCTGTAAAAGAGATACTTTTAAATATAAAATATGGTTTTAACATGAATTTTAAAGTAGGTAATTTTGCATAAATGAAATTACTTGTAATAAATTTGTTTTGGATAATACTAAAGCATGGCAGTTTGTCATATATTTTTCATTGGAAAAGTTATGATATTTTTAAACCGTGATATGAAAAGTTGATATATATGATTTATTATAATCGTGCACAAATTAATAATAAACCATTACCTTAACTTAGATGCATATTTCCTCACAGTCTACTTCCGGGGTCTAAATGCGAAGTCAGCTCTCTAAAAATGCTTTTTTAATCAAAGGGGTCCTGGCTGCAGGTTTGCGTAAAAAGGTTGTAAAATTATTATGAAATGCCTGTTGGCATGCAGGAAACAAACTTCACTCGGAGCTTCAGCCATTTTCCGACCGTATTCGGTCCTGGACAAATGACCACTTATCAACGTGTAATGAAATATGGTGCATCTGCTGCCATAAAAGACAGCCCAGTCCCAGTTGGCGCCTTTGTCCTTGGATGGTCAGCCTTTTGTCCTGCTATGGCATGTCGTATGAATTATGTTGATGGCCCCCAGACATCCCACCCCCTCCGTCGTGCGGGTCTCATTTATTACATTTTGGCTTTTTGACAGATTGCTAAGCGTAGTAAGCGTTTCCGCACTAATTTCCGTGTCCTGCAACTATTCGTTGTCTGGACGGGTTTATGCAGATAAAGAAAATACTTTACTGAAAAGGTTGGCGTAAAATTCATGTATCTGTTTTTTAGTGTTTAGGAACTAAAACTCAAATTTAAATTATAAAAGTATGGTACAAATTCCAAGACTTTAAAACTTTCTCACAAATATGAAATTTATATTTTTGTCACAGTGTAGCTGTGCAGTATTAAAAGCCAAAAGCAAATTACTCATCACATCAACGGTCAGCAAGGGTCTCCTGTTCTGGTGTGTTTTTATTATGTATGCCATGTACAGGGATTTTAATAAATCGTTTGCTACCATCTACGAGTATCTATTCGTCTCTCGTTGAACATCCTTTCAGCTTGGACTTCCCGACTCTCTCGGTTTTTATTAGTTTGTCAATAAAGTGCCAAAAGACGTTGATTATGATCGCCATATATTGCCTCTCCTATGAGTTATCCAGCTGATGGCCTGCAGGCCAGGAAAATTTACGAGTTGTGCTCAAACCATTTCTCAGATATGAGAATGTTTATTTCCTTCCGTTTGCCGTACTTCTTACCGGTTCCCCTGAATCCTCGGGAGACTTGTCCTTTTGCTTACTGCTTTCCTATTTCTGCAGTGACATGGGCTTATCAGTTTTCAGATACGAGCTAAGTTGGAGCTGAGTAAATACCATAGCGCCTAAGGCACACAAAGTAAAACTGACCCTTTTAGAAAGCAAATCCAATTCTGTCATTTTAAAATGAAGCAGGGAAAATCTATGGAATGCGAACTAGAAAATGTCCAATATTATTTAATTGAACAAAACTCTTTCATTGCTGTTTATAATAGAGACCTTTAAAAAATCTTGAATTCTCGACAAACTGGCAACAAATAAGCCCAAGGTTTTATTTAAACAGATTATTGATAAAATATTTAATATCGATTTATTTATCTTCTCTTCAGCTTCAAAACATGGGAAAATGTATGTGGCAAAATTCACATGTTACCAGCAGGTTAAGTAGGTATGGGAATTACATCGCAGACAAACGAGACAAGTTTCTTACATTTGTGTGCATGTTCCATGAGCCACTTATATACATCCATACCTGTAGGTCCTTGGGAGACAGGGAGGGATTTGTCCTCCACGTACACTTTGTTATAAATTTTTAATGCATTTTTGCTGCCCGTGCAGTTCACACAACCAACAGGGTTAAGCCATTTGAAGTCTGGGAGTCTTTCTCCTTTAATGAAATTAACTTTTTCTTCCTTCTACTTTTGCTATAAACTGATATAAGCATATGGGTTACACTCTCAATGAGTTGTATTTATAATTGAATTACTTTTAAGTGACTTTCAAGTGGCGAATAGTTAAGTAGGATACAATTTAATTAAAACATATGAAAACATTATGCTAGGGTAAGGACAAAATCAAAGGGATTGGGCAAACTTTCAAGGATGGTAGGGTAAGAAAAACCATTCAGATGAGGGGTTAAGTGGAAGCTTCAGTTAAGTATTTATGGTCAGGTATTAAGTTAACCCTATTTACAACCACAATCTCTAAAAATAGCAGGCAGTTAATTACGTTTAATTCATGGATGATTTCAAATTCCCACAAATGTTATATAATTCTAATAATTAAAGTGGTTTGGGGGAGTTTTTCGGGACTCTGCCAATATATGACACAATGTCCTGCTTCCTTTTGTTTATTGCAGTTGGCAGGTGTCGAACCGAAAAGTAATTACTATAAACCAAGAGAAGGGAGTGGGACTATTGATTAGTTTTGTTTAAAATTTAATTGAAAACTTGTAAGATTTCCAGGCTCCGATTAGCAGTCGCCATTCAATATTCGTTCAGGCGAGACGGACACGCGCCTGAATTCAATGAAAATAACAGATTCAGATTAAATATGCCGTTTTGATTGACACTTGCATGTGTCCGTGATTGACGGTGGAAACGGATGTCATGACCGCTGAGCCTGAGATTTTCGGGTGGCCAGGTTAACATAATTGCCCAGCCTGGTGCCGCGTTTCATTATAATCGTCATCGCCTGCTTAAGCCGTTAATAACCCATCATTTTTGTGTCATGACCAACGAGGCCTAGTATCCCGTTACCAAGTCGCGTGGCGCGCCTGGCAGGAGCAGCAATTATGGCCACTTAATCCGCAACCACAAAAGGAATAGAAACTACAAATTGGTTTAGGCTTTCGCCTGGTTATTTGCCGCCTAAGTGGCCAGCATTTGCCATTTAAATCGGAAAAAGTTCTCTCGCACGCACAGTTCACCCCTGAAAATTGTCGGAGAGAAGGTGTTCTTTTCAGGGGAGGAGAAAAACCAGCACGCAATGATTAGGTGATCGTATACGAAACTATAGTTTCCAGAACTGCCTGAAAGTATGCCTTTTAAAATTTCTATAATATTTGATCGGTGTAAAATTGATGTAGAAACCATCTTTACGGTTTTAGGACTTCAATTTTAAGAATTATATATAATTGTTGTTTCCGTATCGAGGGTTTAACAGTCTCCGCCAATCCCTGTTTTTCCATTCAACACTATATATTGTACTTATTTTTTTTATTTGAAATATTTTTTATTTTTATTTGTTTTGTAAATCTTACATAATATTTATGCGCTTTTTTCATTCACACATACACATAGATGTATCATATTTATAATTTTTGTTGTCTTATGAACATATTCATGAGATCAGTAATGATATTTATGTATATTAAAATATTACAGCATAATATAAAATGTACAAGTAAACAAATGTTTTCTGCGTTCGAACATAAAACTAAAACATAAATGTTTTCTTAAATTGAATTGACAAAATTGCAGAATCAAACTTATGATTGAAGTTACGATATATGTATAAATGTATAATATGCGAAATACACGTGTTCATAGACAATTAGCTGTCTCTGTTTTGGCACCAAACAAAATTCTATACAAAAAATGGCATTTGATTCTATGATTCCAACTGCGCTATTTACAAGGTCGAGTAAAGATACTTAAATTTAAAAACGGATTAAGTCGCATTGGGTCAAAAATATAAATTTCTTGTGTGTCGTTCTGATTTTTTTTCCACTTGCTTCGTTTTTCTTTAACTTTTTGTTCGAGTATTTATGGCAAACCAGAAGTCTTATCGACTTCTGGGCGCAAGGCCATAAAACTTTACCGAGATCATTGTGAAAACTAATTAGCAATAAACCGAAGAAGCAGCCAGGATAATTCCCCAGCTGACATCCCGGTTCATTTGATGCAAAAAATTTACAAAAATAATTTTTCATTGGGTATGGATGTAGTGTTTCTGTTTTGTGGTCATTCAAATTAAGATTGATACATGTGTACGAGAAAAAGTTCTATTGCGATGCTGGGAATTGTCTGGATTGGGACTTGGGATTTGATTGGGGCTGTCACTTAGGCTACACAAATAATATTGCTGTATATACAAATAAACTCGTGTCCGAAGACAGCTCAATAAACTCACTAAACCGACTTAAACCTTCTAGAATGTAGAACTAAAACGCTTGGCGAACTTAATCCTAACCTTTTCATTAATTTTTGTTTCTGTTTCTCTGTTTCACTTTCTGCTTTTTATAACATTTCTCATTGTAAAAAACGGTTGATGTATTTGTATTGTATAAATCCATGAGATCAATGCGATTTTTGGGAATTGTTTTTTCTTTCTTTTTGATTCATTTTCTCTTATTATTTTCGCTATGTTTGCTTTCATGTCACGGTATTCGATTAGCATTGAAACGCCCTGGAAATTCGAAGCAAATAGTGAAAATTGCCTATAAAGTATGTTTTCCTCTTCATTTCTTTTTTAACTTTGGCTAGCTGTGGAGATCAATTTTCATTAATTTCCATTGTGAGAGATCATTGATGTGCATTCCAAAAAAGACTGTGTAAGAATGGGAAAACCATCTCTCTCTTGGCCAAGTTTCATTCGTTTTGCCATCAACTTCCTGGGCGTGGATCTTAAGACTACTATATTGTGAGACCAATTTGAATATGATGATGAACAAACAATGACAAAAAAATTACAAATAAACATAAATCATAAGAAATTTAACTAAAATAACATGACATAAACCGTAGACACAAAACATCACAAAAATGGCATAAAACTATATACAAAATTAATTTAATGATTTTTCATTCATTTTTTTGTTGCGTTTTCTCTGATTTTCTTTTAACAATTAAAGCTAGGTGTGTGATTTTTTTGTGGACTTACATTTAAAAAATTCTACTAGTTAAACATATTTAAAATATAATTTTTGTTTTGCTTGCAATTCGGAATTACAAATGCGAAGACATTGAAATTGCAGTTTACTTTGTCCTACAATATAAATAATTTTGTTTGTGGTTAACGAAAATGCAAGTGTGGAAATGATTAAATGCGAATCAAAGATTATCAAAAGTGTCTCAAAAAGTGGCAGTTTTTTCTTTTGCTTATCTCTTTTTTTGTACTTGTATTATTTGTAAATATCTCTCAAAAGTTGTACAAAAATATGCATCAGCAAAAAAATAAGTGTGATTTGAGTCTCTTGCCAGTCTAAGAGTTTTCATTACTTTGAGCAGTTTCACTTTGAGGAAAGTTCTGTTTCGTTTCGATTTAGAGATACAAATGCAGTTACCATAGACAGATAGAATATATTGTTCTTGTGTCCCGTCAACCTTCTTAATCTTAGGCATACACACATTTCGTGTATGTATGTTGGCTGTGTATTTATATAACAATCCGTTTACGAATTAATGACTTTCTGCTTGCGGCCTTGCAGTTCAATAAATTCGTTGCACTTATTACGGCTTAGCTATATCTATGTAAAGATCGGCATATATCTAAAGCGCGTCCCTTAAACACGTCTCCTGCGGTTTCATCGCGCTGCAAAGAATCCACAGCCCATGGCCAAAACGAAGACGGTCACAACAGTTGGCCAGGTGAAGCTGTGTGGTTTCTGGAAGGAGAAGAGAAAGTGGGGTTTACTTATTTGTCTTACATTTCTCATATACATTTTTAAACAAATAGTTCAATATTTTAAGCAATAGAAGGACCTCTCATCAACCCACAAGAAATGGACTCATTTAAAGCAATAGGTCCCCTGTGTGGCATAAAATATCTAAAACCGCACACGTGACCGAAACCACCCCTCCGAAAGGCAACGAACCCCCCGCCACTCAATCAGTTTGAACCGTAAATCAAGCGAAACTATTGACTCTCCAGCGGATGAACTTCATGTGGCCTGACCCAAATGGGCGGTCAACTTTTGTCCGGTCACTGGTGTAATTATTTTTCTATATAACGCACTTGACCCTCCCCCTGCTCGCATCAATGGTTATATAATTTACACCATTTATTTGTCCAATACTCCACGCTTCAATGGTTGCAGTGTGGCACGTGTGAATGATGAGGTGGTGAAAGTACAACCACCAAAAATCCCACTGACCCCACACATTTATTATGCAAATTTGCCTTTCTGCTATTTTTACTCGAATTTTAGGATATATTTTGGTAGGACTTTTGTGGCTTTGTCGCTGCGGTTAATGGTATGAAAGGCCATCGAACATGTGGCCATATTTTGATTTGATTTCTGGTGAGAGCAGAAATTATTACGAATTAAACACGAGGACTCGGTGTTATGTTTATAAAATGTGTTGAATGTATCTAATAAATGATATAGATTTTGGAACAATGAATTATAATTGGAATACATGGTACTAATTCAACCAAGAAAAACTGCCATTCATTTTCCTCCTTTATCAGCTTTATAGAATATTCCAAACTTATTTACATCTGCAGATGTACGAGTGTGTATGCCTGTACATTTCAGATTACGGAATTTCTCACGCTCTCATTTAGCAGCTGACAGAGAGTCTCGGATAAGGTCAGATCCCAGCGCGCTGAGTGAGCCGCCGTATAGCTTCCCGATCAGCCCGCAGCTTCCCCAAGGATGAGCCCCCACAAAGCGATGGGCGATAAGAACACCCCGACCAGACCAGTCCCAACATCAATTACAATAAAAAACAAATCAAAGTGAATTGGAATAATAAAATATAGGACTGGAAATGGTATCAGGTCTGAGTCGATGTGTGTGTCATGCGATAGCGATTGAATTTCTTCAAGTTTGCATATTTTTCAATTGCGCAGGCAAACGCGCAACGCAAGAAACTAAAACTAAAAAACGCGACGCGTAAAAAAGTGAGCCCAATGAGGGCCGTCACAAAGGCCCGACTTAAGGGGGATATATATGGTTATATAGAGGCGCCTGCCTTGATTAACATAAAGCGAGGCGGGACGGGACGGGAGGAGACGAGAGGAGCAGACAAGTGACATGAGCGACTCTTTCTCTCCGCACTGCGCAATTAATTTTTATCACACATTTAGCATGTGCAAAAAGTGTTATACATGCCCAGGCCACACTCTACTAAATACAGATACATTTGCCAGCGTATCTCCATCTGAATCTGCGACTCCTTTCGCGTGTGGCAATTTGTCATTCCTTGGCGCGTATTTTTAGCACTGCTTCTCCGGTTGAGCCTTTGAAAAATGTTTGCCACGTGCCACGGCTTTTGAGGCAAGTGCTAGCAGAGCTAGCAGATGTGTAAAGCCCCGAGTTAATGAACTCCCCAACTTATCTCCTCTTGTTATTCTAATTGCTGGCTAGTTGGGGGGAGTGAAAATACTGCCAGTGACTCTTTGGTATAGTAGAAGGGGCCTGTCCTTTCTAAATATATCAACTATATGTTATTACTCAAATATTATAATCTTCGATGGGTAACCATTTCTCACCTTCTTCTCGGCCTTCGCCTTTTGCCGCTTTTGCTCCCGCTCCACCTGTCGCTGCTGACTGATGTGGCTATTGGTGGCACCGCTCTCCGCATGGGATGCACTATTGGGCTGGCTTTGGCAGACTGGATTAATATTGCTGCTGCTGGGGCTATTCGAGCTCTTCTTCTTCCGGGGTGGGATGCGTCCGTTGAACTCCTGCAGACGCTCCCGTCCGGCCGTAAAGTTGTCGTAGCGATCGCCAAACTCGTCCCAACTGGTCTCATGATCGCTCTGGTACTCGCGCTCATCCTCGCCCGTCGAGGTCAATCGCTTGCTGTGGGAAGAGACGCATAATGGGCACTATAAATATCGCTGAATATATAGACGAGTGACTTGGGAACGTCATGAGCAATTATCAGTCGGTTCGGATTTGTATAGCACTGTGTGTGCGCATAATCCAGCGACAACTTTGCGATTTCATTAATTAAAAACTTGGCGTAGTGTCATGGGAATTGGAATAGGGGTCTGGGGCGGGACGCGAGGTGCTCAGATTGCGTTAAATAATCTTGCTATTACACAGGGTACTTTATTTCGAATCATTTGCATATAGCTTGGGTATAGCTGTGTCTCTGAACAATGTGTCTAATTAGTGAAATGAAAGCTATGTAAAGTGAAAGACTAATATGGCAAATATATCATCCTTTAAATTATAACTTTATAATAGCATGTTTTCCCAAAATGGGTTTTAAACTGCTTACTTGAAAATGAACCTGGTCATCTATTATTATTAAAACTTTTTTACTCATGTACTTCATGTAATGGTTCAGAATTGGTGAATCTTGATTTTATTATTAGAAAAAGTTAAAATCAATTATCTCTTGCCCTGAAAGTATACCTCTCATGGTCATCTATTTCGACCCCCACATTTTTGGGAGCTCTTCGATCTGAATTTGTGTTCGCATCTCCCAGGCAGTGAATCGTTTGGCACCCTGGATTGCTGGCTACTCACCGTCTGGCCGCATCCGACTGGCTGCGCTGCAGGCGCATCTTGGGCGCCACTGGCGCCGACAGGGGCGTAGATGTCGACGAGATGGGGCTGTGGATGTGGCCGTGCCAGCCGAAGGCCGCCGACGAGGTGGAGGTGCCCGCACTGGCCGTGTTCGGAGTGGGTGGCGGCGTGTAGGCGGCGTAGTAGGGACCGCCCATCCCGAAGGGGGCCGAGTGGTGCGGCATCATGTGCGCCGACTGCTGCGGATAGCTGTGGCTGCAGTGCATCGCCGGCGCTGACTGCGGTGGCATTGGCTGCGGTGTCGATGGCGCCGGATACGACGGATGTGGCTGCGGCTGCTGCTGCTGCCGGAAGAAGTTGTACTCCTCGCCGGAGGAGAAGCTCACGCTGGTGCGGGGAGTGCGCGGGTGCGGATTCGGATTCGGGTGGCCGTGGGGGAAGAACACATCGCCGCTCGTGAAATTGCAAGAGGGGCTCGGCGGCGGTGGATACTGGAAGATTTGCGGGGCTGCAAGGAGAAAGGGGGACATTTTATAATTAAAATACAGTCGGTATTCGATAAAAGGTATTTAAACCAATCAGTGATATGTGGTATAATAAGATACAAGATAAGACATAATGTGTAAATCTATAGTTTCTAGTAGAATTTAATTAATTCAGTTTTTAAAACAATTAAAATTAGTTCACCCCTTTGATGGTCCACTGTGTACTTATTCATGCCCGTAATAAAGATCACCCGACAATGGATGAGGTAAACAAAGGTGGCATTGGCCGGGTCTGGAATCAAGTCGACTTGACTCAGTGACAATGTAGGGAAGTGTCTAAGGTCGGGGCTCTGTCGAACGAACGCATTGTCTTGCCAACTGCCACTTAGCCGACTGACTGTAAAACCTGCCGTAATTATGGCAGGTCCTCTGCGATCATAAAGCCGCCCATAAAACGATCCCCCACCAGTTACAGGCTTCAGTGCACATTAAAATGGAATATCTTCATATGCCGGTGCAGCAGGAAACCACAAAATGGTGTTTTTAAGATAAATGTACGAATAAGATGTTATGTTTAATGGTTTTTTCCGTCCCTTAATTAAGTAATATGGCGTATTAACCAATAAAACTAGTCATTAAAGGTTTACTTCGTAAATTGATATGGAATATTTCGTAAATTGACCAACCATCAATATAAATGTTATTATATCTTCCTAAATACACACTTTTTCATCGACATGCAGGCGCATATTCCCCTTTTAAAATGTATCCATGAACAATGGCAAACAATATTCCACTTATTCGCAGAGCTAAGTATCTTACGAGCCGCCTGAAGATACATTTGTATCTCGGTTGTTTACACGTCATTGCCGATTCTCGTGCTCTCTTGCTCCAAAGTATATTCGGTTTTTTTTTTGTATCTTTGGCAAACATGGCTCTTGGCATCCACTTGAGTGGCCCAACTTGAAAAGTATCTGTATCTGCCAGTGGGATCTTCCAGCTTTGGCATCATTTATGCATGTAGCGAGAAGCGTATCTGTGTCTTCTGTTTGACTTCCCCTTTTTTCTCCACTTGCAATTTCATGCAAATCGCCAACAAAAGCGTTGATAGGTAAATGCGCTGCTAAGCTGGCCACTTGATATGCGCATAAATTGTGATCTCCCCATTAGTTGGGTGTACATTTTCATCTGTATGATTTCTTAATGTTTACTTACTTAAAAAGCCATTGCCCAGCGACAAATGATTGATTGTAATGCAAAGTTTATACAAATCGCCAGCAGCCGGCGGCAGAAGTACCGAGTATCTTACCGATAACCCATTACCCATTACCGGGACGGCAAGAACGATAATTGACCGCGGGGAATGTCCGACAATCTAGCCGATACATCCATCCATCTGTCGGCCACTGCCTCTGCCTCTTTGTCGGTGGTCAGTTTGCAGATACACAATAATGTCACTCACTGTCAACCTGCAGGCGACTAATTTGCAATTTGACCCAATAGCCTTGAACTCGAAACGAATCGAAACGAGCCCACAGCTGTTGCGTTTGCAGTTGCAGTTGCAAGAGCGCAAAAAATCTGTATTTAATTGCATGCCAGGCCAGGCCAGGCCAAGACATGCCGATCCGAACCGAACCGAAGTGAAGCGAGTTAAGAGCCACTCCTTTGCCGCAGCCTTAGCATCTGTATATGTAAGATACTGCCAGGCATTTGAAACTAGTTTGCTATGCAGTTCGCTGGCTAGCAGCTGAGGTAACTCACGTGCGCTCACCGCGCGCCATCGCAAAGTCGCTTTTAACCTTGAAAATCTGCCAGCTCTGGCTTCAGCATCAGCTTCAGCTTCAGAAACGAAGCGAAGCCAACGGCAGGGATCATTATTGCCTGGCCAACTTATATAACTAGCCATGCCATGGCGATGCTGGTACACAGAGAACAAATCTGTACTCCTTTGCTTATGTCCTTACAATACCAAATGTGACACATTAAATATTTAAGGGATGTTTTTTAAGTAAGAATCGAATTTGTTAAATTGTAGAGCTTGAAAAAACATTGACAGGTAGCTATTTCGCGATATTTAATTGGTACATTCCCTGCAAAACACCAATATTATCAAACCGATATTGACAAAGTATCGAAAATATCGATAATTTTTAAGCTCTATGACGTTGCTTTAACCTTTGTATGATGATTTCCCATTTCTGGTATTTAACGGTCAAAATAAAGATAGTTACAATAGGGAACTAAACATTTCTCCCTGTGTACTGCCTTTATGATGAAATTGACGAACCACAGCCAACGCCAAAGCCCGATAAAAATGTTATTACTAATTGCAAATTGTGTGGAAAATTATTTACCAACTCATTTCGTTTGCTATCGCATTTACATATGAGATATATTTTCATTCGGTGCTGGCACAAGCGGTGTAGCGTCAATGTAAATTATCCAAGTGATCGGAAAGCGCATAAATTGCCGTGGGTTACTAAACTGTGATTTAATCTAAGATCGGAAAAATACGTAAGCAAACTGTCTAAACTGTGATTTAATCTTTGATTAAGTGAGAATTTTTTAAATTGTCTATTTAAAGGGTGACTTGCTTTTAACAATGTTATCTGATTACTGTCTAAAATCTCAGAACAAATCATTTTATCTGATTTTTTGTGGTCTGCTCTGTTAAGCTTAAATCTACTTGCTTACACTTTATTCAATTAACGCTTAATAATGCCAATTAAGTCTTACATTTCGTGTTATATAATTCACACTTTAAATAGATGTTAATCAAGGGTCAGTTATTATCTCTGTTCCATGTTTTAATTTGGTTAATAAATTCTTTTTGGATTTACCAAGCATAGAAAAGTGTTAATTTGTCAATTAATTCCCGTTTTTGGTAGTTTTCCATTTATAACATTTATTTATTCTTTAATTAATGTGATCAAAATTTCAAATATTTGTTTTGGAATATTCAAGAAATCTTAAAGGCGTTTCCTGGCCATCTCTATAAGGTAGTTAGGTCCGATCATTTACGGCACCTCAACCATTTTTATGATCACAACTCAATGCGGGCACTGCAGTTGTTGGTGACGAAACGTGACCAATTGTTGGGAGTATTGTTTTTTGTTCGAACTGCTGCATTCGCGTATATTTCCACGGGCGACAATATGTGCAAAATGTTTAATTGAATTACGAGTACCAGTCGCATCTGGACAGAACAACGGAGACTGAAAAAAATGCAATTATGTGTATAATTCACTTTAATTCTCCATCGGTTCTAGGCGATGTTGCAACCATTTCTAAGGCCGCTGGGCAGCAGCTGACAAACATCAATCAGGCAAAAGTTTAACTAAGCAGAACGCCTCAGAAAAAGCTCAAGAACAGCTCGGAGGCAGCGGAAAAACGTGAAAAATGCCTCGCTTTAGTTGCCACACAAAAGAACAAATCGTCGTCGGCAACGTTGAAGTGCATTTTTAGTTGTGCCTTTGCAGTTGATTGCATTTGCAGTTGCAGTTTTCTGGTGTACCCGCAGCATATGTTGCTCATTATAACCTTGAAGTGCTGCCTGAATGCAAAAAAAATAAGAAATATATATAGGAGAACTACACATAAAAATATACTAGAGTCACCGCACCGCACGGGCAAGTATGAATAAATACGAGTACGGGTTCGAGTACTCGTATCTCTGGCAGCCCAACTCGAACAATTGCGTCGCACTTCGGAATCGGCGGCTAAACGAGTTTGCAAAGTGCGAGTTCTATAAGTTGGTCAGTGGAACGGAATGGGAAATGCCATATGGATTGGCCAGATATCGGGGAAGGAAGTTATACCCCTGCCAAGATATAGGAAGGAAGTGGTGGCTGGAAATGAGATGCGATCACAGAGTTTTCAAATTTTGAATACTGTAGAGATAACTATGTTACTCATTTGGAATACATTTACCTTTAAGATCCTCAATATCTATATCTTGAAACTACTTTTTCCAATAATGTAATATCATAATCAAGACTTCTTCACATTAAAATCACTAACCAAATTTAAATGATCCTTATGTACCATAAACTCACGTTTTAAGAACAGAAGTAAGATTATTCCAGATTAAACTGGCACAGAAATAATTAAAAATAAATGTTATCTTCAATCAGCCAGTGAAGTAAACAACATCGAAACACAACTTGGATTTATTATCCCTCATGGATTCACCCAACAATCTCATGTTTCATCTTTGCCATCAAAACTCCAAGCTGTTGAATCTTTCAGCAAACTGCAATCTCTTATCCCAAAATCTCGAAACACTTGACATTGACATTTATTGATGAATATTTAATTTAAAATTAAAAAAAGGAAACGAAACAAGCTCAAGATGACAGAACAAAGGAACACTTCACTCCGCGAACTCCATCTTGGGGTTGAGCAAAGCTCAAGATTACAACATGAAATACATGTCGGAGACCTGAATAACTTGGCCAAAAAAATATAAAAACTCATTTTACAGTTAACACAGAACGCCCACACACGAAGAGAAAGCACAATAAGCTACGTATAACAACAACCAAAAACAGTAAATAAAAATCCCACAAAAATTACATTTGAAGTCGTTCATTTAAGGCGATTTGTTGTCTGTCACGATGCGAGATTACCAATTTGGTTGGTCAACTCACATTTCAGTTGATCGTCTGTCACCTCGATTTAATTAGGCAACAGCTGCCGACCGATGTTTCCCCCACAGATGAACGGTATATTCGCTCATGGCCAAGGCAAGTGACTAATTAATGGCTCTTCAGGAAATTGGTAGAGAATTCGCGAAACAATGCTGAGACTCCTGATTAAGAAACTCTGTGTTCTGGGTTCTCTATATATGACAAAAGATTGTTTTCGGAATGCCTTTTTGGGGCTTGCACAATTCGATCAAGCTTTTTTGTCTCGAACTGCATGTCAATCAGGTGTCGATCTATGTACGAGTCTCAATCTGTAGATCAGACATCCCGCTGATAATTACCAATTTTGGTAAGCCGCTAATTAGCCATTTTCGGAATGCGAGAATTTTGTAACAACCAAAGGAGAACGGTATAAAATATGCGGAAGCTAATGACAAATTTGGGAATGTCCATGATTCATGTGAAAAGAAGGAGAAAGTCTCCTGAGATGTTATAAGGATGATTCTGTGATCCAAAGCAATTTAATTAATTTGCGTAATGCCTCGAAAACAAAGAGAAAGTTTCTTTGTTGATGATTTGGCAAACCCAGATTGGATCAAATTCACGCATTAATTCTGTGGGAATCCAAAAAAGCAAACAACAATAAATATTATCAAATGCATTCGTGCGTCAGCAGAAATGCCTGATAATAAAGCCTAAGGTCAAGAGTATAAAGAAATTAAATCCCATATCGTCGGCAATTCTAATTCTAGACTTTGATGATCCACGCAGTCCAGTTAGGTTCGCATCGCAGTATGTTAAAAATATTTGTAATCTTCTCGAGGCAAGGTTGCAAACGAAACGGGGCCAGCCAGCACGCAAACAATTACTAAAAACATAAAGCTAATATGCAAGAATTTAATTAAATATTTTGAGGAATGGCAGTGCCGTTGGAAAACGGCTTTAAAGAATGAGGAAACCCGTTGAGGGACAGCTGAATAGAATTCCGAAATTCTCCCACCCACTCGGCATTCTCATTCTTTGCCAATTTCCATGAGAGCATTTTCTGGAAATAGCTCAAACGCTTATCACGACAGCCCAGCTAAGACCCAAAACCAGGGAGCGATAGAATGTGCAAGCTGCTCAATATTTTATCAGCGACAGACAAATGCAATTTTTCAATTTCCTCTCTTCACTCCGCACAACAAAAGGAAAACAGCTTAAAAGGCTATAAAGAGCCAAAAGGAAAATCAGGCATAAGACGACGACGTTCCCAAAGAACTTATACGATGCACATCGATTGACAGGAAACTGAGCGAAACACAAGTCTTTGGTCTTTGCAGTTGTTTGCATATTTTCCGGCGATCCAGAGGATTTTCCGGAGGAAGCATGTGTTTGGCGTGCAAGAGGAACATTTGGAAAATGGGTGGGAAAAGCTGTAAAATTTAACTGACTGAATCAGCTTGAAATAAGACGAAAGAAGTATAAAATTGCCTTGAAATATGGATAGAAATTTAATATATGGTAAACTTAGAAATTTTATAGACCAGAACTAAAATATGGCTATTTTTTAGAGTTAAGACTTATTATATTCTTAACTGTAAACTTAAGACTAACGTTTTAAGGTACATTTTCCCAACTTCCGCCCTAAATTATGGTCATACATTTTGCCATCGCCGTATAAACAAATTTTATTTCTTTGCAACGACCAAAAAGCATTTAGCAGTTGATTAAACCGAATCTCCTCCCAGCACCACACTGCAATTAACATTTACGTATGCGAAAATTTCAATTAAACAATAAATAAAACTGTAGGCCAGCATTCGATCAGATGCAACGCAATTAAAATAATTAAAATGGGAAAAAAAATACGAAAACTGCAGCCGCAAAACGGCAAACTGCACGTCTCAACAGCCGCGGCAAAAAGTTATTAATAAATGAATGGGAATCGCATATGCGACTGGGCCAGACTGGCTGTCTTCGCTGCGTCATCCACAACAACCACTCGGAGCTGGCGTGCCCGAAGGGTTATCTATACTCGATCCACCAATGCACCCCGCCAACTCGACAACCCACCCACCCACCGAACCACTGAAACACCCACCCACCGACTGCCTTTGGCGTACACAATTACACGAGCTTATTTGTTGATTTAATTGCCGTTTGGCACTTTGTTTGCACATTTAGTAAGCGCATTTGATTTGTTTACCAAAGAAGTGGATATCGATACTCGAGAAGCGAGAAAATATGAGGGGTTCTTAAGTAGCGTTTGGAAATTGTGCTTTGTTTTTAATATTTATTTTAAATATTTCAAATATATTTAAATCAAATGCATCCCTATCTTAAACCCTTTGAAGCTTTCTCTCCCAGCGCTCATTAAAACTTCCCAGCGTAGCCGAGAAAACATTTCCCCTTTGGGAATCGGAGAACACCTTCTTCCTTTGAGAGCTCATCGCGAGGAAAATTTGAAAGTTAACTGGTGTCTGGAGCGTTCGCCAGCTTGCCAATTATATCAAGTAGCCAGGTATGCTGTCTGCCGTCTGTTTTTGTGCCGAGGAGTACATCCTGTTCTTAGTTTTCCGCCTTTTGATACATATCCTTTTCCACTTCTGCCTTGAGCGTGTCGCACAAGTTGCATTGTCCTTAGTTGCTGAAAAGGAGTCGAGTTGTCAGCGAAGATGGGGTTTCGCCTGGCTTGTCTAGGCTCGATTTCATAACAAAAACTTGAGCACGTTCTATCCCTAGCCCCCTGCCGCCCCCTCCAAGCCAACTTAACCCAAACGCCTCAGTGCAAACAATTTAGCACGGCCTCAGCGGAGACTTAATCAAAAGCCAACTTAGGGATCCTGACAGACTGTCGTCTGAGCCCGATTCAACCGAGTCCCGACGCTTATAGTGCCTCGAAAGTGTCAAGTTTATGCCCGCATTCAGGTAATATTTTTTCTTATTAGGCAAAGTGCCTGGCGGCCATTTAAACTTGAAAACTGTGTAAAGTTCATTGCGCTGAATGGTGTGAAATGTAAACAAACTGGAGATTGTATCTCTGGATACCTTGCTTGAATAGTTGAAACAACCTGAAAACCTTAGCTTAATTAATTATAATTCTTGGAGTTTTGAAAAAAAATATATATTTTTAGAACTGTTTTCACTTCACTTGCAATCTCAGATTAAAAACGTGTTTCACAGCTGGTTCCACAAGTTTCCTGTTCCCCAACTACTTTCCGATTTTATGAGCAAATAATATTTGAGCAAAGATTTCCGATTCGATTTGTCGCAGCTGTTTTTCGGGAAGATCATCAAAAAGTGTTTGTGTCAAATTTATGAAGGCAGTAAAAACTCATAAAAAACTAAACCATAAAAAGCAGTTGTCTTTAATGAAATGAAACAATTACAAAAGACGCAGCTCAATAAAAACACAATATGCAAAGGAAAAATAAAGAAATCGAAAAAAAAACAGAGGAAGGCGAAAATTCACGGTCAATGTAAAAGCAAAGCCGTAATAACAACGAAAAATGCAAAAAATAAAGCAGACAACGAGAGAAGCTGAAAAAAGCAAGTAAAAAACGGAAAAAACATGGTATAAATCAGCTTGGCAACAGGCCAAACAAATCGAGATGCAAATGACGATGATGAAAGCGGCGGAAAATCCTCCTATCCCATTCTCCTCCCCTTTTCCCGCCCCCTTTTGGGTAGGCTGTACAAAAAAAAAAGAGTTCAAAACTTGCGGTTAATCGGAGCCCTAGTGCTCCCTCTCTTTCTCCTCGCATATCCCTCTCTCTCTCTCTCTGCGCAGCAGTCAGCTGTGTTTTGTTGCCAGGCAGGATGCGGCAGGGTCGCCATTTTTTGCCGCCATTATGCCGCCTCTGTACCGTTAGCTTCGGCAAAGGCATCCACGAAGTTGCCGAGCAAAACAAAATGGTTGAAAATGTCAAGTGCGGCAGAGACGCCGGCAGCGAAAAACAACGCCTAGCAGCAAAACAGCTGTTGGCAACAGCAAAAAATTAAGCCAGGCCAAGCGAATGATGCGAATTTGCATGCCAAAACGAAGCAACCGAGAATTGGAATTGGGGTTGGTAAGGTGGAAACAGTGATGGGAAGTATCTATTTGTAGTTAACGCTCGGTACCTTGGGTACTAACTTACAAAGCTAATAAGACTCTAAAGTAAAAGTTAACTTTCAACTACTAGAACTACTGGATAACGGAATCATTATAGTACATTAGATGTTTTGTAACTGTGATTAAAAGCATACAACATTCCTAATAGAACACTACATTGTAAATATTATACAATTAGGTATAGATTTTCTGAGATCAATTGTTACTACTGTACAATTTACTTAAACTAGTTCTATAACATATCTAAGAATGTATTTTTAATTAGTACTTTCTAAGTCTCCCACTAGGTACAAATAAAAAGTACCGTGTCCCATCACTGATTAGGAACCACTGCTGTCATTGCACCTTTTGTTGGGCGCCAATTGGAATGGGTTGTAGGGTGGGCTCTTTGGATGCTGGATGCTTAATCCTCTCCCAAAACAAAAGGCTCCCTCCTGCGTTTTTTTTTTGGTTTTGGTAGGGTAAAGCTCTGTTGGTATTTAGGAATTTTTGTCGGGGTTGTTTGCGCCTCGCATTTTTAGGCTTTTAGGGTTGATAGCTGGCTGATGACTAAGCGCGTTTGAGGCTAAAAGTATTCTGTGATTCTGGCTTACATGTAATGGACGAGCTGGGGGAACCAGGAAAAGGGTGCTCGCATCTTGGTTAACTACAGTTTATCCCGTTCTTGTTTCGAGTGCTTTAAGCATTGTTCACTAGTTTCGGGATGTGTCACTATTAGATAAATTATCGCACTTGAGTGGCTAACTGAAGTACAGGATCGGCAAGTGTGGATAAGGGGATTTAAAGATTTGTGGGTAAAATGTGATAAAGTGGAAAACTTGACTTTTGGAGGAAAATGAGTATGAAGAAATTACTAGGAAAAAATATCAACTATCTATGCTTTGCAAACAGGTTTTCCTTCAACTTTTACTATATAATATACAACAAATAATTTTAAAATATGATTTTAAAGACAAAAAAAATATGTAAACGCCCAAAAGTGACTCACGCCAAAACCAAGAAGGGAACTCTCTTTTTTTTGGCTTGACCAACTGTTGCTGACAGTCGCGAAAAAGGTAACAAACCAAATAAAACAGCGAACATAATAAAACAACAATTCGGTTGTTTGGCGGAGCTAGACCGCAGCTGGCAATCATCGACAGCGACAAAATCTATTATGCAAAGCCAACACAAAATTAAGGAACGCGAATGAAAAACCGCAAAGCAAACATGAAAAGCGCGCAAAAAAGGAAAAACAATAAAAAACTGACCGCACTCAACGTGGCCGGGCACAAAAGCTACTTAAACAACCGTTAAGTCAAACACTTTGCAAATGGCCAACACCCTCAACCCGTTTGGCCCCCTCGGAAAATCGGAAAACTAGTTGCCTAAGGTCAAATGGCGTTTAATAATTTGGGTTCCGAGCCGAGCCAACTGTAACAGATACGGGCACTGCGATTGAGATACATATCTTGCAGATACCCAGATACATGGCCACACACTCCAACGACTCAAAAGTAAGACATTCGACTCGAGTTTGGCGCGTGCCAATTAAACGTGCTTAGCTCTTTGCTCCCAGCTCTGTCTTGCCGCTTTTGGTCTCTGCTCCCCTGCTTTGGGCCAGGTCTTTATTTTCCCGCTCTTTGCTGGTCCAGCACACGCCCAATTTTTGCCAAGAAATACGGGTAATATCGCATGACAGCCAACTTGGCGGTTGTCTTGCATCTGTCTCGCTTTTTGTATTGGCGCTTACCACATTAACAGATTTTAGTCGGGATTGGCGGGAGATTTATGCGCCTAGTTTGGGGGATTTTTACCCATGTGGAGCTTAAAATCGATCTTAATGTGATCGATTTATGCTATGATACCTATACTACTGTTATTACTTAATTTGTGAGTGCAAATGAAAATATTCTAAGTGAGTAATAACAAATAGTGATCTCCTATAACTGAAAGCAAACAGTTTTAAAATTCCCATACTTTAATCTGGATAACTTGTTGTATTTACCAAGCTAAAACTGTTTACAAATTCATTGTAACTGGATCCCGTTGCTCCAGTAATCCAACATGTTTGTGTTTTTGCATTTTTGTGACTTCCAGTTTATTTGGTCAGCTCCCTCCCCCAATCGAAACTTCTCAATTACTTCTCAATTTTCCCCTTTTTGAGCTTGTTCGATTAATTTTTATTGAATTACCGTTTTTGGTTGCGGCTTCCTTTCGAGTGTGGCCGAGTAATTTAATGCAAATTTCGTGTTGCCTTCCGCTCTCCCTTTTTTTGTGCTGATAAGCTGACAAAGTGCTGACCTGACCATACACAAAAAATAAAAAAAACTGGGAAAAAGAAAACAAAAACAACCTGGAGGCAGTTGACGCAGTTGCTCGAATCGTTGGATGAGTCAACAACCTTGAAAAGTGAAACTTGCACAAGAGGAACTGAAGCAGTTAACAAATAAAGTCACAACAACAACTTGGCTAATTGCTGACCCATTTAAAAGTGAGAAAAACTTTCATGACTGCCCAGACATTTCCTTGTGAATTTCATGTGGATGTGATAACGACAGTAGGTAAGGTAAATACAATGTTCAAAACTTCCCAATATAACTAATTTAACTTTGGTTCAGTTTTTTAAACATAATGAATTTTAAAATTAATTGAAATTGTTAGTCGAAACTAGGACTATGTAAAGATTACTTTTAAGTGGAACTATTCGAAACTAATTTTCGGGTAATTTTTCACTGAATTTGACATATTTTCCTTAAAGCTACATAGCCGAGGTTTCTTAAATGTTGTTAAAATTTTGGAAATATCGGTTTATCGTGATCTTGAATTAAACGTGTGAAATTTATTTACTTTATTGGTGGAAAGATGAAAATAATTTTAAAAATCAAAATTTCAGTTTGCGATCGGTTGAAAATTTGTTTACTAGAAACTCAAAAAAGTAATTTGTAAAGATTCCTATATTTTGGTTTTTAAAATCTAAAATGTAGTATCTAGATAAGTTTTTTGTTCTGAAAAGATTTAAATATTTATGTAGTGCAGTTTCCATCTGAAAAATCAAAGGCACCTATTTTGATGAACCGTAGAACTCAAGTTTTTAAGAATGTTAAAAGAGGAAGTAACTTTAAGTTTTTTTTAAAGAAAATCTTCGAATTGATTTATCCTGTGATCGTTGAAGAAAGACATCTGGTAAGAAAAAATAACAAGAAGTACCATCTTGTTATCCAAAAATTGCTGTGTTCTTAAGAATTAAATTCAAGTTCTTTCAAGTTAAGACTAAGTATTTTTCGATGATCTTTTCAGACTTACCGCTCTGCTGGCTCTGGTAGATCCTGACCCACTCGTAGAGGGCGTAGAGCACCTGGTCGGTGGGCAGTGGCGACTGCATCGGCGTCTGCGTGGCCGACGAGGTGGTGGTGTTCGGCGATTGCGAGGCGGCGCTGCTGGCGCCGTCCGAGGACGAGGATGCGGAGGACGACGACGAGGACGAGGCCGAGGAGGCGGAGGACACGCCCGAGGAGGAGGTGGAGGAGGATGCGCTGGAGGGGAGTGGGTGGTTGTGGGGGGAGGAGTTGCCCGAGGCTCCCGATGAACTCGAAGCTACGTCATCGGCGCCGCCCTCGGGCAAATAAAAGGGCACGGCCATTGTGTGGGTGTGTGTGTGTGAGTGCTGGCTTCCTTTTTGTCCTTATCCGTTTCCTTCCTTCCTGCTCTTTGTTTGCACTTCTCTGCTTCTGATTGTTCTTCGCTGGTTTGTTTTGCCTTTTTCGTTTAACTTTTAGTTAGAGTTCACTTTAATTGATTTTGTATTTCTTGTGCAAGATTTTGAATATTAGAAACTTTTGCATTTTTTCGTGCAGTTTTTGTTATGATTTGTTTTTGTCAAACAACACTCAAGTCAAGTTTTCGGTCGGTTGGTTAGTTTTTCGGATTCTTTTGCATTTTTCATCAAGCCTTTTCGTGTTTAGAACTGATTTAAAAACACAAACAACTTCTGTCACGGTGGTTCTTGTTTGTTTTTTTTTTGTTTCTCTGCTGCTGCTGTTGTCGATTGGGGAAGAGCACTTAAAACGTGTCGCAGACTCAAAGAAAGAGGGCAGAAAACACGTCTTACTGGCTCCGCGGCTAAAAAAGAACTGTTCGCACTGGAGCCTCAAACTACAGCAACAGCGAAACGGCGGCGGCGCTGGCAGAGAGGCGGCGTAGGCGCAACGTAGGCCGCAGCCAGTGCAATCGCAATCTCTCTCGCTCTCGCACGCTCCCGCTCCTGCACATGCACATGCATGCAGGTAGTTGTGGGCTGGGGAGAGGGCTGGGGGAGGTGAGAGAAAAAAATTAAAAAAAAAACTCGCTCTTTGTGATTTTACTGACTGAGTGGGGAGTATATCTGGATTCGCATAAAGCTTAAACCCAACTTTAAATTTAACATGCAGACAAGAAAACGGCAAAAAGATCATCTTCAAGCAATAATCATAATATTTTCTTATACGAAATTGGAAAACAAAGTTATTACCACCTCTGCTCCTAATAGAAATATCCCTCATTCAACGACTAGAGGGTATTGCAAAGTCGGTGCTCCAGGGAAGAACGTTCTTTCTCGTTTCAACTGAGAGTGAGTGGGCAGTATGTGTGTGTGAGTGGGTACACAAAGATCTTGTTGAGCAGGTAAATGCAGAAGAAGAGTCGGCAGAAGGAGCAAAGCGGAGGCAGTGACGCCGACTGCGCTGCCCAGCGAACGCTGAAGCAAAACAAAAACTGCAATTGTACAATGTGGTTGTTGCTATTGCATTTTGCTCTTGCCTTTTGATTTTTTATTTGTTTAAAAAAGAGAGCGGAGGGAGAGCGAGCGAGCGTTTTTAAGAGGTCTTAAAACGCAGCAGAAAGAGTATGAGGGATTGGGAGTAGATTCTATGAGTGGGATCAAAAAAGTATAAAAAGGTAGTAGAAAAAAGAGTTTTATTTTTCGGAGAGGCTACAACAAAATGTATTGTAAAATTCCTAAAATTAAAAAGAAAAAAGTGATCTTTACTATTTACATATGTACATACACAAATATTAATTTTTTTATAAATATTGTTTGAATATCCATTGATTTTTTTATTCTTAAAATTATACGGCTAAAATTAAGAAATTAGTATAAAATTTATTGTCTTACTTAGAACGTCACTTCTTAAATTGTGTAATTGTTTACCATTTGATTTAAAAGTTATAAAAACGAAAACATTTTAAGGACATAAACATTTTGTGTTCATTAGGACAGACATGGATTTTTAAAGTAAACGTAAAAAATTAAATACATTTGTATCTAAAATCTCAAAAACAAAGTGCTGTCTGCTTTTTAATATTTCTGATTTGGATATTGGTTATTTTTTATTCAATTTCACCATACATATATCAAAAAATTGACTGGGCAACATGAAAAACCAGTTCTTGCTCTCTTCTTCTATTCCTTTCCTCCCCTCGCCCACCCACACTTCCCATAAACAGGCTTTTTCTCACTCTTTCTCTCTTTAACTCCATCTCTGTCTTCCACAACTTTGCGCGCGAAAATGCTTGAAAAATATTACGAAATACCCGTAAAACATTTTTATGCTTTTAATTCAGATTTGATGGCACGTTTAATTGTCGCAAATGAAATTGATTTTAATGTTATGTTAATAGCGTTGTAAATTAAATCAGGTTTTTCTAAACAAATTTTTAAACAATTAGGATAATAAAACAAAAATTTGGTAATAGATAATTTTGAAAAAAAAGATTGACTTTAGTCAATTACAAGTTATTCTGCTGTTGGTTTTATATTTAAAATTAACTCGAAACATACTTTGTGAAAATCAAATATGTAGTTAAGAAATCTCTATTTATTTAATTTTAAGAACTAAAGCAAGGTTAATTAGGGTCAAAACTACCCCGATAAAGTGCGATAACGATAAGCTAACGACTCAAGATACATTATGCAAGGATTTCCAAAGATGATGAAATTCAAGCACACACATGCACAAAAAAACATAAAAAACATGAACATGAGCGAGCATGCAACATGCGAAGAAGTCCAAAGCAAAGAGAAAAAGCGGAGGAGGAGGAGTGGCAAACAGGGATTAAACAGAAAAAGGGGCTCGATTTTTGAGATTTATTCTTTGTCTTTATTCAGCTTTGCTTATGTTTTTTAGCGTGTTTTTTATTCTGTTTATTTTTTCCCATTTGCAACTCCAATTACTTGAGGCAGTGCAAAAAAAATTCAAAAATATTTGGATACGAAACTGATTAAGCGTAATATGAGTGATAAGTGTCGTCGAATTGGCTGCCAGGGTCCATAAAAATAAAAGCAAACAAATAATACGGTGAATTGGATAGGAGAGGGTGGGGGTGTTGTCCATTTTTCTTGATTGTACAGGCCAAAGAAAAAATGAGATAAGAGTACTTCGAATGGTGGTGACGAAATCAACTCCAAGACTTGTTATGCATCATTTTAATAACACGCAGTTTGGTAAAATTATATTTTAAATGATTAATTTAGAAATCGTCATGACTTTAGCAACATTTCTATCATCCAATAACTTAAGCATCTCAATTAAGAAAAATCTTTTGGAAATGTATGGTGTTACAATTTTCAAAAATTCTGATTTTATTGTGACAATATTAACATTTTTCAATTAAAGACAGCAAAGAAAAGATTTAGAAATTATTATTTCATTAAAAGAAACCAATTAATAAATTATTTAAAGATAAATAATTCAACATAATATAACAACGCGAATTTTTTTAGAAACATAAATAAACTGAATTTATTTACATTTAGAATTAGATTTATCATTTCTGATTATAATGTATTCTATAAGCAAAGTTCAGAACTTTATTTATATGGATAAATTAAGAGACGAGGAACACTTAAGAAATCTCCAGTCCTATCAAAACTGAAGTCCCACAAATCAACTCACCACGCGATAGAGGCAAAACAAATGGAGTATGGAGAAATAAAAATTAAAAGACTTCCCTGTTTGACATTTCTGGGTCAGCGACCCAAACGAGCTCCACTCTTCCATCCCGCTCGCTCTTCCACTCCGCTCCACCCGTCTCTTTTCCCCTTGTATGCAACCCTCTTAACTGGGGCCCAGCCCATTTTGCTGTTGCTTTTATTATTATTGAATATGATTATGTGGCACGCTGCAAAAGCGAGCGTAAATTATTTATTACACAATTTCTGCAGCCCAACAACAATGAAAACAAATAAATTTCTGCATTCAACTCGGGCTTACTATTATTTCTGGCTGGCTACGCAAAAAATTGTGACGAAAACGCTGCCGCTCGCTTCAATAAAAATAAATATAAATTCATATTCGCAATAAGTAGCAGCGGCCGGCAGCAAGAACAATAACAACAATGGCAATAACAACAATAACAACGGGAGCAATCAATTAGGAGGAGGCTAAGCAACAGTAAATTGTGCGCCTGCGCATCGGCCCCAGCCGAGCGGGATGGCAGGAAGTGGGAGCGAGACGGGCGACGGGGGAGCGGTAGACCGCTCTACACAAATTACCGTTAAATTAAGCGCTCGCGATCGTCACTTAAGCGGGAAAGTTAACGCACAGACAGAGACAGGGCGAGCCAAGGAGTGAAAGGGAAAGAGCCACAAAGTTAATAAAGAAAACATCTAAATATGAAGTATTTTAGAAGTTTATAATTGTTAGTAATATAAAAAAAAAAAAAATGTACTTGACAGTATATAGGCTAAAACGTCTCTCACTTGCTTAATTAGTGTTAAAGAAAGTAAGATACATTTGTTTTTCCATAGTGGAAAATCCTTTTTTTACGATCAGTATTTAGAATTAAAATTCACTTGAGTTTATATCGTAGTTTAGTTACAAATTATAATTTTTTCCCCTCAGTAATAAAGTTTGTTAATTAAAGTGTCATTAGTTTTGAAAACCTCCCTTAAGGAGAATAATACAGTGTAATTCAAATTTAAGAAAATCTTAAGCTGTAGTGTAAGGTTAGTTTTTTAATAAATAAAGTTTCAGTTTTCGTACGAATGTACCTATTTTAAAATTAATTTGCCATCATGTCAAGATTATATTGTCCCATTACCAATAAAAGGGCGATGCTAAAGTAGATTAAATCTAATATAAATTGCCAAGAAGTTATTACTGCGAGTTCTGTTTTTTCGGTTTATGAAACTATTGTGAAATATTTATTGGGGGAACATACACTTGTGCCTTGGATTCTGGCAACAGGCCCATCGCAGATGAGAGTCTCCAGGATGTGGATGTCACTCCCCTATCAATTTATTGATTTAGAGCCCCAGTTTCCCCCTCGAACTCGCCTTCCAGCAGCATGAATATTATTCCCTTGAAGAAGTTACACTTTCTATGGCCACCCATTTTTCATTTCTTTTACTGAGCCCCCTCCTGCAATCAGCATCTGCCATCTCCCGATGACCTGCTCTTGATAAGGCAGAGGCAGCACGCCCCCTTTCCCTGCCACCACCCCTTTCGCACCGCCCATGCCAATTGCAACTGCAGTGGCTGCAAATGAAGCGCGCGGCAGAAGTTGCATACACGGAAAACAATTTTATAATACAAAAATATATAATCAATTAATGAAGATCCAATTATTATTTATTAAACATTTAATCTTTGAGGATTAAAGATTTATTTTATTTGGAAGTGCAGTACATTTTTATACCCGTTACTCGTAGAGTAAAAGGGGATATTGTATTCGTGTAAAAGTATGTATGATCTAGCCATGTCTGCCTGTCCGTCCGTATGAACGCTGAGATCTCGGAAACTGCAAATACTAGAAAGTTGGTATTACCCACACATATTCGTTGGCTTCCTACGCAGCGCAAGTTTGTTTCAGCCGAGGGCCACGCCCCCTCTAACGCCCACAATCGCCTTAAACGATTTTAAAAGGTGTCTGGCGGCCAAACCTTTATAGATTTCGCAGTTTTATTGTGTTTATAAATACCTATCGAAATGTAGAAGAAATTTTTCAAATCGGACCATTCGTTAAAAAGTTATGCCCGATCAAAGTTGTATATCTCCATCTCCCTTTAGCTGAGTAACGGGTATCTGATAGCCGGGACACCCGACTATAGCGTTCTCTCTTGTTATATTTGGTAACACAAAATTAGATGAATAAATGGAAATTATTACAGATTTTGCAAGTACACATGTAATGAACCTTTTCTACAACATTAAATATATATGTACTGTTAAATAATTAAAAATTAAATAAATTAGAATACTTCTTATTATGCCTTTTGGCATGCCATTTTTTTTTAGTGCCGGAGGCCCTGCAGATGATGGAAACGAAAAAGAAGAAGAACCAGTAGGAGCAGATGAGGAGCGAAAGGCAGCACGCGACTAAAGCGTCACATGTGCCGCAATCTTGGCCAGCTCCAAGCACACACAGATACACACCCATACTAACGAAAGCAGCATAGGCTGTTCCACTCCGTCCCTGCCCCATCTCTTTCCCCCACTCAGGGGCAATGGCAAAGCGAAGCAGCTGCGAAAACGCCAAGAACGTTGACTTTGTGGAAAAGGCAAAATAAAAAAAAAGTTAAAAAAAAAGGAAGAAATCGGGGGAAAGAACCCGATGATGATGATGTGGGGAACTTGATGCTGTGCTGAAAAGGGGGCGGTGGTGGGGCGAATGGGCGCAACCGCAGGCCCAAAAGGGGGCGGGGCAAAGGGGTTACAGTGAGCCACACCTTTGACTCTGAGTATTTATTTGTACAGAAGGGAACATTTGAAAAGGTTGCCTAAATGGGGTTAGATTTATTACTAAATTGTTGCTATTTTAAAGTAATACCATTTAGAACTTATATATTCCCCATATTAGTTTATTTTAATAAATAGTTATTTAACTAAAAGCTAATATTTGGTAAGCATTTTCTGTGTAAAAGAAAAATTTGCATTTAAAAATATATTAAATTAAATCCAGAATGTTTTTTTAAGAAAAACATCAAATTTTTTAGGATCTAAAAAATTATTATAAGAAATTATTATTTAATAATGGCAACCAATAAGTATCCTTTTTTTTAAGCAAAATATACAAATTCATTTTAAAAACGTTTAGAATGCAACATAGCCAGTGTTGACCCTTGTTCCCCTGCCATTTGAAGCAACATCATCCGGAGCCATATCCCAACGTCATTATTATCAGCAACATGATGATGATAATGGTGATGGTGAATAACAACAACGCATCCAAGTGGGTCACTGACCTATCAAGCGCAAGACCTATTGAGCATTGAGCCAACTGGGAGGCCAGAGAGTGGGCGGAAAAGCGGAAAAGTCGGGGGTGCCAGCAAATGTGGCCTGTTGTCTGCAGGGAAAACCAAAACAGAAAATCCCTCTTTTTCGCTCTCTGAAAAACGAAAGCGCAGGCGAACAAAAAATTAAAATAAACGAACAGGGGCGCCGCATCAAGGGCAGCTAGTGGGAGGGGTTGGGAAATGCGGTGTGAGGGTGTGGAAAAAGAGGTTTTCCTCATATAGGGGGTATGCGCGCACACTTTAGGTGTCAAAGTGAAACTTGGCCGCGGGCAAATACTTTTTTCGTCGCTTTACCCCCTTTTGTGGCCATTTTATTTACATTTTGTTTCAGTTTCCCCCGAGAAGAAAAAAGGGTTACCCGTAGCACCTGAATTGGGGTAATTTGTGTACCAAAAGGATAGGGTCCGTCGAGTAGTTCAAAGAGTTTTAATAGCTCGAATAAGCCTGAGAAGAAGGCCACTTTGAGGGGTTTCCTTGGCTCCGATTGAGCATGAATAATCGCCTACTTATAAGGAGGGTAAACTACCATCAGAGAGAGATATAATATAAGTAATAGGGACATAGTAGGGTTTTCGGATATCCGAAAATAATGTTAGGTTAGGGATTTTACTTTTAAAATAGTATTAACTGAATTAAAGGGCATAAATTAAAGTTGGTAATGGTATTATTTTCAAAATGCATAACTCCTTGATATAATTATTTAAGAATGTGTAACATCCGATTCTTAACTTATATATTAGGTTGTCACCGCTAGTTGGCGGTGAAAGCTCGTAGTTCTTGTTTTATTCGTCGCATCTGGTCATAATATACCTTTTTGGAAAGCTCATTTCAAGCGCTAACACGTGTTTGATTGATTGTCTTTTCTTTTAAGTCGTTCGTGAGTTATAGCGTCGCAATCATGGAGCAAAATATTAGCATATTTTACAGTACTACTACGATAAAGGCAAAAATGCATCTCAAGCCGCTAATAATATAAAATCAAATAAGGAAAGCCTGTCGTAGAAAATTGCGATAAAACCGGCATAGTAGTAGCCGTAGCATCGGTCAAGAAGAAGCTTTGAGTCACTTAAAAGCTCGATGTAAAAAAAGAAAAAAATAATATAATAAAAATACCGCAGGACTTTTTTGACAACCCAATATGTAGGATATGTTCTTTCCTGATGGTAACCCCATTTCTCTGAGATGGGATGATTGCACAGCGTTTATAATACGCCGCGTGGGTTCCGTACCCATACGTCCGTCCATCTGTTCGTTTACCCGTCGCAAATCAAACACGGCGTAACAGTCGAAACGGTAGCCAGAAAACAGACAACTTACCGGGCCAGAAAGCAACAAAATGTCATGATTTACAATAAGAAATCATATATCTCTGGCAGTTTGTTCACTTCTCGTTTTTTCGCTTTTTATCTGGTTTCGTTAAAAAAAAAACACAAAAAAAAACAGAATCGAAGAACCTGAGCTGACAATGAGCGCCTAAAGGGTTTCCAAACTGGAAACAAACAGAGAGGGAAGGGAAAATTATGTTACAAGGACAGAGAAAACATTAAGGAGGGAAAATGCAGTGAGCAAAACTGGTAGGTCTTTTGAAATAATATGAATGAAGGTTTTTAATGCCACCTTTAATGTGTGTAATTTGTAGGCATAGGTTTTAATTTTTAAATATAATGTTTGGTGTCGTCATACATTTTTCTTGTCGGAATCCAAATTAATAAATTTATATAGAAAACGTAACATCAAATAAATATAATACAAATAATATAATACAATATAGAAATACATTTTTTTATATTTACTCTTTCAACGAATTTAATAGCAAAAGAACTATCTAAAAAATTCTTAGTTTTTAACATAATTTTATTTTTAATCTAAAACCGTTCGGTACCGCATTACCCCTCCCCACATTGTACCACTTTTTTCAAAGCAATTAATTTAATATTTCGTGATAGAAATTGAATAGAGAAAATAAAAAATATATTTCCCCATTTCGGTAATATTTTCTTTCGGTGTGGAGGAGGGGGATGACCAGAGACCTGGTGCGTTTATTTTGTGTAAGACAGGTAGCGAGCCACCTCTCGTCTCGGCCATTGTCTGACCCCCAACCCCCAACCCCCTTTTCCCCGCCCCTCCCCCTCACCCACCGACCAGGTCCAGAAAAAGTGCGCAGTTAAACAAAAAATCGGTTGAAACCAAGGGACAGGGCAGAGTAATGGAGACAGAGGTGGACTGAGAGACGGACAGCGAAATGAAACGCTACAAAAAAGATCAACATAATCGATGATGTGGTGGTTGCTGCCCCCTCCTTCCCACAAACCCCTCCCTTGGCCAAGGGACTCCTTAAATGTGTTAAGAACGCGCAGCGAGATTAAATGAGCATAAAATACAGCGCAGCGAAGAATTGCCAGGCAAAAAAATCAAATCAAACCAAGCCAAGCAAAACCAAACAACAACGAAAAAAGGAAGATCACAGAAAAATAAGATCTCGAGGAAGAACACCCTATGGTCAGACAAACTACTTAAATTCACGAGCTTCGATAGTTTTAAGTATGTAATACTATTGTTTTTAATTTTTTAGTTTAGAACTATAAATTAAAAAATGTTTGAAAATTTTAGAACTATAAAACAAACGGTCACAATGGTTTATACGAAAACTAGTCCATCATTTTGAAAAACTTATGCTGACCATTTAAGCACACATAACTTCAATAAAGTTTATATAAACTCTAGTCAGGTCAACTAAACTATTTATTGTCAGGAAAGTCAAATTATACCAATGTTTTCGAGAAAAGCTTAGCAACATACTTTTAAAGGAGTATAGTTTTCTTCTAATAATATATTCATAGTATTTTTATAGTTTTAACATACCCGAAACCCTTTAGAAGTGCAGGGTACAGAACGGCAACCTTAAGATGCCAGACACGAAACGACGTTCATCAGCGCCCCATGTCCATGACAGACAAGACCAATACCAGTCCCTGGCCCAGGCCCCAATCGCAATCGCTATCCCTAAACCAATCCTCACCCTACCCATCAGTCTACACAGAACCAAAATTTGAGAATTGTAAAATAAAGGTTTAAACTACAAACAAATTATGGTAACAATAATAACTTATTATACCCGTTACTCGTAGAGTATATAAAGTAAATTCTTAAACAGGGTCACTAGCCGAGTCGATCTAGCTATGTCCGTCTGTCTATCCGTATGTCTGTCTGTCCGTATGAACGCTGAGATCTCGGAAACTACAAAAGCTAGAGAGTTCGGATTACCCACGCATATTCTTGGGCTTCCTAAGCAGCGCAAGTTTGTTTCAGCCGAGGGCCATGCCCCCTCTAACGCCCACAATCGCCTTAAACGATTTTAAAAGGTGTCTGGCTCCCACACCTTTAAAGATTTTGGAAAAGTAAAAATGCAGTTTTATCGTGTTTATCAATACCTATCAATTTTCAAATCGGACCATACGTTAAAAAGTTTTGCGCGAACAAAGTTTAATATATCCATCTCGCTCGCACTCCCTTTACCTGAGTAACGGGTATCTGATAGTGATATAGCGTTCTCTCTCGTTTTTATAGTTGAATAGGAGAGAAATCAGTAAGATAGAGATTTGTTTTTGTGTATCAATCTTAAAAAGCTATATTTCTTTGCGTGTAGCTCAGCTGGATCCATCCAACCTTTTTTTCGCCAAATAAAATATTCATGCTGAGTCCGACATTTGGGGCCCGAGGGGCGTTCGCTGTCGCTTCAACCGCTGCTGCTCCTGTGGTGCCCGAGGTTATGAAAAGGGGTTTGGGGTTCTGAGGAGGGAACTTCATAAAGTGAAAATGTGTAGCATATTTCCTGATCGTATGCGAGGGAATAAGCAAATGCGCACTGTCCACTAAAAGCGATTGAGAAGCGGGCCGGAGTTTCAGACTGATGCGCATGGAGGGGCTGTTAGGACTCGCACAGAAAGTGGAGCAAGGGGTTCGACTAAGATGGCAGGGAATACCCTTAAATCCCTTGAACTTTTTATAAAGAAGTGGTTAAATATCGGTGAAAGTCTTTTATCATTCTCCTTTTGATTTTCTTTATTAATAAAATAATTTTTGCCAAGGGTTGTATTTCGATTTTTTACGGCTTTAATTATTATTAATTAATATCAAAATTAGTGGAAATAAGGAAAATGTAAGGTAAGGTTATTATGATTATCATTTACAATTTTTCGAAAACACATTTTCGTTACTATACCAAAAACCCTTTGCTAACCAAACTATCTTGCTTTTACCCAGGTAGGGTACTACCCGCTACAATATCTCTTTTGGCTTTTGGGTTCCAAAGAAGCAGACAAAAGCCCATCAAAAATTATGCCCCGCAGGCAAATGATGCCAATGAAGAAGCGAAACCCAAAATAAAATAAAAATAAAAAGAAACAGAAACGAAAAAAAAATATACGCAATCGAGCAGCTTCTGTGCAAAGGGGGCGGACAGGAAAGGAGCGAGGAGGCATGGCCCCCAGATTCAAATCCAGATCCAGCATCCTCGGACCACTCGGCCGGGCTAACAAATTATGCCGGGCTGGGTCGGGACTGGTCATAAAACATTCGCGCTGCACTCGGTCAGCGTATCACGATCGAACTCAGAGGGATCGGGGTGAAACCGGCCGCACGCATTGGATGCTCCCAGTCCCGACACTCAAAAAAAAAATATCGAAATTCAAAAAACATTAGTTACAATTTCTAATTGTATGTACAATACATTACTTAACAAAATTATTTTTTCGTTTTTTCCCTCTTCAAAAATAAAGTTGATTAAAGTTCCATTATACTGATATTATTATACGGATGATATGTGTTTCTAACTAAAAATTGTTGTTTAACCGTGAAAACTGTACATGGTAGTAGAAAAAGTTAAAAAAAAAGTTGTCTTTTCTGTTTGACATATTGGCCTTAAATGATTTTATTCATGAATCAAAAAATATATATACTTACTCCCAACTTTTTTGAAGTGCAGAAAGTATCTTGAGCTCCGCATCAACGCCTCAGAATACGAACTCCATCGAGGATCCGCCAGTCCTCATCCCATCTCCTCACATCTTTGCCAAAGTTTTAATCATGCGTTCGTGTTCGCCAGGTTTTCGTTGCTCTGCTGTGGCTGTGTTTCTTTTAATGATTGCATTTATCATTTATTCTGCGCGTCAACGAAATTATATGCCTGAGCTTGGCCAGGTTAGTGGGGAAAGGGCTGGGCCTCGTATGGGGATGCTGCCTCAGACCCAACATCGAACCCGATCGCAATTCGAGGCCAAGAGCACAACCCATATTTAAGTGGGCTCGATCGATTTGGCCAAGTGCATTGATTTTGGGTATGCCACAACGAGGAGTTCTTTAAGGAAGATTCTCAGGACTCGTCAGTGGGTACGAAAACAATGATTTGTAAAGGGAAAATATTCACTTGTAGTTGGGATAAGACAAAGTTGTAGACTAGAGCCCTCTCTCGAGTGCCTTAATACTGGAAATACTTTATTCATCACGTTAATATATGTAAGAACTCTTCATTATTCATTGTCGTCATGACAGATGTTCAGTTGGATCTGCAGTTCATATAAAATTAACATCTTTAATGGGCTTTCCTTGTAAATCAGTTGATGCCTTATAGGTGATGTAAATTGCTTTATGCTGAATCATGAAAGAAAAACAGTTAGATAGTTTGATAGTTTTGAATGTGACCAGAAAGGCACTGCGTTTGGATCGAAGTGCCTGGATTACCCTCATCAGAGCTCCGCCTGCAGTTAGTTAGAACTGTGCGATAAAAGTCATAGAACGCCTCGTATATTGTACGACCGCCTAGGAAAACGCCAGTTGCTAGCGTGTCTGCAGCCAGCTACAAAATTGGAGTAGTTACTGCTGCCGATTTCCCCTTTGGGGCAATTATTGTGGCCAACTCTGCGGGCCGGCTGCCATTTATAATTGCGGGTCCGGGGCTTTCAGCTACTGGCCGCTGCTGCGAACCCAACTGCAACTGCAACTGCAGAGATTGATCAAAGACAAATAGATGGACAATAATAAGTGTGGCCCGATGGGCGAGTATAGGCCAGCAGGAGAAAAAGATACGGATACGATACGATACTGGGGTGGCATGCAGCACGCGCCACATCTGTACGATCTCGCACCGAAACGATCCGAAGGAAACCGATCAACTGCCGCGTATTAATTGGGATTACTGTAATTGCTCACCAGCACTGGCCCAAAAAACTAAATACGTGTGATCCTCGGTTGGACCCAGGCTGTGTAATCATTCGCCTTCCTCCTCTGAAATCGATCCGCAAAACGAAAGCGAATCTCATCCATGCTCCAGTAAGTTTGCAACTTCCAAACGCGCTCCGTAAATGGGATCAAAGAGCCGCCCAAGGGATGGGATCTGGGGATCTGGCTGGATGGTCAGTGGCTCTCTGGAGCAAACGATCCGCTTGGCTGGGTGGCACTTCAGGGTCGCTGAGATCACCTCCAAAGTGGGTTAGGAGCTTATGCACATAGAAGACCCTTTTAAAATAAGATGTATAATTTTGCAGTTTAAAAAACTAAAACAATAACTTCATAATTAATTCCACAAAAAAAATACGCACATGTTTATAGGTACTATATTTAAAAAAATTATAATTAAAATATATTTTTCGATCCAAAAAATCATTGAAGTTTAAAAAACCTAATTAAACTGAATGCAACGGAAAATTCAAGAAGTTAAATTGGATGTTTTGGAAAATACTAAGCGATCCGCAACCGCAAATTCCATTTGACGGTGATCTACCCTTCTGTTTTAATATAGTTTCTTTACCTAATAGAGGGCCGTATCTCTCTTAAAATGTATTTGCGAGATGCCTTTCCAAAGTGGGGAAAATGGAATGACACTGAGATGCGCGTATCCACGAGATATGCGGACTGTGGCTGAGTTTTTCCTTGGCGTATTGTTGATTAAAAATAAATTGTCAGCTTTGACAATCGTACGGCAGTTGTATTTATAAACAGAAAGAATTTTCTGCGCAAAAGGGGAATGAAAATTTTGTTTACAATATTTTATCTCTTTTTTGTTTGTTATTTTTAGATATCTGCTGTAGCAGACAACAGGGAGACTTGTTCCTAATTTTTGCACTTAAAGCAAAGGGGGAGAAGTATTCCAAGGTATTATGATCTTCTAGATAAAAACATTCTAAGCCAAATCGAGCAACCCAACTCTTAGAGATCATTTATTCATACGCATGTGTTCCCGTTTTATAAGATAATGATTAAGCGTTTCCAAAAATTATTTAAAATGCAATTTACGAAAGTCACTGCCCGTAAATTTGTCACACGCAGAAAAGGAAACTGACACAGAACAAATCACGTATAACGATGGGAACTTTTCAGGTGGGCAGAGATCCCCGGTGACTCTGGTCGATTGGTGTTAATCCTCGCGATGATTTGGCGCTTTCAACTCTTTTGGGTTAACTGTGCAGCTGATGAAGCGACGGTGATTCTCGATTGAGGGCAGAAAATGCACACCAGAATAAAAAGTAATTTAGGAAAATTCTTTAGAGGTTTTAGTAAAATAAAACAGTCCATTTTCCTATTTTAAAAAATAGTTTTGTTTTTATTGAAAATCCCTACTGTATTATCGAAAACCTTTAATTAAATACGTCATAATCATAATTCAATCGATTTACAATTGGTTTTAAACGAAATCTTCCCAGAGCGTTACCTTCATAAGTAACTATCATCACACTTAACCCCCAAATACCCCATTTCCCATGCACATATCGCATCAATTTAGATTTATTCAAAACTTCGTTCTCATAGATGTCAACAATAGAGAACTAACGTACGACATTTGTTAAGCATTTGGCGTATTAACAAGCTTCCCAACACCTCAAAGACCCAGCGAGAAAGATCAAAAAACCCATTGGGAAACCCAATTGAAAACTCATCAAATTGAAATTATCGCCGGCAATTGTGGGACTTTGAATGCATATGGCTCGACTTATAGCGACCGTTATTTGACTTTCCCAACATATAATAATCATAACTTGAATTGAAAATCACCACGGCACAAGGGAACGAACCGAAGTCCAATAAGGGCAATCAAACAAGGCAGAACCAAGGCGCACACAGCATAATAAACTAAATGGTAAACAAATATTGGATCTGACAAAAAAGAAGGGGCGATGGGGGTTTTGAGGTGGTAAGGGGTCAGCCCAGGGTTCTGTGTTTACCAAAATTGTCGCGCAAGTGCAGGGCGAATTGGGTCACCGCCTCTACCTGATGCATCCACTCCGATTGGTGTCGTATTTCAATAAGTCCTCCCTCCACACATCGGATATTTAATTTGTTTAACGCTTAAAACGGCCGGCATGCGTGGGCGTTTCCTGATGCTCCGCCGATAGATAGCCAGATAGCCATCGACTTGCTTAATTGTCGTGACAAGTTGACAGTTCGCATGAAAGCCCTGCCATTGTTCGGGACTCCTTTCCCTTCCCAAATCCATCAGTGTATTAAATTTCGAAAAAGAACTCCCGAAATCGGCTCCATTTATATGCACTTAAACAATATCTTTGAGTTTTTCGAAAAGCTTTCTAAAAATTAATTTTATATTAAACTAATATTTTTAGAATATATTAAAGGGTCTTTCAAAGGTTTTTTAAAAAGTTACAAAAGGTTTCTTAATATAACAAAGAAAGTGAAAAGTTGAAGTTTACTTGAGGCCTATATTTAATTTAGATCTAAAATGCGACGGGAACTATTCGAAAAAAATGAGGTATCCATTTCAATAAATTAATTTCGACATACTGTGCTTATTAAGCTTGAAATAAATGTTGTAGGTATGTTTAAATATAATCCAATATTTCAAATTTGAGTAAGTTTTGAATTATTTTAAATAATTTCCCAAGTGTATGTTTAAACAACACTTACTCGTATTTATCTCGGCTGACCCAATTTCTGGTTGTTTGTCGCTTGCCTTATTAAAAACATCCGACTACCGATCGGGGCCCTGCGGTCTGGGCTGGTCTTTTTGGCCTGACTCCGATGATTCATTTGTGCTGGGTTACACATTTTGCCATTGACGAGGTGCCCGAGATCCACATGCCATTCCAAAAGACCCGTCGTATGCGTCAGACCTTAAATATTTACACCAAAAAAAGTCATGATAAATAAGAAGCTTATGGAGGTTGGCAGATAGCTGAGTGAGTGAAAATAGTTAGATGGCAGCTAAAAGCGGTTGGGTAACCTCTTCAAGGTGGCGGAAATATGGTAATCGAAGTCATTGCGATCACTTAAGCTTTACCACATTGTTTATTGTCTTGTGAGTCAGAGAAAGTCCTGGTATTTAAACTATATATTTATTTAATATTGTTTTAAGGGGGAACACAAAGCTCTCTAACAAACTCATTCAATCTAAGGCATAAATATCTTATTCAGCTTCTGTTTTTATAGGACCATGACCATGATGCCAAAGGAAAAGATCATTAAAGCTATGTAGCTCTCCCACCACATTTTCTTTGAGAGCCCTTAACACCCCTTAGAGCATAAGAAAACCTCCAGCAGAGATCCCTAAATCTATATTCCAGCTTATTATGCACTCTACCCTAAGACGTCCACTTTCCAACCGTTTTATGACCCAACTAAAAAAGAAGGTTGACAAAAGGTGCAGTGATTGATGCGCTGAAAGTGGTAGGGGGATGGATCCGCCCGATAATGACTTTTTAAATACGATTCCAATGCGCTAAAAGGGGCAATCATCAGGCCGATGACAAAGAACAAAGTGCGCGTAGATGAGGGACGGGCTAGGGGACTATTAAAGCGCGCTATTGAAAAGTAATTTGCATTTCATAAGCCTCCCGGGGCCAAGGATCACGGAAACGCCAGCAAAAAGTCTGTGATGACATTTGAAAGGCGCATGGTCCCTGAGGGTTCTCAGATGTGACGATTTATGGCGATTTGATGATGGCAAGCCCATTGAAAATTTGCGCCAAGATGCAGCAATGCGCGATCCTCGATCTCAGTTAATGTGCTAATATTATGCAAAGCACTCGGGATCGAAGACGGGCTGAAATCGGGTGGAGGACCCGGGGGTCCAATGCACGTGCGAAGGGATTTGTGCATCTATATTTTACACTGAAAGAAATAGCTATTTATTTTTGGGCATTAAAAAATAATAAACAGCAGATTTCTTATTGAAAGAATAGTTGTAATTCCAATATATTTATTTTAATTAATTTGAAAACAATGAAATTGAGTATTCGTAATTTCTTAAAAAATGTTTAAATGTTTTTAGAAATCCTAATTGATTTTAGACTATAGTGACAAATTCTGTATTAAATTGTAATAAATAATTATTTTGTCCTATATTTTTCCAGTGCACCTACTCGGCATTTAACACTGACAATGAATGGGCAAAATTCACCGGGAGTTTGTCACGTTTCGTTGGCCTAAGACTTTGGTAATCAGTTTTCATGAGGCAGCACTAGCTCTCCCTGATCGGTAACGGTCCTAACAGGCTTATCGGCCCAACAGACTGTTGCCACCATCAATAAGAATCAATCAGCGCAAAGACAGTAGTTACAGGGTGGTACGAGTAGCTAGTTGCTTCCTTTCGTTTCGGTTCCAACTCATTAAGTTCCTCAAGCGCAACGTTTTGTCACCGGGAGTGGAAACAAAGAGCTTTGTGTCTTATACATAGTACTGGCGTAACTGGACGATAATTTACTGGTCGGCCTGCATCTGGACTAGGTCTGGGTTCCTATAATCCGTCATGCCTGGCTGCCGATTTACATTAATGCGCCAATTTCTGGCCGAACAATGGGCCAGATACCGAGACATCCGAGTCGCGTCGACTGTAATTAACATTTCGCGCATTATAATTTGCCCTTTTTCCGCCATCCAGTCATCAGCAGCCATCAGAAATCAGACATCAGAGACCCCAGAAAGCGGCTGAGTTGGCAATTTAATGTCCGCACATTTTCGCAACAGGAGCGGGAAGTGATCGCCGGTGGGCGGGGATAACCACTCGGTTGGCGAAAATCGTTTTGCATTATTGTGCCACTCTTGGTGACTAATAGGCAAATGAGACTCGCTTCTCTGGGTATCTCTTAGCGTAATTTGCCGCTTTATTTACAGTTTTTTAGTATATTTTAATCAACAATGGCCAATTACGGGGAAAAAGTAACCAGTGTTTATTTACTTTAAGAAGAAAAGGTATAATAAATTGGGTATGATTAATTTAACAATGATTGATGATATAAAGACAAAATAATTCCAAGAAAGTTGTATTGTTTATAAATAAATATAAAGGGTAGTTTATTTCTTTATAAATATTAATTTAATTAACCTATGCTTACTTTCTTATATTAATTTACTGTTCTTACAGCATAAAACAAAAATCAGTTTATCAAAATAAGTTTGTTGCTCCAAGCAGAATATGATAAAATATTGTAAGTCAGGTGATACCTTTACTATACTTGCTTATTGAACAAAAAATGATCTGACCAAAATTTTTACATTATTTAATATTATTTAATTTTATAAATAGGTTCTCTAAAAATGATTATGTGTAGGTATTTTGAAATTGCCACCCTGCGAACTGAAAGATAAGGCTATATATAGACGAATGCTATACCTTGCCTAATCAAAATGCAATTTGCAAGCAGCCCCCAGTTTATTTTCAAATCGTGTGTGGTAAACAAGTGCGATGAGGCTTTGCGTCCTCTTATCTTTCTTAAGTCTAAATATTTATTTGGAAGTTTTTGCTAATAGCATAGGTACATTTTTGGAAATATAATTACTTGTGCTGACTGTAAATCTTGTAAAAACTTTTAGGTAATCGTTACTTTTTGGAAAAACAGCGTTTTTTGCTGGAAATTCTGCATCATGTACACGAGCCTTTGATGAACCAACAATGGCGTTTATTGGGAGCGCAGTTGGTAACCGATAAGGAGCAGTATGTGGTCGGTATAAGAAAAACAATTACTTAGGTATTACTTATCCAAATATTACAAATTTAAGGACTTCAACGATCATATGAGCGAGTTTTACAAGGCATTCAATTCGGGAAGACTAATACATCGAAATGTATACTACAATCCACTCTATGCCGATCATTATCAACAGACGCTGGGACTTTTTCATTTTTTCTACAACGCAAGGGATTGGTATACTTTATGGCAAAATATTTGCTGGGCAAGAGTTCATATAAATCCGGGAGTATTTGTTCAAGCTCTGACCCAAGTGATCTTCAAAAGAGAAGATTATCAGGCCCTGATTATGCCCAAGATCTATGAGTTGTGGCCAGAAACATATCACGACGGTATAACCGTACAAAAGGCAAGAAATTTTAACTTTGCCAACTGGATAAAATACGAGAATATAAGTGACATTGAGGAAATCCATCCGCAAAGAATGGAACCTTTAAGTTTGGAAGGTGATCTGCGAAACTCTGTTGAATGGTTTCAGGCCATGGCCGATGTGAACATTCTGAGAATGAAGCAACAGAAAAGGGAGAATAAGCTTCAGCACTTGCTAGAGGATATTGGTTGGCAATCGTATTGGTATAATATGAACGTGGGTATTGCTTTGACTGAGGAAAAGTCAGATCAGTTGCAGGAATGGTGTTACTATCAATTAAGTCAAGTTCTAGCACGTTACAAACTGGAACGTTATGGCCAGAAGCTGTCGTATAAGAGGTTAGGACTAGCTGGGGATATACGAAAACAGAAGCGTAGACTTACGGAAGAGTCCTCGAAAACTACGCAATTGATTATTGAAAGTCTTAAAGAACTAGAGGCTAAAGTTGGTGATGCTATTTTCTTTAGAAGTTTTCAACTCTCTAATGGTAGTTATATTAATTTGGAAGAGAACAACAATTGGCTGATTGGACTTGCAGAACTGTTCCCATACGATTGGACGAAATTGACATTAAAAGAACATATTCAGCCAGAACTTTTACTGGATACTCGAACTTCACTAAGATCGGATAACTTTTATTATTATGCTGAGCGAGTTTTGCAGTCATATCGTTGGTATCGTCAGGTACTCCAGCCCCCTATTCAGAAAATATTTATTCCCAGTGATCTTCGCATCGATGATTTGCAAATAAGTCCCCTTATCACTTACGATCAGCCTGTGGATGTAGATCTCAGTAATATCCTACACGTCAAGCATTTTTACCTAGCAGGACAGTTTGTGTGGCCTTTCACCTTACAACAACATCAGTTTCGACTGCAGCATAGGGATTTCAACTATAATCTACAAGTATCAAGCAACAAAACGCAGTCTACCATTTTTCGAATTTTTCTAACCACTCCGGTAAAAGGATCCATACAAAGAGAGCCCTTCTATCAGTTGGATTCGTTTTTAACCGTGATATATCCAGGAGTTAACAGGATTACGAGGAAATCAAAGGAGTTTAGAGGCCTGATTGGTGATCACATCTCGTATACTGAGCTCCATCAGTTCGTAAAGTTGGCTGAAAGGGAGGAATATGACTTCCCATTGAATATTTCCACATCAAATTGTGGATTCCCTAGGCGTCTGATTTTACCGCGGGGAGGTACAGGAAGTCCCCTTAAGATGCGACTTCTAATTGTTGCCACCGTCTATGACTTTAAGGCTCGGCAGGGCAACGAACTCAATTGTGACTTCACCAAGGGTATCAGTCGATGGGATGAATTACCCCTGGCTTATCCCTTTGAACGCCTTCTGGAAGACGATACCCAGGCGGTGGAGATCTCCGGTGACCATGTGTACTGGAAAGATGTCTGGATCCAGCATGAGGACCATCAGGCGTGATAAAAGAAAGTTTCCTAATTATGATATCTAGTATGATGAGTAATCTTTAACATTTAATACATTTGTTTTGCGGTAAATAATAAAATTTATGTTTTTAATTTTCCGAAATAATATGTAATGGGGTTTGATTCACTCTGTTAATTCCTATATCTTTATTAACCATCTATCTAACCTTTTAAGAAATCTTTTGGGCAATTCCATAAATAAACTTCAATTTCATTTAACCGTTTTCCTGTCTATCCCCTTCCTAATCCTAACAAATAAACCCTTTAACGGATAGTGACGCCAAATTTGGGTAATTACAAGGCATGGAGGAAATATTAAGAAGACGGGCCACTCCACATGGGGCCTAAGAACCTCAGTCCAACATGCATACAATATTAATCAAAATCACACTGCGGAAAAGTTTTGTTAAATTTATGAATACGAAAACATATTTAGATATATTTGTGAAAAACTATTAAATAAAACACAATTATGAAACAATTTAGAACAATACTATAAATATTTTGTCTTTAAAAACTCACTTTTTTCTGATTATTGAAAATTCATTTACTGTATCAAGAATCAAAAACTTTTCTCACTGCACAAGTTTCAAATGCGTAGAATCAAAACAAAAATTAAAAGCGAACAATAATATATGTCTGTATGAAGAGGAAAGGGCGTAAGGAGTGGGGATCGAGCGGGGTTTGGTCCCAAAAGGGAGGTGTGGGGTCTGGAAGCGACGTTGCATGGATGCAAAGCACTTCATATAAAGTCGAAGAACGGTTCGAAAAAGAGGGCGGGGAACAGCGAGACCGCTAAACTTGTTATACGCAATCGAATCGAAAATATAGGCGAAATAAAGCGAGACGGGACAGGGGCGTCAAGGGGGAGGGGCTTTAAATCTAGAACTAGTTTTGGATCTTTTTTTTCCGATTTTTTCTCTTTCTTTGGCTCGATGACGCGGTATAAAAGAAAATATTGGACACCTGCACGGTTTCGTATCGCAACCAAGCAGCAACTACAACAACCACACGGCGTATGAGGGACAAGTGTAGCCCGAATAAAAAATTAAATAAACGCACGGACAGAGGCCAAGAAGCAGAGCGTCGATGGCAAGGCGACTGAGCAGATAACACGGGAAAGACGAGCGAGGAACCGATTTCAAATAGGTCGAATCTGAGATACTCTGACACATAGGGGTATTCTCATCCGAAATCCAGAAACGAACCTATGTTCGAGCCTTCTAAATAACTCTTATTTAACATTAAAGAAGCATAAAATAATGTAGTTAAAATTTTTTAAAATGTCGGATGATAAAAACTAAATCCTTCTTAGCGAAAGTTTTGAAACTATCACTTAAAACATGGCTTAAATCGTTTTTTAAGTGTGACCATGGTTTCGGGATTTGATGTTAAGAACATCAAGCAGCCTACAGATTCGTGGTGATCAACAGGCAATTAAAGAGTATACTTATAAGACTAGGCAACCGTACCGTGCCTTAGATTTTCTTCAGTATCTTTCTCTCCCTTTTTTCGACATGTCTGTCTCACTCCCACTGGTTATCCGAACTCTGGTCTGTTGGCTTAGGTAGCTGCAAAATTTTGCCTGTCCCGAAAACCCAAAGAAGACAGAAATAATAAAAAGGGGCAGCCGAGCGTAGAGCGATAGAAAAGGTAAGGACGAAAACTAATGTCCAGGCTTTTATTTCCAAGAAATTTAAAACTTTGCGAAGGAGCGAAGAACAGGAAAAAGGGAAAAGAAAAATGGTGTCGGGGTGTTCAGAAAAAGATAGGACCGAGGCACTTGAGAACACATGGAAGGGAATCGGAGTTTGAGGATCTCGAACCGCAGGTAGAAGACCTAGTAATGGATTCTAATTTGTTCTCTTCTTTTCCCTTATAATAATTTATTGCGCCCAAATTAAAGAGGGGAGCAAATAAGAACTTTTGCCCAGTCAAATGGTTTCCGATGAAAACTTTTGCCAACTAAGGGATAAAACCATAAAATGCTTAACGACAAAAGACGTGTGTTGTCTGCCATTTAAGGTGATTCCAGTTGAAGTGCATTTTGTCAGCTTAACTTCAGTTGGTCAGGCTATAAAGTCCACCGATCCCGTCCCGCTCCGTCGGTCCTTCTGTTTGCATAACTGTACAATCGGCTGAGAACTGTCGGCACTCAGAACTTGATTGCTTTTTGAACTTTCCGCCGAGCTGCCAACCCAACTCCCCACATCCCTCGCTCAACTTCAGCAGGGTCTTTGCCATTTATGCATAATTAATAAATTGCCTTGTACGCAAACGAAGACGTTCGCCGATTGCAACGATAAAAGTTGCTCATCCGCTTTCGTTATGACTAAAGACCTTATTACAAATATCGAACCCGTATACGTATAACCCTCGAGAAAAATCAACCATACTTGTTTATATTCCATGAAAAACTGCATTTATAAAACCGCAATAGACTCATTTGTTCAATTGTGTTATTTAATTTGGGTTCATTATCATTACAAATTAAATATATTTAGTAAAAGCCCTATGTACCCCTCCATATTAACGGCATATTCCAAAATTATTTGTCAAAAATAAATATATGTAGAACAACAAACTATGAAAATAATTAGCGCTAATAACATTTGTATTTCCAAGTAAACAAACATTGGATTTTTCAAAAAGCGTATGACTCATTTCATTAAATGTATTTAAAACTATTTCGCATTACTTGAACGAAGCGAGATTCCACTTCCAATGAAACGGATTATCACGAAATATAATCATTTAATTCTAGGTTGTTATCAGTCGTTCTTTACGATCTGAGGGCTGAGCATCGTTTAAAATATCCCCATCAGCTGTCTAACAAAACAGTCAGATTTTTTAAATTCAGCGAACAGGTTGATTTATTTTTTAAAGCTTGGGCTATGAATGATCAGAATAGCCTTACGCTTTTTGAAGAGCAAGATCAAATACATCCATCATTTGATCAAGCATTACATCGGCTCAATCAAAGTAAATATACAGAATTGCACACCCGAAAAATATCTGTTATATATTGGCCAGCAATTTTGACATCTTGGGGCTCTCAAGTTCATAAAATAGATGGTGCATGGGATTTTAACTATACATATATTTTCATTCAAGCTAATCGAAATTAATTGCCCCTATTTGCAATCGGTTCTTTTCAATGTAAACAATCAAAACTTTTTGGAGATAACTACTTTTAACTTTTAATTATTAAGAAAATAAAGATAAACTAAATTTGTTGCATACAGATTTGATTAAGATTGAAACAGATTTTGGCATGCATGCTGACTTTTTGAACATATCAAATAATTTGTTAAGAGCTTTTTGACAAGTCAAATTTTATGATATTTAGTTAACTTATCCAGAAGTAACTAACTTAAATGTTAAAATTTTTTTTGTTTGGTACTAACAAATTTTGTTTTTAATCTTTTTGCTTTTTATTTTAGAAGACTATTTAGTGTGTTTAAAAATAATTAATTAAAAACGAATACAGTCTCACCCGAATCGAGTTAATCATCGTCCGGCAAGCGATCTTTTGTTTCATGTCTGATGTGTGGGCGATCGCACTTTCAGTCCACTTCGAGATAGCGAGCCTGAATCGGAAGTATTCCTTATGTTTGCCGGTTGCCGTCTCTTACTTCGCTTTCAGTCCGATGAGCGATGGGAGGCGTTGGTGGCCTCTGTCTTCTGTCCACTGCCTCTTGGTTTATCGTTTCTGGGCATGTCTCAAGGGTTGTCCAATATTTCAGAATGTCTGACAGCTGTTCACATTCCCTGGGCAGTGAAAGTGGGTCACCGTTGGCACATTTAATGGCCTTGTTGGGGTAGGTGGTTGTGGATGCTTTTGTTTTGAAATAAGCTCAACTGAGGTTTTGCTAAAATGGCGGGTAAAATTGTATTATTTTTATTTAAATATAATTTGAGTTGCAAAATATGTCTGGACAGAACTGATTTTAATATTTTTATTGTGCATTATTATTGAAAGAGGGCAGTCTGAAAACGTCAGGAGTCAGTTAAAGGAAGACAGAGAGACAAAGGATTATAAAGACACGCTTTCTTCATAGTTTGATCAATAAAGAAAGTATGAATTCACAATGGTGAAAATATACAGATATATAATTTAAATATTATTAATGCATTGTGAAAAACCATTCAGAAACCGTCCAGCTCCATACTAAATTTTTAAATTTCTATTTCGAATAATTTTACCTGTAAGACCAAACAATATTTCCAATTAAAAACCATTTGTCTGAAAAGTGTTTGCATAAGCGTTCATCCGTTCAGCTGGGAAATAATTATCAAAAAAGAGGCGTGGCGCACTAAAAATATTTGCAAGCGAATCTATGGCATGGCCAGTTGGCAAAATGCCAAATAATGCAGCGCATGAAAACTCTCTCAATGAATGATGATAAAAATAATTTTCCTCATGGGTGCCATTCTCAGTGGGGGAAGTTAATAACAAAAACAAGCATTTTTTATTTTCTATGGAAACGAACTAACTGGTAGTAAAATTAAAAGTTCAGAAAACCAATAAATTTTAGAATCTGAACAGCCCCATAAAATTGTTGTCGTTGTAAAAATTACACCAGATCAGGCGTAAATCAAGGCACATCGAAATGCTAATAAACAGCAATTGAAGACTCTGCGCTAAAAGCAATTTATGTTATTTTCATGTTCAATATGAGCAGTGATAATTGCTGTAATTGATCGAAATTATTATTAGCACTTAGGATTTGAACTTTAATATAAACCGAGAAGATAACTTAGAAAAAAAAGCTATTAATATAAGCCAAAGCAAACATACTTAATTAAAGAGCAAAGAATGAGTCAAAATATTACGAAATCATTCTTTATATTACAAACATATCGATAAAGACAAATACATTTATTACACAGAAGTAATTATTTGGCGGACAAAACTAAAACTGTACACTTACACATTTCAGAAACAACTTACCTCCAGATGTGATTGTACAAGAAGTCGAAATCCTTGGATTTGATTTTATTTACAGCTTGGAAGCTTGACCAACTGGGACGGTTGCGAGTTATAAACATATTGGCAAATATTTGTTGATTGGAAATCGAACGGTTGTTGGGATTGGGATTATCGCCTGAATAATACATGTCATTCGTTGACAATTTACTGACTGCTCCTCTAATTGCTCTAAAATATCTGTCAGACAATCAAATAATATTTCACAATACACTAGAGAACACGATGTATAACTTTAATTTCAATTAAAAATGTCATTAGGTCGCCAGGGCTGAAAGAAAATAAATCGATTAGGCTTCTTACACTTCATCGATAAGAATATATTATTCCAAGGACTTTCTACTGCGTTTCCACTGTTTAAATACCGAAAAATCGATTAGTGTAAGCATTGTTTTATGGTTGAGTGTATTTTATTATAGAAAATGTGTTGAGGGGATTCCCTAAACTGTTGAATTGCTGAACAGCCTCGGGGCTGTTGAAAATTTTGTTGAATCGTTGAAAACCAGAGTTGTCACCTTATTTTACTAAAAGTCATGGCAACTCTGCAACATTTTACTTCTATAAGTTCGCACTATTTAATTTAAAATCAAATAAGCAATTCTATTAATAATTATACCCGTTACTTGTAGAGTAAAAGGGTATATTGTATTCGTGCAAAAGTATGTAACAGCTAGAAGGAAGCGTTTCCGACCCCATAAAGTATATATATTCTTGATCAGGATCACTAGCCGAGTCGATCTAGCCATGTCCGTCTGTCCGTCTGTCTGTCTGTCTGTCCGTCTGTCCGTATGAACGCTGAGATCTCGGAAACTATTAAAGCTAGACGATTGGTATTTGGCATGAAGATTCTTGGAGTTCCTACGCAGCGCAAGTTTGTTTCAAAAGGGTGCCACGCCCCCTCTAACGCCCACAATCGCTGATATACGATTTTAAAAATTTCAATATTTCGGAAAAGTAAAAATGCAGTTTTATTGTGTTTATCAATACCTATCGAACTATCGAACTATCGCACTCCCTTTACCTGAGTAACGGGTATCTGATTGTCGGGGCACCCGACTATAGCGTTCTCTCTTGTTTTTCTTACCTAGTTAACAATTTAAGTCAGTGAGAAACAAGAAAAAATCGATGTTTTAAGTTCTGTGAAACTTTTCAACAGCTGTTTGAAAATTCAACAAGAACCATTTTGGGTCGTTCCCCTAATTGCTGAAACTTTCTGTTGAATTTTCAACAATTCAGCAATTCAACAATTTAGGGAATCCCCTCATTGTGTTCGCAAGAACTAAATTTATTATCTAGTAAGAATATTTACTTTTCCTAGACTATTTCACAAATCACTTTAAAAACAGCTTGATCGGACAGAGGATGTTTCTGCAACAGCGACATAATTTAGCTTCAGCGAACTTTTCTTCGTAATAAGTACATGTCCTAGAAGGACACTGATAAGTAAGTTATCTTTTTCAATTTATAAGATATTTTTTTAGTTTCCCTTCATCTTCCACGGTTTCAGTTAAGTTAATATTATAAGTTAAGTTCGGATTTTCCAACTCAACAAACTACAAAAATTACAATATCCACTGGCAGATTTCATATCTTCAGGACTGCGCAGTGTTCCGCCGGAATAGATTAATTTTACAAAAAATCTAACTTTAGTAAAAAGAGTGTCTCATATTTAAAAATGTCTTATAGTTTTTTCTATAGAATGCAGATTGCTCAACTCAGTATAAAAAAGAAAAGATAAGTTCCATTTCACATCTTCAGGACATCCCATCGTTCCGCAAAAATAAGCTCGGCTGGTAAGAAACGCGTTCCACTTGACTCAAATTTGTTACTATCTTGACTTCCAGGAAGAGCAAAGAATTCCGTCCATTTCTTTTCAAACGTGCTTTAATAAACTGGACAAAATGGGAGATCTTACGAAATTACCCGTGGAAGTTCTTGATTTAATATTTAAGTTCGTTAAAGATCTGGAAGACAAGCTGCAATTGGCCAAAGTTAATGAAGTGCTTGCTACAGCATTCAGGTTTCATTGCGGAATAAATTTCAAGTACTTAAGCGCGTATGAAGTTCCAACTCGCTTATGGGAGGATTTGTTGCCAATTTGCGGATCAACCATTGAACTCATCCACACCGATAAATACGAAGACATCAGCCCGCCGTATAAGTTGATTGAGCAGTATTGCCCAAACGTGCAGTTTATAAGCCTGCATCTAAGGTTCCAAAATTGCGAAACTATAAGGAGTTTTCTGAAGAACTTGAAAAATCTTAAGGAAATTGACATTTTTGCCATAAATGCCTCTCCGGAACTTTTAAGATTTTTTCAAGATCTTCCTAATTTGGAGAAACTATGTCTGCAAAATCATGTTGATCCTAATTGTAAGTATCGATTGCTCGTAATTATGTATTTAGTTTTTGTATCTATAATTTTTATTTTTACAGTGGAGTATCAAATGAGCAAGTGGCTCGACGGAACTTGGGATGCTAAGGAATTCCCGGAATCCTTGCCCCCGCCTATTAATCTTCATGAAACATTTTGGCCACTCAAAAAGCTGTGCTATCTGAATATGAATGGCTTCCTTGTATATTCAAAGGAAACCAATGAAGAATTGAACTTACCGGCCTTAATAGAAATTCGATTCCGTTGCTGTGCCATCATATCCGACATTCCAATCATGCCGAAGCTTACAAAGTGGAGCTTTAACTGCTTACATAGCATCGGTTATTATAATCCTGGGTTTACAAATGTGTTAGACCGTAGTGCAGCTCCTTTAGAAATAACCCTTACTTTTCCCGATGGTCACAAGGAATTGCCAAAAGTTAGTGTTCAATAGTTTGAAAAACAATGTGATAACTGAAAAAGTTCCTTCACAAAAGAGAAAAATTATGAGATTCGTTTAAATGCTTAGGTGAGGAAGGTCTATTAAATAATTAGTCTTCTTGTTTTTTATACTTTATAATCCATGTAACAAAGTTTTATTAAACAATTTACTATTTTAAAGGCTATACAAAGCGTTTAACGCAATGTATCGTATACCCAACGCTTATGTAAACAATTGGCTGCCAGAATACATTTAATAAAAGACTACTACATACTAAAAGTAAACAAACTGCGTTCTGAAAAAGGCTTGGAAATATGTACGCCCTACACTGGCTACGCCTTCTCTTTGAAAGTTGTAATTTACATCAGCAAATATTTTACACCTCACATGCGAGCGAATATTTCATACCAGATTTTTGCATAAAATAAGGCTGCGTTAGCCATTGACAGTGCGCTGCACAAACAAGCTGAAAAAATATTGCTAAAAATTAAAAAAAGGGGTCTTTTTAATTTGACAACCAGCAGATTTTATTAGAAATTTTATTATCTATCACCATCAATGGGCCTTTATTCCAAAATAGCAAATGAAGTAGCGTTTTTCTCATCGACAGTGGCTTGGAATATGAAATAGAATATGAACTTGTTTTCTACTTTTAAGAGTTTTTACAAAGATGTTTATATTTTTTGCATACATAATAAAGGTGTATCTACACTTCTAGTAATATTTAGAGGGTTTATTATAAGACATTATAAGACATTAGTAATATTTAGAGGTTTTACAATGCATTTTAACAATACAATTTTTATTCACCTCCTAGGGCTTGTACTCAACCCAACAAAAAGTCGTCCAAAACAAAAAACTTCAAAGGAAACAAAAATTTTTTGACGATTTTTTCAAATGAAGTTTTTTGTTTTGGACGACTTATAACTTAAAAATAACTTTGTATATAAATAACTTTGTATATTATCCTAAGAACTATCATATTTAACTGGTTGAGAGATCAGGTTACTTAATAAACGAACTTCTTGTCTCGTAATATCGTAAAAATGTCAAGGGTTCCGCGCGAATAATGTAAACCATTTTATAGACGCGGCGTTCTCGTTTCACACCAGTTTAATTAAGAAATTTAGCCACTTCTGAACCCATTCCAGCGTAGATCGCACTCATAATTTGTGTTTTTCTGACTAAATCGCCTTTAAGGCGTAATCACAACAAAAGACGCCAGGCAGAAACACAAGTTTCGCATTAACACAAAAACAGTATCCCCAGGTTCGTGGTCGCGCAAGAAAAGCCCAGAGGAGAAGGTGGGATGGAGTGTATTTTGATCTGGTGCGATCTGCGGTGAGTCATCCGCTTGTACAGTATAGACTCTCCAGACGTCTGCACGATCCCGCTGAAAAGTTTCAATGTGTGAAGTGAACATCTTGGAAGCTTTTGGGGACAGACTACAGGGCCAGGGTCGCAGACGTCTTTTCGGTCTAACTACCTGAACGTGGCCAGCGATCTTTGAGGGACTTGCTAATCATATCGAGCCACGAATTGTTTTCATTTAACTGTGTGCCGAACTGCAAGATTCGCTTGGATGACTCATGGACTGCAGGTAGTTGGCCTTTGGTCCAGACTAGACCCAGTTGGAGTCATCTCTTTTTTTCCGTACCCTGATCCAGGGTCTCTTAGCTTGTAAGAAAAAGTGGCCAATGAGATGAACTAAATTCTGAGGAACTATTATTTCTATTTTCAAGGATATAGGACATATATTCGAATTTTCGGAATACAATTTCATTATAAGAAATATTACAGATACAAATAAAAGATCTGTTTAATCTTAGCTTAAACTTCTAGGGGTTTAAACAAATCAAATTATGTAATTAATTTAAAATGCATTTTACCATGTCAAATTGAGTACTAATAAATGTATCATTATATTCAGGGTACATCGCGCCGCGATCAATCGGATAATGGGTTTCGTTTTGGCCTGGTCCCCACCTTATTAGATGTTGCAGAGGGCCTGTTCAGGTAGATTTATTGTATAAACAAAGCCGAATGGGCAAATAAGCAACGAGCCAGGAAGACGGGCGAAAAGTAAGGGGAGGAACTAAAAATTATTTATATTTGAGCTTATTTATGGTTTTCGGTTTGGGTTCGGCTCGTTCTCGACTTGACCACTCTCGATGAGTCATTGGCCGATCTGATCCATATGTGCGGAAACTGAACTCCTTTTCCAGCAGCACTTTATGGTTGCTATTGTTGCCCGCTTATATTTTTATTTTTTATTAAAAGTTGATTGATTTTATAGGCGCGATAAGTTCATTGTAGTCGATTGGTCGTGTCTGTCTGCCTCTCACAGATGACTAATGTTCGGTCGTTGGGGCTCAGGTCTTTGGTAATGAATTTCGTCCGTCGCTTGGCTCTGGCGATCTCTTTGTTGTGCAAAATGGTGGGATCGTTGTTGAAAAGATAGTTATAAACACTTTGAACTGGTCGTTGACACTTGGATTGGCTGACTGAGTGATTTTGGGAAGGGGTAAGCTGATGGTTTTATTTCTGACTTTGATCTTTAAATTATCTCTTTCTTGAGAACCAATTACAAACTTTAAGATTTAAATCGATAAGTTGTATTGATGCTAAACTAGAAGAAAAACAAGAGAGAACGCTATAGTCGGGTTGGTGTCCCGACTATCTAATACCCGTCACTCAGCTAAAGGGAGTGCGAACGCTGTACTCGGGTTGGTGTCCCGACTATCTATTGGGGCTAAAGGGAGTGCGAGGGAGATAGATATATAAACAATTTTGATTGCGTATAACTTTTTAATGAATGGTCCGATTTGAAAAATGTCTTCTACATTTCGATAGGTATTAATAAACACTATAAAATTGCGTTTATATATTTTTAAAATCTTAAAAGATGTGGCCTCCAGACACATTTGAAAATCGTTTATGGCGATTGTGGGCGTTAGGGGGGGCGTGGCACCTCGATGAAACAAACTTGCGCTGCGTAGGAAGCCCAAGAATATGTGTGTGAAATCTCAACCTTCTAGCTTTTATAGTTTCCGAGATCTCAGCGTTCATACAGACAGACGGACAGACAGACGGACAGACGGACATGGCTAGATCGACTCGGCTAGTGATCCTGATCAAGAATATATATACTTTATGGGGTCGGAAACGCTTCCTTCTCCCTGTTACATACTTTTGCACGAATACAATATACCCTTTTACTCTACGAGTAACGGGTATAATGACTAGGAAGGGTTCCTTCGGTTCGAATTTTTGTCCATTTTTTCGTTAGGTTAGAAAATGTATAACTACACACAAAATAAAACTTGGTAAAATTAACCAATATAATTGTCAAACAGTCCCCAACCACAAAAATTGTCAATTCTACCAATTAAATAGTTACTTTCACAACAACAAATACACACAATTAGCAAAGACACACACCCAAAGCAATAGGTCAATTTTTCCAATCAAATTGTTATAAGAAAAACTAATTTAAATAGGCAGATACACATTTTGGCACACTAAACACACATCCAAAAAAATCTTTAAAAAATTTACTATATTTTTCGTAATACTACAAGATTTGCAACGGTGGTTTTTTGTTTTTCAACGGAAAGGTATAATAAATGCTTAAAGTTAAAATAAAAAAAAAAATTCTACTTTTTATAAAGTTTAAACTTACAGGAAACCCTTTTTCCAAGATCATTCTGCATCCTTTCCAATTCCAACCACCCATATCAGTAACTCAACCCAGCCAAAGACCTTGTGTTTATTTTCAAAACACCGAATTGCTTTATGGATACAATGTTCGTTTATTGCTTTGCTTAATTAATTTAACAGGCAAATGGCAAATGGAGACCATAAATAAGGCCCGCAACTAATTGCTGACACAGTTAGCGAGACAAGACAAAGACATGGGATCTATTGGCGTGGGCGCTGCTGACAGTCAAAGATCAGAACGTGGCCAAGAAAATTGTGTGGACCAACACCTGCAAATGGAAACGGGGAGCACGTGCTGGCTGTGCTCCCAAAAATCCAATTTCCAGGGAAATCGAATTCCACTTTTGTGTAGTGCCAGCAAACAAGAAATAAGAGACAAATTTCCAGTAGCACCCATCAGTGATAAATCCCGTTTCAGATGCTGTCGAGATAGAATCGAATCTGAAGTTCAGGTTGAAGCTAAGATTTCTCTAGCAGTAGACGGTTGGCACGAGCCATAAATATTCCCGACAGACCAAATCAGCTGAATCATCATCTTCAACGCCATCATGATCCACAATTACAATGTCTGCTCAAGAAGAAGCTATAGCTCCCATAGCTATCCCTCCGCCTCCAGAAAGCAACGCCCACTTTGTACACCTTCCAATCGTGGGCACGAGCCCAAGTAGCCAAGATATTTTGTTTCTAGCTATGTTTTTAATTAAAAATGCTGAGCACAAAAAATGTCGGAAGACCCTAAATAAAATAAATGACTTTTACTCGGCAGATCCAAAAGCTTCTCATCGCACAATCGAGGAGTCATGGTCGGAGCTGTTTTCCGATTCTTTGGGATAGATGAGCTGGGATGGTGTAAGAAAGGGTGTTAGACAACTCTGGATACTCTATAGAATATATTTTAAAGAAGAATTTGCAGCTCTTTATAATTATTTATAAAAATTACTCTAAATTACTCTAAATAGCAACAAGATTTTTTCGACCAGCAGGGAAATTGAAAAATATTACTTATTTGCATTACATTTTACAGAAATTTAAGATTTTTTATACCCGTTACTCGTAGAGTAAAAGGGTATATTGTATTCGTGCAAAAGTATGTAACAGGGAGAAGGAAGCGTTTCCGACCCCATAAAGTATATATATTCTTGATCAGGATCACTAGCCGAGTCGATCTAGCCATGTCCGTCTGTCCGTCTGTCCGTCTGTCTGTCTGTCCGTCTGTCCGTATGAACGCTGAGATCTCGGAAACTATAAAAGCTAGAAGATTGGTATTTGGCATGAAGGTTCTTGGAGTTCCTACGCAGCGCAAGTTTGTTTCAAAAGGGTGCCACGCCCCCTCTAACGCCCACAATCGCTTATATACGATTTTAAAAATTTCAATATTTCGGAAAAGTAAAAATGCAGTTTTATTGTGTTTATCAATACCTATCGAAATGTATGTAAATTTTTCAAATCGGACCATTCGTTAAAAAGTTATGCGTGTTCAAAGTTTCTATCTCCATATCCCTCGCACTCCCTTTACCTGAGTAACGGGTATCTGATTGTCGGGGCACCCGACTATAGCGTTCTCTCTTGTTTTTTTTTAATAATATGGAAAGGGCGACTACGGATCGATTGAACCAACTGTGCTATAAAGCTCTGGTCAGGGCGTTTTCCCTACAAGAGGCCTGGCCAGCGGCAACAACGAAGTACAACTGTTCCACAACTGTTTTGGGCATCGTCATCGTCGTTGGCTTGAGTGTCTGACTTTTTTCCGACTCTGAATAGGAGTCTGCGCCTGCGCAAAAGCTGCGCTGCCTTGGCACGTGCGCTGCAGTAAAACCCCGAGACCAAAGCGCACTGCAGGCTTAATTTGAAATACCCTGTACTTCTATAGAAAAAGTGTATAACTTTGAAATACTGTCGATACTGAAGCTATCCATGCACAACCATTGAGATACATTTATTTTATTCCTTTCTCAACTAAAAAACTACAGTAAATGTAATTATTTAAATATTAACCTGGCTTTATTATAACAATTTAAAGTTTTTATTATTCGATCAGATATACATAGTAAATTTAAGAAAAAGTATTTTTAGCTGAAGCACGGAATCTAGTAATTTCTACACATTTATTTCCTCTCTTTTTCAAGCATATAGTTTTATACCAAAGGTTTAAAATATATATTTAACGGGTATCTTGAAGTCGAACAAAAATCCCTAGCTGCTTTTAATTCGTTTCGTTTGGTTTGGTTTCTTTTCATTTCTGGTTTTGAAAAATGACATACAATGGGCTTGGGTTGAGCTTGGATTGGAACGGTTCAGAGTTTCGGTGGAGTGGGCTGTGTTTTGGGGGCATTTGGGCTGGAAAATCAACTTGTTTGTGTGCGGCTGTGTTTTGGAGCTCAGGTGTTGGCCGCTGGATTGGATTGGAGTCGAGTCGAGTGGAGTGGATGGAGCCACTGCCACCGTTTGATGACTCTGTTTCGACTCGGTCGCACTTCGGAGCTTGATTAATTTACGACCTAAGGTCAGAAGATTGTGTACAAAGGGTTTAACTTGTCGCTAATCGGTCAAGGTTTATACTGTCGATTTCCAAACAGAACCCTCAAAACCACAGGCCATAAAAACCAATTGCGACTGCATTTGGTCTCCCAAGAGTACAGTTAGCAGATGTCGGAGCCAGACTAGCGATCTCAGAGTATCCCTAGTCCGGCTCCTCTCTTTTAGTTCTATAATGCTTCTGGTCAAGGCAAATTTAAGATTTACGGACCGCACGCCAACGTCTCTCAACACCTGCTGTCGAAATGGACCTGGTTAGAATTGTGTCTTAATCAAAACATTAAACCCTTTTGGCATGCCTGCAAATTGCAAGGAACCGTGCCCCTAATGAGGCTCCAATCCTCGGTAATGAACTGCAATTGCTTATGAAGAAACGAGGCATGATCTCGACTGCATCTAATGAGTCGGCTCGGGGTTTCAGTAATTGATTGGTCAGAGGATGTTGCGGCTAATGAACCCAGAGGTGTTCGGGACAGAAATAGCCAGCCCAATCAACCAACTTCAGTTGGCATTTGCCTCAGGGCTTTCTTAAAAAAAGTAAGTGATTTGTATCCTGCATGCAACTCAATTGAAAACTACTTTGTTCCTATCAGTAATAAAGCGATTAATATTATTAGTTGAAAATGGAAATTAGTGAGCTTACAACTAGTGTTCACATAAGGTATTTATAAAACACATGTAATCAAGTTAAACTTTAAGATAAATAATTATATAATTATGTTTCCTTTTACCTTGTCCTTATAATGTCCTTTAGAACAAGTAGTTTGATCTTCTTTGCTTTACAATAAAATTAAAATTAGTCGAATAGTAAGGATTTGATATCTTAAAGCTCTTTTCTCGTTTGTTTTTTAAATGTAGGGTGCGGATTAAACCATTAAATTGTATGGGAAATCGGAGTTTTAAGCAAAAAAGACTCTAAGTAGGTGAAATGATAATATATAAATTTTTTACGTTTTGATAAACACCTTTAAATATAACTATTTATCAACATTTATTTTATTTTTTTAAATAACCATTTTATTTTCAACTGCTATTTTATTGTATTGTATTTTAAGATAATAATGCATTTTTGTCTCTGGAACTGAATTTTAAGGTCACATTAAAGTGTTCCCTACTTAGCATAAATGTACCCCACCTCGTTCCAGCTCTTTCCTAATAAGATCGACAAAAGCCAAGTATTAAACGAGATTATTTGACTACCAGTGTTGAATCCATTGTGGTCATGGTTGGCTCAACTCCAAACAGCAAACACGGCAGGCACAATTTATGGCCCTTAGAACAGTTTTTCAGACACGACGACAGGCCAGAGGTCCAGAATCCGAATCCCAGTCCGCGATGAACAGGAACTGGTTACTGGATACTGGTGTGGGTACTGGTTACCGGCCTAGGGAAGTGCTACCGTCTTACACAGATACACACGCACACCGGGCCCGACTGTCAACCACACCTCACCCAACCCCAGATCACCATCGCCATCACCCCAACTGGCTGGCGTAACCCATAATTTTAACACCAATAATAAAAAGAGAAACAACAACAACGGCGAGGTGCAGGTGTGCATCAAGTCCAAGTCGCAGTAGCGAACTCGGTCCGTGTATCTTGACATCTCTCGGATACTCCAATACTCGGCTGCAGATACAGATACAGATACAGCTCGCACCACTCGCACTGGATCATAAATTTACGTTTCGAATTGTCTGAAACCGAAAAAACCAGTTCTCGCCCAAAGTTACAGATAGGTTTTTCCATCAGCCTCACGTTAGTTTGGATCCCTCGATGAATACATCCGCTGAAAAATGCATTAGAATCAATGTGTATTTATTTAATTGATAACTTTTTGGTATACTAGTGTAACTCGACTTTAATTAACTTCACAAAGGGAAGTTGGTTATTATCAGGTAGAAGGTGTAAGAACGGAAGATATTAATTGAAGATCAACTCTAGGTACAATATATTTGTATACATTCTATTGCAGGTAGTATAAAAGTCGAAACTGGATGGGACAATTATATCTTATAGCTCCCATAGGATGGATTGGAAAAGAACGTAAAATGATTCTGAATTTCGAATTTAATTCTATAAAAACCGGACGACTATATCATATTGCTGCCATACGAACGATCAAAAAATTAATGGAAAATTAATTGAAATCAAATTATAGCTTCGTTGGATCTAAAATTATTTTAAAGTGCGTTAAAAATGGAGAAAAACATTGTTAATTTAAAGACATATATTTCTGAAAAATCAATTAAACCAAGAGTTATATATCCATCAGAGCTACCAAATCTAGCCTTTTTCAAGAAAGAAATGTTACCTTTTTATTGATGTAGCCAGAAAGCTCTATTAAACTCCCGTTTTCCGGAAATCAGGATTTTTTCTTTTTTTATTGTAATGTCATATCGTCATATTTCTAATATCCATATCAAGGCTTAACTTTGAAAATGAAAACTGACCCACTTTCATCAACTGTTTGCGTTTTGTTTTGTTTTACTTTGACCCAATTTTTCAAGGCGAAATCCCAAATCGCGCAGCAACTGTAAAATTCTGACAGCTCAGTTAACTGATTTAAGGTCTGCTGCACCGCAACCAATAAAAGTCCGTCGAACGTCATCCCCCAGTCAGACAGTCAGCAAGATTAATTATCGCATTAATTAACTGACCCGAAAAACGAAAGTTTGCCAAAAAATTACTCATATACGGGAAATAAGGCATTCGGATGAAAGTATTGTCAACGTGGTATTCTTTATTCTATTTTTAAATACTGCAATTTGTTTTCTTATTTATTAATAGTTCTTAATGGTTAATGAGGCAATTTCGATCAGCTGAATATACGAGTATGTAAATAAAATTAGCAAAATGTTCGTTTAGTAAAAACTTTCTTAAATTATAATTATTTGTCAAATTAAGTGAATGTACGTATGTCTATGCTGATATAAATCAGAAGTCGTGTGCTGAATACGTTCAAGTGTTTTATAGTATACATTTGAATGAAATAGACAACTAATGGTCAGTAGCTCCAATCCCCAACCTCAAAAATTAATAGTTTTGAAGAAACTGACTCACCTCGAAGCTATGTCAGTCAATTTCCGCTGGACATTGCCGATCCGTTCCAGGACATCGTAAAAAATCGGGCAATGCCCAATACATCAATTGACTTTATGGCTAGGAAATATCTCAAGGAATAGACGCTCATGCGTTTCGGTATGGAACTCACAATTAAAAGTTAATAGCCAAACGACACGGTTAATCAGCGAGAAAATTGCACTGGCCCACGACAGAAGTCGAATGGAATTGGCCGAATGTATTGTGGAACAATGCCTGCCGGCCACAAATATTAATCATGTGAGCACTTAATTTGACACTTGGCCATAATGGAAAGCACTCGAACCGAGGAATAGACGGAGAAGGAGTCCGGCGGAGGGGTAGGGGTGAGCCGGAGAACCGTCACTAATCACCAACGGGAACAACTTTAAAGTGGCCTGTCTGTGACCGTGTCTTATTCTCCTCATCGCCAGAAAGGCAGCAGCAACTGCCACCTGCCTTACGCAATTAAGCGAAAGACAGCGCTGGACTCAGGCACTGGAAAAAAAGTACACACTTAACTAGAATTTGTTAAATATATATCAATTCTTACACATATAAATTCCCGCACCCTGATTCTAGCCTCGCGAAACGCGAGTTCTTGAGGATTTGGTATTTATATAAGTTCAGAAAGATTATCTTTATAATTTCCTTTTTATATACAACTTTTTTTCTGTGTAAAGACGCACTAGCACGACAAAAGGTTCACTCTGTGTCCCGTTCCCGCCGGACCTCTCCTCGGTAATTACTCAATGCCTCGAACTGGTTCTCCGGTTCTGCGTGTGTAAGTCAAGTAGCTCGGCTCAGCCAGATTACAGAAGACAAACGGACAACAAAAACTGAACAGAAACCGAAAAGAAACGATCAAAGCTTTTGCTTGGGCCACGGAAACCCTTTCAGTAATAACTTCAACTTTGGGAGGGGGCGGCCCGAGCTTGGGGTTTCCGATAAATATTTATGTGTCATTAGTTGGATGCCCGGGCAGTCATCAGGTGGATGCATTGAAATGCCTTTTCGTTCTTTTCACTGCGGTTGTTGGGGGTAATTTATTACGAAAGCTGTGGATAGGATAGAGGATAAGACTGGGGCTGATCTCAGAAAAAGTTTCCCAGACGGAAAACACACTTGAGTTTGAAAAAATTAAAATATTTAAATTCTGCGATCAATAACATTTTGTTAAATGGGAAGTAATAATAAATTGTAAGCCTGGAAGAGTAATTCGTTTTGAGAACTTTAGGGGAAACAAAAGTTAACAAACAAGATTCATTGATTCACATAGTGCTAGGCTATTCGATTAACGGCTGAATAAAAAACATAACCTAATTTTATATGTTAATCTTTAAGTCTTTTAATCTTTAAAAAACGAACTAACAAAATTTAAAATAATTTATAAAAGAATTTTTATTTTTATTTAAGCAATTTGTAAATGTTTTTTAGTGGAAAAAGTTTACACCGATTGGATATAAATTTAAATAATTCAACCTTTCGGGATACAATTGACCCGAATGGCTGCCACCTGCTGTGGTGAAAAGGCGAGACCAACGGATTGATGATCTGCGTGACATATGCCAAATCCAAAGCCGCCAAATGGTGCGGAATCCGGAGCCTAATACCGCCGGCGATGGCAGTCCGAGGTCCCTGCCTCAAGTGGGTATTTATGTGGCACGGACCAAAAGAACCAGAAACAGAAACCAGGAGACGACGTCGTCTCATGTGTCGGAGGCCGAGAAAAGTGAAAAAGTGAGAGGATGACACATGCCTGTGGATTGCTAAGTACTCTTAGGCAGATTAACTTAACTGTGCATAAAATGCCTCACACTCAAAACAAAAAAGAAACGAAAAGGGAAAACGGCAGGAATGTCTCGGCGAGACCGTGAAACCAAAGTAAAAACTGTCCAACTATGCTGGAGTGGCTGTCAGGGGAAATATTGCTGGAATGTGTAAAAAGTCATGCATAAAATTAGTTTCAACTTGGGTGACGATGCCCGCCGCTCCCGACCCTTTGGCCTGCCCTGATTTATTTTCCACAAATGCATTTTTAACACTTGGGCAACACGTGCGTTCCAGGAATATTTAGACTCTCAAGTGCTCAGTCAGCCCTTCTCGCCGGAGAAATCCCATTCCAACTGTTGGCGTTTGCAGTTTAAAACCCATAAAATGCGTTGGAAAATCTGATGAATATGACATGTTGAAGTGCGTTTATCTGTGAAATTCAATACGAAAATATTAAGAAACGCCATCAAATATGAGCTGTCGCTATCCAAGCCTGGTTATATCAGATATGAAAGATATATTTAATAATACTCAAACTAATTGTAATAAAGAATTCAAGAAGCCCTTGGTTCAATATTCTAAGGAATAAAAAAAGTTCCTAATGAATAAGCCACATGATTGCTTTCGAGTTCCGCATGATCGAGTTTCTTAATTAATAAGAAAGTACTACATAAAAATTCCCACGCAGGGTTTAACATTATACGAATATTCTAAATGTGTTTAAGGTACAAGTTCTTCAAGTTGCTCCGCATAAAGTCTATGATCACCGAAGCTCGACCAATGTGCAATGGGGCAAAACGAAGACAGAAACTTATCGAGAACTCTTACCATCCAGACAAGAAAATCAAAGACTTCATATTAAATCATATTCCCCGAAGACAAAACTCTGTGGTTAAACACACCCAAAATAAAAAAAAATACAATGAGCAACCTGCGCCTGCGCACTCTTCCATGGCAAAAGTAAATTAATTTGTTCGATGGACTATTCGTTACTTATTCTTTGTATCTCTGCAACCCTCTTGGAATACCCTGTCATGTGCATTCGATTGTTAAATGAGAATAATGCCCACCAACTACAAGCGTTTTCACGCCATTCTGAGCACTTGTGGGGGAGTTGGGAACCCCGGCTTTCAACGTCTTCAAGAAGGGGCCGCACCCAGGTGAGGTTTCGTCGTTTTGTTTATTTAAGAAAATGTGGAAAAATCAGCAAAGTGTGAGAATTAAATTGCTTAACAAATTGTACAAATATCATTTGGAGCTACTCTCATGTATCAATCGATTTTTTAATTGGATGGGTTCAAGACTGTTGATCTATGAGAACTTTCCGTTTTCTCGACTAGCTTCCGGCCATTAAAATCAAGGGTTACTTCCAGTGGCGTAGCCAGGGTTTGGTTGAGGGGTCGCATAATGTATTTAAGGTTTTAAAACTATCTGTTATATGGAGGTATATAAAGTATATATTAACACAATTTTTCCAGGACCAAACTACTAAAATACTACATTTGAATCAGAAAAAATATTTGTTTTGATTTTATATTTTATTATTATAAATAAGAAGCTTACATATTTCTCTTATGCGTTCAATTAAATAAAAAACCAAGTATAGTGTCTATTTTTATTTATTTTATAATGTATAATTTCATTTTTGATTTATTAATAGTAAACTCGGTATTTAACTTGCTGTTTGTATTTAAGATTTTAAAAATATTTTTGAAAAGCCTTAGACCGTTAATCCAATAAAAGTTGGGAAATTATTTTGAGAGCATAAAGAAAAATTCGATACGTTTCACAAGGAATCACATGTAAAATGCCAACAATTTCAGTAGGTATACAAAACTAAGTTTAAGAAAACATTGAAAAGGGTACAATATTTCGCAAACAATGTTCACGCAAGTACGCATTTGATAAAGTGCCCTACAATGCATTTAAATTTATTCTTTGTTTGGCCTCAGAGCAACAAGGCGGTTGAAGATGAGGGATATAACTCCTTCAAGCATACATACTTGACCCATTTTACAGACTTTCCCTTTTTCGGCGTTGTTAATCGCACGACCGCAGAATATGGCGATCCGTATGCTGGATGCTTAAGTGATTAACACCCGACATCCCCGAGGGATCATTAAGCAATACATAATCCAATTAGCACGCAGCAGGCGGAAAAGAGACGGGACGAGAGACGATCCTCCACCTGTTGGCGAGGCAAACAAAAGGATTTAATATTTTCCTAAATCAACGAACCAGAAACATTTCGATGACGATGAACCTGCTAAGAACTTAAACAAACAAGTGATCACGATCTCTGAAGGGGACTGGGAATGGCTGATATGGATCAACAACATTTACTTTTACTCTCAATTGTTGCGGCCCCTGGACCTTTTCTGATATCTGATCTGATCTCCCCGGAGATAAAAGAAATGCCAATTCTACTTAGAAAATGACACGCAAATGGCAAAAAAAAACTAAACTCTGGCAAATGGAAACCAGAAACGGGAAGGGGAAGGGTCTGGAGGATTATCCCCGGCCTGGGCCTCATCAATATGTCTGCAATTAAGTTGGGCACGAATTCGTTATTAGGGGTCAGGCAATTGATAGCGATGCTCGGCATTATTCAGCGCACAAATTGCGTGAGGCACAAAAGCAGATCCGAATGCGATCAGCCACGATCGTTGTACATATGTACATCGCCAGGATAACCTGTACAAATCGCTCCTTCTCTTTCTTTCAGCCTATGCAGATCAGATCGAGGGGATCGAAGGAGGAACCCTGTTGAATTGATCTCCCTCACATAATGGTTGCATATGCATGAATTGGGTTCTGATTGTTTGCAGCTCACTGAGGAAAAAAACTACCGAGTCTTTCGGTAAAGAGATAAGGGATTAATTCACTATTACATTAAACGAGAAAGGAAGGAACTACATACATAAGTATATGATAATGAAGTTCAGCTATATGATATACATACAAAGTCGCCCGATTTTTTTTTAAATTTAATTCGAATTTCTGAAATGGAAAAAAACCATATTCCCAAGAGTAGAAGATAATAATTCAAAAAACTCCGAAGCTTTAACATTGTTTCACAACTTTGTATAATGTATGTATATCATTATCATATCCTATGGGAGTTATAGCCCGCAACAGAACGAAGACTTTTGGGAAAGCTTTCAAACTGAGACAGACAGTGCAAGATCGACTCTACTAGTGATGTCGATTATACCTTACAGGGTCGGAAAAGTCTGACTGAAAACATCTGACTGAAATCACAATATTCCTGCAAGGGTATGCAAATTGTTTATTCATAATTAAATGGCTGAATTATAACATATTACATAATATATATTTACTTACATCTTATCCAATATAAATTTCTGCCGGTGTAAGCCTATTCCCGATATCGCATACTTATAAAAAGAGAATATCGCTGGTGCTACATATACATACATAAATATATACTTACATACATATAAGGCCGCTAATGGAGGAGGGGGGCTTAACCCCATGCTGTCCATTGTCATTGAACGGCTGACAGTTGCACGAATGTAATTGGCAGTAGGCGCGAAAGCAGAACGCATGAAAAATAGAGGCGTGTGAAAATGATCCACTCCTATCACTTCGACATCCCTCGACATTCAGCAGATCCAAAAATCGTGAGAATTTCCATTTAAATCTGGTGAACAGGCCGTGGAAGGGCTAAAGAACTGAAACATTTGCCAATGTAAAAGGGTAGAGTCTTTGGGGTGATCAATGCTGCGTAAAATTTGATTAGATCGAGTCGCGTCGTGCAACCTGCTCTTTACAATTGATGAAAGGTCCAATTTCTGCTGACATTGAATTTGTGCATATTTATGTACCTACATACAGTGGCTCGCAGCTTATTTCGTGAAGAGCTAAAATAAAACTTAAAAGTCGTATTACTCATTAAGTAAAATATATATTTATTCAGTGTTATATTAATTTACATTAAACCATTTTATTGTTTTTTTATTCTGTTAGGTAATAGTTAAATCGAACAAATTTCAATAAAAGTCGCTTTAAATGAAACATTTTGTGGGTCTTTTGCTATATTTGATAATATCTTCAAAACAGATAACCACCGAAAAAAACGAATATCTTTGGGTAATTTAATATATTAAGTCATTAACGTGCTTTAAATTTTATTTTATTGAAAATAAATCCTTTAAAATTAACTTGATTCTTGACGATCCAAAATTGTATTCTTTAATTACCGTTATATAACTGGGTAACTAAATTTATTACGAAAGATTAATTTTTGATATTAATTTTTATTTGCGGATTAATTTTTTTGCGGATTCAGAATAATCAGCGCCCTTTTACAGCTAAGTTCTCGATACATGTTCATTATTCCAATATTTGTAAAATAAATAATTTATTTGAATTTACTAAGGTTTTGGACTTTATTTAATTACAATAAGCTAAATAAATAAAATTTATTTTTATATTTAAATGATATGAAAACCATATCCATCTCATATGAAAGAAAATCAGTTTGATATGAAAATATACCCGATTGATGACCAATTTTGGTATTTTTTTCTCTGTGTAGGAATATTTATGTGTACAATGTACACTGTATATATGTAGGTATTCCTATGAATAAACAATATCGATTCCATGTGATCCGCTACTTTTAAAATGATTTAGAATTTACTTGGCTGCAAGAATACATATGTACGTATTTGTGGGAAGTCCCTTTTTGCACTGGTTTGTTCGATAGTACCAGTAGGTTTGTGATATTAATGGGGGATTCCCATTCAAAATAGGTGGGGAAACATCGATGTTCGCGGACATCGGTGTTTTCAATGTTTTGAAACATCGATATTTTTTTTCAATCAATAAAATTGTTCTTTTTTAATTTTTCTGTAACTTCAAAATATAATATTTTATATATATTTCTCAAAAATTAATATTTTAAAATGCCTATTCCAAATAGAAATACAATGTGTGCATTTTACTTACATGAAGATTGGGCAGATTATGCTAAAATAGCTTACTGTTCATATCCTCCACGACATCAGACAACAAGACCAACAAAATAGTAAATGATTAACAAGAAGTACAAGACATTTTTAAAACGAAAAACATCGATGTTAAAGGTAAAACATCGGTGTTTCCAAAATGTATAAAAACAATCGATGCATCGATCTTTCCGTCGATGTTTCTTCATCTCTATGAAATTATCTTCTTCATTTCATTTGTAGAATTCGGTGTGTGTATTGTCGTTCCGAGCTTAATCGTGCGTTGAGAAAGATGGCGTCTGCCTGTAATATCTTAAACTTGCCGGTGGAGCTTCTTGCCTTGATTTTTAAGGAGCTACTGGATATCAAGGATAAACTTAATTTTGCCGAAGCTCATTCAGTTCTGGGAAAAGCATTTGCCTTGCAAGCTGGAAATACTTATAAGGAAATCGACTTCGGGGAACATACGATTCGGGAGTGGTCAAAAATATTATCGTTGTGTGGATCTTCCGTTTTTAGAATCTCATGTCAAGCGGAAAACAAATCCGTTGCTGTGACGAAATTGGCTTCCGAATTCTGTCCCAATTTGGAGGAGTTTTTTATACCAGTTCGTAGCGGTTTTTGGAACCACATATCTCCGCTTCTGTCGACCTTGAAAAATCTAAAATGGGTCGGATTCATAAACAATTTCGAAAAAGTGAATGTTGTCGACACTATGCTGAAATTACCCAATCTAATTAATTTGCAATTGTATAAGTTCAACCGTCAAGATGGTAAGTCCTTTAATTCAAAAAAAAACAACATATTTATTATATCTTCCCTATGTTTTATAAGACATTTACATATTTCATATTTGTTTATTATTCCATACTTTTTAAAATGATGTATACTATTCTAGTCACATTTTCATTCGTGAAATATGAAAAGCTTCCTAGTTAAAACTTCGCAGTAGTTATTTCTAATTTGACAGCTTTTAAAATAACTAAATAATTATATAATTAATTTCAGTGGAAAGACTTAAGGAGCTCGTAAATCTGACGGAACTGACTATATTTAACAAAAAAGGAGATCCAATCGATATTTATAAAGTATGTTCGACGATGAAAAATATGGATTCGTTGCATATAGAGTACGGCGACATACGAATTCCCAAAGATCTTGGTGAAGAGCAGTTGTGGCCCAAGATAGAATTACTGAGAATTGGCTACGGTCTCTTTTACACGCCATTGCCGTATTTACCAACTCTACAATTTCTGACTATAGACAATACTGATTACCGTATGAAACTCAACAAAGTATTTGGTGAAACGGTAACCAAGTACGCCACTACATTGAAGTCCTTGCGTTTTTGCCCAGAAACCCTTCGATGCATCGATTTAGAAGAGGCCGTTACCATATCTAAGTTGAAGGTCCTGAAGAGGCTTGAGTGTCAGTTGGAAAGCGATTTCTACATCGATTACTATATTACTGAGTTGCAGCAGCTGGAGGACCTGAGCCTTCAAAATTCTTCTAACATTACATGTGTGGGCATTGTCCAGTTGCTGTTGCGTTGCAAGAAGCTACGTAAACTTGATCTCTTTGGTTGTCGCCTCCTCACGAAGGATTTAATAATTCCACCGGCAGTAGCTGTTCTACGTATGAACGGCGTTCAGTCAAGTAATCCCTTGGTACTCACGGTCGGTCCTGGATTCGGAATGGTCAACAATGTAAGTTTAAATCCCAAACATAGACCACAATGTGCAGAATCTATTTTTTAATTATTATTTAAGGTTGTATTTATAACTTAAAAAGATTTATTGCCGATTTTCATAACATATTTTAATACGTAAAAAAATTAAATACAAAAAGTAATAATATTCCATAAAATCATTTTCAGGAGCTGATTGGCGGTGTGTTGCTCGTAAAAGGACACAACAGCTTTACATTTTTTGATCTGCTGTCGCAGCTTTTCTAAAAATCAACTACAAGTATATTTATACGTTTGTTAAAATGTTACAACGTCCTTGCGAGTTGAAAATATGTCACGAGCCTTAGTTTACGGAAGATATATTCATTATGTAATGCAAAATGAGAATTCACGCATTGTCTGTTCGTAAAGGATACGATAAGGATACTACTATAATTTCTTATAACGGTTTTTAGTTCTTTTTGTACGGAATAAACATATGTGTACAAAAATAAAATATATCATACAAAATTGCTGAAAATTGGGTAAACAGGGTAAAATAAGAAAAGTCGTCGGAAAGTATATTGCGTAATCACCTAGAGCGGGAAATGGGCCAACCTATTGATTACTACTATGGAAAAATAATTATATTTACATATATGAAAAATTTATTACATGGTGTGGGGGAGGTGGGGAGGGTATAAGGAGTAAGGTTAAAAAATGTGTAATTCTTAAGAATATGACATACATTTTTCAAAGTACTATAAAAAGGAGGAGAATCCCCTTAAGGGTAACTAAAATGGATAAAAGTATAAAAATAACACTGTGCAACAAAATGAATGCTTTTTAAATTTACATCGATGGATGCTATAATTTTGAATTCGTTACGAATTCCCAAGTTAAACTGCGTTTTCCAAAAAGTTCCCCGACGCAAGGATTCCTTCGTTCGAAAAATGCTGAAATTGGCAAACTTTCCGGAGGTCTCAGAGGCAAACGGATGGTTTGCTTTGATGTTAAAGTTTTGTAAAAGATCCACTTTTTATCTTTCAAACCCCATACTTAGAATCATTTTAGGATTTTTTTTAAGGGATAAACAAATAAAGAAAATATGGTCAAAAAACATAAAAGCGTACAGCTGCGGTCAAAATAGTAGTAGTGTTGCCGCCCTGTGTTTTCAAACGTTTGTTGTTATAATTTACCTTCTTCAGGTAATATTGTATTGATTATAATTCTACCATTAGACTAATTGGATAAGAAAAGTTTTAGCATTTTTCGAACTTTGAGGTCCTAGTGCTAAGAATCCTTGCGTCGGGGAACTTTTTGGAAAACGCAGTTAAACTTGGGAATTCGTAACGAATTCAGAAATATAGCATCCATCGATGTTAAATTTAAATTTTAGATGAAGCATAGTGTAATTGTTTTTATTTTGGAGTGCTTTAAAGGCTTATTTCAAACCTAAAAAGTAATCTGAATTTGAATACTTTTTTTCTCAATTTCTTTTTTAATTACTTTATTAATTCTGTCTGTATAAATGTACTCGTCTTCTTAATGTTTGAAGAAACAACTTAACAGCATTAGAAATAAATTGTCTTTATTTATGGACTTATTTGGCTAACTGGGCGAGTTCTACTTGATTGTTATAGATTTTGGATCCGTCGGGAAAGTAGCTGTTTTGGTAGCACTGCTCAAATTGGAAGAGCGATCAGAAAGAGAGGCAAGATAAGCCGTGGCAGACACGCCAGACAAACTGGCGACGCCTTGTGAAATTTTCCTTCGTCTTCTGCGCGCACACAATAATAAAGAAAATAAATATAAAAATACTGCCCAGGCATACTCTCTCGCGCTGAAAGGGAAGCAGAAGAACTACAACGAAATAAGACCATAAATGCATTTTAACAAAAGACAAGCCCCGAGAGCCAATGAACCTAAAGCAAAAAAAAAAAAATAAATGTAAAGAAAGAAAAAAACGAAAACCAACAGAGAAAATAAAGAACCAAAGCCCCAAACCAAAGGCCATAAATAAGCCGACATCGCCTTCGTTGCGCATGCGCCGCAGCATTTCGGGCTGCACTTCAACTTGAGTCTCTGTCTCCAGCTTCTTCTTACTCGGAGCCCCTATCTTTCCCTTCACCATCTACCATAACCATCTGGTGAGCCATTTACGAGTTGCTAAGCCAGATTCAGAAAAGAGCGGATTCAAAGTAATACTCCGTATATTTCAGCCCTAAACTTTGATTTAAAAGTTTGTATTATAATCAGATATTTTAAGACAATTTTTGGTTTTTCTTACTTTTATTGTAAATAATTAAAAAAATGAATTTTAAGTGACCAAAGAACTTTATACTTAAGAATAAAGGTTTATCGCTATATCTTTAAAGTTATCTTTAAAAAAGATTTAATTTAACTTAACATTTCACATATTAATAGTAATTATTAAAGTAAAAAGCGAGAAGTTATTTAATTATTATAGATAGTGTATTAAAAAGGTGCTGCCCAAAACTTTTTTTAAAAGCATTATAACGCCTTGCCGGCCGACTTATGCCAAAGGAATTTCTTCACTTCGGACACACTTTTCTAGTGTAATTTTTCACTAATGATGACTAATTCACTTGTTGGCGGGCTCGAATGATTCACGCATTTACCGGGAGGTGCGAAATCCAAACGCAGGTGGCCCCCAGATACAAAAGATACGAAAAACAGTTGCAGCTGTCGACGGAGGTCCATGTAAACATTATTTTCCTGTCGCTATTTGTTTAACCCTATTTGTATGGGCATCAAATGGAATGCGTATGAACATTCTCGCATGGTGACTGATAAGCTCGACTTTCGCCTCGAATTACAATAAAAATCCAATTAAAAGTTATCAGTTATAGTTCCAAGAGCAAGTCAAAGTTCAGCTGTCAATTGGAAAATGATATGGATGGGGGACCGTCCTGAACAGATTATTTTGTATGCTGGTCGAATCCACGGTTTTCTAGCCTGTGGCGCAGTTTCAGCTGTTAATTTGAAAATTAGATAATTAGGCCCGCAAGAATCTTGAAAAACGAAACGCACACAAGACACTTGACCCAAATCGATGTCAGAAAATCCGAAAGCTTAAGAAATCCACATTCACAATATAGTTTTACAAGAAAGGCATTTTTATTTATTTTTAAGACTGCTGTTATTAATGCATAAATCAAAATGAATTGGCATGGAAGGGGGAAAAATAACATTTTCTAATCCTTATCGCTAATACACTTGCTGGTCCAGTACAATCCTAAATTATATAGCCGAAACCATCAGACACAAGTGGAACTTTTGCATAACGATTTAATTAAAGTTTGCACACAGAAAAACCACAAAAACAAGTCAAAGAGCTGCGAAAACTTAAAGCGCAAAATCAAATCATGGGGGCTTCGACCAGGCCAGGCAGCAGCCCACAAAAGTTGGCTTATTAAATAAATAAACTATAATTAAGCATAATGCATGAGCCAGTAGTCGGTGAAGTTAGTGGTCAAAATAAAATGGCTGAGCCTTGGGATACTCTAATAGAGCTAAAACTTAGGAAAATGTATAAGAACAAAAAGCGAATACGTCATCACAAAAGCATATAATGTTCTTTGTTTCTAAAATTTAATTCAAAGAACTATTTAAAAAAATGTTATAATTTCCGTTTTACAATATTTGGAAGAATGAATATTGCCCATTAGTAAATGATTTACCATTCCATTTAATTTTAAACTTGACCTATAAAATACATAGTTATTATAAAGGGCAAAACAGCTTCCTATGGCGGTATGGCTTGAAAGCATGTTTTGAAATACGTATCTGGCATAGTCGATTTGTCCGCATCCACGCATTGTCTCGGTGTCTTGGTCGAAGTGGAAGCCGCCAGGCAGTCTAAGACCAGTAGTACGCCAACGAGCCCACTAACCAGCCAGCCAACCGATCCAAACCAAACCAAACCCAGTTGAGACCAGGCCCCAAAGCAGTTGACTTTTTGGCGTATGTTGCAAACAGATCCTCGCCATAATTGGAAGCAGTCGCGCGGAACTTGTTGAGCTCAAGTCGGCAGCAGTAAGAAATTATAACTGCACTGGACAAATAAATAATGGTTTATGTGTAATATTCAACTTTTAATCAAAGCTTTAGATTGTAATTCAGCGTTTTTTATCTAAAATGCATATAAGCATTCAATATAAATATTTGTTTATTAGTTTTATATTTTTTTGTGGCTTACTACAATATCTGATTTTTCCAGTGCAATCAGGTCCGCTCCTCTTCGACTTCTGGTTTCTATTGACCCAGTCGATCCGTCAGTTACTAAGTCAAGTCGCTGGGAATGTAAATATGGCAAATGGAGTAGCCAGAGGATCACTTTTACTTTTGCCGGCGGATTGCTGGCCACCTTTGGCTCTCCTGTTAATGGGCCAGGTTGCCAATCGTTTAGCATTTCCACGAGGTTCTTATTGGCCCGGCCAATTGACACCTGAATGTTAATGGTCCACTGCAACTGCGGAGATCGTTTGGCTTAATGCTTAAATCATGTCTGCGCAAATTATCTCCGCAGTTAAATGATAAAATACAAACAGTTGGCCATCCTACACAGTATCTCGAAATGAGCGGAACGATCTTTCGGATTCCCCTAAAAGGTTAAATACAAATTGTGCGACAAAATGTTTTTTCTTTTAGCGAGGCTGAACAAAGGTACGGACATTATAGCAAATTTATTGAGCAACTGAAAGTTTGAAATGGGTAAGTCTTTGTTACATCGCTAAATAAGTAACTCATGTAAATGTTTAACTAAACTGTTTGACTGCTTAAGCCTTTTTCGGTAAAACATTTTATAGAAACTCTATTGCAATAAGCATCTGGGATATATAAGACTTCAGTAGTGATAGTTTTCTCTTACGATATTCCAGTTCCAATCTTTCGAAACGAATTTCTTCCTACCGCTGTTCTTCTTTGTTTTCATTATCCACCCTCAGTCTTGAGCTCTACAACCCCAATGATCCTAATCCGGTTTAGTTTCCCTCTCATTAGCCATGGGTCACACCTGAGTGCCTGACGAAAATTTCAGAAGGCAGGTGCTCGGATCACCAATGAATCATAACTTTTTGGTAGCAGGGACAGATCGTAAAACTAGCTCCAGTCCAAAAATCATTTTATAGAGATATTAAAGCCAGAAGAGACAAAGAGCGCACTGGTCCCCATAAAAGGGAGCTGCGAATCCACCGAAACCAACCAAATAGGTGACAATCGAGGGCTGAGGACAATGATGGGTCGTAAAACCGAAGACAGCGCGATAAATGCTCAGTCGACGGAGACGGAAATTAACATGAAATTGTGAGACGAGACACGATCACAGTCACCCCATAATTGCCGAAGAAATTGCCCTCGGTCCCTGGCCCCTGAACCTTCCCCCTTCCCATTGTAATTTCTCCGGATCCCCAGGTTCTCTGCACTTGTGCCCAGCACACTCTGCAAGTGTGTCTCGGGTTCACTGCGCCCGAACCATCTCTGCTGAACTAAACCGATCCGAAGTGAACTGAACTGATCTGAGCTCAGCTACATGATCCCTTTTCCAGGGCCTTTGTTTTTACAGTGCGATAAGACGCCCAGACCATCGGCCTGAGCTGCCCGAAAAAAAAGAAGGCAGCCAAGATATGACCCCTGGGCGAACTTTTAATACCCTGGATATTTTTGGGATTTTTTTAAGCGTTGTAATATATTTATTCGTAGAGTCTGGCTCAATATATCTATAACTGCGATCTTATGTGTTATGCTATAATGTTATAGCTGCTTTTAAATTTCATAAAAAATACTAGATAATTTCTAAACAGACATTATTATACATTATAAGAATTATTTTCCAGTTAAATATTATTATTATATTAATGCATACTATTTAAAATATAATTATATCTAACCATGACCAGTAATACCTTTTGGTTAGCAAAACCCCAATTGGTTTTCTAGGATATTTTCGGCTTCGAATCCTACCATCGCTGTCACTTTTCTTGGTTTTTCACCCAGGCTCCAGGGCTGTCCCTCTTTTCAGTTTGTTTATTTGTTTGTTTGTTTGTTGGCGTAGGACTTGCGACGTCGACCCTTTTTGCTGGCTGGCCCTAAACTCGAACTCCTACCCCTGGTCCGCTTCCATTCCATCCCATCCCGATCCCGACCGGGACTGACTGACAAGTTTCACCTGTCTGTATTTGTCCATGGGGTGATCTATCATGGGCTGGCCAGACAGACCTGTCCAGTGGCTGTTTTTATATTTTTCCATTCTGGCATAGCCTTTGGGTTCCTCCTTTTGAGCTGGGACTCTTTCTTTTGCAGAGGGTTGACGTTTCTATTGCCGGTGAGATTTGCTGGGGAACATTTGTTTGACTAGATAATGGGGAAAACGCAAACACACAGATGCATGTGCATATATAGAGTGTTGTGATGTAGTAATCTAATAGGGTTCCCCAAACATTTCTAAGGAGGGCCAGCTCTCCACTGACCCTTGGCTATGGCTAGATCACGGCCCGATTGCACTGGGAAATGCAGAGGCGAAGACCAGAAAGAACTTTAAGTTCTGTTTCAAAAATATTGTCTATGTGAGTTTAACCTACACACAAAAAAAAGCATGTTTCCGTAAAATCAGGTAGTGCAAAACCCATGTTTTTTTTACATGAAATACTCTTTTCGACCAGGTCAAATTTACCTGATAAAAAATTTAAATTGATCTTAAATAATTTAAGTTTGATCTACGTTTCATTTCGATTTTTTTTGGGTGTAGGAAGCAAAATCATTTGGTTTCAATGTCTTTGGAAATCTATAATAAAAAGTGTTATTGGCAAAAACTTATCTTTCTTTTAAAGGGAATTAAATGCTTTAATGTTGACTAATCAAGTTTTCTTAAGCACTTAGTTCATAAACTTTTAGTAAGTTTTTAATTTCAGTTCAAAAAGAAGAGAGAACGATTCCAAACCAATTCATATGATTTAAAAATTTTTCTTTCTTACTAAGGTTCCTACAAATATTTTAATGTAACCTGTTTCAAGTCTTTGTTTTTCTTCCCGTGTAGATGGTAAACTGATATCCCGAGGGGCACCGAAGGCGGCCTCATAACCCCAATCTCTTTTCCCTGTCGGCCGGTGTGCAACCCAGGCATTGAAAGTGAAATCATCTGGGGTCCGATCGGTTTGGTTTTGGCTGGGTTTCGTTTCACGTTCATGACCGCACATGCCGGACGGAGCTTAGAGGGACATACAAAGCTTGGAGGAACGTGCGAACTGCGTGCGCGGCAACTTGACATGGCGATAATGATTGACCCAAAAAGCGTGTGGCGTTCTTCCCGAAAAGTGAATGTCATTAGAAACATTTCGAGGCGAGTATACAGATAAAAAGCGCAAGAGAAATGACGAAAATAAAAAGTAAAGCCCACTGCAACAGCTGTCAATCAAAGTGCAGCAGCAGCCATCAGCGAACAAAAGCAGAAACTATCCAATAGATACACTATTCCGAAAAGTGGAGCATGGTAAAAGGCAAATGGAGTTGGTTGCTTTAGTAATAATTAAATTATATTTATAATTAGTTTAATAAAACCTTCGTGAACAATAATAATAATAATTGAACAATCATAAGGAGGAGTCAACAGAGTATCTGAGTAAAATAATAAAATGTAGGTATATCATAAAAGAATTAAATATGGAAAAAATGGAACAAAAGGAAAATAATAAAGAACTTATCCATAATTAAACTGAATAAAGGTGGTTCATTTTTAGGGCAAATGATTAAAAATCGTTAATGAATATAATCAATTAAATTAGCATTTCAATACACAACACATTATTAAATTTAAGAGCATTTATCGTTCGATCATCGATCTTTAGTTAATTTTCCCCAGCATTTCCCTTAGCTTATTTGCTTGCTGTGAAATTTTCTGTTGCTCGTTCTTTGTGGTGCGTATGTAGCTCGATCATTTGCCACAGCCTGCTTATGCAAGCACACAGATTCTAACGAACACTCTGCCATCCAGAAGCCGGAGCCAAAAGGCCCCCAGCTTGGTTGCCCCAGATTCAGTGCCTCTCAGCCTGCCGCCCTTTTAGTTTCATTTCTTCAGCCTTTTTTCGGATTTGAAGCTTGGCAGCAAATGCTTTCGATCGCTGCCCGCAATGAAAGAACAAAAGTTTTGTTTACATTTTGTTTTGTAAACAAAGGAAAATTCAACATACATAAAAAATGGACACTGAAAAGAATTGCCGATCATAGGGAACATCTTTGAATTACATATGTATCTTTTATAATAAGCAAGTTATACGTAAAAGTGTTGTGACATTTGAAATCCATTTTGAGAGGCATTTAAATTGGAATTATTTTTTAATTCTGCATAAAGTTATTCTTTAACTACATTTATTTGTAATACTGAACTTAATGGAAATTATAATTTAATTTTTGAAAGTTAGTGATACACTTGTTGATTGATCTTTAAATTACAATTTACTTACAATCTTTCGTCATTAATATAATATGTTTAATTTAATTAAATTTCTTAATTGAAATTAATAGTTAAAACTCATCACAAAGTTTACCATTATCTTTATCATTCAGTAATTATTGACTTTCTCGCAGTGTACGTCTATATAGATGGTTGGATAGATGGCTGCGATGCATATCTGTGTTTTGAGCAATCGAACACGACCACGACGACATGTTGCATTCTAATGGCCCAGCCACAACTCATCTGCTTCTGCTTCCACTTCTGCCTCCTTTTTTCCGCCTCTGTTGATCATGTTCATAAATTAATGATCAGTCGTCGTCTGTTGTTGCATTCGGATCTTTATTGTGGCCCATGTATACGTATATGTATTCATTTTTATTTTTTATGATGACCAAGCGTTGTGCTCTGTTTTGAGCGTATAATTTATGACATTTTATTGTGTGGCAAAAGCGAATATGGATCCCCATCCCCCCACGATCACATGGTTATTGGTTCTCTTTGGCCCAGAACAAGGGTCATTGAATTGACCTAATGAAGGACCAAACTAGTGAGACTCTGGAAATTATATTTTGTATGGGATCCCAATAGGTTTTATGGATAAAAATTTCTGAATAATGATTTGTATGTCTTTATTATTGTTTTGATTATTTGTTGTATAAGCTAAATATATGTTATTTGGGATAATTATTAAATTATTATTACTTAATTTTTTGATGGACCTTATATTTATTAATTCTTTTTTAACATTGATTTTCTAAATGTCTTATACAAATTAATGGGGAGTGATACATTTTATGCTGATCATCCTTTTAATATTTCGTTTTAATATTAAACATATCTAATACTCTAATCTCTTCTAATAAAGTTCCACCAAATCTTTTCCCCAATTCGCCCCGCACCCCTTGGCCACCTGGCGAAAAACCCATAGATCACAATAAAGATCTCGGTAACTGTCATGGATTACCATACAGTAGTAGTTGTTGAATCTTCGTCGCTGTTCGCCACATTAAACCTCAAATAGACAACAAATAAAAAAAATCGAAATTGATTGTTGTTGTTGCTGGTTGTGGTGGTGGTGCACTCAAAAGATAGATTGCTCATAGATTTTCGAGGTAGAAAAGGGAAAATAAAAGCGTGTTACAGCCACACCAGCGATACGGGTTACCAAATGGGCAACGAAACGAAGGAAAACGAAGGAGGGAAAGAAAGAGGAGAAAAACTGTTGTAAAACGCATTTTGACTGACAGGTACCCATAGGTCTTGAGCGGACGGATCCAGACCAAAGACGGACCATCGGGGCCCAGCTGAAACTCCTCAATTTGATTGCACGAGTCGGAAAGGGGGAAAGAAAGAGATAACCAGGCGTAGAGAGAAAGGGAAGGCTAGATAGGACTGCCTATTTATCTATCTTTATTAAAACATGTAGATAAAAAGCCTAATTAAGTTAGTAGAATCCAAATGTAAAGGTTCGTTTGGCATTTAAGAAACTCCGGGAGTTATAGTCCTGTATCATTACAATTCTTCCTTAATTCTTGAACAAACCTTGAAAGATTTTTTAACTTTTAATATTACATTTGTATGTTTAGTAAAGCTTTTAGATAATAATATATTTATTCTTTTCACTGAAAATTTTTTCTATGACCTTAAAAATATTTAATTTTTTTAGATCCCTCTGTATATTTTAGACCAATTCTACAAAGAGTCAAGAAAAAAGAACAAATCCTTTAAAATAGCCAAATTTCCTAAGATATAGCCATGCCGACAGCTCTGAGGCAGAGTGATAGAGAGGGAGTGCTGAGACGTTGCCTCAATTTGAAAATCGACAAAACGTGCAACTCACATGTCATACACGCTTACGACGTCCGACTGAGCGACAGCGATCCCCCCACCATTCCCAAATCCCCTCCCGATTTCCCTCCTTCAACCTCAGATTTTTACTCCCTTTCAAAGGGGACAACAGCTGGACGTCTGTTCTATAAGGTGTGTGTGCCAGCGAGTGTCTGTGTGTTTTGAAAACCTCAGCTGTGGGACTCTACTTCTACTCCTCTTCTTGAACTCCGGGATCGGGTCTTTAGTCTTTTTTCATCCATGCACTGTGGCCAGAAACCAGGGTAAGATATATTGGGACAATAGGCGCAGGAAAAATGTTGCCAAAAGTGGAGAGTGCAAATAATGGTTTACCGATCTTGAGCAGAAAATGTTTTTCCCAAAGTAACATACAATAATAATAACATCGAATTAGAGAGATTAAGATATTAATAGTCACATTTACTTCGTACTTTTTCGTTACTTTTTAAATGAAATTTAAAATGTTCCCAAAAAATAAATAAATTGAAAAATTATTGAAAATAAAATAAACAGCTGTATTAACTAAGAACTTTAACTTTTTGTTTATTATTTGATGAAACTTTGTTTTTAAAAGTCCAGTAAGGCCATGATGATTTTCTCTCCTTCCATAAAAATGTTTCAATATCTTATGATCCTTTGTTGGGGGATAAGGAAAGTTAAATGAACAAAATATTAAATCACAACAAAGACTCAATAAGACAGCGATGATTCCAAGTTAAAATTCGAACTATCGAAGACGAGGGCTCATGTGAGGTGAGGAGAATCTGAAGTCGAAGCCCCAGGTTGAGCCTCGCTGTCTTTTTCCCCTGCGGTTTAAGATTTATTCACATCTGTGCGTTTGCTTGTTTGTATTGTGTGGGTTTCGTGTTCACTTTGTTTCTCCATTGGTTTTGTTTTTTATTTTGATTTTCTTTGGGTTTGCTTTTGTGAGTTTTCCGTTAATATTGAACACCTGTACGACCATTAGAATTATGCCCTGGCAGTGACAATAACAATCAGCATAATGAGTCCCCCCATCACTGGGGAAAAGCCCGCTTCTAATGGGCTAAATGCTTTTGGATTATTAGTTTTTGCTGAAGTTAATGGATCCATTAAAGTATTAAAGTTTTTTCGAAGATAATTTAAGCAGAATTGGGAGAGATATAAATAAAATTGAAAGCATTTTGATATTTATATGAGGAATGAGATAGGAAAAATATGTATTTTTCCCTTTACATGGCAGTTCTATTATTTTCTTGATGATTGTTTAATTTATTTAAATACTAAAAATGTTAGTCTATAACATATAGAAGTCTTTTAAAATAAAACAAATATTTGTATATGGCATAATTAAACCATAGTTTAATTTAATTTAAATAAATTCAATCAATCTCTTTTTTATTCAAAAATTGTTCTTAAACATATCTTTTTAAATATGTTTGAGTACGAATAAAGACCTTCTTCAAGGTTTGTGTTATTCAACTCCCCATTTAAATCCCCAATTTGCATCGCGAAACAAGCTTAAAGAATTAGCGCTCATTATGATCATTTTGGGCTAGTAAATAATTTCGTCTCGGTCTAGAGCTATTAAGTGCGATTTAAGGAAAAACCTAAGTTCGCAGAAGATCCAGAGCATCCAATGGATTGGGATAGTAGGGACTGGCAGTGGATGGACTCAAGAAAATAAAAGAAAGACGGCACGAGCGATTCAAATTAAGCAGGAAGGAGAAGACAGCAGGCTGCGGACAGAAGACACGGGACGGCAGCGTCGACAAGAGCAAACAGCAAGTAAAATACATACTAAAAACCCTAACCAATGTAATTTGATACCGAAAATCATTATGCACAAACATACTGCCTATATGTATGTAAAAATGAACAAACAGAGTTCCCTACCGGAGCCAGGGAGTCGGATAAAGAACGAACCAAAGACGACGACTAATTGCCATCAATTTTTTGCATAAATCTTGGCAATATTATGCATGCAGGCCCACAGGAGAAGGGGCTTTCGGGGGCTGGGGTTTCTCTGCAGAGGATCAGGGAACATGGCACAGTTAAATGCCCCAACAACGCCGCACCCCACTTCAGGATTGCCCACAGAACTGCTCCACGGACTTTTGAGGGGAACCGGAGCGGGGGAGAGTCGTGTATGGTTAACCAATCAAAAGGTTCTTCAACCCATCCCAGGGGTCTGGCTCTCGGCCCGATCTACGTAGCCTAACCATTGCTAAAGTGGCACGATCACCAACATCATTATCATATATATATGCACCCATACCCGTGTACTTTGGATACATCCATGCAAACGACAATGGGCCACAAAGACAGCGTGTTGCCAAATCAAATAGAAAAGCAGAAGAACTATGCTCTGTTCTATGCGACTCTTGGAACACCCTGGGAAACATATCCTTGACAGATCTATAAAGTTTGAACTAAATTCTTAACTCAGGGCTGTCATCTCTGCAGATTACAAACCAATGTTTCTAAACGTATAGTGGAGAAATAGTATTTTCGGGAAACCACTTTGACATTTGAAATCTCATAAAAGAGTGTCTTAAATAATGTTATAATAAATAAATTGCGATTCTTCTACATTTAACCATTTAATTCTTTAGTATTTTATATTTTTAAGAACTGTTCCAATACCTAATGATTTTTTGGCACTCCTAATAAATAACTTCTCTAAAACCACTAAATAATTCATACCCCCTGAAAGAGTACCTCCAACTTATCCAGCTAGAACCCATCTCAGGGGCGAAAAGAGGAGGCTCCACGATCTCATGAGGCAAACACGATTTGAAAATTGCGTACGCAGTTCGTACATATACGAACGGGTCCCAAAACCCAAGTTCATTATGTCCACGAAGGAGTCGGAATAGAAGTCAGAGCAGTGGGATTCAGAGTGTGGTTCTGTGTGGTACAGCTGGGGACAAAGCCACTTCACTGTGTGTGCCACGAACCACGATCATTATGATGTACTATACTGGCGGCCGAAGACAATCATGACGATCGCAGTGTTGATATCGTGGTAGAGCCACAGTCGAAGCCAGAGTCACTCTAGACCCCAGGACAAGTTCAATGACTCTGGGCTAGAAGTTCACTGCAATCGTAGTTGGGACCGCAACCACATGGGTTTCGCCTCCTCCTCCCCTTCGGGCGATGGCGATCCTCGCGCCCGGTCGTCCAGAGTCTTTTGCTTGGCTTCGAGAGCGTGTGTTGCACACTTTCTGTTTTATGCCAGGGACAGAAACAGAGACACGTCCCCAGGTCGAGTCCCCAAGACTCTGCCAGTCGTCTGCACAGAGAATATTTTTGAAGAAGGAACTATAGCTGGAATTGTAAAATTATCTAAAATATATTAAGCCTCATCAAAACAGGAAAAGCATTTACAACGATAATAGTCCGTTCCTATGTATATTTAAATAGGATTTTGTAAAAAACATCCCAATTAAAAAGGCGTCTAAAAGTGTGCTATGAAAAATAGAACGTTATCTCCCTTCATTAATCCTTCGGTACTTAGGATTTGAAATGTATCATAGCCAAGCGACGATTTAATATATGTAACAGTTTAAAAAACCAACTGAAAACGGGTAGTTCCCTATCTAAATCTAAAAACTTAATTTCAGATCCTATACTGATCGTAGCATACTTTTTTTACACATTTATTTATATCCACAAGAATAATAGGTTTGTAAAATCGTTTACGTTGTCCAAAAGAATTCAAAGCATTATGATATTTTGAAATGAAACTGAAAATTAATTTGAAAACTTGTTGTTATGGTGGGTTCAGTTAACCAAATCAATTGAGGTTAAAGGTTAGAAATGTTTGTATTCCATTTATTGAAAAGTCCTGTGTTTTGAGCGGTGTACTGTTCTTTCTCCCCGTTTTTTCAGCCTTTTCGTATTCCTCCATACACTTGTCCTAGAGTTCTCTCTTGTATTATTTGCTAGGATTAAAGGCATTAAAAGGCACGAAGTGGAGGATCATGAGGAAAGACAGCGGCAGGGTAAACATGAGATTGCTCGCTCTTCGGGTCGCTCCACCCCTGCAAGCATTTTCTATCGCGGAAGTAACTATTAAGTGACGTCTAGAAGATGAAAACGATCGTCCGCGATATCGCATTCGGATCGCCGAAGTCACAACCGTCGGGAAGAACTGTTCCACTACGGCGACACTTCCCGAAGTCACTTCTGAGTGACTTCCAGAAGTGTCGCGGAAGTCACTTCCAGAAGTGACTTAGGCGACACTTCTAGAAGTGCCGCCGTAGTGGAACAGTTCTTCCCGACGGGGGTGACTTCGGCGATCCGAATGCGATATCGTGCAAGTCACTTGTAGAAGTGTCGCCGAAGTCACTTCTGGAAGTTACTCAGAAGACACTTGTAGAAGATACCTAGAAGACCCTTTCCCAAATGGAAAATGGTTAAAAGGAAAATATATGTTTTTTGTACTCATTTTTCGTTTTTATTCTTTCAACACATTTATTAAAATATATACGAGTAATTAGAAAAGCATTGCGGCATGTAAGCACGGTCCATAAGCTTGTAGGAAATGGTGTTGTATTATTTTAGTTAATTCCAGTTCCGTGTTCCGTCTATGAAAATGTTTAAAGCAACAGAAAAATAATTAAAATTTTGCCATATAAAAATCGGAGAAGGTATTTACCTTTTATAATTAAATAAGTGGAGTATAGTTAAGTTTTCGGTTTGCCCAGAGTTTCACGCCAAGTAATTCCTTTTGCTTTCGCATGACAGCCTTGATCGTACACGCTTAAATCTCGAATTCTCCAATCACTTTAATTTTTGATGTAAATAAATATTGTATTTTATTTATATTTCACCGTACGCGGTATGTAATATTTAAAAAATAACGGGTTCACTCCGCATTTCATCACAAACACAGAAATTCAGAATAAATCGCACTGATCACAAAGAAATCTCGAAACGAACTGACGCTTGAATTTAAAATACAAAGTGCGTACGTCAAAGAGAAAGAAGGGTAGTTTTCAGGTATAAAGAGAGAGCCAAAAGCGGACTGTACCCCAAAAAATTCAAAAAATGAAACCAAATTCCTTTCTTTTTTTGTTTTTGTAAAATGTGTTCTATCGCCTTTTTATCGCCCAAAAGTGTCTCAGAAGTTACTTCTTTGCGATCGCAACCCTTTTTAGGTAGTCAAATGTGTTCTATCGCCATTCTATCGTCCAGAAGTGCCTCAGAAGTTACTTCTGCACGATAGCGACCCTTTTTGTTTTTGTAAAATGTGTGCTATCGCATTTCTATCGCCTAGAAGTGCCTCAGAAGTTACTTCTGCACGATAGCGACCCTTTTTGTTTTTGTAAAATGTGTGCTATCGTCTTTCTATCGTCCAGAAGTGACTTAGAAGTGACTTCTTCGCGATAGATGTATATTTTGTTTTTGTAAAATGTGTTCTATCGTGTTTCTATCTTCTAGAAGTCACTAAGAAGTGACTTCTGGACGATAGGCGATAGAAATATCGCCTCTTTGCTTGCAGGGACGTCTCCTGTATACCTTTTGTGCCTGAGTGTGTGTGTTGTGGCAAGTAAAACATCTGTGCCGTAAAATCAAAACACAGGGGAACACGGCTTACGTACTACAAACTCGGTCCGCAAAATGTTGCGCACTTTGCGAGGGTACATTGAACTCTTCGTGAGTATCGGGAAGTGCCAAGATATACGGAATGGAGGGATATTTAATGATGGATTAAATATATAAATATTTAACATACATTGAAAACACACTACTATTAGTATTGACCTTTAAAGGAGCACAAGTTATGAGAATGGGGATAAGGATAAATTCCTAAACGGAGGAAAAGTATGAAACTATATAGTTCTGGGATTCGGTTCTGCGCCAGTCACTATTACCAATGTCAGGTTTTGTATTGCAATTTTAGCACTTCTCGGGGATTCTAGATCCTATGAAACCTTTCCTGCTTAAGTACTTTTCAATCCCCCCTCTCCACTGCGAATCAGTGGGTTCTTTGCCGCAGCAGACTGAGTTTCTGTGGCTCCAAGGAGAACTTGCAAATTGACGTCGTGGGGCGATCGTGTGGACCCTTCAAGAAACAAGTAACGTTGCCTGGTTTTCTTCTCGTTCTCCTCCTTTCAGCTCTACCCTTCTTCTTCTTCGGTTTTCTCCTTTCCGCTTCTGCTGTGAAATTTATTCAGCCAGAGAGAGAGAGAAAGGAGACGGATCGAGGGTCCGTTTGGGGTTATTACACTCTCCCGGTGGAAACGCAGCCTTTTCTTTATTCCACCTTATCCGCGCTCCTCTCACTCCTTTATTCAGGTTTTATTGCACCCAACATAGGAAGGACTTTAAATCCCCAGTAGGTGCATCATTTTGGCGCGCTTTTTTCTCGAGTCCGAAAAAAGGGGAGAATAAACCGAATGAAATGAAATGGAACCGGTGGGGAGATTCTGGTTATTCAGTTGCGGAAAATTGTGGCAATGTTAAAGGCTCCTTTACTGCGGTTTCCTTATCAACGGACAGATGTGTTAAAGGTACCTAATTGACCATTAATTAGGGTTCCTTAATTGCCCCGAACTTTGATGGCTGTTTAAGTTTGGTAATGAAATCGAATAGGCTTATTAATATCGTTTCACCACTGACTTTTTAGTAACAGATCCATCAGATGGAATAAATTATTTTTAAATCTAAATTTGTTTGTAAAATCTTTTACGTTGTCGAAATTAATGAATCCAATAAGTTGATTACATATTGTTTAAAATAATTTAAAACAATGTGAATCTCTTACATATTAAACTTAAATCTAGCATTAACTTTATCCACTTGAACAAAATCCCTAATCATTTTTAATAAAATGTTAACAAATGAGTGATAGGAGCATTAAACCTTTCAAAATTGTAAATATTTTTGGAAATTTATCTGCGTTTTGTAAAGATGGCAAAATTACATGATTTTATAAACACGCGATTCGATTACAGACCTGACTAAGTAAGCTTTTTACAATCCCAAAGCATAACAATTGAAAGGCTTAACCATTTAGGATATAACCAATTTCAAATTCCTTTTATTGTTTTAGATTAATATCTAATAATAAAAAAGAACTCAATTTCAGTTAATTGCACTGAAATAAGTATTTCAAAACTGTCTGAAATATGGTTTTGAATCTGGTTCTTTGATTTTCCATCTGCAGCACGGCAACACTGATGGTGATCTCTCTTCGGTGCTCTGGGAGTCTCTTCACCGATCTCTTACCGCATCCCAAGGAAAATCCGTGCTCTTAGGAAAATCCCTGAGAAGTAAATCATTCGAGTTTAGCGCTCTTTAACCAGTTTGCTTTTTTGATTTTGTTGTTCCTCTCGATCTTCTACACACGCCACACGAATACAATCGCAGTGGATACGCCTACTACAGGCTCCTCCGGTTTTGTCGGTTTGTTTTGTTCATCTGATTCTCGCCGATCGAGCGGTACAGTAGTCTCCCGCCAAAATTCAGTGGCGCGCTCTTTTTGTGCGTTGATCTTTTACGTTTTTGTTTTGATTTCAAAATTCTTGTAGTAAGTTGTGGCAGTGTGGGTAGTGGGGCCCGTCTGGTGGGTTTCCACCGATTTCGGATTTCCACTGACCGAACCGGACCGAACCGAAGTACCAGGCAAGTGATCATGACTACTGCGGATCGTGTAGAGTTGCTCTCTGCCGTTTCTTGGGTTTCTTCGGATTCTCTGGCTCTCTGCATTTTCGTTTTCAATTAGGCTTAATCAAGCAAACGATCGATCATATTGACTTGTTTTGGGGGCTTGAGGTGTGCGTTTCGGATTTTTTTATGTCTCTTTTTTTGCCTGCCTGGGTTATTGCTCGCTTTTCATTTTCCTGTTCTGGTTTCTGACTTTTTTTGTGGTGTGTGTTTTTGTAGTTTTGCATAAAAACTGTTGATTAACTGCCGCCTGAGGGGCTCAGCTGCTGGTTTTGCTTACCACTTGGTTTCTCGACTTTTTTCGCTGGGTTCATTTCAGTTCCGATCCACTTTGAGTGCCCCAAGGGATGAATCAAGGTTTTTAGTAGGGCCCCTTATTGGGCGTTGCTCATATCGGTTTAATTTGTGCCCTGGTTTTGGCCATATTTTGTGCAAAATGCAATGACTTAAGTCGTCTAAGGGAATGGAGAAACTACAATTCATAAGATTGCACAATTATTTAATGAACAGTGCAGTACAGAATTCTCAAAATATTCTAACAAAAATACATAGCATTAGTTTTCTTTATAAAATAATACCCAAAATGATATTTATCGTTCCTAACGAAGTTTAACTAAACTCAAAAAATGTGAAACAGGCGGTTTTCTAGGTTTCCTTGTCAGCTTGAAGTAATAAGCGTCGCAATAAGAGTCCTAAATACACTTTTGCCTCAATCACAGTGCTTACTGTATTTTACCACTCCCATAAATGGAAACCCAGAACATTAGACCCACTTCCTACCCTTTTTTCAAACGCCAGATGGCTTTTACTTTTAACCGAACTTCGGCTAATGACCGCCAGAGGGCTTTCCGTTCGATCACGTTCGGTTACGGTTTACCAAAGCCCAGGGAAAACAAACGGAATCAGTTAGCAGTTATTGGATGTGGGTTCTACCAAAGTGTGTCATTTCTTTGGCTCTAAGACCGAAGTGCCAGCCCCTTGGCCCCCCGAAAACCGTTGAGCCACAGTGTAAGTGTAAATTACATCCACGGTAGCTGCAGAAGGCAGCCAAACCACTTGGACAGCGGCGGGCATTATCATTATGTTTATTACACACGCAGACAGGCACCAACTCCTCGGCAGCAGGCCTACACTTCGAAAAAAAGTTGTGTTTACTCGTCTATTTCTAGAACCAATATTTCTAAAGGAGCTTAAAATAAAAGCTATTATTTACAGTATAATTTTCGTAATCCTTGCAATGGGGTTTTGTACATAAGAGGTATAGTATTTAAAGATACAAATACTAACTAATTTCGATTGACACTCCCACCGAAGTGCTTTTTGGTCCAAATAAGTACTGTGGTGGGATTAAAGTGGGAAAGTCATGGCGTGGGGATCAGCGTAAGACTCGGGAGTAGGATATTTGGTCTTCGTCGAAGGTATTATGGTTCCTTCTCAGTATTAGACCATATTAGAACACAATTTGAAAACATCTTGGTACAAATTATGCCTCGGAACGAGCTGGACCTTCCAACAGGATAACAATTCTAGGCATACGCCACATATCGTGAGGGATTGGCTGCTGTATTATGCTCCTTGTCAATTATTTTCACCACCACTAAGCCGGTACATAAGTATTATAGACCAGGTTTGAGAAATTGTGAAGCAAAAATTTCGAAAGTTCTATGTAAAAAATCGTATGTAGACTTTTGTCCGTGCCATTTTTAGGTTTTTTGTTTATAACTTTTAAAGTTTTTGTTGAATAAGAATGAAATTTTGGTTATAGTATAATAATAACATTTAAAACAAGATGGCATCATTACTTTTTCTGTAAAAGCTAAAGGAGTGGGAAAACTCGAAAAAAGGGGGGCGTATGTAGACTTTTGTCCGCCACTGTAGATCTTAAAATTTTGAACATTTTGTATTACATTAATGGTACATTTGATGCAGACAGCTATCATATTAATTAAATTATTAATGACTAAAGTGTAATTAACTTTAATAGTGATGGGTTTATGTAGAAATCATCAGTAAGTAACTCTTGAATTTACCTTATTCCTATCAGTGATATTAATAATAAAATTTGAATATGATTTTTGGTGTTAAATCAAGTAAATCTAGATTTCAAAACCACAATAAGCTGCAGTTTTTCTGAGTGCAGCAGCAGGGGGAGCAGCTCATATAGCACACCACTCCGATCCGATCATAATCAGGCAGTCAGGCACTTGAGTCCGTCCAAGGGTATGGGTATGGGGGCGAGTCTCGACAAGTTGCTGCCTGCACGGCTCGATCGCGACTTGGCTTGGGTTTGGCTTTGCTATATCCCCTCCAAATCCCCTGCCCCTATATACTCCCCCTCACCTCTCCTTCGATCGCATCACGTTTGGATGCTGCTCGGCCCGCATTTAAAGGTTGCTTACTATCTCGCTCCTGGCACAGCAGCGGCCAAGATACAAGAACGAAAATATGTAATTAATATTTAAATGTGATTTAAATATATATTAAGAAAACAAATCATATCATGGATAATATTCTTTGAGATCCAATAAATTAAAATGACAATACTAAACTTTGAATTTAAAAACATTGTAAACTTTTAAACTCTGGGCTAAAGAAATAAAAAAACTTTGTGAACATAATAATTTACAAAGTGCACTATAAACATGACTTGAAGAAAGAGTTTTTTTTATTTTTGTTTCAATTTGCTTAAATATAATAATATTGACTTTTTGAAATACTTTCTTATCCCGAAAATCTTAAAAGTATATTTAAGCCTTCGACATAAAAATATTTAAACTACCTTCAATCTAAAAGATAATAATATCTTAAGAAAACAAATCATATCATGGATAATATTCTTTAAAATCGATAGAAAAGAGAGTTTTTTTTTAATTTTCTAAATTTTTTGAATTATAATTTTTTTATTTTGCACAAATATTTTCTAAGCCCGAAAATTTACAAAATATAAACCTTAGACTTAAAAATAATTAATTCTAAAAGATAATAATGTGATGACCGCCATCGTCTATATTTTCATCTCTTTTAACGTTGGGGCTGTTTAAGTGCCGTCGACGTCGTTGAATCTTTAAAACTTGATTTTAAGTTTGTTGTGTGTGTTTTTTTCTGCTGGTTTTTTATGTGTATGGCTGCTGCAGCGGCAACTGAACACCTGTGCTGGGTTCTATAGACAATATTATTATTTTTTCTCTTCTTCGGCTGCTTCTTCTTCTCCGCTGCTTAACCTCATGCAATTTAATGTCATGTTTTTCGTCTTAGTTGCTGTTGTTGGTTTTTTTTTATGACTTAAGTGCGTGTTTAGGTTTAAAGGTTTATGTGGCTATACATAGTGTGCGAGTTGCTTTGCTCCTCAGCTTTTTATGTCCAGTAAATTTAGCATCTTAACCTATTTATAATGAAATGCATGCTGAGGTGTGGACTGCAGATGGAATCAGGATTATTGCTCGTGTCATAATGTCCCACAATTTATGGGTCCCATTAAAGCACAGTTACCGGGATTTGGGGCCCATCAGAACGGCCTGGATAATTGCGGCCACCATAAAGAGGGCCATCAAATCAAAGCCGATATCAAAGCAAAAGTCAACGCAGCCAATAAACTAACGCCCCGAGATGATTTACCGATCCACACACAAATTAACACAAAAGCCAAATTGATACAATATTATGGTAAATTTATGCCCAAAGCGATAACCTTTCGATAAAGAAACTCACAAATGTAGAATACTCTGCACTGCGTTCGAGAAACCGAAAATTATTCTAGAATTAGATCGTTGATTTCGTAATAATGAATGACTAATAATTATGACTTTTTATCTGTATTATTAAATGATCTTGTTGCAAATGTAGTTGAGTTTTTCAACACAGTAATTATAGCATTCAATCAATGAAAATTATGGTCTCTGTGATATTTTATAAGTTATTATTAAAATGTCTAAAAAGATTAACACATATTTTATTTAACCAGTTGTAATTATTTTTTAATTATGTAGATACTTATATACATATTAGTTTTAAGCGATATACGGATAAAAAGTTGGTGAATTTAGCTAAAATAATATTAAATTTAATAAAAATAAGAGTAAAATATTTATTAAAACCCGTTGTATCATTAAAATTAGTGAAATGTTTTGTTTTGCTAAAATACGCGTGTTTTCAAAGTGAGTTTTTTCCTAACTAATATACCTGCTTCCCTTTAGAGAACAAACATAATTTATCAAAAACACACACGAATCACGAAACAAACATGAGTTGGCATGGTCTGTAAGACAAGTTGTAACCAGAGACAAGTCAAAATTTATGCGTAATGGCTGTGACTATGGTTAACAAGTGGGCTACCGATTCGTTTTCGACTCTGGGTCGTCGGAATCGATAGCTGATCAGCATAGCTAATTTGTTTTACTGGAAATACAAAAGACAAACATCGGGCAAATGGCCCAACGCTGAATGGTAATTAATAAATATGAACACGGTTTTGCGGTTATCAAGAAACTGAATAATGTGGGTTAATGCAGCTCAAATAAAATGTAATAGCTGTCATTTAAGGAAATAGCAATAAGACAATAAAATAAGTTTAAATTTTATTCAAAATTTTTAAGATCACAAAATCTACAAGCCATAGTGTATCTTTTATAATAACGAAAACAATTAAAATATTGTCAAGTTCCCATGTAAATTTCAGTTAATAGGGATGGAAACAAACAGAGATTCCTTGGTTGTTTACCAATTTTATGCTGCCTAGAACTCATTTGAGTGAAAACCCTCTAATTTGGTTAAAACCCAATCTTCCAAAATACTATTAAGTTATTCAACATTTTCATAGGCCCGCTAACTAATCACAGCAAATGAATAAAAACCAACAAAAGGGTCCCCAAACTAACAAAGCGCATTCAATCAACATAGCACAAACACCAAACTGAAAAACAAGCAGCCCACAGTTGCAAGTCATAATAAAAACTACAACAAAACCCACAGGCCAAAACAAATACAATGGGACGCAGAGGTAAAGACGAGTACACTTAAAAAAAATGTATACAAATTTTAAGAGAGAAATAATAAAATAGCTTAATGGTAGTTATTATATTTTAGGAATAATTCCAGGTCTAAAAAATTATGACTAGACAACAGATTAATCTAACTATAATGTTAAGTTGAGGAAACTAAGGATTTAAGGATTAATCCTATCAGTTCCGACTTCCAATTTAAAGACTTCTTATATAATCGTTAATTTTTACTACAAAATACATATTACAGAATTTAAAATTCTAATGGTAGAAAATTTGCGAGTTCCAACAACTAGCATTTTCTTTTAGTATTCAGTTAGTTAAATCCATGGTTGCCCAGTGTAGGTGCAAAAACACTTTTCAGCCCAGCAGCAGCTACTGGGCATACGCCAAAAAGGAGGCGACCCTCGACCACGCCCCTAACCAAATAGACCGTAGAGAGTTCCAATATGACAAAGCTTTTCCCGTCTTCGTCTCGAGATCTTTAGCTAGCTGATCTTCAACTTCTTCCCCATCATCATCATCGTCGTCCACCGTCATCATTATGATCTTCAACTCAACTTCACGCCGCAAGTCAAAATGCAATTAAGCGCTGCTACTGGACGAACTTCGACGGGATGAGGGTTGGGGAAAGGAGGGTCTCTATAAGGCGGGAGGCTGACGATGACTACGTTGTAACTATCAAACCAGCAGATTGTCAGAGACACATAAAGAAAGATAGAGAGGGGTGGGGGGGCCGAGGCCCAATGCACTTGGGGCGTTGATGGTTCGGGCGGAGTTGCGCACACACAGATGGATAGAAAAAGATACATACGGACAAGAGATACATTTGTATGTAGGAGCACATGTATCTGTACTACGTGCACAACAAAACTCGATTTCAGTTTAAGACGCAGTAAAAAGTTGTAATGCAGCTTAAGACGGCGGCGCAGTCGCCTTAAACATAGAGGAAGGAAAAGAACCGAACGAAACGGAAAATACAACAACAACTCAACATACAACAGCAACAAAACACCAACAACAGCAAAAGATACACCAACAAAAGATATAACAGAAGCAACAACAGTACAGATAACAACAACAACAACAACAACATACACCACAACAAAATATAAAACAACAACAACAACAGAATATACAACAAGCATACAAAATAAAAGCTTTTGTGCTGGAAGTGGCAATTACACGCAACAAAATTAGGGGTTCGTGGAGCCAGGCCATAATTTGATATATGAAATTTAACGATTTGGAAAGGGGAGTTGGCCGAAAGAGGACGGTGGGTCAGGCAACTAGTAGCTGGTTAGTTATTATAAAGGCCAAAAGAGAAATTGGTCTACATCAATCAGTGTAAACAAATGGAAATTGGGCCTGGCAAAATTGCTAGGGATTGCGAAATTATGCTAACTAATAAATATAAAAGAAAACAAAAGGTTTACCAATTCCTTTGGTTTAACTGATTATGTTATTATGCTTATATATTTTTATGTTTTGGATACTAATGGAGTTAGTTATTACGATATTTTAATTTTTACTAAGTTTCTGCATTTATCCTTGACTACATTTATTAGTTTGGTATTTTCTTGAAGAGATTAGTTTACTGTCAATATTTTCATCGATCTTCAAAATGTAATCCGAAATTATCGTACTTCATTTTGGTGCTTTTAAATGTGAAAATATCACTATTTTTACTCTGTTCCACAATGTATGTACAAATCTGAAAAACTTGAGAACGATGAAAACCAATATCAAATATCCATTTAAAATTTTTTTTAGTTGCTCATTATTCCTAATTGGTTTTCTGTCAGTGCATCGAGCTGCCAGCCGCAACAAAGAAGGTTCTAAAAAAGCTTTATGCCTCGTCGTCGACTGTCTCCTCCGTCCGATCGGTCCGATCCGTCCGATCCGTCCGTACTGTCCGCAGTGTCCGGGCTGTCCGAAGAGCAAACCGGTTAACCAGGGGCCTACGCTCCGATATCGGAGGAGTCCAGTGTGTGCTGTTGATTTGTGGCGCGTCGATGTTGCACTGCTCGGTGCAGTGTACACCCTGCAGCGTTGCAGCTGCACTCCACACACTCGAAACTCCACGGACGGACAGCGGGACAAATGGACGGACAGACGGACGGACAGACTGACGGCACAGTGGGACCTGCAAGTAGGCGGTGGGCTCGATGGGCGAATGGGTGTACGGGGGAAAAGGGGAGCCTAAACTGGGGGAGGGGACTCGAACATCTTGTTGCTGCTGTTATTATGACGCTCGAGCAGCTACTGTGCACTGCTTAACGATCTTTTGCCCGATCATGCTGCAACAACAAACCAAATCCAAAAGCTCTTGCAAACGGGCACGTTTTCTGTGGATACCCTATAATAGAGGGCAGAAGAATGATGGTCTAAACGTTGATTTAAACTTTGTTGTGGCAATACGCAAAAAATTTTATAATTTTAATCATTTAACATTGGGTTTGTTATGTTTACGAATGTCTTAAATATGTTTCAAATATCGTATCCTAAACTGCAAATTGTTTTCAAAGTTAAATAGTATTAAATATTTTAAGTATATGGTTAAAACTTAATTTTCTTTAATATTACATTACATTAATTAATAATATTTTCTGAAGTTATCTTTATTATTTGAAACATTATTTATGATGGTAACAAGAATAATATTTTTCAACTATTAAATAAAATGATATCTGCACATGATATCTTTAACTCTAGTGTATTATAGCAGGTAATACTCGGTAAATGGTATCGAAGATTCGTTATTCATCCATAATCATCTGGCTCGCTTCCATTGCTTTTGTTTGGTGCATTGTTTTTTGTTATTGCTGGCTGGCTACCGTTTGTGGATCGCTTTGGAAACGCTTTTTGGCTCATTGTCAATGTCGCTGCCTCTGGGGCACACGAGTTGGAGTTAGGCCCCAATCTGCTCGATCGGGAGGGGGATCCATATAAAGAAGAGATCGCAGCATGATTCATTTGTCGTGCTTTTGACGTTCATAACATTGATTCGAGCAATTGCGAATGCAAATCACCACTTGGCCGTGATTATGGTTTAGTACGGTCTGATCCAAAAGGTTTTAAGTTCTCAGTGCTCGATTGCACCGAAAAAAAAAACAATTTGTCTTTATGATCGTGAATTTTCCCGTCGATCTTGAAGCTTCGTAACCCACTCCATATTCAGCTTGTTTGAAAAATATCTTTAAATGTATATCATTGTGATTAAAATCTAGATTCTTATAGTAATTTTTCTCTGTGTGGAATTAATGAAACCCATAATTATTTGTCTTGTATCAAGAGTTTCCACCCACTTGGAGGTTAATCTACGGAAAATGAGCCGTGATTAAAATGCTTTGCCCATATATATTTGCTCTCGGTCAAACTTTGCTTAATCTTTGACTTGACGGGTGCAATTCTTATTGGCCCCCCAGGGGGTGTGCCCCATTACGATTTCAATTCGATTTCAAGGATGCTGCTGCTAATGAACAATTGCTGGAAAAACTGAAAAACCAATTGACCCTGGAACGTTGTAGCATCGCCAGATAATCGCAATTATGTGGAATGGTCAAGGTTGGGCCGCGACATCTGGGCTTCTCAGCCAGCACACTCGGTTCCATTTATTGACTCTGGGAAATTTAAGTAGCCAAACAGAGGCAAATGTTCTCAGCAAATAAGGCAGGCAGATATCAGTTTTTCGTTCGGTTCTGGGCAAATAGAAAGGCACTTTACACTAAAAGTGCTTATCTTGAGTAAACTTTGGGAAAAGAAAGAAGATTTCATGGATGGGCTCTTTACGCACGGCTTACAGGTGATGGATGGGAGTGATCGACAATGGAAATAATGCAGGTGCGATAACCTTAAATATCATGTGATTTTTAATGGGGAAAAAATGTTACAATAAGCAGAAAATTAGTTAGTTATGTTTAACATTTACATTTTATTAATTTTACTGAATAGTACAATTTTGGCCAATACAATACGCAACACAAATATTGTGATTTTGCTTTACAATACTTAAAACAATATTTAAAATGAACTTATGTAATTTTATTCATATTTATTAGTTTTCAGTTATTGAAATTTGGAAAAATATTTTGGAAAACGTTAAAGATCTTATTGATTTTATTTGGTCTTATTATGATTATATATATTCCATTAGAATATGTATTCGAACCTTTACTTTTTGGCTTTTAATAAAATCATTGAAATGTGCTTTTCAGTATATTTTTGTAAAAAACCAATTTGAAGTATTCTGTTAATTGAAAATATATGACAGCTAAATGTAGAAGTCCTTAGTATAAGATGTGTTGATATTTTCCTTGCTTAAGAACCAATCTTATATTAATAAATTAATATGTAGTAGGTATGTATGATTGTTATGTATTACTCAATCTATTAAACCTCGAACACAATTTCGCATTAGGTAAGAGTCTTAATGTTCATGCTAAAACCATATATCAAGAATTAATAATTAACAATTAATAGCAATTTTATGTTTCCAGTCCCCAGGGCAATTAAGTTTATTTGCCCTATAAATAACCTTGTCCCTTTTGTCACGCCTCCAGTTTGATTGATCATATCCACGCGATCACTAAAAATAGACGCTGATTCCAGACCCAGGTTCGTACTGTACCCGGCAATAATACGTACGAGTATGTACATAGGTACTTTACAATCGCTAACCGGGCAGAAGAGCAGCGCAACCAGAAACCAGATTAAACCGCAGATGCGCTGTCAAAGTGACAGGGCCACGAGGAACGACTTGATTGCCCAGGTGACCATGCCCAGGATCGGATCCGAGCCGAGGAACCCCGATCCCCGGTCAAACCTGAAGGAACAGAGCGAGGAAACCAACAACGACAACCACGTTCAACGTTCTAATGAACCCAAAAAGATTTTACGCGCCAAAGACTTTTTTCACGTTGCCCAAGTATCCACAAGATACTCGTAGGCTCATAGTACGACTGCAAAAAAAGAACAGGGCCTGGTACCAGTTTCAAGGATCGAAGCTTGGAATACCCTAGAAAGGTTATTGTACAAGATGTTTGTTTTGCACGCAAGAAATATGTAAAGGTTGTCTTATTGGTAGAATAAATTGCGCCTACTATTTATAGACAAAATTTAATAATATACCCAATTAAACAATAATAATGATAAGAGCTTATATTCAAAATACATTAGATTAATATTTATAAGTGTATATCTTTTACTTATTTTTTAAAAGTTTACATAGATTTAGCTTAACTTTTTATTTAAATAATATTCGTTAAGTTAAAAAATAATTATAAGCAAGAATTAAACATTGAATATTTAAGTAAGAATTTATTTAAATATTTGCGGTTTATTGTGACTAGATATATTTACATTTTTCTTTTAAAAATTTAAACAACCAAATAATCTTTCTTTTTAAAGGGTACAAAATAGGTTCAGTAAAAATAAAAAAAAAACTCCGAGAGCGGCTGTGAGCCTGCCTTTTCTCTGTTTTGATACGATATAAAATTAAAGACCTAATGAAGTGGAGGCAGCGACAACGCAGAGATAAATATGCACACAAAAAAAGCAGAAAAAAACGACAACAACAGAACTTGTTTGACCAGTAACCGCCAGTTGTTGGGGCAAGAATCATCATAATTTTTACTATCAACTTGCAACATTGGGACACATGCGACGTCCGTCGATTCCTCCGATTGCGTGTGCCCCGCCACGCCCCTCCGGCGACCCTCCTCCTCCCACGCCCCCTTCGGCGAGAACGAGACAAAACAACAACAAAGCCCGGACAGCACACAAACATATAGAAATGATATGAAAACAGGTCATTGCCTTAATGGATCTCGACTCGCCTCCGCCACACTTCCAGATACAGATACAAATATATCTGGCAGTACGCCTGTGTGGACGTGGATGTGGCTGTGGATGCAAACGAAGACTGCGAAAGGAACGAAACGAATCGAAACGAAACGAAACGAGAGACGCTGCCTGCATACAAAACTAAAGGAGAAAACAAACTGAAAACCAACAAGAGAGAACGCTATAGTCGGGTGCCCCGACAATCAGATACCCGTTACTCAGGTAAAGGGAGTGCGAGGGAGATGGAGATAGAAACTTTGAACACGCATAACTTTTTAACGAATGGTCCGATTTGAAAAATTTCTTCTACATTTCGATAGGTATTGATAAACACAATAAAACTGCATTTTTACTTTTCCGAAATATTGAAATTTTTAAAATCGTATATAAGCGATTGTGGGCGTTAGAGGAGGCGTGGCACCCTTTTGAAACAAACTTGCGCTGCGTAGGAACTCCAAGAATCTTCATGCCAAATACCAATCTTCTAGCTTTTATAGTTTCCGAGATCTCAGCGTTCATACGGACAGACGGACAGACAGACAGACAGACAGACAGACGGACAGACGGACAGACGGACAGACGGACATGGCTAGATCGACTCGGCTAGTGATCCTGATCAAGAATATATATACTTTATGGGGTCGGAAACGCTTCCTTCTCCCTGTTACATACTTTTGCACGAATACAATATACCCTTTTACTCTACGAGTAACGGGTATAAAAACGAGGAAGGCACACACAGATACTCACTCACACACATCGGGAAATCAACGATAAAGATTTAAGCAAATAATCAAATGCATAAACAAGGAAGGGGAAAAGTCGTAGCCGCGGTGAAAGCAATTTTTAAATACTCTTTTTTGCACAAAGAAAATAATAAAATGTAAAAAACTAAAATAATATAAATATTTAAAAAGAAAAAAAAAATTTTATGTTTGCTTTCGATCAATTTTAAAATATTGTTTTGTTTTCGAAAAAAAATCAAAAAAAAAAAAAAAATAGGTTTTAAATTTCAATTATTTTCCAAATTGTTTATTTCGTTACAGAATATTTTCTTGAAACTACAAAAAGAGTTTATATTTAACATAAATATTTTTTAAAAGTTAAAAAAATCGGGTCATGCTTTTAAAATGTATTTCTGTCATCGGAGAATATTTTGGCTAAGGCCTTTTGAAGGTAAATTTCAATGCAAAACATGGTTTTAAAAAGTATGCTACACCAAATTGGTTCTGAAAACACCCCCTCAACCAAATCTTAGCTACGCCCCCTGTATTTCAATAATACCCGAAACCCATTTAACCTCATAATACTCTTTCGCGAATGGCACATGCGACACTTGAGCAAAGATTGAAGTGCGATCGACCCGGAGGAGAAGGGGACCAAAAAGAAGGGCTCCATGTGTACCCTAAATATCGTAGACAATTCAGATTTATAGTTAAGGCTACGGAGAACAACTGCCGGGAATCTGTGAGGAGCTAAGAGTAAATTGGGTTAAAAGTACAATTGTCGTTTAGACTCTAATTGGAGGCGTGTGCGGAGCAGTCCGCTGATTGGATTTAAGTCCCCTAGCTCTGTCACTTGGCCACAGGCCACAAACAAATCAATTCCAATCCACAGACCAACATATATATTACTCCTGCACAATGGGCTACTGTTTTGGATTTGGCCAGTTTCTCTTGCTGCACAGGAAAAAATCCAACACTTCCTATTTCATTGATTAGATGAAAATTGGAACTCCCCGAAATATGGTGTAAGCCTAGATCATTTTTATTTCAAGTGTCAATCGACCTAGTTCTAAAAGAAAATAAAGCACTTTAAAAGTAAATTATAATTCATTATTGACTCTTTTAAGGACTTCTATAGTATTTATGTCATAAAAATTCACAACTAGAACTAGTTTAATATCTAATTTTGTGTAGATCTTAAAATACCAATTTGTTTACTAATAAAGATAATTATTTCAATAAGACTAAATATTTTGTATTATTAATTCAAATATCATTTTGCATATATTATTTTATTTCGAGGGTGAATGTTAGTGAGTATAAAAATATTATTCTTAATAGGGATAATAAAAATCAAAAAGATTTATACGTAAAACGTGCTAAGTTAGTTAATAATCTTAGACACAAAATAATAGCCTTTTTATGTGTGTGCTTTTGACCAACTCTCAGCTTGACGCGTGGCCGCCTGGAGCTCTTCCTGCTGACGGAGCAGGATCTTTGGATCTAGAGTTGGCCATCCAGTACAGTGCCGCCGTCTTTTGCCAGCTGTCGAGGCCCCTTCGCCGCAGTCCTCCCCCTTTTTTGTAGCTGGTGATCTTGTGCCACTTGATCTGCTCCTTGCTCCGCCAGCAGCCAATACTCGCGGATAGATAAGCTCCCAACTGCTCTTCGCATCTCGAGTTTGCTTATGTAATACTAGACGAAGACGACTCCTCCTCGGCAGCGAATCTTGCTTTTCGCCGGAGGGCCTTTCGACTGGTTGGGGCAGCTTGTTGCTTTTGTAGTTTTCATGGCGTGCTGCCTTTTGATAAATTGCATTTGTCCAGGAGCGGAGTTCCCATTGCCAAGGTGCCGAAAAAAGTATTCAAGAAAGCAGAATTTTCTAAATTATGTAAAAGCCAATATTTGATTTTTTAATATATTTTTTAAGGCCAACAAATTAAGAAAATGTCGAGATTGCACACCACAAAAAAAAATAATTTATCTGTTCTTTATTCGACATTTCAAAATCATTTGTTATTTTTAAGCTAAGAAACCAATAAGATTTTCCTTATAATAATGAACTTTTGCTACTGCTATTAGAAATCTTTAAGGAACCTATAAAGCCAAACAAATATTATATATAAATATTCAACGCTAAATAGATTAGGAGGTATTAGGGTATAATAATTATTTTACAAAATTTAAATATGCTTTAAATGAGTTTTATAAAAATTCCTTACTTTTTATATTTATCTTGGTTAATAACGTGCCCCCTTTTTCGGTTTCAAACGCTCCGCGGCTTACGCAACAGCTGTCAGCAATAGGTTCAATTGTATTTTTAGCATTGCGCCTTGGTTAAGTAGGCATTTGCCTCAGAGGGGCAGGGGCGTAGAGGAGTGGCCGTGTGCTAAGGGGGCTGCCACAAGTGCACGGGGCAATAATTTATTTGCAGAACAGCCTTTTGATGGAGCAACAGCAGCACAAGAGCAGCAACTAGAAAAGCAGCAAGTGGCGGACACTGGGGGCAAGAATAAAAAAGTTGTACTAGGAAATAATAAATTATGGATATTAGGCAGAGGAGTCGACTATGTGATATCTGCTAGGCAATAAGCAAATAAAAACTTAGATATGAGAAAAAGTTCAGATAAAAGTGGTTATAAGCTATCAGACCTAATTAAATTAAATTTATGTTCTAATGATTCATTCAATTAATAAATTTTAATTAATTATAATCAGCCTAAAAATATGCGTAGAATTCATATCAGTAATAATATAAACTCTATACCTACAACATTAGAATTTATATTTCCACAAGGTTTTTGTAAACTGGAAACTATTACCAATTTTTTCCCTAAGCCATTGCAGCTTCCAATCTGTTTTATATTACAATCCTGTACCCAAACATATGTAAACCTATCCCGTTTTTATATACCCACAGACTCCCATCGGGTTGTCCATACATTGTCACTAAAGTTGGGGCGTTTCTGGGTCTGCCCTGGGGGCTGGGGAAAATAGAGGAGCGACAAGTGCAGCGATGCAAGATTACACACATTTGAGTCTCCAGCAGCCCAAACTCCCCCTTTCAGGAAAAGAATTACATTTAATGTGGCCCCAGGGCAGCTGGAGCAGCGTTCTCTGGACTCTGCGACGTGAACCGAAATTATCTAATTTGCAAAAGTTATTGCGATTAATTGGGCGTAATTATTGCGTGTCGTTAGCCGAGGCTAAATGGCGCCTTTTATGCAGCCATCGTAATTATTTTCCTCTCCTCTATTTTCCTCGCTTTTCCTTTGCACTTTGCTGACCACTTGTCAATTTTAATTGATTGTTAATCTGGGAGGAAGCCTGATCTTGACTCCGTTGCGATTCCCCCCTTTCGATGGGGTTAATCCTATAACGTAGCAAGTTAATTGTATTAAATACGCTCCACGGCATTGTATGCTTTTTTGCAGCAGCAGTTCTGGCGGAGTTAATGAACCATTGATGATCAAGGATAAGCACCAGTATTGTGGACATGGCAATTAGTTCGAGTGGGATTCGCTTTTTGTTTTGCTGGGCTCTTTATTGTGGCGGTATCTAAATATAGACGACGAGGGCCCATAAAAATCTGTATGGGTTGATATGTGAAGCTGCCGACATAAACCAATTTATTGCTGATAATTGCAAAAAGCAACGAGGGACAATGACACAACACTCAAAGCTTTTCATGCAACTATAAATGTTGTGATTGGTCTGGATAAATGGAATAAAAATTATTTAGATTAAAAATATATGAGATTTTTACTTTTAAATAATGACATAAATTAGTAATAAATATAAATTCAACATTAATCAGTTATGATCCTAAAGATCCTACGACTCAGATGCAGTTTATCAATCCACCTGTTTCCCAAAAGGTAAGCCAATTATTTGGAGTCAGCTACGACTATTGGGGATCCCAGTTTAAGAAACACCCATTCCGTGTGGGAGTTGCCCAAGGTTCAACCTCCTTGTCACTCAGCTGGCTTGCCTTACATTTGTCTTGAACCTCTCTTGTGATTGTTATTAATGATGGACATAAATCAACCGACTGGCAGGGGAGTTCGCCACAATATGGTAACCGAAAAGTTCTCCCACCTCACGTATCTGACCAGACGGACCGGCCAGTCAATTATGCCAATTGCTGGCCCCAAAAAATATATCTACGCGCACATGTGCATTTGTATCCGTATGTCCATGCGCAACGGTTATTCGGTGCTGCGCATGCGCACCACATGAGGTCTAATAAAAATTAAGCGCGTGTTGCATTTGTTATTGTCAATGTTGTTGTTGCTCACTTGACCAACAAACGAAACAACACGTACAAACTTTGACGCGTGACGTGGTGGAAAAACAACACTGTCAAACAAATGATAATAAATAAATACTTAGGGACATATAACGAAAAATAAGATATTTTACTTATAATTTTTAGAATGATTTGGATTTTCAGGACTATGTAATTTGTTGAAATTGATGTTACTTAACATCTGTTAAACGCTAAAACAAATTGATTTTTCAAAAAATCTTCCTTTTTTTAAGATACTTAAATATAATGAACAGTTAATTCCTTTAAGATAATTCCACTAAAGTGAAATATATTTTGTATTCCATTTTGAAGTAATTTTTGGTTGGCCAGTTTTGTTTGGCACTGCCACTTGTGGCACGAACACAGGTACACCACACTAACACAAGGGCAACAACTTTCGCATTAGGCCAAACCAACAACAGCAGCAACAAAACCGTTGTAACCTGCCACGGAAGCCGCGACGCCTTCTCAACTTGGCCTGCAACGTAGGAAGGCAACCCAATAGGCAGTTGTAAACTGAGAAAAATACAAGGCAAAAAGAATGGTAAATTTTTTGAGTATAATGTAAAGATACAAAAAAAAGATCCTTTTCTGAAGAATTCGCGGAGAAGAATAACAAAGTCCTTCTGGCTCACATAAACTTTAAAAAACTATTTTACAATGGCTTGGAGGTTACTTATTTATTATTTGAAAAATAGTAAAAGATATTTGTTATTGTGTAGTTAAAATAACTACAAAAAAGTCATGCCAGGCCTTGTGGCTCTCGGCCTCTTTGGGCTCTGTGCATATTGCAGATAATTTTCGCAACGACGCAATTGAGTTTTCCATCGCCCACGCCACGCCCTCCGCCCCTTCTGATCCTCCAGTAACGGTTGCAGCTGGTTTATGCGGTTCCAATTGGCAATGCCGCCTTATCACCTGCTTCACCGACATCACCAGCTGTTTGAGATACCCTAACTTTCTGCGAATATCGATGATTCCATTCTTATTGTTTTTTATTATTTTGTAAAACATGTATTCGTATGCTACTTTTTTCTACCTTCTGCTACTTTGTGATTGTTTTGCTTTATTTAAATTGAAGAAAATAGTGTATAGACCAGGAGATATTTTTTAAGTATAAATAAAACAATAAATTATTTTTACAAACTCGTTATATTCCTCTAAATATAAAAACTTTGTATTTTTAAGACAACAACAACATAAATGACAACATATATGGTTAATTAAATACTATTTTTAACTTGAATAAATATTGAAATATTCGATTTTAATTAAGAGATATTCGAAGTACTAGTCTACGAAAAAAAGGTTTATGTCTATATTGTTGGCTTGTTTTAATATTGTATTTTCCTCTGCGATTTTTGGCGCGCAAAAATTCAGGTTTCGAAATGTTTTTGTTTTTCACTCGATTTTCGCGATTTAAGTTTTTGTTTTTGGCCTAGGCGTTGTTTGATAGTTGGTTTCTTGGCCGAACTGCGTCTGGGCAACGACGCCAATCAAAGCGCATTTAATTAATTGAAATACGTTACATTAATTACACTGTAATTAAATGTTTGATTTATAATGCTAAGATCGCTGGCCAGGTCTAGATCCCATCGTCGTGTAGGTGTTCATTAATGGTTGACCGACCTGTCCACTCTGCTCGCTTCGATTTCAGCGATTTCTGCGATTTATGCTAATGCCTGTCACCTGCTCGACCACTTGGCGAACTCCGAGCAGCAGACCGATCATTAATCTGGGATAGGAAAGCCTCTGAATATGCTAAATTGGTGGACCGTTTAATGGTTTCTGAACCCGTTGTATTTGGTATTTCGTCATATCTTTGACTATAAGCTAGACATTGTAAATGGTTTGGGTAACTGCGTTCTTAGCTCTGCTTGAGTTATGTTTATCGGCTATTGGATATTGATAAGTTAATTTAATAGTTATAATTGTATTTTATTTTTATTATTTTAAGGACGGGATGGCATTTTTAATATGATAATTTATATTATTTTTAAAAAATCTCTTTGCTTTTTCTTAAGGTTTCAAAATCTGTACTATATCACTATTACCCCCGTAAATCCTATTGTAATACTTTTGATTGACAATGCTGCCGGAGCAGGAATCTGGCTGGCATTTCTGGCCCCCTATTTCATTTGTCCCTTTGGGGTTTTTGGAGCGCTGATCCGAGTCAAAGCATCATCTAATGTCATGGCTCGCTGAGGACAGCGAACTGTCACTTGACGTTACGTTCGTGTGCTGCTCCATTTGACAAAAGGAAAAACGGAAAACTGTCGACTCCTTGGCACTTTTCCGTTTTCATTTGTGGCACGGGGCGCAGGCGCAGAAGCACACTTTCCCCCACGGGCCATAGAACATGTGTTGCATATTACTTGGAAAATGCCTCGAATAGTTTGCGGCTTGCATATGGCTGTCTATTTGGATACCACTATCTTGTGGGGTATATTTATTTGAACCCATGAATTTATATTCAATATTAGACCAATATTTTTGCAATATACGAAAGTCTGTTTACAATAAAGTTGGAAATGTCGTAATAATATTAAATGTTTAATATTATTTGTAAACATTTTTATTTAAATAGTGAAAATAAATTATGGATCATTGGATGTATCCTATAAAAATGTTGTATGAAACCAATGAAAGTACTACAAGGTATTCAAAGTGCTCCACATTTAGTTCTTCACTTTTTTTGGGGGGAAATGGGTGGATAGACCCATGGCAGGCCCCCCTTGAAAAGCGAGCAATGCCAAGTTGAAGTGACGTTTTCATTTTTCGGAAAATCCCCTCTCATTTGACTTTTCCTATTTATAGGAATATATGTGGCAGGCGCGGGCGCGTGGTGTCCCCCATTTTCTGTACCTCCTCCCCCTGAAACGAAACCGCCTTCCCCTTGTTGGATCTTGAATGAATTTGTTATAAATATAAACTATCGCGCCCTCTGCTCTGGCACACACTTTCTGGGGAAATCCATCCGTGAAAATGTAAAATATCTCCTGCTGAGTTTAGTTTTTCTGGCATTGCGCACTTTTTTGTCTTGGTTGTTTTGAATTCCGTGTCTTTTGTCTACACGTTCTCGAGTCGCTGCTGTCTTTTGTTTATAACTTTTCAATTAATGCTTTATTATCGCTCTTTTTTGGGGGGTTTTCCCCCAAATTTTGATGATCTGTTGATGGGACTTCGGTGGAATTTTCGGGGCCACCATCTGGCCGGGGAAGGTGAAGTGAAGGCGATTCCAACAAATTGAATTATTTTAGTTGGATTTTCAACACGGCGCTCTTCTTGGATGGGGAATTGGAACTTGGAAGGAGGTACAAATGTTCCTGTTCAATTGATACGATTACGGCTAGTATGATTCAATTTTATTACCTCTATTTACCTTTCGTAAGCCTAAAAGCTAGTAAAAAGCGAAATGATAATTGATAATGATAATGATAATTGCCATTCTATTTTGTTCCATATAGCGTGCTACCTTGACGTTGGGTTTTGATTAAAACAGTTTTTCATCATTTAAAATATTTATGCTCCATAAAATAAGAACCGGCTAGTTATATTTAGTAGTAATTCATGTCGACTGGAATTAAATCAATTAAATCTTGACAGAAGTCCGGTTAAAATTTAAAGATCAGGATCAGCAAATACATTGTAGTCGATGGACGAACATCACAACAAGATTGTCAATCTATTCGTACATATAAGGAACATGGAGATTGCGTGTCAAATCCAAGCGAAAATCATCAAATAAATAGGATGAACTCAGTATAGCCAAGCGTCAGTTCAAAATGAAGTGGTCTATGATAATATTACTCCTCCACTTGCTGCAAAATATAAAGGTGTTTAAAGAAACTTTGTTATAAATGCATTAATTTCCAATGAATTATTTTAACAGTGCGAGCAATCCTATGAGGTGACCAATGAGAGACTAGAACCCTTCGAGGGCGATTCACAGACTTTGGTGTTCTTCGACAAACTGAAAACCGTTGGCCGGGAGAGAGCTCTCAACGGGTCATTCAAGTTCGTTGGTGAGATGAACAACGATGACTTCAAAGTTTCCGTGGAGCTCTATTCGAGTCCCAGAGGCGACGGAGAGTTCAAGAGGATGGCCATGGACGTGCCCCAAACGAGCATTTGCGACTGCTTCAAGAAGTTCTACGTCCAGTTTGTGCAACCTTCTGTGAAATCAGGAGAAACCACCAATTTCCCCCTGGTCGACGACGACTTTTGTCCAGTTCCCGAGGGCGAATTCTACATCAAAAATGTCCTCTTCAACACCGAGGATTGGCCATCGCAAGTGCCTCGAGGGATTGTGAAGGCCATTATTACATTCTTTAGTGGTGGCGACAATGTTGGAGGCCTCATAGTGGAAGTGAAAATTGAGGATCGTGAAAGTTAGAGAGGTTCGTGAAAGTATTTATAGAGTTGGCTAGGGTTTTCTTGTCATTGGTAAATGAATTAATGAGAGCGAGGAAGAAAAATCCATCCTCAAAGTGGAATATAATTCATATATGAGGATTATCTTAGGTTCTATAAAGTTTAAGGAAGTTCAAAGAGCTAGACTAAGTTATTATGTATTACACAATATTAAATGTCTTATAAATAAAATGTATGTCTTTGAAAGCTGAATGTTGATTTTAATTTGGTGATTTGGTGTGGTGAATATGGTATAAAGAATTAAATATTTATGAATTAATATTATTTGATTAATTAAAACATCATAAGCAGAAACCCCTTGGCGATGAATGTGTAAAATCATAGATATTTTTTTGTGTTATCTAAAAATGCAATTCTATTGTCCACAGTTCTCATTTGCACCAGCTGCACGACCTTAAGAACTATGACCCAATTGTGTCAGAAAACCAACCACAAAAGATCAACGATTTTCAATTGTGGAATCGAATCAATAAAGTCGCTAGCCGCTGTGCTGTGGTCACCTGGCCAGAGTTGCGGTAAGGTGACCGCTCGGACCCCTGCAGATCGTAAACAATGCACCTCGATGCGGAGACACGATCAAAGCCAACTGACAACCGACTGCATATGACACCTATGTATATCACGCACCCACTCCCAGAACGCTCTTTCCAAAGACCCCTTTCAATTTATGCAAAGCACATCGAGAGATCGATCGGAGTTACTCAATTAAGTGCCAACAATTTGCTGCGAAGTTTTCAATTTCAATTGCCCGGCCAAGGAAACGTGCCACATGTTGCGAGTCTTTTCTGTGGGGGACGCCAGCAGGTTTTTGGCTCTGCATGCGCTAATTTGAGCAAATCAAACACGGCTTCGGAAAAAAAGATCCAAAGCTGTTTTCGGAGTTGCAGTCGGAGCCAACCAGTTTCGATCGCTGGCTGCGTGCAGTTTTTGTGGCAACAACATGAAAATGTAAAAAAAATAAAAACACCTGCCACAATTGATTAAATCGCAGCAATTCATTGTTATGAACGAAGAACTACAAAGAGGCAGAGCAGAACGCAGCTAAATACAGAACGGATTGAGGGTAAACACCAGAGATACATATTGATTTTTAATGCAATCAAAAATGATTTAAAATATAATTAAAATGAAAGTGAATAGAATTAAAGTATTTCTTATAAATACCGAATTTCTAATAAAAAAGATGGTTTCAAACTAATAAGAGAGAGATTTTTTTTAGTTTTTTATTTAGTTTAATAAACCCTAGAATTAAGATGATCGAAATATCATAAAAACATTAATATATTTGTTAGATTTCATAACTTATTTTCGCTCTCCACTGCAACAAGTAATCGAGGTTGATTGATTTTCTGGGTTCTTGAGATTCGTGGGTGTTCTGTTCGCTATCGTGAGGGTTTCCATTTGCTCAACTAAACTGGCTCAGACACTGTGGCTACCAATCGATTTCCCTACCGACCCCCCTATGTTTCGCATAAATCAAGTTTTTGCGCAATAAAGTTTTTGGCACGTTCTAAAAGTGTTAATTGGATTTTTTTTGCTTAAATCCCACACAGCGATTTGCATAGAGCGAAACGGAAAATTTGTGTGGGCTGATGTCGATCGGAGATTGATCAATGCCGAAAGTGCTTCGATTTATTTCGCTAAAGAGGCGTGAATTCGTCAAATGCAAATGAACCTCATTAGTTAATGTATGTAGATTCTGAAAAAGGATTACTGCTCAGGTTGACTTTAAGACTGGAAGTTGCTCAATTTACAATTAAAACTGAAATGTTTTAATACTGTTTTTATGAGTTACAATTTAAATTGGATAATTTAACTTTATAGGCTGGTGTAATTTTTGTAAATCATCTTAATGATCCCTTACATTAAAGTAATGAATAAGAATAATTTATAATCCCACGATTTTTTACGAGTGTGATCTGTATGCTTTTTTATTTGGGATTTGATTATTTCCAGAAAACAGGGTCATAAAACTGTTCGAATCTTCAGATCCAGCTCACAGCTGCCTTTTGAGAATAAAATCCACTTGTACAAATGGTTTTCAACAGAATTATGGCATCTATCCCAAGGCCCAAGAACGATAGCCCGGCGACAATGATTAAATATTTGAGACTTCTGTTTCGGACCCCCCCAAATAATTATACGGCAACGAGTGTGGAACAATTTTATTAATGGGTCGCGTGATTTAATGTGCCCCCCGTTCGATATGGATATAGCTATAAATCTGCGTGGAAATGCTTTTGTTTGGGTCGTTGCTTAATTGCGTAATGATTGAGTTAGTTGCTGTTTGGGGTTTATGATCCTAACCGCTAATTGGAGCAAGAGATCGGCGCCCCGCAGTGGAAATGATAACCGAAATCGAGCCGGGAAATTAACTTTTGAACTATTTTGAACTTTAATTGGGTACCTCTCAATTGGTTTAATATGGTTTAGTGTAAAAGAAAGTTTCTCACGTTCTGGATCCATTACAATACTTATAGTATGAAACGAGCTTGATACTTTTTGTCTTACAAACAAAGTACATTTCCATTATTTCCTCATTGTGCCATTAAAGCAATCATCGCAGTATTTCAAATACATTGGCTTCCCCACTCCCAAATAAAGTCATTAAATTTTGCTAATTAAACGACAACAGTTGGTGACCCAAATCTGGGCAGAGTTTCGCCAGAAAACATGCCCAATAACCCAAAACAATAAAAAATCAAAAACATTTTTAATGGGCGCGACGAAGGAATTTCAACAGATTTTCCACTTGAAAGTTTTCGCGCACAAAAAAGAAAATATTGAACTGAATACGGTACAAATGGTACAACACTTAAGATAGAAAACGCAAATCCTCAGTTTAAAAAAAAAAATTGTATCTTCGGGGCTTTCAGCTTTTAGTGGTCTTAATGACCAGAAATCAGAAATTTTACAAGCGCGGAGAAAACTTTTAAAGCCACAAGGAAAAGCGGGAAATTTGAACAAGCCTCAAAGTATGCAAAGGTGAAGGAAAACAGCGGAAAAAGGTCCACCATCATCGTTTCGAGGGGACAAAACCAATTTACAGATAATAAAATAATTAATCATGCACTTGTCCAACTGAAAGTCCGAGGACACGCAAACACCCAGCACATTATGGCCAGGATCCCTTGGCCATTAACTGGCTGTCCAAAGGGACTCTGACTATGATTGATGTGTGTGGAGTGACTAGACACAATTTTCCAGTCAGTCTGTGTGCAAAAATCAGAAAATCTCCTCGCTGGAATGATTATGATAAGACAATTTCACTCGGCTTCTCCCTCTAATTAAACTTGTCTCGCAGAATATTTCTCAATTCTGTTTCTAATTTTTTTGCGGCATCATGGTAAATAAGAAGCGTTACTCATTAATGCAGCCACAGCCACTCAGTTGACTCGATGAATTATTCATGTGGGAGTGGTCATTTGGGGTTACCCCCGTCCACATTTTCACAATCCTTATAATTTACTCGGGTGCCCTGCCCTTCACAAGTGGCACACTTATATCTAGGATAGGTCTCCGTTCCTTTTTAGTTTCATAATTGATCTGAAGGGCAGGACTACTGGGGTTCCTTAGCAAATTAAGTGATTCCGAATGGTCAAATGACTGGCTAAAGGTTCGAGAGAGGATAAAAGTATAACAGGTGTCGGGATATGGGTAATGGCTTTGGAGTTTCTAAAGACAACAGATTAAATGGTTTATGGGAATAACAAAGTATGGTCTTCCGCTGGCAAGTTACTTGCTATATGTTTGTACTTCCTTGTGATTATTAATATTATTTCTTAAAAATAAAAAAAATTTGAATGAAAACATTGTTTACATTTTTTAGGTTATATTTATTTCCATTATCAAAAAAAGATATTGAGACAAATTCTTTAAAATTTTCCGTGTAAGTACTATGGTTTATCTCTCAAATTTAAGTCGCGGCTAACCTATTATCAAACATTATCCCTGCTTAGCGAATCAACCTCCGAGCCCTCGACTCGGAGAGCAAAGTGAACATTTTGCGCAAAATTGCATTGCAGAGTTGAACAATGATTTATGTGGCAGCAGGCCGCACCTACATTTATGCCACCGAGTAGCCATAAATCACACCAAAAACGCAAAGCTGCGATTCTACCATAGAGCTGGTCGAAACGGAATCGGCCAAACAAACCAACCAACCAGTCAGTTGAGCGGGCCAAAGTGTCTGTCAGAAACGAACAAAGTCAGAAGTCTGGGCAGACAACAAATTGATATTTTTAACATGCGAGTTCAAATAGATAAAGTCAATTGATGGACGGACCGAGTGCAGAGCCGCAAATAAGAAGAAAAATCAGTAGCGGGTCCCCAAGACAACCGCTCGAGAGAAGTCTCGCATGGCATGACAATTAGCCGACCCACAGGGGCCCAGCCTGCCCACTATGACGCCTCCTTGGGACAAAGACACTGCACAGTGGGCGGAACTACACTTGGAATTAGAGCTGGTCTTAGGAGGTGTTAAAAGGATTAGATAGGTGAAAAAGACTTATTAAATAAGTTATACGTAAATAATCTCCAGGGTGTACCTTAAAATCATAAACACTTTTTCATTACATTTTCTTTTGTTTTTAAGCTTTTTACATTTTTGACAATAACAACTAATTTTCAAAACATTTTAATATTCGAAATTGGTTCTTTTGTATCATAGGAAAGTATCACTTTTTTTTAGAAGTAACTTTTTAATGGGTTCAACCAATTATTATAACTTAAATCATCCATAATACAATTTGTTTTATAGTTTTAATAATTAGTTTTCAGTTCATATTTATAAGTTTTATACCAATTAGTTCATATTAATTTATATACCGTTATTGAATGTATCTGTTGATTTACATTTGTATAATAAAATTAATTTTCAGTTAGTTAGTGATTTTTTTCTTTAAATAATATTATAAAATATTATTAAATGATTAAATATTTATATTTATACACGTTTATTTACCAAAAGTTCACCACAGTGCATTTGCCTTGTCAATTTGTTTGCCTCCCCTTTGACCCCCTCCGCGAAGCCCCTCTCCTTTAGTTTTGCTCACACTCTTGTCACAAATTGTGCAAATTTATTTTACGCGCTAAATGCAAAACGTGCCCGGCCAGCTAAATGGCTAAAAATTACAACTCAAAGGGAATCTTTGCTTAGCCTTCCATCTATTGTCAATAAAAGAAGCTGCTGCCATCCCATTCCCTTTTTTAACCACTGCTCTTTACTTCCTTGAACTGTGGGGCCACCCACAAATTCTCTCACACACAGTGCTGTTAGCCATAAATAGCTAAAAATTAGCTAAGTTTTCCCGAATTAAATAAAATAATATTTAAGTTCAAAAAATATCTCCCATTATAGATTAAGATTAAGTAAACATTGATAGAACAAAATGTATGCAATAAATGCTCGATTTATATATAATTTAAATATTATTAGAGTTGATGTTTAGTTATTTTAATGAAAGGAAAGGACTTTTTTTCTTCAATTTTTTTTTAGATTTATAATGTTGTTTATTTGTACTGTAATATTGTTTTTATGTTGATTAAAAAACATAAAAAGGAAACCACACACACGAAAATTGTGACTTAAAAAAATTTAATGTTCAAAGTGCAAAAAACGTTAAAACATTTAAGAAAAATAATAAAACAAGTTTGTATAAAGCGATTTACTTTTAAAAATGTGTCCTCCCTGTTTTTGCATCTTAAACGTATGTTAGTTCTCTCTGTGTATATTGGCTATTAAATGAAAAAATAATTAAAAAATATTAGATCCTATTAAAAAATAGCCAATCTGTCAGCACTGTGCACATATTTTTTAACCAGCGCGAGACTTTGGCCAGGCTTTTAATTTGCGAGAGCCCCTTCTTAACTTTGGCTGCCTAACAATGCGTGAAGTTTGTCGCCGCTTTTGATGGATTACAACGGGGAGTTGGTAACTTTCCGCGGAGAATGGGTCTTCTATTTTGCGTTAACACTTTTGCCTTTTGTGCGCTTGTAATTATTAATGTATGGCAGGCATTTTCTTTTATTTTTTGGTTAAGCATTATGCAATTTATTTCAGGTCTAGTGCTTGGAAAGCGTTCTGCACATTTTATGCCCCGATGGACAAGCCTTTTTTGATTAATTACGACTTTAGAATGTGAAATGTTTGAAGGGTTCAAAAGACGTACTTAAATTATTAATTGCCTTTAGGAGTGGATATAAGTCTCGACTAAAAATAAATTCGATTTAAAGCTTATTCTTGTATCATGATGGACAGATTTTTTATAAGGTTAAAAAACTTAAGGGGAAGTGTTTGAAAGGGAAAAGGATAATGGAATAAGGTCTTATTACTTTTTCTTAATTATGGCTTTGCAGCTTTTGCTTGTAATTTAAGTTCACTCTTTTCAACTTTGTGCTAAACCCTATATTAAATGCCAACATATTTAAACCAACACACATGTGTAGCTGCTAATATGGCTTAAAGAGCTTATCTCACCTTTTCCGCAACCCTCTTCATTTAATATTTTTTCGTCTGAGCTTACAAATGACTGTTGCTTCTGTTTTTTGTTTGTTCTGCTTTGGCTGTAGTTTTTATATTAAAATCGCTGCAGACTGGACGCTGGCCATTAAAAGCGATGCTGCAGACAGGACGAAAAGAGAAAAGGGACACCTTTTACGTAAATCCCAGTAGGAAATTAAAAGCCAAAATGAAGTTGCAGCGGGAGCAGAGAAAAGTAGCGACAGTGGCCAACGAAAATGTATCGTCATATTTATAAAAGAACAGTTCACCCCGGGTCGTCAAAATACCTTCTTGTTGGTATAATTAGGAGAGTATTGGGTTAATCATCCGATTTAGATCTGAATCAATAGGATTTTTTCATATTTTATTCACCTCTTTTTATGTATTTAATGTAAGGTTCAAATGTAATGTCAAATATATTTTTAAGCCAAATTCTTTATTAAAAGATTATAATAAAAATTAATATAAATTTAATTTAACTTGCAATTTAACTCTATAATAATAAAAAACTGTAAAATAAAATTACAAAAATTCAAGAAAAAGTCTATGTTTATTTTTAAGCTAAAACAAATTTTACTTGATAAGAACTAAAATACTCCATAAATTACAGAGTACAACATATGGGTAAGAGAGGGGTTCTGGAACGGAATAAAGGACAAATGAGAACTGAGTGACGCAGCCGCGGGTGTCAAGTCCTCAGTATTTGCTTTTGTTTTGTTATTACTTTTGTTATTTTACCAAAAAGGCAAACAAAGCACACAATTAAAATGGATCTGCCGGCAAAATTCGCGAAAAACTCTGTCATATTACTTAGTTGTGTGCTTTTCTGGCGATTAATGAGTCTTTAGCGTTTTCACCCGCGTATAGTTCTTAAAATTTCTTAGCCCCTTCTCTAAATACAATTATTTTTAATAAAATATACGATTTTTTGAAAAGTCTTTACCTCTATTGTGAATTTAATTTGGCTTATGAACTTGTATTAATTTATATATTTTAGTTATACAGGATGTACCCATATAGTTCTAATGTGTACACGTAGTTCATGAAGTTTTTATGTCAAGCTGTGGTTATTGATGCAGAGAGTCATAGTTAACTATTTCTGAGAATTTTCATACCTTTCACTCAAACGTTTCGTATTAATATTTCCCCCTATTTTCCAAAGAAAAATACAGACGCAATTACAAGTTACATTTTATTTGCATGTGTCCCTTTACTTATCCTAGTCATAATTTTTTCCCGCTTTCCCCCGGAATTTTTCACTGACATTTCGTCGTGGGCTAATCATAAAAAATATTAAGCGCTGATTTTGACGCGACATTTTTAATGTTCGAGCGTGCTAATGAGTTTTTGTCAAGTTATTCTGTCTGGGTCCGAGTCCTCTGCCTCGTTAATTAGTTCTTCCGCTCCAAAAGTGTTTAATGCTTACGTGCTAGTATAATATTTTTCCTCCTTTTTGGGGTTTGTCCCCCGACATGCGATTAATAAATAAATGCTTCGGACTTTGCGTGTTGGGGCTCCCCAGTCGGTCCTTAAATGCCTTTTGTTTGTAATTTGTTTATGGGTTCATTTCCCAGCGGTCAATTGCTCGGTTCGTCTGTGATTTTTTTGTTTTGAATTTTTCCCCATTTCTTGGCCTCTTGTTTCCTATACATTTTTTATACGTACAAACACCTTTTCAATTAGCCAAGCCGCACTTAAAATCCATTTCAGGCGTTAATTTCTGATGGAACAAAAAACGTTTAAGCTCCGCTGAACTGGCAAGTGACACCTAACAGCTTGAATGAAACCCCTCTCCTTTGGTTCCCCATTTTCCGGAAGGGTTTTTCCACATGCCAGCTGACGGTTTTTAATTGAGCGCGCAGACGTGCGACATTAAAAAAAGTGGAGCTGATTATTTCATTGAAACAAGTCTCTCGCATAATAATAAAATGAAAATACCTAATAAGGTTAATTTCAAGTAAAGTGCTACAAATTGATTTCAGGCATAAAAAAGGAAAGGTAATGTATAAAAAAGAGCTAAAACCTGAGTAGGAAATTGAGTTGTAAAATGAAAAACTAGATACAAAATAAAAAGAGGGTATAGAAAAAGAAAATTTAGTTAGAATTGTTTAGTGATGGGTTTCAATGTGTTTTTTTTTGTAATTTTAATGAATTTAATCGTTTTCTTCTAATAATTTGTATTGAAACAAAGCCAATTTTAGAAAAGCTAAAATTAATATTAATCTTATACAAATCAGCATTTGAAGAAGGTAGATATTCCGCTAGCCTCTTCTGTAATGTCTTTATTTAGTTGAGATGGACAGTAAAATAACTTTTAAGTCAATGAATACTCAAACTTATCAGAAAGTCGTATAGTTGATGGAAATTTAATCTAAAATTGCTTGACTGCATTACTTTCTCCCCCAAAAATTCCTATCCCCAATAAGTTTCCTAATAAAAAAACGGTAAAAACGAAGCGATCGTTTCAAATTCACACGCCTCTGAGTCATCTCCATTTCCCATCCCCATCTCTCAACCAATTAACAATGCAAACAAATCATTGGACCCAACAAGTTCAGAAAATTTGTATTTGTAACATTGCCACATGGAAAAAAAGATCGTCAGAGACGAAACCGAAAAATGACAAACATATCTCTGGATGTATCTCTTTATGTTGTATCTTTCTATCTGCTGGATGCATCTGATGCACGTCTCATTGTCATTAACCCGGGTTGAGGTATGGAAACCTTTCTCTCAATCTCAACTTTTGCGCCTGTGTCATCTAATTGACATTTGTTAATAGTTTTTCTTTCCATTTTCCCTTTGGTGCATCCATAAAAGGCGTTTGTTCATGAAAATTGTCCGTAATTTTTTTTATTGCCAGCCCATCTGTATCAGTGTGTGGATGCATTGTGTTGACTAATCATTTTCAGTTCATCGTTTTGTTATTGTTCCGATTCTTATCTGTTTTCCCAAAAAAAGCCAAGAGTCTACGAACCCAAACCGTCAACAATCGATCAGAGGCCAGAGTAGAAATGTCCAATATAATTGCTTACAATTTTGGAACAGTAAATGCAAATGGCATAATTGGGGATCTTCTTTGCTTTTCGACTGGTCAACTCATCCATCATTAATCACAAGTGACGATCGTTCATGGGCAGTTGTTTTGTAGATGGTTTTATATCGAATTTATTTAATGAGCGGTGCAAGGATCAGGTTTACAGTAGCCAAACATCATTTAAGAGATTAGGCTTCAAGGACAGGGAAAGCAATTATATTAGAACATTAGAAATAGTTTTCAGTTAAAAATAGGTTTTCCAGTTAGAGTTTAGATATTTAAAAGAGTATTTTTTTAATATTGACAACGTGAGAATTTAATAGAATATCTGGCCAGTTAAATAATAATAATAATACGTATAAAAATGAACATAATATATGAAAGTAATATGGTGTTATAAGTTATAAAAAATCAAGGAAAAATGTCACTTTAATTAGTATTTAAAAAGTATTATTTAATAAAATATTTAATAAATAAGTAATATCATAATTATAGTTTCTTCTGAAGTCGAATAATTAAATGTTAAAAATTCGTAAAATTTTTTTATTAAGGTTTGAGAGAAGTTTGTTGAATATCATATAATTAAATGCATTATTGCAGCATTGCAACTTATACTTCTGCCATTTAAATGCTGGGGCTTAAGGCCCCCAAAACACCAGCCGAAAGCAATTAAACAAACGCTTCTCATTCTCAGTCCAAATCAGATCAGGCCCAAAAGGGAAACACACACGAGGGTAAATCTAAGCAGCTCATTGCTCATCGTAGACGGCGGCAATCAAATCAGCCAAAAACTTGTTATCGCCTCCTTTGACTGACACCCCGGCAAATTAATGGCCCTCCCACACTGGAAGTGCATCTCCTACGCCCCGGGAGACTGCAATTGACTTTCAGGTGGCCCTCGGTTTGAAATATGTAAAGCATATAAATTATGGGACAGCCCAGACTGGGCGACAAACTGTGAATGAATCAAAGGATAATCCAATTTATTTTACATTATATGCTGCTCCGACTGCAGCTGCAACGCAGCTCAGCTGGTTCATTGTGCCAAGACAGAGATACAAAGATACTTCAAAGGTGTCAAATGAATGCAACGAGTTATCTAAGGGATCGGCAATCGGAGTCTGGGGCGCCGTCCCCACTGCACTTTCAGGCAATCAATACGTTTTTGTCTCTAATGTAATTTACTGCTTATAATTTGCCACATGTGAGATGTTTGAAAGCCGAAAGTCTGGCTGGCAAATGCGTATGATTAGGGTAAATCATGAGATGAAAATGTAAAGGAAGATGAGTTGATGCTTTAAGGAGATAGGAGGGGATTCTAGAGAATGTATTTAGTGTCCCACATTCTCTGTGACTTTGTATTGCAGTATAATGAGTTTACTCATTGGCATCTTAAATGTCAGTCACTAAATGTTTAAAGGAATGGCCAAATGTACATAGAAATACTTTAATAATATTAATTATATTATAATATTTAATTAAGAAGAAATTGTAAAAATGTTCATAAGTTTCGCAACTATTTAATATAGGTATAGGGTAATAATAAAGGTATTGGAAAACGAGTTTTTCCTTTTTTTTTTTTACTTAGATTTTTCCAAAGAACTTTTTACCTTTTTTAAAAACATATGTTGACCTTATCTTTAAGTTCAGCTGTCCACAAGTCACCCGATGGCGTGCATTCTCGAAGATGCGGTTTGCTCGACACATCTTTTGTATCCTTTTGAGAAAGAATATTTCACGCTCAACTAACTTTGCTGAAAGGGAAGTTGGCCAGGCATAAAGACGCAGAATCTATGCGAAATCCATACACATGTCAGTCACACTTAACCCCGCGGGTCCAAGGAGCTAAATCGGCAGTCGCATCAGCGGGAGACAGACGAGGAGCTGGATCTCAAGCTTAACCCAAGATCCTGGACCGCAATCCTGATTTGCTTTGATTGCCTGGCGGCTGAATTATTATTTTGAAGTCAGCAAATGCTACTCTAACCACTTTGGCTTCCGTTTTTTATAATTTTTCCCAGATATATTGTTTTTTGCGTTGCTCCCCAACGTTTATTATGATTTTGCGGAAATGTTTTAAGGCAAAACGGAAATTTATGCACATCGCATATGTCAACAGCTCCCTGGCAGAAAAAAAGTACAGAAGAGAAAAGAAATTTGCATATTTGCATTTCAATTTGCTGCGTCCATGGTTGGGGTGCTCGATTTGTTCTCTGCTTTCGGATTTAATTGTCAATAAAAATTCGCCAAGCGGAAAATTTGTTGGGCAAACAAAATGAAATTGAAATGTTCAGTTTATGTCTGGGAAAAGTCTGAGAAAAATTCGGTTTTGCATTCAAAGGCAAAAGACAGTCGTTCGCTGAAAATCGAAAGCATGGGAATATCCTTAAAGCAGCAATGTTCTGGTTGGTTCAATATTTGTTCTTTTTTAATCAACAAAAAATTCGATGATAGTTATTTAAATCAAATGACAATCATAGCCAACATACTATTAACATTCAGAAAATATTTAAAATAATTTTTTGGAATATTTGCATCAGTACCATGAGAATATAAACTATATTTCATTTTTTTCCCTTGGTTAGGGAATTTGATTTCAAGTGTGGGGCACGGACCTCCCTTTCTTGCTTTCTGCTCTTGTACTTTCGTAATTTACATCGCAGGCTTGGAATTTACACTTGCAGGCAATTAATAATGCTGCATTAGGACAATCCATAAAGCAGACAAGCCCACTCACATCCCTGACAATTAAGCTGGATAATTAAGTTTACCGTTCATTGGCTTTGGCCAACAAACGCACACCCACGGAGGCAGCGCCCTTACTTCGGTTTCTATGACAGATTACAGGAAACTCGGAGGAAGGAGTCTCGGCTTCAAAATCGCCCCCACTTTCGAACATGATTTCGCATAACATGCGAGTGGAGATGGCAAACAGAAGCCTTCGATTTTGAGTGCATTTTCAAATCAACCAAACATTTTCAGCCGAAATGTTTCCTTTTCCCTGCGTTTTGTCAACGGACATGTGTCTGCATTAATCAACAACTGTCCATGTTGGGCAAATTCGACGGTAGTTATAAAACTTTGAGCTGGCACTTGGGTTACATTCAGTCTAGGGAAGAGTGGATGGAAATGTTGCATTCCAGAAGGATGCAGTTTAAAGATTTTTTTTTAATTCTGTAATATTTCTGAATATCATATTTATTCTAATAATTTTGGATCGATTTCCAGACCTTCTTTCCATAAGGTGACTGTAACTTTAATCCCTAAAAACTTTTATTGATGTGCCAACAAATGGGAATCACCATTACTCTCGGCTCACAAAATTCGATCTATAAAACGGGCTCTCTCGACATTAAAGGATTACCCATCTAGCACACCTCAGCTCACATTAAGTTCGTGTCCTGTCATCAGTCATTAAGGATGCCATTGCTAGACGCAATTAAAACCATTCAGAATGAACATTTCATTGCCCAAACTGAATGACTTTCGTGACACCTTCCCGTCCCTGAAAATATTCCCCGACTGCGGAAGTTTTCGCCAAAAAGCGACAACGGGGACAACATTGTCGTAAACCTAGCTGACATTAAGATAACTTTTAATCATCATAAAAAATGCAAAAAACGAGAGTGCAAAAAACGAGTCAAGAATCAAATCCTCCCGTGCAACGTAAGCGGCTTTTCGTGTTGCCGCCGGTGCAGTGTTGCATGATAAAACCCCGGAAAACAAACCAAACAGAACTTGAAAACATTTCAGCAAAATATTTTTACATGGCCAGCAGAATAAAAGAAAATCGAAATATCTTTGGGACGGACTTACTGACTCCCGATTCCCAGTTATTAAATTGTTTCGGTAGCTTGCAGCGGGCAACCGTCGAAACGGAAATGTAATGAAAATTCAATTAAAAAATGGCATTTGCCAGATTTTACTTTACGAGCCGGTCTGTCCAGGGGCGAATTCCGCCGAGGGGATGGACAAAGGGGCCCTGATGAGTTACAGTTTGGGGCAATTCAATGGGATTGCAAACTCATTTCAGTTTGCGAAATGGAATTGCAAGACGGAGTGTTAAAGGATTGAGCGGCCGGGTGATGCGAATGGCATAAAGAATTTATAAAAAACTGTTTGAGCCACTTGAATAAGTGTTGCACTTTTATAATAAAATAATGGGAAGGGACAAACTTTAAAAATAAATATATATATGATAAAATAAATATATTAGTCTTCAATTATTTTTTTGTATCGATTTTTAAAAAATGAATATATTTTTATAAACATAAAAAGTTGTTTTACCGTACTTAAAGAATAATTAATTAAAAAAATATTCCTGTTTAAGTATACATAAATCAACAAATTAATTGAAATTAAAGTATTTTTTAATAACCAAAGGTGTAGGCTCTTTCCAAAATAAACAGCCTGAATCGCTTGTAAACAAATCGACAAAACATGTAATTTCACTTATCTGACATAATGTCAACAATTCGGAAACCGTCGTTACAACACACGCATTACCCAAACCAAAAAAAGTCAAATAAAAAACAATTTCACATATAAATTACGAAAAAAATAGGAAGACACATCATGTGTATGTAGAATTACCCCTTATCGCGTTTGCGGATAGGAAGAGTTGACTTGTGTAACGAATAAAAGTCAGTTGATAAGCCCTATAATGCCAACCCCTTGAAAAAGGGTGTCTTGCCAAACTGCGTATGCTAATCACACGCCAAAAGACACCCAATCCGAATCCCATTCCCATTTCCATTCGCATCCCGGAGTAAATCGCTTTCAACATGCTTAAGCACCAACCAACGAGCCAAAGATTCATTCCTGCTTTCTTCCTTTTCTCCTATTTATATAGATATATTTTTTTTGGCTTGCCTTCCTGGTTTTGTGTTGGTTTTTATAGCCTGGCGCCGCTTGAATGATTTTTATGGGTTGTGTGTCTCTGGCTGGAAGGAAAAGAGCAAAACTGATTTGCATGACTTTTCTTTTTGGGTGGAATCGCTTTCTCTATTGTGGCATTAGTATTTTGCATTCATACCCTGTGAATTTAGGGGTTAGCATTGATTTTAGATTCGATTTAGATTTTGAAACGAGGGAACCTTCAGACGATATGGGATAATTGGATTTGAAGAATATTTAAGAAAAGGGAATTAAGAAGAGAAAGATGATGAGTTTATTATACCCGTTACTCGTAGAGTAAAAGGGTATATTGTATTCGTGCAAAAGTATGTAACAGGGAGAAGGAAGCGTTTCCGACCCCATAAAGTATATATATTCTTGATCAGGATCACTAGCCGAGTCGATCTAGCCATGTCCGTCTGTCCGTCTGTCTGTCCGTCTGTCTGTCTGTCTGTCTGTCTGTCTGTCCGTCTGTCTGTCTGTATGAACGCTGAGATCTCGGAAACTATAAAAGCTAGAAGGTTGAGATTTCACACACATATTCTTGGGCTTCCTACGCAGCGCAAGTTTGTTTCATCGAGGTGCCACGCCCCCCTAACGCCCACAATCGCCATAAACGATTTTCAAATGTGTCTGGAGGCCACATCTTTTAAGATTTTAAAAATATATAAACGCCATTTTATAGTGTTTATTAATACCTATCGAAATGTAGAAGACATTTTTCAAATCGGACCATTCATTAAAAAGTTATACGCAATCAAAATTGTTTATATATCTATCTCCCTCGCACTCCCTTTAGCCCCAATAGATAGTCGGGACACCAACCCGAGTACAGCGTTCGCACTCCCTTTAGCTGAGTGACGGGTATTAGATAGTCGGGACACCAACCCGACTATAGCGTTCTCTCTTGTTTTTTTTTAATAAAAAGTATTTAAAAGTTGTTTACGAAGTCTCACTTTTGTTGAAAGGTTTTAGAATAAAAGTTAAAAATAAGGTTACTTTAAAGAGTACCCATTTTTGGTTGTTCGGCTGTGACCATGTCTTTTCGAAACACTTACAAATTTCTTACCATTTTTTCCATTTCTCTTTCAGTTATTGTGAAGCTTTTATCTGCATATAGGCAATAATTTACAGGCCAAGCCAAAGGAGTATCCAGTTTTTAGGACGTGTTTTTTACATGGTTAGTTAAGCGTTGCCTATAAATATCGGATATTTCGCCCCATGAATGAACCTTGGAGTAACATTTAATAAGCAGTAAAACTCCCTTTTTCTTGGTTTATTTCGGGGACCTAGATCTCGCCCCCAGGGAGATTTCACTAGCTTCTTTTTTCAATTTCAAGAGCCATTAAAGAGCGTGCATGCAATTAAGTCGAGTGAAAATTTCATAAAGATAACAATCGACAAGAACAAGAAATAAACATGGCAGGCAGATCGGATCAGATCAACAGATAGTGGGCACAAGACACTGGCGTAGAAGAACCTGCCCCTCCAGCAGTTTGTCCGTCAGTCAGTCAGCACTTCAAATAAAAACTTGGACCAGAGCCTACATTAATTTGCATTTAAAAACTGTTTTTAGTAGCATTAAAAGCAAACATCGCCAAGGGGACTGCGGCCCTAAAAGGGGGAGCACACTCCACTAGGGAGTAGGGAGTCGGGTGCTGGGACTCGGGACCATTAACAAAGTGTCTCCAGATGTGTGTTTGGAAGAGCCCTATTTCCACTTCCACGGCAGCATCATATTTAACATAGCATAAAAAGATGAAAAGTTTATTATGATTGTTGCTGGTGTGGCTGGCTGTTGTTATTAGCTTAAAGAAATGGTTATGGGACAAGCGCACGCCATCAAATGTCAAATGCCAACAGTCACAGTCGTCCGTCCGAAAGGCCGATGATGATTATGATGCCAGAGAGCTACCACGAGGGGGGATTAAGGAGTTTAATACAGGATTATCTAAACCACTTTATATAAATTACCTATTGATTAGACGAAAAAAATAATGAATTAATTAATTAACAAATGAATTATTATGTTTATTTGTATTGAAATTATTTCTTGAGCGAATTCCAAATATATTATTTATCTCCTAAACAGAAGAATATTTGCTTAAGACTAAGAACCAAAGCTATAGCTATAGCAGAATCGCTCTCAAAAAAAAAAAGAATTCAGTGCACTACAATGAATTCTCGCCAAATTTAACTCAATTAAATGAGTTTTTAAATACCTTAGAATTAGCTTAGTAAAATAGAACCCTTTAAAATTGTATACGGGTGATTAAATATTTAATGTTGATTTTACGGCTTTGTATTTCTGTTTGTAGGTTTACAAATTTTTGTGTGTAAACTTTGGTACCGACCCACGTGCCATGATCTTGTCATAAAACGTTCAGACTCATCAAAGTTGCACTTTATGCGAAACGATCGTTGTTGGTGTGCTGTTGAGGTTGTTGTTGCTTTTAAGTTGTGTTTTTTGTTGTTCGCGTTGTCGCTGCACGTGTTCGTCGTCATCAGCATTAGCGGGTCTGTTGTATTAGGCGAGAACAGAAGAGCCAAGGAAAAAGATCAGACTTCTTTGCTGTTTGCTCTTTGCACTCGGCATAATCATAGAAATTATGTGCCACCCCCCTGCTCCCAAAACTCCCCCCTTTTTTCCCCATTTTCCTGGCCAAATGGTGTTGGCATCGCGTCGTAAGCCCCGGGCTAACAGAGCCCGCATGGGGTCGACTTCTGAGTTTAAGTCGTGCGTCTGCTGCCCCTGGGGAAAATACTACGACTTTCGTACAAAGGAACACATCTGCTTACCATAGAAATAAAGTCGAATCATTCTGATTGGGGGAAATATAAATAAAGATTTGATAACATACCATAAAGCACTAACTAACAGTTAGTTGGCAGCCTCTCTTCTGAGATCATAACATTGCGGGTTGAACGGGAGCTTATGACTTCTTAATGAACTTTAAGCTGCAGGGAGATTGGGACGTTATTACCTATAGGCTCTTGAATTTCCATTTTCAAGAAAAAAGAGTGTTTATGGTCAAAGAATTGAACATTCAGTGATCAACATATTAAGATAGATTCTAAGTTATTACTTTTTAGAAATTATAGCAAATGCCACGTCTTCGTTAGAGAAATATATTTAAGTTCCAATTTTTTAAAAATTATTTAGTAGATCAATTTTACATAATTTAAATCAATTTTAATTTGATATGTGGCCAGGTAAATTTGACATGTCTTTTTTTGTGTGTAACATGGAACTTTTTAACAGCTAATAAAGCGCTCTTCCTAAATTACCGACTTATAACTAGACTTCTAAACCTTGAACTCCATGGTTATTGCAGCTTTGTTAGTCTATTCATAGTCTATCTCCTCTCAATCGATTGTAACCAAATCCGAAATTGTCTTGTGCCGTCACCCGAGTGTCTTATCCCCAAAAGATCATTTATTGTGGAGGCAAACACATTTAATATGCGGCTGTCTTGACAAGCCGAAGAGCACCTCGAGTGTTGTCACAGGGGGCATTACATGAATTTATTTTCCAGCTTGTCTCTCTTTCCAGCTCTTCCTCTTCCTCTGGTGGCCAAGTGGCATGAAACACTTGACACTTGCCGCTGACTTGTGGCATGAGCCCTGACATGTGGGCTGCCTTGGAGGCTGCATTTTCATCTGGGGCTCCGGCTTCTGTTTCGGTTTCTGCTGCCGGAGATCATCTCATTTGAAGATCTTTCCACGGAAAATTTGTTTGGCGCTCGCTGATTGCCTGTCGGTTGTTAGAAAAATATTATTTTCTTTATGCATATGCGTATGCCTGCTCGGATCTGGTAGGTTGAAGGGGGATCGGGGGAGCATATAGAAAGGCCGCTGCCGCTGTCAGTCAGTCGGTGGTGGAGTTCTCCTTGAGTGAAAGTTGATGTGCATGAAAAGCTTTAATTGCGCGTCGAGTTTGGCCCGGCATCTCTGGGTGGCAGGGTCGCACTTTACTGTTTGATACCCAGCAGTCGTTATGAACGGCGAATATACGTCAATAATTATTAGAAAATATCCAAAGGTATTAAAAAGAATAATATAAAGATTTCATAAACCTATTTTAGGAAAGCCATAAATTCCAAGGCCTTTAAGCTAACATTTTCTTAAAATTATACCTTCTATTACATTACATTTCTTTTATTTGTGAGGATTGTAATTTAATAATTGTATTTTTTAGGTACATCTTTTAAATCTATTAAAATTGAACTGTTCGACTGTGTATATTATAATAAATTAATTTTCTGATTGCCTTAAATGTACAAATACATAGAATCAGTGGGTATCCAATATTCTTGACGTTGTGTAACTTAGTAATAACAGAAACTTAACAACCTAACAGTAATATTTTGGGTCATTTTTTGTCTAATAGCCTCGACGATAAGAGCAATCTTCCAAGTACACAGAAATAAAAAGAAACCAAAAAGTGAGGCAGCATCTTTGAGTTGTGTCGAAAGAATTGTGGCGTGTGCTGAAGATGTCTCTGAATATCAACTCTGCGGGGTTGAAAAACTAAAGGGGCACGAGCCCAAATCATCTGAAATGGATGCTGTATAGGATCTTGAAAATCGGAGGTCGTAGGAGTAACTGATGGCTGGATGGATGGAAGCAAACAGTGGTCCAAGATAGTAATCAAAGTGCTACTTTCTTTTTTTTTTAGTCATGACACGTGCTGTTCGTGGGTTGAACTTGAGATCTTGAGATCATCGTCTTCAGTAAACCCCAATTTAAAAGGTTTTCGGGAGAAATGGATTTACAATTTTAAAAAAATGTGATGGAATTTGGCAGATTAATTTAAAAAAGTCCAACCTAATTATATATAAGAGATTTCTTTATAGAGTTTTCCCATAAAATTCAGCATTTAATTGTATTTAATGGTCACATTTCCATGCACTTATGAATTTCCCAAAATCGTACCAATTAAATTTCTCTCACCTATCAAAGTAACTGCCCTAAATATCAAATTTCTTTGACCAATCGCTTAAAGATCTCGAATGAAATCATTAATTTTCAATCCAAAGACATACGGGTAGGAATTTCAACTGCTTAAAGGAAAAAACCATAACAAATTTTATAAACTATTTCCATTTGTGTGTAATTTTTTTATGGACCTTGCCACACATTTAGGTGGAACATAAACTGATGTTGAAATGGAAGAAAAACTTTTGATCTGCTTGATGATCAGTAAACTGAGCCAGACAAACTACAACCAAGGGAGTTCAAATGGTCAAAAGCTAATAAATTACCTTTGGGGCGACGGAGATAACTCTTTATGGCACCTTCTTCTCTTCGAAAGATCACGCATCCATCAAATGTAGATCAAGTTGTGGTGATAAAACGATCGCTTCACATTAATTATAAGTTTTTAAAACTACATTAAAACTACGAAATAAATCCCAAACAACTCACATTTTGATTGAATGCATTCCGGGAACAGTTCCCATTATGTTAGGCTAATTTTGTTGTAGATCATAGATTTTTATTAAAAGCCATACCTCATCCTCATTTCTTCTTGGCCTCGTCCTAATTGTCTGCTGGTTTATCTCTATAAATTTACTTTTTTTTCGTTGTGTGGCTTCGGTTTGTAATAATTTTTACGATTTCATTTTCAGTATGGTGCCGTAATTATGTCTTTCTGTGGACACCGTTTTATTTCCTGGAAAGGTTTCTTCTTGGTTTCACTAATTGCATTCCATTGCCGAAAGACTTTTTTCTAAACAATTGTATGGGTTTTTATGATGGTGAAGTTTGTCTTTTCCATTACCTTTGAGTGGCCTTCTTTCGGGCAATAAAATGTTTTGGCTTTGTCAGGCTAAAAGCCAGGGAAACATTATGACCGATAGTTATGCTCAAACTGATTTGGAATCGATTGTATATACTTTAAAACATTTTTGCATGGAGTGAGTTAATCCCACAACTGTGCAAATATTTGCGAACACATTTTCGCACAAACATTAGTAATGCTCAAAAAATGTTCCATTCAAAGGGAGGGGTTTTTTAGTAGACCCATTATCCCCAGAGCATTATCTCCACAGCAATGACCAAAAAAATCGAACCAAATTGAAGGCAAACTTCATTTGACAGGCCAGTCGAGAAGTGCAGCAGAATTCAACAAGCGAACCCTAACGATTTCATTAAAAATGCAGTCAACTAGAAAAAAACTCAATTAATTTTTCATGTAAAAAACATCTCCCCTCCATTGATGTTGTCCAATATGCAATCCGAAAAACAAATTTTTTGTGCAAATCATTCGGCAAACAAACACAAATGTGCATAAAATGACAACAAAGCAACCAAATTGAGGGGATGCAAAGAGATGACCATCAAGTTCGTATCAAACAGAAAAAACAGTTCGTTCTATAGTGCGTTTCGGTACTATAAATTCAAAAGATTTAAATAATAAAAAATAAAATAGATAGGTCGGCTTATTTATAATATATTGTATTTTAATAATTAAGATTAATAAAGGAAATGAGTAATTATAATAATTATTAAATCAAAATGTACTCAGTATTATCTAAGTAATAACTCAGATCGAAGTATATCTTACGATATACATAATTATACCCGTTACTCGTAGAGTAAAAGGGTATATTGTATTCGTGCAAAAGTATGTAACAGCTAGAAGGAAGCGATTCCGACCCTTGATCAGGATCACTAGCCGAGTCGATCTAGCCATGTCCGTCTGTCCGTCCGTATGAACGCTGAGATCTCGGAAACTATAAAACCTAGAAGATTACAATTTTGCACGCAGATTTTAGGAGTTCCTACGCAGCGCAAGTTTGTTTCATCGAGGTGCCACGCCCCCCCTAACGCCCACAATCGCCATAAACGATTTTCAAATGTGCCTGGAGGCCACATCTTTTACGATTTTAAAAATATATAAACGCAATTTTATAGTGTTTATTAATACCTATCGAAATGTAGAACACATTTTTCAAATCGGATCATTCATTAAAAAGATATACGCAATCAAAATTGTTTATATATCTATCTCCCTCGCACTCCCTTTAGCTGAGTGACGGGTATTAGATAGTCGGGACACCAACCCGACTTGTTTTAAAGTTACACTGTTCCTCAATAAGAAACCCTCACAAGGACTGTCACTTTCGAAACGCACTGTCCGAGTGCATACATCAAGGGTTTCCCCGACTGTAAAGTGCAGTGATATATATACTGCACTGTCATTGCGTTGGCAACAGGAAAAATAGTAGGGGGAAAGAGGAACCCCATTGGGCAGGGGCTTCCACTCGTACTTTTTATGTAGTTCACCAATTTTTTTGTTGGTGAAAAAAATTGACAGCTTGACCGCAGAGTGTGCGTCTGTGTGTCGGTGGATATATTGTTATTACATTGCTGTTGCAATTGCAATTCAAGCGCGAAATCATTAATATCCTTTTCGTCCTCCCCTCGCGAATCGCGAGCTCAAACCCCCAAAGAGTCGGCTCTTTTTTGTGGTCGTTGCATTTCGAGCCGCCGGCTTTTTTATGAGGCTTCCAAGGGTTCGAGGCCCATTGTCCATGTCTCGAACTTTTGACGCACTTAATGAAGTCTTTCGGTGAAGGAGTATCGGTAGATAAAGTTCGTCGGACATAAAAGGTTAAAGTGAGGGATAGTTAAACTGTACTTGATCCTAAAAGTATTAAAACCTAATTACTTCTATGTCCATTTTACAAGTAATATAAAAAGTGTCTGAGCAATAATTTCAGCTGCATACATTTATAAAATACATTATACAATAATACTCTGCTTAGGCAGATTCAAAAGACACCAATCCCATCAATCAAAACAATACTTTAGTATTTTATTGAATTAACTTTATCTTGCCGCCCAACTATAATTAAATTACGAGTGCTTTCTTTTCCGCCTAAACACTTTCTCCCTGAGAAATCTTTGCCACTAACCAACCCTCATCCTGGCATCCATCAAAGTCTATCAGCAGATAAGGTCCACCCGAGTCCACCCACTCTAGGGCACTTGCCTCGTAATGGAAGACCCTCACTACACCTTCAGATGTTCCAGCAGCAATTATGCTCATCCACCTAGAACATCGACCTCACAGATCTCGGCTCAATAGTCTAATGAAATTATCAATAACCCGGCATGTGTGAGTCATCGCTGTAAGGCGGCCCACAGTAATCACCTACTGATGTAAATACAATATTTTCAATATAACCACTTAACGCTTAAATCCAGCCGAAACACACAGGGAGAAACCTCACAGCCCTCGTTCTGGGGGTAGCTAAATTCTTACCCCACACACACGGACATACTATTCACAGCGAGGGTTGCTTGAAGGAATACCAGTTAAGTATTTCATTATATCTAGACATGATAGTTTGTTTTATTACTATAAAAAAAACAAAAAAAAACATAAGTTCAGAACAATTTTGTGTTGCATATTTTTTGAATACCCCATTTTTTAAATACATCTAAATATTACCTTTTACAATTTAAAAGAAACAAGAGAGAACGCTATAGTCGGGTTGGTGTCCCGACTATCTAATACCCGTCACTCAGCTAAAAGGAGTGCATACATACTTTTGCACGAATAAAATATACCACTTTTATCTACGAGTAACGGGTATAATAATATTATTGAAACCTTAACAAATAAAAAAACAACAAAAATGATTGAGTACCTTAAATATTTATTATTTAATGCATAAAATTCGACTTCAGGAATTTACCTTTCAATTTCCCAAATATCCCTTAAAAATGTCAAAATAATATTATTAACCACCCTCGCTGTTAGCCTGATACGCTACGTTCCCTGAGTTTTGTCATTCACCCAAGTGGCATCGTCGGCATTTGACGACCACCACAACAGTATCAATGCACCAACTGTACCCGTCACCATCATCGGTAAACTGTGTCTATTGAGGACCGGGGCTGGGGTTGCACAAAGAAGTCGGGTCGTGGTCGGGGTTATAGCCAACAACCCCCAGAGGCCCACGGCACAATGAGGGTTCAAGATGCCGCGACTGCGACTGCGAATGCGAGGGAACTGTCATATTTGCTTGGACCCAAGCCGAACTGAACCCGAACCCACTGAGTCACAAGTGACTGAGTGGAATGACTGAACTGAACTGAACTGAGCCGAACTGGACTGAATGACTGACTGACAAACTGACGAACTGCCAACGCGTACACGTGTTCGTGGTGGTTGATGTGACTTACCAACTGACCATCTGTCGTGGATAATATTGAAGCAAAGGATATTGAGCAAGGATAAGTTCCCTGCACGAAGCTTTGGATACCCTACAACATTTTTGTTTTAGACTATTAGAAAAACAATGGCATAATTTCTTTAAAATTAAAAAAATACAAATTTACAATTTTTCAAGAAATATGTGGGATTTGAAATGTTTACGATGTTTCTAAGGTAAGTGATCATGGAGATGAAATCATTTCATTATCGATTTCGAATAATTCGAATAATTGCAAAACGTGGCTTAATTAATTTTATATCAACATGTATAGTATATATCAGTGGCGGATCCAGGATTTTGTTGTGGGGGGTGATATCAGAACAAATTTTTTGTCGCATACTTTTTGAATACCAATATTCCTTTAATTTTTCACCCGAGTGGGGGGTGATATTCACCCATATCACCCCCCGTGGATCCGCGCATGGTATATATGTATAATATACATTGTATATATTTAAATTTATTTACCTATAGAGGGTATTGACAGTTCGACTCTCGTTTCGTGATTCCCATTTCCTTTGTGGAAATTCAAATGACAACTGTACTGGCACAAGTGGCATACGCTTCGCAAGCCTCGCCTCTTTTCTGTTTTGTACTTTTGAACTGCAACAAATTCGGTTAGATTTCTTTCATAATTCCTTTTTTTTACCAGTCTCGAGAAATTTGCATAACGCGCAGTGGCGGCAAACACTTGAGAAATTCCTTTAGAATCTCCCCTCGACATCTCTTCGGTTTTTTTCGGTCGAGTCGAGTGTGTCGGCATTTCCATAGACTTGCGTAGAGCAAAAAAAGGAGTTTCTTTTACTAAGGGGGAAATTGTCAAGGATTGGTTTGCACAAATGTCGGGCTTAATTGTTTGGAAAGATTTCTAACAGAAGGGTTGCGGATCTCCTCTTATGAGATGTTAGTTATTTTAGGTAAGTTGTGATAGGGATAGGACACTAACACTCACTTCGAGTTGAGGAAGTTTCTTTGTGGAAGGGAGGGTTTGGGGTTCGTGGTTTCATTAGAGTAATGATGAAATATTAAGTTTTAAGAAATATTAATAAGAAAATTTAAAGAGAGGTCATAATAATATATAAAACATTCGAAACCATCCAACAGTTCGAAGAATTAAATTTAGACAAATTTTTAAAGAACCCTTCTAATATTAAGTCTCATTTCAATGTAATACCCCTCAATCGCATAGCTTATTCCACTCTCTTGATAACTCAACAGCAAATGCTCTAAGCTGAACGGGATAACTCATCAGGCTGCTTAACCCCTTTCTACCCCCTCTTTCTGCCCTCGAGAAGCCTAAGCAAAGCCACTAACTAACCACAAAATCCCTTTTGTGGCAGCTTCACAATGATAGACGAACTAATTGGCAGAGTTCTGTTCAGGCTACTTACAATGACCACCAGATCCCAGCGGAGTTCTCCGAGCTGGCTCAATAAAGAAATCATTGATGTGGCTAGGTAAGAAAGGTGGAGGTGTGTATTCAGAGTCAGTGATGCCTGAAAAATCATTTTAAAAGTATCTGGTATCCCTGTTAGTTAAAAAAATGTTTTTTTAAAAAAAGTACGATTCTTAAAACATAGCTTGAAAAATTATTTACAATTATTTCTTTTATAATTATAATTTTTTGTGATTTTTTACAGCCGTGCTTATAAAAGAAACTCCGCATCTCTGGTCAGAACCACTGTCCCTTGCCACATCAATAGGCCGCTGGATGCATCAACACTTCAGTGAGTGCAGCCATGGCGGTGAGGATGTGGATGGTCAGCTGGGGAGTAAACTCTTGGCACACAATGAGGAGCACTTCGTCTTCTGGTCCTCGGACTGCCACCACAATTATTTCCATTTGATTGGGCAAAGAAGAGTGCGTTTCTTCCTGCTTGGGGTCCGGCATTTATGTGTGGTCATCGTTTGGCTGTGTTTATTGCTCTATATGCTTGAGTGCATTCGGATATGCCGTGGATGAGGATGATGACGCTGAGGACGCCCAAGCCACTGAAGAGCTTTCTTTTTGGTCCGGGCAAAGGCTGAAATTTACATCTACCGCTGGTTAAGTTATAGCTGAAAGAGAGACACTTTATTGGAAAGGGATAAGGAGTGCGTAAGAGTCGCGGAAACTTGTAAAGGAACATTGAAGGAGTTTGAGAACAGGTTATTAAAGAGGTAATGATTTGAAAATACTTAAAATATTATATTCAAGGAAGTTTGCAAATGAGAATTTATTTCTCCATAAATTAATATTTTCTTCATAAGTTTATCGATTAAGTTTATAAAGAATAAAATAAAGTTACTACTTCAGAACGATCCACATACTTGTGATTCGAGACCTGAGTGAAAATAAATTGATAATTGCAATAAATTTCAAACATTCGCATAGAGGACATGAAATAACCGTTAAAACCCAGCGTTACGCAGCTAAATTCCTGCAAAGTCCGGGAGTAAAGGATAATTGGCAAGGAAAGGGTGACTAAGCACCAGGTGGAAGCACGTTCAAATAAAAGTCGCCCAACCCCACAACCGAGAAACTATTCAACTAAACTATTTGCCTTAAGGACTTGAGCTCGATGCGGGTGCATTTTATAATTTTTAGGTTGGGAAAGGAATAACGATTAAACGGGCAGGGACTAATGGTGACTAACTGGCGAAGGGTTACGGGTAACTTATGGCCAAGTATGCTCAACTAAGTTGGTTAGGCTATTATCATAGTTTCGCCACTTGAAGTAGCGGCAGTTCTATTTAATTGGATTGGTTCCAGAGCATGTGACAGCATGTTTAATTGAGTAGAAATTCCTTTGCGAAAGAATTAAAATATGCTTTTAAATTGACCTGACAAACAGTAGCTAAAATCGTCAGAAGCTGGAAAGAAAAATATTTAAATTACACGTAATCACTTTGATAACTCTTTCCAAGTAAAACAAACTATTTATCCCACTCGCAAGTCCTATTAACCCTTTTCGACCCTTTTCGCACCTCTTTTTTACTCACTCTTCCTTATTGCCCCGGCCAATTGTCGAAGATCTGTGGTGTGTTTTTGGCACCCAATTATGTGCAGATATCCAGAGTCTCGACAACAATCAAAAATGCATCCGATCCTCGTGGTCGTTTACATCTCATTATCTGCAGCTCTTTGCCTTTCACCTACTGACCATAAAATCCGACTGACAATTGCCAATCTCGGCACGCAAATATAAAACAAAATAACCAAAGAGACGAGGAAAACATACCCAATTCCATCCAGCCAACAGAAAAATCCACAAAAATTACCATTTTGACCGCAGACAAATTAGTGTTATTAACACTTTTTTTCTCTTCCTCCATTTGCATATCCTATAATTGTGCGATAAAGAGGTGTATTTGACTATTCGATTAATTTAATAAAATGGAAGGAAATTTTTATTCAAAAAAAATTTGTAGAAAAAAAGGAAATTAGAAAATTATAAACTCTTTCAAAAAACCTAATATTTTTTACATAAAAAAAATTATAATTGAAATACTTTGTATTGTTAAAAACAAACTTTTAGTCTATTCTTAGATAAACATTTCTTTAAATATTTTTGGCACACTTATTTATAATAATAGGTAACCTATAGTCGTTATTCACAAATGTTGGCAAGTTTATTTTTTGTGTATTTACGTTTTATTTGTGGCTGTTGGTATTACAGCTTTTTGGCAATGGCAAAGCACTTTTCACGCTTGGGCCACGCGCAGAGATCCATTGAAAAGCCCCTACAATTCGGTTTTCTGATGCAACTGCCGCCACGCCCAGTACCCCAGTACCAGATTCAGATTCAGATTCCGTTGCAGACCTGACCGCAGGTTTTAATATTACAAAATGTTCAGGCTCTCTTCTGGCGCTGTTTGTTTGGCTTGGGTTTCGGCTCGGATTGTGGGCTGAGCTCCTGTGAAAACAAACAACAGTAATACCCGCATAATACCTGGGGTATGCCAGCTGCCCCCTCCTGCTGCAACGCCCCTGTCGCCGGTTCCATTCGTAAAAAATCCATTAAAAATGCGTTGGGATTTTCGTTTTTTTCTCTGGTTGTATTGTGGCAAGGTGTTGACTGAGTTTCATTTGACTTTTTGCTGGATTTATGTTAACTGGAGAGGAAGTAAAGTTTTGTATCGCTTGATATCATAAGATTTTAATAAAAACAAGAGAGAACGTTATAGTCGGGTGTCCCGACTATCAGATACCCGTTACTCAGGTAAAGGGAGTGCGAGGGAGATGGAGATAGAAACTTTGATCACGCATAACTTTCTAACGAATGGTCGGATTTCAAAATTTCGATAGGTATTGATAAACACAATACAACTGCATTTTTACTTTTCCGAAATATGACAATTTTTAAAATCGTATATAAGGGATTGTGGGCGTTAGAGGGGGCGTGGCACCTTCTTGAAACAAACTTGCGCTGCGTAGGAACTTCAAGAATCTTCATGCCAAATACCTTCTAGCTTTTATAGTTTCCGAGATCTCAGCGTTCATACGGACAGACAGACGGACATGGCTATATCGACTAGGCTAGTGACCCTAATCAAAAATATAGGGTCGGAAACGCTTCCTTCTAGCTGTTACATACTTTTGCACGAATACAATATACCCTTTTACTCTACGAGTAACGGGTATAAAAACCAATGTAGCCTTTAATTCATCTCTAAAGATTATAAAATGAAAGACCGATTTTTAAGGGGATACGACCACAGCCCAAACCTTAAGAGCTACAGCAGCCAAATTTTTGCACAGTATTCCATTGGGGGCGTAGGCGCCCACTAAGATCCGACATGTCCCCCCAGTGGCCCCAAACAGCTCCAACATACATATATAGAGAAAAAAAAATTATATGTACTTAAGCTTAACTTCTAAAGTGGTTGGAAATTCGAAATTTGGATTTTGGAGAATTTTAGGTCTTTAAAAGGCCTAATTAGAAATCTAAAAGAAATTTCGATAATTCCGCTGCTCCGATCAAGATGATTTTTGGATCATTAGTTATTCTATGGCCCAAATGCTTAAGTTTTATTTTTCAAGTTTTTAACATTTTTTAAGTATTTTTAACGAATTTATTTAGATTTTCTAAGTTATTGCGTTGCATTTTGTGGGAGCCTGCCGAGAGAGCGAAACCCAGAGAGCGGATGCCGAGAGAGCAACAGCCAAGAAAACTGACGAGAGGGTGGGGTAGTGCTGTGTGGGATGGGGAGGGGAAAGGGGCAATTTAAGTTCAAAGTTTTGGATTTCAAAAACTTAAACTGCTGTTCCGATCAATATGATTTTCGATCAATAGTCAGTCCTGTGGATCAAATGCTTAGGTTTTATTTTTCAAAAATATTTTTCATTTTGTAGCAGAAGTAAGAGCCCTGTTTACTTTCCACCATGGAAGAAAATAAAAAATTACTACAAATTCTGTAAGCAAAGCCAAAATATTTCCAAGTTAATTGTTAATCTTAAGATTCGAACTTTTGACCAAATACGTATGTACATTTGTATATTTGGATATATTTTGATTTCCTTATATGTACAATACATGTACAATCTACTTAAAAGTAGATAATGTGCTTAAATACAAATAAAAACATTAATTTCCTTTCAGCCAATGCAAAATTTGTCGAGCTTAAAATTAATAATTATCAATCAAATGTGGAATCGGAAAATACTAATTTACTTCGCTACTTTTGTATGGGATGCCAATCTTTTCGTGTGTGTACAAATGTTTTCGTTTCATTCAAAACAACAAATTTGAAACAATTTACAAACAAGTGTACATTTGTACGCAAATTAAAATTGCATTGATAGTATTGTAACTGATAGAAAGTATACAAATTCACTACTTTTACATAGATCACATTCATTTATTATATAGCTCTGCCAGTAGCCTTCTGATTCTCGCTCCTGAAGGATCTTCTAAAAAGGGTTTTACACAAAGGTTTTCAAAAAACGCGCTAATAAGAAAACATAAAGTCCTGACAACCGTACTCTAAACTAATTTTAAGCGAACGAAGCCGCTCCGGGTATAGCTAGTTTATTATAAATTTATTTAATATTTATTTAATATTCATTTATTTATGTGTATATATTTACACATTAAAAGGTGCCTCATTTTTTATCGGCAAAAATATAATTTGTTTATTGGTAAGCGTTCGGCTTTTAAAATTCATAAATTTTTTTAACAAACTCTTGGAACTTCCCTCGCCAGCCATCCTCTTTTTCTGCTCAGATTTTTTGCATAATACTTTAATGCATTAACCGGTAGCTGCTGCTGCTGGGTATATTATTTTTCTGACTGCAATTTTCTCGTAATGACGCCGGTGAGATGAATATTCCTGCATTGGCAAATCACAGCTAATTATCTTAACAAGTTTATTTTAAAGACCGATAAGCCCTCCGAATTACGCCTCATTTTTGGCCTCAATTGTTATGGATTGGTATCATCATCGCGCTATTTTCCATCGCCCTTGTTTACATTTGCTAATTGCTACTTTTTGAGTTCGCCCTTCTGTCAGTCTCAAGTGTTTTTCAGTTGTCAACCTCCAGTTTTGATTTTGAATTTCGCACATTTCGGTTTTGTCATTTACAGACAGAACGCCCAATTTGTTCTTTCGACACTTGAGTGTTCTTTGCATTTGACAACAAAATCCGAAATGATAATAGCAAGTTGGGCTTGGAACCATTTCAAGTGTTTTTTGTTCAAACTAATTGCTGGAAGAGGTTATGGGCTAATGTATCTGCTTTTTAAGGGCTTCGTTTCCTGACATTGAAATGTTGACGTCAGATTTTAGTATAATTAGGTAAATGATAATTATTTGGTTTCTTAATTAATTTTATTTTATCTTACACCTATTAAAATATTAATAGGAATTTTTAATTGTTATTGATTAAGGTTCTAAGAAAAGTCTTACATAATTAACAAAGAAGTACAAGACATTGTTATTCCAAGTTCAAGAACCTAACAAATTGACTTTGAACCATTGCCTCACAATGTCTTCTCTATCTACGTATCTCCAATCCCCCACCTTATATATGTTCGTTCTTCAGCTAGCGCCAGTTAATTGCCAGAGAAAACCCATGAAACCAGAACCCATAACACAAACCCAATCTCCAGTCGCGACATCGAGTGTCTGCATCATTTTCCCCTTCCGTCTGCGGTTAATCATGCATCGTCTCTATAGACCATATATATATGTTAATGGATAGGAGAGAACTCTTGGGTGTACTTTACTTAATTTACCAACAAATTTCGGGCCTCAATTTTGTCCAATTTACTTGCCGTGATTTGCAGCAATTTTTGGGTAAAGTGTCTAAGAAGGTTCTAATGTGATGGCTCTAAAATCGTTCTCCCTCCTAATGCAATTCTGTTTTCTTTTCTCTTCTTTGTTTTTCATTTTATTCTGCCGGAGCGATAAAGAAAATTGTTTATAATGAGGTTCTGTGGTCAATGCCCAATTGAGTTTTCCCTAATTGCCCAGGCCACTGGAATTACGCCGAGAAGTCAAAGGAAAGTTGGAAATCTGTGTGGTTGGGAAAAAGGGGTCTCCATCTAATGATTTTCCTTCTGGCTAATGCCTAACTAATTGAGTAATTTTTGTGTGACTGCCGGGTATCAATCATCCATCCTTTGGAATGAGGACTTTGTTCAACGCAACTCGTTTAGCAAGTTTCCGGTTTCAGTTTCCTAAACCCTTTCGGCCCATCATCTGGGCATTGCAAATTTCCCAAAAGACGCTTTATTGTTACAAATTTGCCTTGGCATGTCCTTTATCCTGTTTACAGCTGGACTAAGGCGATTGCTCCTCAATTCCTTTGGGTCGCCCGGCTTTCTTTCACTTCTGGGCAATGGGCAATCAATCATTTCCCTGACTTATTCACTGGCTTCCTAGCATTGTCCTTTTATCGGCCCATCGGTAAATAAATGTGACTATAAATCGAAAAATTATAAACGCTTAAGCAGTGACCACCGATTGACCATTTGACCATCAATTGCTCAAGACACCCCTCTATAAAAACAGTTCGAGAATAAACGATCTTAAAACACCCTAACCAATGATATTTTTATTATATTTAAAACTAAACTATTAATATTTTTTAAAATTATAATTAATCACAGTCAATAATAATAAAAATAATAACAAATTAAACAAAAGTAAATAAAAGTTCAGTTACAGACCTTCAAGATAAAACAATGCATTTTAAATTTTAGGTAATTTCATTTTTTTAAACCTCTGGTAAAATATTTTTATATTTTTAATGTACCCCAACAAAGCTACACCCTTCCTTAATTTCACTTGGCTTTCCTTGACCAACTGACTAAGCCTTTAACAAATCCAATTCCCCAAAGATGAAACTAACCATATCAATTGATACAGCCAGAATAAACTCTTTTTTTCGTAAAGCAAGGCGAAAAAGAGTTGGTAAATTTATGCATTTATTGTGACAAGCGCCATGATTTATTGACCGTAAGTAATTTGTACTGTCCCTCACAGAAAAAGATCCTGAGAGTGGACATAACCACCCCTTATCAAGTTCTTCTGTTATTTTTAAAAATTTATTTGCACTGACGCATTTGTAACCGCAACGAATTTGTTTGTAATAAAAATGTAAATGTTAATGTCCATCGGATGCCACTTCAAGACGAGTTTTTGTTTTTGTCCGAACCGCAAGTTGACCGAGAAAAAAAATCACCCGAAAGCAAGTTGGTCAAAGAAATTAAATACGACCGCAAACTGACACTCGAGGATGGCAAAGGATTGGGATTGAGATGGGCTCTGGATGGGGTTCACCAACTGGACAGGGGCCAAAGGAACACGTAACCCTTTTGGGTCAGGGGATTTCGTGGCCAAGTAGTTTGGCAGGTTGCAGAGGTTGCTTGAGCCACTTGGTTGAAATAACGTTTTCCTTACTTTCTTGTGAGTTAACAAATGTGCTTCCCATATATCATCGAGTTTTGTTTGATTTACGGCTGAAAAATGGAAATTCTGATTCAATTGATAAAAAATGAGTTGCATTAGTTTAATAACTTATGTAAGATCTTTTTATCTCTGATATTATTCTCTTTTTACGGGTAAAAAATAAACCTTTATTAATCAAAATATTTAATAAAATTTTTGTAATATTCTTTGTTTATTAATTTATACTAAATTGTTTCTTTTTTACTTACATAAAAACATTCTTTTAGAAGAAGAATCGGGGCAACCCATCCCCTTTCATCAAATACATGCCAATTAAAACGCTGCTGGGGAGCATTCTTTTTCCCCACTGGGGCCCAGATAAAGTCTAATTTAAAAATCACCTTATTCAGAGCACGCATTCCCCTTTTCTCGGCCACCTTTCCATTATCCCCAAATGTTCCTCAAGTGGGCGCCCAAGAATAAAACACACTCAGTCCCCTTCAGATGCATTTTTTTCACGCCACCAGCCTGACACAAGCTGAAAATCATTTGGCAAGGTGACGCCTTTTTATTGCTCCATTTGCCGTTAAATTTAGAACTGGAAAAAGTGAAAAATCTTTCAGGGGAGCCAAAATAAATGCAACAAATTTTAAATAAATAGATACGCTGAGAGAGAAGGGCAGCCGTGAGTCCAAATGACTTATTAGAATTTGTTATCCAGATTTTCCGTGAAATATGTTAATTATTAATTACCTTTTGTTGGAGGAGTGTTTTTTACACATAAATTTCCTTCTACAAGTGTTGACAATAGAAAGTACACAAATAAATCTTGGAAAAAAATGTGAAAAACTCAAGAGAAATTATATTTATACGAATAAGTGAAAACAAATCAGGGCTAATGCCAGATAAATTTATATGCCTTCTAATGGCCAAACCGCACCCATTTAATTACCATCCCTCCGGAAAGAAAAAACAAATAAATTAAAGTAAGTTTTCCGCTAGCCACGAAAAACTATCAAAGTCTACTTAATAAACAAATTTTCTCATAAAATTACGGCCCATGATGAGGAAGCAAAAGGTGCTGAGGGAGGGCGAGGGAAAATAAAATACAGTTGGTAGAATTTATGGGCAGGAGTGGCTTAACTGCCGAGGATTCCAGCCACACATTGCCGATAAGGCGGCGAGGGTGTAGCGCACATAAAACCCAAAGATAAACTGCCTGGGAACGGACCAAAGGTGGGCGAGTAATAATTATATTTTTATTAGACATTTATTGCCCTGTGCCACCACAAACATTTTAATCAAACCAATTGAAATGAATGAAACTCGGCGAATCGAATTGATAATCTCCGAAAACAAAGAATTTTTATTATTGAGCCAACATCAACAATTTCCCTCAATTTCTTTTTTGCGCTTCAAATCAAATGTAATTCAATATCCAAGGGAACAAGAAGTTGAAGAGGAACCTCAAGCAGTCCAATAATGAGCAAGTCAGCCAGATAAACCCAGAGAACAAAAGTAAATAAATAAATCGGCCTGCTAATTAAAGGCAAAAGGCGAAGAAGCCGGCGGACACGGACACCCCGGTCGATGGCGATGTCGATGTCGGCATGTGTGTTTGAAGCACTAACCGAAAAATAAGAGCACATCACATCTGACTAGGAAATCGGGCGGGGAGGGAGTAGGAGTAGTCAGCACTTTGTAGCTGAATACACAAAAAATACAAGAATTCAATTGAAAGAAAGCGACACACCAAATGACACGACATGAGTGCGGCAAACAGGAAGGGAAGCCAACCGAGAGGTAAACGGGGAATCAACGAATATGGGATGCCCTATTGGGAAGGAGTCAATTACGATACCTTTTTTTTTAAATATTAATCCGGCCGAAGGACTTCAGTTTCCAGCGCCAATTTTCCATTAAATTTAGTATTGTACAATATACTAGTTTTAATTTGACAAAATAAATAAATTAATTATTAAAAGAAAAAGAAAGTCAGATGCTGAATAAAGGGATTATAAAATCTTAACTACTTGTACATTAATTCAAAACTATTGAGTTTTAAAAATATCTTAATAGGATAAGTATTAAATTAATTCTTTTGGAAATATTAAAATAAAACTTTCGGTATAGAATGTAAACTATAAAGCAATATTAGTTAAACTTAATACTCAGACCACAGATTTTAGTAAACAACAAGAGAGAACGCTATAGTCGGGTGCCCCGACAATCAGATACCCGTTACTCAGGTAAAGGGAGTGCGAGGGAGATGGAGATAGAAACTTTGAACACGCACAACTTTTTAACGAATGGTCCGATTTGAAAAATTTCTTCTACATTTCGATAGGTATTGATAAACACAATAAAACTGCATTTTTACTTTTCCGAAATATTGAAATTTTTAAAATCGTATATAAGCGATTGTGGGCGTTAGAGGGGGCGTGGCACCCTTTTGAAACAAACTTGCGCTGCGTAGGAACTCCAAGAATCTTCATGCCAAATACCAATCGTCTAGCTTTTATAGTTTCCGAGATCTCAGCGTTCATACGGACAGACGGACAGACAGACAGACGGACAGACGGACAGACGGACATGGCTAGATCGACTCGGCTAGTGATCCTGATCAAGAATATATATACTTTATGGGGTCGGAAACGCTTCCTTCTAGCTGTTACATACTTTTGCACGAATACAATATACCCTTTTACTCTACGAGTAACGGGTATAAAAACACCTCTTGACGAGGCTAAAAACTAGTGACGATCGCACGATCGGACTATAGTAGCAGATATTCAATTCTGCGGATATATATTACGTGGACGGCCGTCCATTAGAGTTGCACTAAGACTTTTTCTTGAACATAATTAATCGGCTCAAAGTTGTACCTAAATTTTATATGACTCCATTTCTTTGTAGAGTATTTTTGAATATCCAAAACAGTGGAGCTAGCATTGCATAGGAGAGCATAGAACCGAATCGGACGGGACCCCCTGGTGCGTTTTTATATAGAAAAAGTTCCACTTTGATGTGTGTGTTGGATAGGAGCGAAGATTGGGGTCTCGATGCGTTGGATTGCATGTTTCAGTTACACGCCACATTTGAGGGGTGGATGTAAAGGGGTTGTAGGCTGCCAAGTGTTAAACTGCAGTTGTTTGACTTTCTCGTGCGGGGACTTCGGGGACTAGGAATTACATTTGCCTCCAACCCACAACCAGGTGCTGACAGGAGCAGCGAATCCGAGGACGTCGACGTCTAGTGGATATTACTTTACACAATCGTCTGACAACTGACAAATGCAATCGGAGCCACGGAGCAGCCACGGAGCTCTTCATATCTGTCTGAAAATTGCATTATGTCAAAGCATTTTTGTGGCCATCTCGGCGAGCACAAAGAAATCGAAATCTCAATCCCGATCCCTTGAAATGAATTGCTCCGAATAAGCTTTGACAGCCTTGTCAATATGTAAATTGTTTTGTTGTCGTCGCTTACGCAGTTACACGCACGATTTCCCCAAGAATCTGCTTTATTTTTGGGCGTCTGTGGATTCTGTCATCTGTCGCTGAAGCTCAAGTTCAAGTGAATCCGTTGTCTTCTTGATTGCCCTTTTATTTTTTGTAATGCCATCTATGAGACTGTCTTGCTTTCAAGCACTTTAAGCCTTTTAATGGCAATTTATGAACGCTGAAAAGTATGGAAAATGTACTTGAGCAGATTTAGAAATAGCAATTCGAGGGAATATCAATGTCAAAGTCAATGCTGAAGACATAATTAAATTTAAGTGCTGTATTCTTCTGCTAATAAACAAATTTCTAGGGCAAAGATCTTTAGGGAAAAATTGATTAATATTTCCAGAGGTATTAAATAAATCTGTAAAATGTTCAATAATGGAAAATACCATAAACAATATTCAAAATAAATTAAAATTTTTTCGCAATCTATATATGCATTATTTCTAAATATTCTTTAACATAAAACATGAATGTAAATTGGTTGCAATGTTTTTTAAAGCATATATATCTTATTACTTCTAAATATACTCTGTAAATTAATTTAATGTTATTTCTTCTAAACATAACTAAAAACTGTAATAAAGGTGTACGCTTCGTGTTTTCGGGACTTATTTCAATTAATTTTGAAAAGCCTATAAACATAACACATGTTTTCCCAGCATCAACCGCATTATCCACACACATCTTCCGCTTAGCTTAACCCTTTGATCCGCAACAAAAAGCGCACTCATTTGTAAAGCTCATGAATAGTGAAAGAGAAGCTGAGAATGCATAAGATCACATCAGAGCCGAAAAAAAGAGGAGGAAAATTAATCATAGCAAATTGCGCATAAAAACTGACCAAGCAAGTACTGAAGGATTAATCATCCTAATGCCTGAAAGGGCAAACAAAAACTTGAAATTCGTCTTGGCACTTCACACAGAATCAAAGAGTCCGAGAGAGATACCCGCTCGGGAATCAATCTCCCTGGCAGACAGAATGTCTGGTCAAGGTGTTGACTGGCTGCTGCGGGAAAGGGCTACAAAATGGCAATTAATTGAAACATGAATTATTAACGCCACCCATTGTCCATTGTCCGTTTTCCGTGACATGACCAAGGTAAATTTCAACGGATGCTGCATCCACCGAAGGCAACTTGCTGACTGACCGACCGTCTCGACTGAGTGATGTGTCAGAAACTTTTGATGTTGATTTTTGGCTGCTTTTGTTCTTGATTTATGTAAAAAACTTCATTAATCTTGCCGAAATCTTTTGAGCATCTTTCCCCCTCTTTTCGTTTTGGGTAAGGTACCATAAAAGCGATGCAGTTGCTTTTAGGAAGAAGTTTTGTAGTAAAAATTCAAGTTTTTGTTGCTCCTCTAAAGTTTACGTGATTAATTAACAAATTATACATTGCACTATCAAATGAAGGGAGGGAGCAGCGATGATGGATCGTGAGAAGTTATTGAAAATGAGTAAAAAGTCGTATTTATTGTATTGGTTAAAACAGGTTTAACATTTCTTATTATTTTTCAGATAAAGTTTTAGCTTTATTAATATCCAAAATAATATTAGCAAAATCTTAAAAACTATCCTATGCCGACAGTTTGCACTGAAAATCATTTCCTGGTCTAATCCGAGTATCCAAGTATTTCCCCCGAAAATAAACATGATGTCTACGCCTAGATCATAAATCATATGATCCGCAGAGCGGAGCTAGTCGGCCATGTGGATCATGATCGGAACATTATGGGTTGTCTAAGGAATCAATTGGGATTCTGCTGTGCTGATTGGAATTTGTAAAGTCACAAAACCATGGCTGACACTTAATTATAGGATGCAGGCGGTGAAGCGTGCCCACAGGGGAGACCCCGAGTCCCTCGAATCTGTTCCGTTCATAAATTTTAACAAATTTCTGGGCCCCTCCGAAAATCAATGGCAACTTCTAAATGTCAAGGGTTCCTATAGGAGACACGCGCCTCTTGTCACTGAAAAATTGCTCTAAATGTTGGCACAACTATTCAAATTAATTGATTTAATGCCTTGCCTAGCAATCCCTCCCCATCCATAGTTGGGTTATTAATGAAGACTTGAGAGCAGTCCCTAATTAGAAAACCAGACAGAGCTTCTTCTTCCTCCTACGTTCTTGGACATTAAAGTTTCAATATTTCATGCGATAAATTTGGATTCCTCCACCACTCGGAGCTATCTTAGTTGGAATATATTTTAATAATCTACCCGATGCACTGCATCCTTTTTACGGGCTTCCTTCAATGACACCTGCCGCACTCAAGAGTTGAAGTAATTTTATTTTCATTGCGACTTTCCTTACTGGCAATTAAGTTAAAGGGCATTAAAGCGAATTTATGCCAGCTTAATTTCATATATTAAGATTTTATGACGTCGATAGGGAGTGAAGGAAGGTGTCTGCTTCATTCACACCCCCTCCATAAAAACGAACTTATTTTGCAGGGGTGCCCGGGATTAGCTGGAGGATAATCAAACTATATGGAGCTACCGCAAGTTTTCATGCACCTCCTGCACCTTTAACTCAGTCATTCAATCAGTGCAGACAGGTGGAGTAGTTGAAAGTTGGGCAGCCAGCAGCCGGGGGCCAAGTCATCCATTCACCCACTCAGTGACGGACGATTTTATCTGGGAACTTGGCCAAGAACTTGGCGAGCAATCGGCTACTCAGGAGGTTGTTTAATAGGTTCTGTAAATTTTATAATTATTATAGCAGTATCGACATTAAACGAATTGGAGAATCTTCTATCTTTTGATTGCTAAAATAATTCATCGTAACTTTTATAGAAGTTGAAAAAACAATGTTAAGATCAAATTTTTGAAGATCCACTTAATACAGTCACAGGATCTTTGTAATAATTTTGTGGGAATATTCCGCCAACCTTGGATATAAAAAGTTTACGAATTACGTTTCTTAAAATACCAAACTAAAAATAACAATGAATAGTTTAATTTAATTTTTTCCTAATAATCGTTTAAACTAAAAAATTAATTAATAAATGTGTACAAATTTTGATTGTTTAACAAACAAAAAATGAATCTTTGTAAAGTGAAAAGCTCTCTGAGTGGTCGAAAAAATAATATTTGTCATTAAATTTCGCTTGAATTTCTTTATTTGCTCCTTGAAATGGCTTACAATATGAGTTAAGCAGTTTGGATTGAATTTTCCGATTTACAAAAGGTTTTTTTTTTGATTTTTCGAACTGGTTAAGCTGCCCTCGGGATTGGAGCAAGTTACTTTTATGTTCTGCTGCTGATGTGGATGTGTCGTTGCGTTGACAGCCAAGTGAAAAATGCATCTTGGCCGCTGGCAATCCGAGAATTCTCTGATGGCGATGCGGCGATGATGATGATGCGGATGACGTTCCAGAAGAAAAGTCCGGGCCATTAGCGGGCAATTGCGCATAAAAGTCACGGAGAGACGAGACGCTAAAAACGATGACACTTCGGGAAGGGAATGGGATAGGATTGGATAGGATAGGATACGATACACTAGTGCTGCAACTGATCAGCCAATATTAAATAATGTTGTAAAATGCGAAACATTGAACCGAATCGGTTTTGGCTGTCATGGCTAAATAAATAAATAAAATGAAATTAAGTTTGTCTGCGCTGGCATTCGCATTGGATTCGATTTGCCAGTGACGTGCACAAAAGGTGAAATGACGACGACGAGGGCAATAAAAAATCGCAGCTCATTTGAGCTTTTTCCGATTTTCTGTTCAATCGCGTGTTGGCTTTGGCATTGTATCGAGTTAATTTATTGATGACAGACGCACGATAAAAACCAAAAATGTGAATTGTCATTAGAAGTCATAAACTTGATTGACAGTCGGTGGTAATCTTAGTGCGGCGATTAGACTGTCGGGTATAATGAACTTCTTATTGTGGCCAACAATGGCAGAAGTCGAGCTTTGTTTAATCTGTTGCATTGTATTGTGCTGAGGAATTTAACAATTGGCTTCCTTGGAACAAACTAAATTAGCTGGGAATTAAACCAAATTTTATATTACTCTAAACTATTCTTGCTTACATTTAAAAAGTAAAATAAATATATAATTTATTCTATTATTCACTAAACAATAGTTTTTGAGTATATGTTGTAATTTAAACCCAACTAAAACTAAATCGTTAAACAACACCAAACTAAAACAGGTCAGGTATCGACTATCAGATACCCTTTACTCAGCTAAAAGAAGTGCAAAGGAGATGGAGATATGCATGCAGCAAAACGACTGCTTGCACTGCTTGAATTCCATTATTTGCACATATCTTTTTAATAATGTATAATGGGTATAAGAATCATTTTATACCAGGTGAGTAAGTGGTGATACAATATCCATTTAAATCCAACCACTACTCATCATTCCAGATGCTGAAGAGCAGCCCGTTCGCGGACATTATTCCATCTCATTTAGCCCGAAACAACTCTCCGGAGGGCTCTTCAGCGCTCTCAGACCCCGAAAAGCGCAACTTAATTAAATCAAAACTCAGCCATAAAATTACAATTAACGAACCAAAAATAACACCGAAAACCGCAAAAAAAGAGCGCATCGGGCGATAAATTCATTCGAATTCATTGCGAAGCGCAAAAACGAAAAACTTAACCCCTAAAAATGTGCCATGTAAATTTCTGGAATAAATCTTAAGCAGCGGGCAACGAGATGGGACAAGAATTTCGGTGAGACCAAAGCACCGAGCATTAAATTAAATTGCTCAACAGTTTGTAATGCGGCACATTAGTGTCAGGCGATGACAAGGACATCCCGAAAGGGTTAGATTCCGACGGCATTAACACGTTGTTGTCCTGGGAACAGGACGAATAATTTGAGAATTTATAGGCAGGACACATTCGGTCCAGCAGCCGGCCGAAAATAAGGACGAGGACGATGATGACCCACCACCGACATGGGACAGTTTTTCCAAAGATTTATCTCAACGCCCTGTGAATGAGCATAATTAGTGGTGGCGAGTTCGGTTCGTGGGGAAAAACTCCATTTACATGCAATTTGTTGCGTTTAAATGCCTTTTATATGCAAATATATCCTGGTCAGCTGGACAGGATGCGAAGACACTGAACACCGAGTTCCTCTTTATGATTTTTAATGAGCCTCCTTTTTTCGGTTTGCCCTATGATTGATGCAGTACTTGGGATGCTGCGAGTGCTACGTAATTTTCGGAGTGTGTGAAAATTGAATATTTATGACCAACGGTCATGTATATATGGTGCGGAAATTTTTATGATCTTGATGCATAAAATTATTTCATTTCTTTTTTCCCCGTCGCTTACTCACATCTATTTGATTTCCTGAAACTTGTTTCTTAAGGCGGAAAATGTCCTTAAATTATGTTCTTATAAGAGGCATAATTATATGCTGGATTTTTTCCGAAAATCTAAAAATTATGCAAATTTTGTAGCGGTTCTATGAAAGTTTATAAAGTTGGTCTTAGTTAAATAAATGGACCAGAAGTTGATTTTTTAGACATTTAGACGTCTCTCGTCATTTCACATACATTTTAATATTACAAATAAAAGTTTCTTTTTCGCTTTTAGCTAAAACATTTTGTTATAACACACACACTAGCTACAAATTCAGCAATTAATCAAATTCGCCACACTTCCTTCGTTTTCCTTCCAGCCAAAAACCCATTCGAGCGTAAGACGTTTGACTGTCAGTCCATCAAAATGCATTAGATGGAAAGAAATGAGGAAAAACTAATTAAGAACATTTTCACCCAAGCAACCCACAACAATCCTTTGGTTTCTCCACGAAGCTAATCACAAAAACGTGACGTCATTCGCCACGCCTTTATTATGATTTTTATTAATGACTCATGCATGCCATTATGTATTTATATTTTATCCCAATTTGTCGGAGAGACGACAAAGTGCGAAAGTCGCCGTGAACTCGGTTTCTGTGTTCTAATCCGCGCGTTTAATTGAAACTGGCTGCGAAACCGATGCCCCGAAGGCCTTATGCGGGTCCCAGAAGTCAAAGTGGTGGGTTAATGCCAACAAGATCTCTGCGGTAGCTCTGGGCCTCGTCAAATCTTATAGATATTAATGATGTTTGGACACACAAGCGAATTACGAAACAATTAATTATTTGATTTATCCCCCCAATTGGTTATTTTTTCATTTCGCGTGACTTAGCGCCCTGGGTCTAATTTGCGGCTCGATGGGGTTAAGCTGAAGTTAACTGTTTATCTACCCGCATAATTCATTGGTTTCCTTTTTTTAAGTAAAACATATTTATTCTGCGTTTTAATTATGAATTATTGAGAAAGAGGTGAGTCGATACGTTTTTGAACAATTGAGAAGAAATATATCTCTTTAGAGATAGTGCTTAATTTTAGAAAGTAGTGGAAGTCTCCATAAAAAAGGGGGATTATCTAATGTAAAATACTATAAGTACTTTTTGGCAGTATTTTATATGTATAAATCTTGTATACCCCTGATTTAATGAAGATGCTTATATTTTATAATATGGCCATAATTTTTAACCATAATAAATGTGTAATTGCGACCTAAAAACAATAGATTTGGCATCCATTTACTAGAAAACAAACCTTAATAATGAAAATAACTTTTATCTTTTATCAATAAAAAATTAATATGTGTTCAAATATGTGAAATTTTTTACGTGACTTGCCAACTTTTCCAATACGAAATGATTTGCAATCTGCAACCCCCATAACCAAGATATTTCCTTGCTCTCTATATAGTGTTTTTTATTACCCGCTGCGTTTGCCCCCATAACTCAGGATTTATCTGGGGAAAACAATCTGTGACAATAATTCTTAGGCCTGACATAATGTACCTCAAATGTTTTATTCGTGTTTATCGCCGGCAGTTTTTCCACGTCTGCCGCGGCAGCACTTTTGGCCAAACTTTGTTTTTCGTTTTGATTTTCTTTTTTCTTTTTTTAGCAATTGCCAAAATATGGCATAATATCAGAGTCCACTTATTGACTTAATGGGCATCTTGATAGGAGGCAAATAAGAAATATTTGATATATGGCAAAGATTTCACAGCGGGTTGGGGTTTTGGGAAAAATGGGTTCTGAGCTTCGGGGTTGCAGGCAGTCGGCTTTCCACTAATTAAAAGTGCGGAAATAGGCTTTGTCTCCTGTGACATCCGCAAGATCATTAATAAGGATATCTGTTTTTTCGGATTCGTTTTGTATTCCGTTATTGCGCTGCAAGAAAATTCCGTTCTCATGGTTGGCGGCAATGCAAATATTTATATAAGACACAAAACTTTTGTTGCCATTTCGCTGGGCTGTCTGGGCGAACAAAAGGGTTAATGAGTTCAAGCAGCTACTTAGACGACCTGATTAATGATCGGCAGTTAGCTGCCAACACATGTATGCAAAATATCACAGAATCGGAGGCGAACTTTGCATAAGATCATTAATTAAATCACATACACACACAAAGGATCTGCCGTGGAGAGCGAAAAAATATGCTAATTCTCGAGCAAACGGGAAAAAAGTAAATCCCGAATAGAAAAATTCACATAATTTCCAATTATAAATTCATCGAAATGACATTTAGGCCTGGGAGATCTCTCACCTCGTCTCGAGTCGACTCAACACCCCATCATCAGTCACCTCACCTCAGCCCTGTCAGGCGAATTAATGGTTCTACCCCCTAAAACCACCCAAAGGGTTACTCGGTAACGCTTAAAAAAATCATAGTTAAATATAATAAATGTTTGTTTTTACTCGGCTCTATGCAAATGCTCGGCTCACACTCAATTAACTTTGTTGTCAATCAAATGCAAACATTGCGGTTCCTTGGAAAAACTTCCAACCATTGGCAATTGCAATTTGTTTGGCTTTTTTTCAATGCTGCCCCGCTGCTGTTGTGGTTCATTAGAATTGCTCAATTATTCCATCAATATGCATTTGTTGTTAATCGAATTTTTGTAGCCGTTTCATGCATATTTAAGTGGTTCGCTGGATTTCACTGACGCTTGTGTGAAAGCCAAAGAGAAAGCGGGGAAGGAGTCCGGGCAAATGTTTGTAAATTCCCTGGGAAAGTTTGGCTAGCGTGACGCCCTCTAAATGTGTCTTCCAAGGATCCAGCAATCGCATAAATATTTTAAAGTTGATTTAGCAAGGGAAATAAATGGTGTATAAATTATAGATTCATAGAATGCAATCGTGAGTTTATGTAAATGCAGTTTAAATCCTTTGGCAACTTTCTATGTACGTTTTTTATTTAAATTAAAAGAAGTTATGGGTCACATAAATCCAAAGAAGAATAAATTAAATTATTTTATAGAATTTATTGCATTACTTTTGGCTAGCAATATGTTAACTTAATCCATTTAAAAATTGGATTTAATTTTATTTATCTTGAGCTACCATTATCTATAGGCAAGACTTTCAACCCATTATCTCAACTAAGGATTAAATTGCCTTTATCGAGTTTAAAAATTCCTTTTCCATCACAATTCACAACATTGTTGGACAAGGCTTTAACAAACTGCGGACACGTATCCGAGCTCTAAAAATACCTTCGTCTCACATCCTTCACACAAAGTCCTAACACTCAATACATCTACTACCCCGACCTCATACTCTCTAATTCGCTTCAACCAGGATGATCAATCAAAATCTGAATTTTAATGTTATGCGGTGCATGAAACCCTAACAACAGGAACAAGAATAACCATATCCTGTGAGTAACAACAGCCAAGGAAAAAGGAAAGCAAAAGTGTAAAAGAATTTCCATTGCGACGCAGGGGTGCGCTCTTTTGGCATTTTTCTAACCCCTTTTTCCATCCGGTGAAAGGCAAAATATTTGGAAAATTAAAAAAAAGACAGAGCAGAAGGCAGGAGAGAGTGGAGTAAAAGGGAGGCTGACTGGTAACCAGTAGCTTCCACAGGAAAATAGTAAAAATTGTAAAAATCCTATTAAGCATTTCCGGGCGAAACTCCTGTTCGGCGCTTGCTTTTGACACTTCTCCTTTTTATACCCGTTACTCGTAGAGTAAAAGGGTATATTGTATTCGTGCAAAAGTATGTAACAGCTAGAAGGAAACGTTTCCGACCCTATAAAGTATATATATTCTTGATCAGGATCACTAACCGAGTCGATCTAGCCATGTCCGTCTGTCCGTCTGTCTGTCCGTCTGTCTGTCTGTCCGTCTGTCCGTCTGTCCGTCTGTCTGTCTGTATGAACGCTGAGATCTCGGAAACTATAAAAGCTAGAAGATTGGCGTTTTGCATGCAGATTCTAGGAGTTTCTACGCAGCGCAAGTTTGTTTCAAAAGGGTGCCACGCCCCCTCTAACGCCCACAATCGCTTATATACGATTTTAAAAATTTCAATATTTCGGAAAAGTAAAAATGCAGTTTTATTGTGTTTATCAATACCTATCGAAATGTAGAAGACATTTTTCAAATCGGACCATTCATTAAAAAGTTATACGCAATCAAAATTGTTCATATATCTATCTCCCTCGCACTCCCTTTAGCCCCAATAGATAGTCGGGACACCAACCCGAGTACAGCGTTCGCACTCCCTTTAGCTGAGTGACGGGTATTAGATAGTCGGGACACCAACCCGACTATAGCGTTCTCTCTTGTTACCTCTTATTTTGTAAAGTGCTTGGGGGATATTTGTTTATAAATTGGTAGATAGATTTCTGTTTAAATTAGAATTTAGAAATTTTGTGTTCTACCTTAAGCGCCTTAAAAAGTTAATAGTTTAACCAAAGCTATTTCATACAGAAAAACAAATTTATAATCTATTTTAAAAAGGGTAATTTTATGTTGTAACCCAATATTTCTGGTTTGCTTCTATTTGAATATTGGGGAACGTACATTTTGGCGGGAGCTGCTGGCTTAAATGTCTAATTTAAATGCATGTGCTTTTAACAGTTGCAGACAGAGATTGATGATTGTTTTTGGGCTCTTTTTTGGCCACAAATAATTGCTTACAAATTTCGCGGCACAGATTTCCCTCATTAAATGATATATGTGTGTGTGTGGGGAGGGGAGACTTTCAAGCAGGTGCAGTCGTTCCCTCATAAATCTACCCCAAATCACACAAATCACATGTGTGCTGCGAACAAAAGGCACTCCACATATGATGTCATCTAATCTATTTTCATGTTGTTCAATTTATGATCTCTAACCAATCTAGTTAGCCATGCTCACTTAACAGAAATTGAAAACTTCTCCGCTATCTGTGCGTCCATTGTGCGTTTGAGGTGTATAGAATTTTTAAAGCATTAATCGTAAATTTCGATCGAAACGGAAGGGATACTTTGTCCACTTGGCCAACCCTTAGCCACACACAGAGGCACATCCTGTTGTCCTCCTGACCCAAACCTAAGCCAACAAACAATATAAAGTACTGATTAGGAAGCGAAAAACAATAAATGGATCTCTCCAGCCGCAGAGGCAGATGAAAGAATGGATGAATGCCACACTGGCTGGCAACGGATGTCATTACGGACAATTTAAAGTGGCCCTTGGTCAGTCAAAAGATAGCAAGAGACAAACTGGAGGGACTCGACCACAAGATACCCTTGGTATCTTGGCTATGGAAATATACAAGTTGTGCTATATTATTTTATGAGCTTCATTTATTCCTCCATTTTCAGTGTATAAAATTATCAATAAACTTAAAGAAACCATTATTTTGTAATAATCAATATAAGAATTCATCTGTATACCATTCCAAAATATTTAGCTAATACTCTCTAAATATGGTTTTAGAATTTTAACAGCCCTAAAGAGCCATTAGCACCACATCCAAAAATGAGTCAACCCCAGAGAGAGGGGCGACCACAATTGGTTGCGCCTTTGCAAAAGGGTCACTCCAAATAAATATGTCAAAATCAAAATCGAAAACGAAATCGAAACCTACGCCAACGCAGCTATTGATCGAATGTGAAAAGTCCCTAAACTTAGTTCCACCCAATTGATTTTCGCCAAATGCAATTTCTCTTTGAACTTCGGTGGCATGTAGCGCATTTCACGTTCACGCTCATTAGTTCAGGTAGAGCAAAACATAAAGCCAGAGTTCAAGGGGCAATATCAATGGGACAGGGGCAGGTCACACTTAAAAAGGGTTAATGTGGCCAAACTAAAACATAGTTGACGACTTACTTATTTTTGCTAGGAATATTTCCATGGAATACATTTTTTATTAATATTTTGTATACACTCGGAAAATTATTCGCCCTGAATTTTAGAAATTTGCTCTAATGGCGTTTTCTTTCCTATATTTCCTATATTTAATAAAAAGTACATTTAGAAATTGTCATAAATCTAGAAAATAAAATTTGACTTGCAATTTTTGAAGTACACCTAATAATATTAAATTTTAAAATTGTAAGATACATTTTCCTTATTTGTAAAGATTTTGATCTGTCATAATTTTTCTTTCTTCAAAAACAAGATATATCACTTCTTCATAATGGCGAGACTAGCTTTTAGGATATTTCTGGCGGAGATTCCATACATATCCAGCAGAACGGCCGGAGGTCCCGATCTCGGTACAGTGGGCACATAGAGATGTTTGACCACGAAGTTCCGGTAGTCGGCCAGGGCACTGAGCACTGCCTCGCCCAGTCCGCCCTGCTGGTAGTGATCCTCCACCACGACGATCCTGCCCTTGCACAGCTTGCCGTGCTTCACAATTAGTCGCGCATCGAGGGGCTTCACTGTGAACGGGTCGATGACCCGGGCCGTGATGCAGTCCTCCTCCAGTCTCTCCGCCGCCGCCAGGCACTCGTACAGAGTGACCCCGGCTCCGATCAACAGCAATTCGTCCGACGGCTTCTGGCGCACCACCTTGGCCAGGCCCACGGCAAACACCTCGTCATTGTTGTAGATCACCGTGGTGTTCGGATAGGTGGTGCGGATGAAGCACACCCCCTTCGTGTTGGCCGCCAGCTCCACCGCCCTCTCCGTGCTCACGGCGTCCGTGGGATAGAAGACCGTGCTGCCCGGAATGCTGCGGAACATGGCCAGGTCCTCCAGGCCCATCTGCGAGGGTCCGTCCTCGCCGACACTGCAGCCACAGTGGGAGCCCGCGAAGTTCACATTCGTGTGCGAAATAGCACCCATGCGGATCTGATCGAAGGCCCGCGTGAAGAAGGTGGCGTAGGTCGAGACGAAGGCCACCGTGCGTCGCCGACAGGTGGCGCCCACCGCCACGCCCACCAGATTCTGCTGCGCTATGAAGCACTCGATGAACCGCTCCGGAAACGCATTCCTCATCTTGTCCGCATACGTGGAGTTCTTCGTATCGCCATCGAGGGCTATCACCCGGCAGTTGTCAGCCGCTATTTTGGCCAAGGCGGTGCCGTAGGCCAGTCGAGGAGCCACCGAATCCCCCAGCCGATAGTTGGGCGGGCTGCACAGCATTATGTTGTTGATATTAACCTCGGGGGCGTGGCCACACTTTCCCACCTTCTTCGGCGACAATCGCACGTTGGGATTGGCGATCATCATCTAAAGGGGGTACAAAATATTATTATTAAAATATTACCTTACAATGCCAGCAATAGATTGACTTTGTGATCGCTAAAAACTGCCCTTGGTACCTTTAAAAAATAGGTAAATAGTTTTTTTTACCATAAAAAACATTTTTTCTTAAAAAAATTATATTACATTTTCATATTTTCGTGGCGGAATTTTCATTGAAATGTTATTTTTATTAATAGTTCTAGTTTTTAGAGTTAAACAACCACCATTTGAATATCGTACGTTTTTTAATCGATTTTGTTAAGGATAATATAAGGATAAGGATTAAAGTAACGAATGTACGTTTCTCAAGATAAGACAGTAAAGATGGCACAACATCATGCGGGGATCCACGGGGGAGGATATAATGGATGAATCCCCACAAATCCGGTAAAAAGTACAAGAAAATGTGGTATTCAAAAAGTATGCAACAAAAAATTGTCTTAAATCCCTCACTACCAATGTCTTAAAATTCGGTATCTATTCTTACCTGCAAATGTTTGATCGCTGCCTCTGCTCTTTTTCCGAGTGGCTGCCCGTGCATCTCGTCCACCCCCTCGACTCCCAGGAAGTCCTTTCCCTTAATGGTCCTGGCCAACAGAGCCGTGGGTCTGCCCTTCGTGTTGGCCGCAATCTGGAAGGCCTTGACCAGTTCATCGATGTCGTGGCCATTCAAAATCAAAGCATTGAAGCCAAAGGCATCCAACCGCTCCCGGTAGACCTCCATTTCGGTGGAAATGTCGGAGCAGAAGAACTTGTTCATGTCGAAGATCACGCACAGGTTGTCCAGGCAGTAGTGGCCGGCAAAGTGGAGCGACTCCCAGACGGCTCCCTCGGCGGATTCGCCATCGCCGACGAGAACGTAGGTGCGATAGTCGGCCTTGTCAATGAATTTACCCACATAGGCCATGCCGGCGGCCACGGAGATGCCCTGTCCCAGGGATCCGGTGCCTACGTCGATGAAGCTCAGCCGAGGCGTTGGATGTCCCTCCAGATCGCTGTCCACCTTGCGCAGGTTGCGCAGCTCCTCCACCGGAAAGAGTCCCGCCTCCGCCCACGCGGCGTACAGAATAGGTGCGGCGTGTCCTTTGGACAGGATCAATCGATCGCTGGAGCGATCGCGGGGATGCTTCAGGTTGAGGCGCATCTGCTGGAAGAACAGCACCGTCATGATCTCGGCCAGCGAGGCGCACGACGTTGGGTGGCCCGACTTGGCCGCCTGCGTCGAGGTGATCGAGTGGATCCGCAGCTTCTGGGCCACGTCCTTCAGGCTCTGCAACACCTTACTGTCCAGCTTCGGGTACGACATTTTCACAACCCAATTTTGATTATTTCTGAAAGCCCAACCAAATACTGACTGCTGATCAAAGATGTTCTATGATTTGGAGAGTATATTTAAATAATTCGTGAATTCCATTATATTTTTGAATATAACATTCTTTGTATCGTCTTAGAAATATCAAAATACCAAATAAATATTAAAATTCCTTTATTTCAAAAGCTTGGACTTCTCTTTTAGGTTTTTATGAAAAAAAAACTAAATATTTCAAATTAATTTCTTTCATATTTTTTCCAGCTGTCTGAATATTTCAAACTTTGAATTGCGCTAAGCTATAAATGAAGAAAAATTCCCACAGAATACTCCAATAAAAGACTATTTTTATAGTTTTACTACATTTTTCAGCAAATTGAATGCATCAAAACATCATCCCCACTCGAATCAATCAAAGCGCTAAGAAATGCCATTACAAATCAAAAGTCGTAAATATTTTGAAGGAAGAAACTCACAACAGAAAAAAGGTATCCCTCCTATGAAAAAAGTAATACAAATTGCAGTGTGAATTTGCGGATAAAAAATTGCAGTTCTCACAGCGAGTAAAACGGAAAAAAGAAACCCAAAATGCAGGACCAACCCTCTCGACCGATAAATGCCCATCAATGAGCCGAGAGGTGCAGTTTTGAAAACAGTTTAAATTTGATTTGGGTGCGAACTGAAATTGCGCCAGGGGTTGCATCGAACTCTAACCCTTTCCCTGGGTCACCGGAGCGTTTCGTCTGTCCGAGCGCTAAATAAATCATTTCTCTTCGATTAATTCGCTTGCTGACATGTGCACACTCACATGTCCCGACTGAAGGGGTTTGCTTTGAAATTTAAAAAAGTAAGGGGTTTACACATGGTTTCGGTTAAGCGACCGCTACTCATGTCAAATTTTGGCTTTTGCTCTCCTTTGTAGTGGCATGGAAAATTGTCCATGGCCGTGCAGTCATAAGTTATAAATTAGTTAAGTTCCTTTCGAGCACTTTAAAGTCAAAGGGGTGCTCGAAAAAAGGGGTTTCCCTCCCTTCCATTCCCTTCCCTTTTCCACATCATTGAGTTCGCTTCTTTATGTGTGTTTTTTGAAATTTTTAAGTGCATTGATTAATTTTTATTTTGATCGCTTCGAAATCAATATTGTTTGCAAATTTCTTGTAAATACCCAACCGAAGACACAGGCCCGGCCCAGCAGTTGGTGTGTGTAATTTGTCGTCATTTGCAACGCCCAGCGATGCTCCCTTGATGTTTGCCACTTAGCAAAGGGTTCAATACCCATTGCCAATGTTTCGAGTACGAATCTAAGCGAATTTATGTAGTGGAAGTGCGTTAAAAGAGTTTTGCAATCTGATAGCCGTGAGAAAAGGGGATTATAGGCTCGACATCTGGATCGCAGATTCTAGTAGAATAATCTTTGCGTTGTTCGAAAGATTTATTGAGCTGCCTTCAAATTTTTTTAATATATTTTACAAGTTTTTCTTTAATATAATAAATAATAATAGATTGTTTTTAAAGGTAATTTAACTAAAATTGATTATGATTATGAAGAGATATTAGAATGTCTCCCAACAATTTCAATAGGTGTCGAAATACTATTTATTTATTCACTGAAAAGAGAAGAATTGTTTACTAGTTGTAAATATATATTTTCTTAAATTCCTGCATTTTAAATGTTTTACAAATATTTTGTTCACTAACTTGTATTTCTTTTTATCTGTCTTGCACCTTTAATTCATTTATTCATCATTTAATTATTTATTTCTGTTAATGTATTGTATTAATATTCATTTCAGGAATAATAGACGATTCGATTAACGGTTGACAGCATCAGCGAGAGCCTTTCCCATTCGAGGCTGTGAAATGCATGAAAAATCACATTCTGATCCGGGATAAATGTTCCCAGGCTAAGCAGGCACTCGACTTCCATGGGACATTTGACTAAGTGGAAACGATTGACCTATGTCCAAGCTCATTTATTGATTCCAACCATTTGCATAGGAGCTATCTGCGAGTCCCCTCCCTTTGATCTGATTGCGACGCGTGTCCGGTTCGCCGATGCAAATTGGTCACACCCTTCAGATGTCAAAAGAAATATCGACGGATAGACGACAAATCGATTTGCATGGAAGCGAACTAATAATAACTTTGGCCCGGGGTGACATAATTGTTCGAGGACCAGCTTGACCAGCCTGCGTTCCATCATAACTCATAGTAATGAAGTGCAAATGCCTATGTGCTACCCTGGGCATAATCGGCTTTCAGTCCGAACAAAAGGACGCTGCCTCGGAGAAGTCACGTGCCTGCCGCTTAATCCGTGTCCTCTACTTTCCTTTCTTTCCCGGGTGAAAGTCCTGCCGGCGAATTTGTTACGCTTTGATTTCTCCTTTTTTCGACGTGATCCCTTTTCCCTCATTTTATTGTCTTGTCTGGACTTTTGGTCGCTACCTACTCGAAGTCGTGCCCTTGATTAAATTACACGAGTTTATCCCTGGGCTAGAAGTGAGTCGCTCTCGTGGCGGAGATAATTTTATTTGTGGTATTTTTCTCCCAACCGATTTAGATTGAGTTGTTGGCTTGGAAAAGGGTTATGCGGATTTTGGCTGAGAATATCCTAAAGGATCTATTAAGATTGCTCAATATATTTCAGTGATATGGTTTTGTTATTGAGCCTTTAAGATTTTTATTTAATTTTTTCTTTTGTGATTAGACCAAAATTAGTCCAAAAATTGTTATTTAGAAAATACTTATGGGTCTCCTAAACTATATGAGTCTGAGGATATCGAACCCTTTCTTAACTTAATACCTCATACTAAAACCGAAGTAGAAACAACTTTAGTTATATGCTATACTTAAGCCATATCAATTACCATCGCTTTAACTGATAAATCGAAGTTAAGCCCACCATCTCTGCTCCAAATCTCCCAAGGAGAAGTTTATATATCCCCTGGACTCCCGACAGTTCAAGCACCGTTGGTGTCTAATGATTATGATTGGCCAACTACCAAAGTAGGTGGCACTGATTTAATAGGAGCTCGGTGGTCTCCGTCTTCCCAGTTCTTCTACAGCTCCCTCCACAGAAATGCGCTCCTTATGTCTGTCTCTATTTTCAATTTCGTTAATGACCCAAAAGTGGCGTAAACCAATTTATACCGAGTCGGAGTCTCGCACACAAGACAAATAATAGCGCAGCAGGACATTGACAACAACACCCAGTAATAGACGAGGAATTCACTGAGAAAAAATTACTAGATTATATGTAAATAAATAAACTTTGACTAAATACATAATGATTTTAGTTTAAAAAGAACAGAGTTCTCGTATATTTGTTTCTGCCGAATCGTTCAAAAAATTGTATTAGAAAGTTTAAAAGGTAATTTTAGGAATCTTGAAAACAAAACTTTTTTGGTGTGAAGTTAGACAAAATTATTATTTTAAATTATATCTGAAACCTTATCCTCATCCCATAAAAATACTTTTAGCAATATTATTTATAACATCATATAAATGTTATATGTTTTTCTCAGTGTGGCACAGTGAAGCAGATTGGTAGGTAGAATCGAAAAGTAGAAACGAGACTGTCGACCGGTAATTGACTGCCGCTGATGGTCACTGGCCAAAATGCCGATAATGAAGCGCAATTGTGTTCAACTGATGGTCAGAAACAAATTTCGTTGGGGCAATTAATCATATTCGGGGACCGAAGGAGTTACGAACTCATGGCTTTTCTTCTCCTCAAATTTAAGGTGTTGCCTCGTAGGAATAAATCATTTGAAAATTCTTTCTTTCGCGTGTTGTTTGTGGACCCTAGACAACCTCCTGCGGTTTTGTGGGTGTTGACACACGTTTTTTTTTCGGCGGGGAATAGTTTAGGTTTCTCCGACTGGGAGTTGGGTCTATGAATCACGAGATTAATGAATAGTCGGCAGTAAATGTCAATCCAGGAATCTCAAGAAGGCTTTGCTTAACTTTGCCTCGGTCTTTAACATCAAACAATTAACCGGCCAAGCTTTCGTTGTCGGCACTTTGATATTTGATTTGCCTCTTTTTCCCTGACAGACCAAGTGGATATAGATATGCGGATGCCCCCAACCCATCCCAAGAATCTGGATCGTTTGTGGCCATATTGCGTTTCACTTTCGCTCCACATACAGGCTTTTCGCATTTGGGGGCGTTGTTTGCCTGGCCCTTTTTCCGCTTTCCACTTTTCCGACTTGGTTTTTGCACGAAAACTGGGTCACTGATGTCGCCCGTTTGTTGGTTCAATGCGAGGGTTCCCTCACGGGTTAGTGTACTTTACTGCTAAAATCAATAGACTAGCTCACTGTAATTAGCTTTGACTTAAAGTGCATGCCATGCGAAGTTCATGTTCTGGGTAGGTAGAACTTCCTTTGTTCTGAGTCATTACCAAGAGGGGTTAATGGCTTTGAGTGGTATATGGAAATGTTCCTTCGAATTCATAGAGCTCTTCCTATTTAGTGATCCGAACTTACTTAACAAATATTTACAAGTTTTAGATAAATGTTAAAATTATGTTATCTATAATACCTTTTTTGTTGAGGTTAATTAAAAACCCCCTTTACTTTATTGTGGTTTTATTTGTTCGGAATTTTATTGTTTAGTCAATACTTATTATATCATTTTCCATTTCCACAAATAAAGGTTTTCCTTTTTTAGCCAGGTAACACTGTTGATATACAATTTTAGTTAATTAAAACATTTTGAAATATTTTGTCTATATCACCTGGATTTCCACCACTCAGATGTCCAGTTTGCATTTGAGGACTGGCCATTGGCAAACCTGTTGTAGGAATATAGCTAGGAGAGGATGCAGGCATCTCGTAGCTATAAGGACTTGAATAGCTGCTGGAATCTTAAACTGGTAGAATTTAGTCTTTTTAGAAGGAACTATACAACTTACCTCATTTGACTCAGAGGATAGGAGTTCATATTCATTTCCCAGGCAACCCCCATGCCATAGACCGGACCACCGGACCCCATCCCACCCAGGCCAGCGGTTCCAGCTGGTCCGTAGATGTGACTGGACTCCGGGGTCGTCCCGATGTCTATGCCATTGGGGAAGTGGTTGAAATGGTTGCCATCGTTGGCAAATGGTTTGTAATCAGCGGAATATACTGTTTGGGCCTGCAGTGAATCATTTATAAAACCCGTATTATTTCCAAAGAAATTGGGGGCAGGCATTGCCATTAAAGGGGGTAGGAATGGTATGGGGACCTATAGAATATTATATTTTGTATTAAGTTTTCATAATAAAGAATAGCTCCAATACCTGCAACAGGGGTGGTATAATATGGTTGGGCACCCAGAGGGAAGCTAAAAGCTTGATAAGATCCCTGTTGATTTCCTGGGATAAATATAGTTACAAAATAATAAAGGTAATTACTTAAAATATAATGCATACCTGGATTAAAGCTGCCAAAAATTTGGTGAGTACCTATCCCTTCATTGGGATGGTTATAAAATTGTTGAGTACCCTGAGGGATGTTGTTAAAATACGGCTGAGTTTGAGCGTTGGCAAAGGAGTGTTGAATTCCTGTATTTTGGAAAATTATATAGAAATTGTTTAGTATTACTAATATATAATTGTTTTACCTTGTTGTGCAGTCGCATAACACTGCTGAACACTCTTCTGGTACTTTCGCATGGAGGCTTCCATATCAACGTTGTTTGGATTTTGATTAGACGATACACCAAAAGACGATGAAACACCCCTTGATGTGCTGGCGATCTCCACATTATGTTGGCCACCGCCTCCACGTTGACCTTCATCCATTTGCATGACTGGCATGGAGTACATTGCATTGCCAGGATAGTTGCCTGGTGTTGAGTAGCAGTAGATGGGAAACCCGGTACTCGGATCAACGCCCATGGGCACAGGCATCAGCTGCTGTCCCTGGCCAGGAACTCCCGGATCGCAGTGGCAACAGGCGTTCTGCTGACCAGAGTCTCTGATTCGACAGCAACAGCCGCAGGAATCCTTGGATCAGCAAGGATTTTCAGAGGACCTTAAAGTGGGCGCACTGGGTCCGTTGACAATGGTCTCATCCGATCCTGAGCCAACCTCCGGCAGAGAATGTCCATAGCCGTAATAGCTGGAGTTTTGGGACATTTGCTGGGATGAGGAGGATGGAGATTCCATCTGTCCCTGTCCGTAAGAAACTTGGGAGTTCAAGTCCTGCCCACTTGTGTCGGTCGACTGCCAGCCGAAAGGAGGGGAGCCAGCTGGATCTGCGATGGGTTGATTTTACATAAGAAATATATAATATAAGAATTCCTTACTTCAATAATTTATCTAATACTTAATTAACATTAATAAATATATTCATGTTAATCAATTACCTACAGTAAAAAGATTATAATGTCTTAACCTTAAAAACGTACTCTTATTTGATTTAATTATTTCTATACTCGATGAGTTTCAAACTACTCATGTTCAAACTCACATTCCTTATAGCTGTAATCGCGGTAATCCATTCGTTGTCCTTTTTGTTGAACCACTTGACCCGAAGCTATGCGAAATTGAGAACTAGAGGCGCACAAATATTATGTAAAAATGTACATACACAAACTAAAATTAGTTTAACTCACTAACGAACGCTCATCTGCTTAAGAAAGCCGGTGTAATCGCTATCCGGATCCGCCTCAGTATTAGTTTTTTCAGTTTTTGGTGTAAAACAATTTTCCGGGGACGCCGTTTTAACCTTTTCCTGATCAGATTTGGGAATCTCCCTTGTCCATGGAGCGCTTAATTCTTGGGCACTCTTCGATTTGTATGTTTTGCAGACATCCTCAAAGCTTTCGATTGAATCTAGAACCTGGCGGATTTCCTGATCCTGATCGGGGCCCAAGGAATCGGTATTATCATCGTTCTTTTCCGAGGTGTTCATAATGATTACCAGATGGAAATATTTGTCGAGCTTCGCTGCCTTATGACACCTATAAGGTATCTGGCTCCTTCCTAAAAGTTTTTAAATTTTGATTTCTTTTTGGAAATAAATGTTCTATTTTACGCTTATTTCCTTTTTATCTTTGCCTACTTGGTTTTAGTAATGGATAAGTAATGGATAGTTCTAGTTAACAAGTAAAATGAAAGGTCCTTGCTCGCCTACTTATTTGAATTTCTTATTTCATTTATTGTAAATTTTGAGTTTAATTGTAAATACTAAATAGTGAAAATGTCCTATCCTATAAATTTCTAGAGAGCTTCAATCATTCTTAAATGCGTTTTATTCCTTAAACAACCTGTGACTCGATAACAGATCCAGCCACTTGCAGTTCCCACCTTTTCCAGCTATCTCAGATCAGTTTAACATATGTGGCACTAATTTAACTGAATTAACTACAAATATGTTATCATAAACTGTCTCTCTGCTGAGCATAATTGCAGGCGCTAAAAAGGAATTCCAGTTGAAAACAAAGCCGAAGAAAAACTCGATCCAGGACACGCGACCGACACTATAAGAGCATTTGCATACCCTATAATTTACCCCCGGCTTATCATCGCCAAAAAATCAAGCCACACGCGAAAAAAAAGGTTAGCGAAGGACCCTAATTTCCAGGTCACTTATTGTCATGTCACGACAATTAAACAATTTTTTGTGCGCTGGTTCCAGTGCGCTTTTGAGCGATTTAAATTAAGATAGGCGGCAAATTAGCGGCCCGAAATGTTTGCATAATTATTATTTGACTGGCGAACTTATCAGGCGCCGCTGATCGCTCGCTGCCACAGATGTTACACTTTTCCACTGCTGGGGTTAAATGGGTTTCCGGGAGCGTTAAAGGGTACACCCTCTTTCCCTTCGACCCCGATGACTTGGACATTGCCGCCACAGACTGAGATCTGCGGTTAAGCGTAGCCCCTGCCTTTTAACCCTTTTGGGCGGAGTGTGCCTGGCATGACACAACGGGAAAACGCTCTGCCCGTCTGCGCTTAACCAAAAATGGGTTTTCCCTTTCAAGGTGACATATTGGTTTTCACGATAAAGATCACTAAATGTCTGCTTACTCCTCCTTTTCCTGCCTGAATGGTGGTCCTTCGCCATTTCGTTTAAGAGGTTAAGGGGTTTAGTTTAATAGTGGTTGACTTCAAGGGAATGGTTCTCTGTTGAAATATTTATTAGTAAAAAATAGAGCTGATCCTAAAAAGACGTCTATATAATAGCAAACCATTTATAAAATTTTAAACGATGATTTTCTGATAGCTCGATTTTATATATTCAACTTTAATAATGTGAATATAAAAAAATATTTATTGGGAATTTATGGTAAACATGTATATTAATATTTGGTAAATATGTAATCATTTTTTCATCCTCTACATTTTGATAGATTTTTAGGAATTGAGTCCTTGGAAAATCGTTTGGGAAATGGAATTGTATTCATTTTTCTTCAATTAGTTTCAATTCTTAGCTTGTAGAATCTTTTTGTCATCTGAAATTATAGAATAAAACACAAATATGTTTTTTTTTTTATAAAATTGTATTTATTTTTTGCATGTTTGTCTTATAAAAATTTTAATTGCTTACAAATACTAATTCTTTACATTCGATTAATTTAAATATTTTTTTGTTTAATTTGCAATGCCAAAAATGAAAATAAAATATTTTGAATTTTGCTAAAATCAATAATAATGGTAAAATACATTTCGACTTTTAGTATTCTTGATTATTCGTATCAAAATTGCTTAAATGTGTTGCTTTGTTTTATTTCGGTTTACAATGTATTTATAATTCTTTTCTGTTCGGCGGTTCTTGTATTCTATTTTTTGTAGCTAGTTTGTAGACATTTTGTATTTTTCAATTTCTTTCTTTTTGTAAACATATAAAATTTGCTGTTTGCTTAAAATCTATTTTGTACAATTGAGTTGTTGTCTTTTGTTGTTCTTGTTGCTGCGGTTGCATCTTTGTTTGTTTGTTGGTTCTGTATTGTAGTTCTGTTATTATTAGTTTAGACTTTATATATGTAAGTAGTTGAAATGCAAAAAGTTGACAATTAGTTTTTACTTGAGTACTCGTATGTATAGACACTAATTATGTTAATGATAATTACACACATTTTTCTTGCTGCTCTCAAAATGATGATAAGTAGTTATGTATGTGAACCGACCGGGAAACCTTTGCTTGCAAATATAAACATTTTCCTCAAACTAAAATCGAAAAATTTGACACCCAAAAAAGTAACAAACAATCAATATCACTTTAAGCAAATCGATGACAAATTTTGAATTCTCTCTCAAAAATAGTTTAAAAATAGTTTTCTTATTTTGTTGTGGAAATATCCCATTTTTTACAAAACTCGTTCCTCCTCGTGTGTCCATACCCAAAAAAGAAATCACAATGCGCTTTGATTGAGCCTGCCTTTCCCAGAAAATCGCAAGGACCTTCCCTCCACCCGGATGAAGAATGGAAATCGAATTTAGTTTTCCTTGGAGGTGGCATCGGTCACATCATCATCGTCCCCGTTGTTCTGACTGCCGCTGCTGATTTCGAAGGATATTTGTATGACCGTCGGTCGCCGCTGGCTGGAGTTGTAGCTGTAGATTCTCAGCGCGTAGCAGAAGATCTGGGCCAGGAGGTCCCAGCATCCGAACTCCGACATGGTCATCGATCCCTGTTGACTTCCCAACGGCACGGAAATGTTGGCACGGAACTGAGGACGATGTTGCTGCTGCTGATGTTGCTGCTGCGGTGATTGCGGTTGCTGCGGTGGAGCAGCAGGTGTTGCAGTTGTCCTTGGACTCGTTGCCGCCTGCTGTCCATTTTGCTGATAGCTTCCGGCCAACAATTGGGCCTGATCGGGTATGAAGTAGGCGATGGCCATTGTGGTTGAATAATT